>WOXC01002958.1:0-656358 GCA_011680675.1 Gymnobelideus leadbeateri | reverse complement strand
TATTTCAGTGGTGCCATGTTTACATGGCAAGAATGGGGAAAACCCCTTGGATCACCTGTGTACCTCACTGCCATCTTCATAATCTCAAGAATAATGAGGGAAATATTAGTACACTGGAATCCACTGTGTTAAACATATGGAAGGGCATGGATAGAAGTCATATACAATTGGGTCATCATATTTATCACTGAAGATTGGATAAACTAAGTCATTGGGATCCCAGGACCATTTGAATATATGTTCACACACACACACACACACACACACACATATGTAATTTGCAATATGTATGTGTCTTCTCACCTAAAAGTCAGAAGTCAGTCCAGCCCCTAGGAGAATACTAGTACATAGGAGACCCTTGATAATGGCTTGTTGATTTGTTTGAAGATTTAATTAGCATGATGGCAAGCATTTCATTATTTTTAGAAATCTTTGGTTTCATTAATGTGGACATTCACTCTGTAATTAAAGATTGCAATCAATTCCCATCGTCTGATCCTGTATGCTCCTTGCTTAAGCAGTCCATAAATCCTGTGTAACAGATATATTCAATGTACTCTAGGCCTTAATTGAATATCAGAGATCAGATGGTGTTTTATACTTGTTTGTGCTGCTCACAGTATGGATATGTTGTATGATAGCATAGTAATTGTTTTTTTTTTACTTTAAAATGACTCTCTGCCTGTTCCAAAACACTCATGATAGAATATGCCATCAATATCCAGAGAAAGAATTATGTAGTCTGAATACAGATTGAAGAGAATTATTTTCAGATTTTTTGGTTTGATTTTCAAGGCTATTCCTTTTTGTTCTGTTTCTTCTTTCGCAACATGACTAATATGAAAATATGCTTTATATTATTACACATGAATAACCTATAAAAGATTGCTTCCTGTCTTGAGGAGTGGGGTCGAGAGTGAAGGAGAAAAAAATAGGAAATCAAAGTGTCATAAATAACAAATGGTGAAAAATCTCTTTATATGTAATTGGGAAAATAGACATTAGCTATTTACTAAAAATGGCTGTCTACACTGCTTACTACTCATATTGCAGGCTTATTTTTTATTTTAATTAAACAAATGCTTTATTAACTTCTGGTTTACATCATTCATTTCCACCAGAATATGAGTTACATTTTCCCCCCATTTTTTCCCTACCCACCACCCCAGAATAGCAGTCCCACTATATATCCCCTCATCCAATCTGCTCTCTCCCATATCTTCTCCCATACCCCCTTCCACTTTGCCATTAGGGCAAGGTGAATCTCTGAGCCCCAATGCCTGGACATCTTATGAAACATTTAATTTTAAAACTTCGATTTTCAGATCCATTCCCTTTCTCCCTTGTCACCCACTCCCTCTGAGAAGATAAGCAATTCAGTATGTGTTGTACATGTATATCTATGCAAAACATTACCATAGTAGATATATTGTAAAAGACTGCTTATATTTCCCCCCCACCTGTCTCACCTCCCACCTGGTCCATTCCCTCCTTTGATCCTGTCCCTCTTTGATAGTAGGTACTTCTAACCTCCCCTCTCCCCAGAATGCCCTCCCCTCCATCATCCCCCCCCATCCCCCTTTCCCCTACTCAGGAGAGTGAGTGAGGGTAAGATATTCCATTTAGTATGTATGTAATTCTCTCCTTGAGCCAACTTCAATAAGAATATGCTTTTGCCTTTTCACACCTCCCTGTTCTCCCTAAAGATGACCTGACAAGTCACCCAACCCCAATTGCCCTCCAAAAAAAAAAAATAATCATCCCTTCCCATCAAATTCAACCTGTGCCCTCTATCCATGTATACCTGTGAACATATGCCATGTACACTTCTTCAATTATTTTCATAATGAAAAAGGTTTCATCAAACACAGTTATTGTTTTTCCATGTAGGACTGTAAATAGTCCAACTTTGATAAGTTCCTTTTGATTTCTTTTCCTTGATTACCTTCTCAAGCATCTCTTGCTTCTTGTGTCTGAATGTCAAATTTTCTATTAAACTCTGTTTTTTTCATCAAGAATGCTTGAAAGTCCTCTATTCCACTGAATGACCGTTTTTTTCCCTGAAACAAGATACTCAGTTTTGCTGGGTAGGTGACCCTTGGGTTCATTCACAGCTCTTTTGCCCCCTGGAATATCATATTCCACGCCCTTCTATCCCTCAATGAAGAAGCTGTCAGGTCCTGTGCTATACTGATTGTGTTTCCACAATATTGAAATTGTTTCTTCCTGGCTGCTTGTAGTATTTTCTCCTTGATCTGGGGATTCTGGAACCTGGCTATAATATTCCTGGGAGTTTTCTTTTGGGGATCTTTTTCAGGAGGTGATCGGTGGATTCTTTCAACCTCTATTTTGCCCTCTGGGTTTAATACATCAGGGCAATTTTCCTTGAGAATTTCTTTACGGATGATTTCTAGGTTCTTTCTTTGATCATGGCTTTCAGGTAGTCCAATAATTTTTAAATTGTCCCTCCTGGATCTATTCTCCAGGTCTGTGGTTTTTCCCATGAGATATTTCACATTGCCTTCTATTCTTTCATTTGTTTGGATCTGCTTAACAGCATCTTGATTTCTCATAAAGTCATTAGGTTCCATTTGCTGCAGTTTAACTCTGAAGGAATGAATCTCCTCAGTGAACTTTTGAGATTCTTTTTCCATCTGGCAAATTCAACTTTTTAAGGCATTCTTCTCCTCATTGCGTTTTTCTGAGCCTCTTTTGCCATTTGAATTAGTCTATTTTTTTTTTAAATTTTAAACAAATACTTTATTAACTTCTGTTTTACATCATTCATTTCCGCCAGATTTTGAGTTACAATCATTTTCCCCCCATTATTCCCCTACCCAACCTCCCAGAATAGCAGTCCCACAAGATATCGCTTCCTCCAATCTGCTCTCTCCCATACCTTCTCCCATACCCCCATCGACTTTTCCATTAGAGGAAGATGAATCTTTGTGTCCCAATGCCTGCACATCTTATCTCCCAATTATAGGCAAAAGAGTATTAATAATAGTATTTATATATATATTTGAAACATTTAATGTTACGACCTCGAATTTCAGATCCATTTCCTTCCTCCCTTGTCACCCATTCCTTCTTGGGATATAAGTAATTCAGTATATGTTGTACATGTCTAGCTATGCAAAACATTGTCATAGTAGATATATTGTACAAGGCTGCTTATAATTCCCTCCCACTCATCCCACACCCCACCCGGTCCATTCCCTACATGATCCTGTCCCTCTTCTATAGTGGGTACTTCCAACCTCCCCTCACCCCAAGGATGCCCTCCCATCCATCATCCCTCCTCTCATCCCCCTTCCCCCTATCCTGCTGCAGGTTGAGATATCCCATTTAGTATGTATGTCATTTTCTCCCTGAACCAAATTCAATGTGAATGTGGTTTTGCCTTTTTAGCCTTCCTTATTCTCCCCCTCCTTTGCACCCACTTCCCCTACATGAGATAGTTTACCCTACCATGTCTCTCCCCATCTCCTCTTGCCACTTTCCTCTCTCACCTCATAATTTCATCCCTTGAGTACTCTCCCTTCCCAACAAAATCAACCTATGCCCTCTATCCATATATAACTGTAACCATATACACACACATTCACATATGTATTCATATGACCACACCCCCTTCTTCCATTATTTTCATAGTGAGAAAGATATCATCAGTCACAGATATTGCTTTTCCATATAGGAATGTAAATAGTTCAACTTTGATAAGTTCCTTTTGATTTCTTTTCCCTGATTACCTTCTCAGGCATCTCTTACTTCTTGTGTCTGGATGTCAAATTTTCTATTCAATTCTGGTTTTTTCTCAAGAATGCTTGAAAGTCCTCTATTCCACTGAATGACCATATTTTCCCCTGAAACAAAATACTCAGTTTTGCTGGGTAGGTGACCCTTGGGTTCATTCCCAGTTCTTTTGCCCTCTGGAATATCATATTCCATGCCCTTCGATCCCTCAGTGTAGAAGCTGCCAGGTCCTGGGCTATTCTGATTGTGTTTCCACAATATTGAAATTGTTTCTTCCTGGCTGCTTGTAGTATTTTCTCCTTGATCTGGGGATTCTGGAACCTGGCTATAATATTCCTGGGAGTTTTCTTTTTGGGATCTTTTTCAGGAGGTGATCGGTGGATTCTTTCAACCTCTATTTTGCCCTCTGGATCTAAAACATCAGGGCAGTTTTCCTTGAGAATTTCTTGAAGGGTGATTTCTAGGTTCTTTCCTTGATCATGGCTTTCAGGTAGTCCAATAATTTTTAAATTGTCTCTCCTGGATCTATTTTCCAGGTCAGTGGTTTTTCCCATGAGATATTTCACATTGCCTTCTAATCTTTCGTTTGTTTGGATCTGCTTAACAGCATCTTGATTTCTCATAAAGTCACTAGCTTCCATTTGCTCCAGTCTAACTCTGAAGGAATGAATCTCCTCAGTGAACTTTTGAGATTCTTTTTCCATCTGGCAAATTCGACTTTTTAAGGCATTCTTCTCCTCATTGCCCTTTTGGGCCTCCTTTGCCATTTGAGCTAGTCTATTTTTTAAGGTGTTGTTTTCCTCAGTCAGGCTGTTGACCCTCATTTCATACTTTTCCTGCATCCTTCTCATTTCTCTTTCTAATTTTTCCTCCACTTCTCTTATTTGATTTTTAAAGTCCTCTTTAAGGTCCTCTATGGCCTGCAACCCACTCATGTTTTCCCCTGGGGCTTTTGGAGCAGGACTTCTGACCTCACAGTCCTTTTCCCGCTCTATGCCCCCAAAATAGGAGTCTAGGGTTGCATTTTTCTGTTTCCTTTGCCTTGGCATGTTGCCACTTAATTGCTTGACTTTTGGGCTTGTTGCCACACTATGGCTTTAAGGCCAGATAGAGGAATTTTCGTCCCGAACGTGTGGGGGGCAACTTCCGTTTCTGGCAAGCTGTAAACCCACCCACAACTTCCACCCTAGATCACAATCCAGATCCAGGGAGGTTAAAGCAAGAGCGATTACCCCCAAGACTGATCGCTGGATCTCCCCACGATTTGTAGGCTGGGAGCCGGAAATGCCTCTGAAAACTACACAGTGGAGTGTCTCCTCAGCAGCTTCTAGCCCCCAGGGGAGGGAGCTGACGCATTCCCCAAATACAGGTCCCAAAGTCCATAGGACACTAACCTCTTACTTTGTCCTAGGCAAGTTATGTTGATAATTCTGGCGTCTCCACAGTTCCTGGTGTTCTGGGGTTCCTCCAGCCGGCTGCTGGCCCTGCCGCCCTGGGGCTAAAACCTCGGCTCACGTGGACCTGGGCTCGGCTCGGCTCCTGCGCTCTGCGCACTGCCGGCTCCCAGACCACTGCGCTGGTCCTTCCTGCAGGGTACTGGGCTGTCCTCAGCGGGAGGTTAGCTTCTCTGTGTCGTTCTGTGGGTGCTGGGGCTCCAGAAGATTTTCAGAGTCCTTTTTTACATAGTTTGTGGAGAATCTGGGGGCAGAGAGGCTTGGAAGAGCTGTTTCTACTCCGCCATCTTGGCTCCGCCCCAATTAGTCTATTTTTTAAAGTGTTATTTTCCTCAGTCAGGCTGTTGACTGTCATTTCATACTTTTCTTGCATCTTTTTCATTTCTCTTCCCAAATTTTCCCCCACTTCTCTTATCTGCTTCTTAAGGTCCTCTATGGCCTGTAGCCAGCTTGTATTTTCATTTGGGGCTTTTGGTGTAGGAGTTCTGATCTCACGGCCCTCCTCCATGCTTTGAGCCTCTTTGCCCCTAAAATAGGAGTCCAATTTTGAACTTTTCTGTTTATTTTGTTTTGTTTGCCTCGGCATATTGCCACTTAATTACTTGATTTTTGGGCTTGTTGCCACAGTAGGACTCTGCCACCAGACAGGAGAGCTTCCACCCAAATGTGGGGTCTTCACAAGTTCTGCCAGTTGGGGGGCCTCTGTAAAGCCTCCACCCACTCTGGCAAGTTGCATACCCACCCCAACCTTCCCCCCCCCCCAGACCACAATCCAGATCCAGGCAGTTTAAAGCAAAAGCGATTAATCCCCCGACTGATTGCTATATCTTCCTACAGTTCACAGACCAGAAGCTAGAGTCACTACTGATGCTGCAAAATGGCTTCTGTGCAGCTGTTTCTTCATCAGCTTTTTGCCTCCACGGGAGGAAGCCATGTGTTCCCCAAATACTGGTCCCAGAGTCCATAGGGCACTAACCTCTCACTTTTTCCTAGGCATATCTGTGCTGATAATTCTGGAATCGCCACAATAGCTGGTGTTCTGGGGTTCCACCAGCCGGCTGAAGGCCTGGCCGCCCTGGGCCTAAAACCGAGGACCTGGGCTCGGCTCTGCGGGTTGTGCTGCCGGTTCCCGGCGCGCTGTGCTGTCTGCTCTCAGAGCGCTGCGCTGCCCGCTCCCTGCAGGGCTGCTCGGCTGTCCTCAGCCGGAGGTTAGCTTCTCTGTGCCGTTTTGTGGGTGCAGTGGCTCCAGAAGTTGTTTGGAGCTCCCTTTCACATTGTTTGAAATTTGTGTGGGGCAGAGCACATTGGAAATACTGTTTCTACTCTGCCATCTTGGCTCCGCCTTCCAGACTTCTTAAAGGAGCAGTCCTTTGTCTGTTCCAACACCTGCTACCTAATGTACTCTTGCCATCAACCGTTGAAGTCCTGGGGAATCTTAACAAATTTGAAGAGATGATATTTCCATTGCTCAAGCTACATCAAATGAGGCAATATACTGAACTACATTCTCTTAATTTGTGTGTTTTGGTTTATAAACTATGTAGCTGTATTTACTTTTTCAGATCATTAATGTATTTTTTTAGTAAGTTACTGCTACAGGGCCTTCAATAGTACTTTAATGGTTTCAGTGAGTTAATGCAACTTCCTTAATTACTTCCCAAAAAATTTCCCATGTGGGATCAATAAAAGTGAAAAAGTATGATGAGCAGTAATGTCCCACAGTCCTTAGATCTGCTCCATACTAGGTTTGCATAAGCAAGAGTGTTGTCGTGTGTATATTGCCCTGTCCATTCAGGGAAAAATTGATGAGACTCCAAAAAAATTCACAGGCTTCTGCCCTATAAAATAGAAGCGTCCAACCAGGAGCAATGAACCCTATAATTACAGCTTATATTGAAAATGAGAGATATGAAGATTTGATCATGAAATCAATTTTACCCTGACAGATTAGAAAAAAAGACTATTTTTCCAAGCTTAGGTGAATTGGTGATCTTGTCTTTATAAAGATTCCCTTGGGGGCTGCTAGGTGGTGCAGTGAGTAGAGCGCTGGCCCTGGAGTCAGAAGGACCTGAGTTCAGATCCGGCCTCAGACACTTAACCCACACAAACAAAAACCTAGCCGTATGACCTTGGGCAAGTTACCTAACCCCAATTGCCCTAAAGGGGCGGCTAGGTGGCGCAGTGTGTAAGAATGCCGGCCTCGGAGTTGGGATGACCCGAGATCGAATCCGGCCTCAGAAAATGAGCACACAAATAATGACTCGCCGTGTAACCTTGAGCAAGTTACTTAACCCCAATTGCTTAAAAAAAGATTCCCTTGACTAGTGTATATTTCAAAATGGCACTTCCCATTCAGTTTATGCAATTTTTAAAATTTTACATAAACAAGATCTTTTTGTTTGCCCCGTTCTCTAAAAGTATACAGAAACCAAAGCTACCATTTAATTAGATATTCACTTCTGCCAAATATTTTTTCTAGAAAATTTTCAAGATTATGAGTCTAAACATTAGATTTCAGTATTCATCATCTTCATCAAAATCCATTACTTTTCTTCTGTTGAACAGTGTTGTTATTTTCTTTTCTGTTTGCTGGCTTACTTATTCAAGAATTTCTATCAATCCTTGCTCTGATATCTTTATACTCAGCTGTCCATGTATTGCCATCTGCATGAGGTAGTTTTCTGCTGCTTTGGCCTTTTCTGTCTTTACATGTGACAAATTACTTAACCTGGCCCATGCTGACTGATCCAGAACTTGAGCTAGAATATTGTTTCTCATCTCTGCTTCCCAGTGTTTTGCCTCCTGTTGTGCTGGGTCACCAGAAGAGTCTCCGTGCTTTGCCTGCAGCTCATGGCCTCCAGGTCTTTCCCCGCCATAGTGGACCTAGCAGGGAATGAAGAAGAGCTTACTAGATAGCACCCCAGTTAATACAATTTTAATTTATCTTTCCTTGAAGGGAAGTTGCCCAATGTTCTGGCAACTCTCCCATAGTCTTTAGTATCTCAGTGTTATCCCTGGAATTCTTAGTCTCTTGATCTCATGTTTCTCAATGTTCCTTGATGTTCTTTAATATTATTCTGCATGGGAAAGTGATGATATGTTTCATAATATTGACATCCATAAAGGCAATCAAGGGTTAAGTGAATTACTCAGGGTCAGACAGCTAATAAGTATCTGAGGCCAGAATTGAACACAGGTCATTCTGACTCTAGGGCTGGTCCACTATTTGCTATGCTACATAGCTGCCCGCTCCTGCTTTGTATATTTTTTAAACTTAAATTATTTTTGCTCCTTAGGGTTTCATTTTTTGAAACTACAGTATAATATCCAGAGAATACGGGGGCTAAAGTTTTCTTTAGCTTTATTTGACCCAGATTATAATACTCTCACAGTTAAAGATGAAGCTCAAAATACATATATTAATTTTGCTGGATCTCAAGTTCATCAACAGTAAAATGGATGGGTAACATTAAATATTCTCTGTAGTTCTTCTAGCTATATGTTTTTTTTTTATTTTTCTAAATAGAAAAAAAATAGACTGCTAGGTTGTTTAGATAATTAAGTGTAAGACTTGGAGTCAAGAAGACTTGAATTTAAATACAGCCTCAGATACATATTTGCTATGTCACCTTGAATACCTCAGTTTGTTCATCTATAAAATGGTGAAAAAGTAGAACCACATTCCAAGACTGTTGTAGGGTAAAATAAAATAGTGTTTCTAAATTATTTTGCAGCTTTTATTTTTTAGTAGTTGTTAATAGCCAATGAAGTGTGAAAAAAGAGCCTTTTAATATATCCCTAAAGTAGTTTGTTGTTTAAAATAAGGAAAGGTACAATATCTTTATTATTGTATTTCCCAGGGTGTGATTCCACATATGCAGCAAAAAGAAATCAAATAGAAAATCAAACAGTATTGCCTACAAAATTTCTCCCCTCCACACATACACATACTTTTAAAAATTCTATTTTATTTTACTTTGTTTTATATAACAACTTCTATTATCCTCAGTGACTTTTCTTAGTATAATATATTTTTTTTCTTCATGGAAGAAAAATGATCAAATTAAAAGTTTAGACAAGTGCTTAGTTCCATCTGACCTTTTGCAATAGAGAAGGAAGCCAGTACACATCCCCATATCAATACTCTCTCACCACTCATTCTCTGTATCACCTGATACATTTGAGTTTCTAGTTTAGAGTTTTATGATTTCTATGTGCATTTTTGAATCTGTGGGGAGTCATTTACCATTAGGTTAAACTTGTAGTAAATGTCTGGTCTATTTTCCCCTAGACTAAGGGCATTTAACATGAGATCCAAAACTTCTCAAGGGATCCATGGAAAAATTTTACTAACCCACTCCCCAGGTTCTTGAACTTGAGTTGGGAACAAAAACATACACACACACACACACACACACACGCACATACACACAGGTGCATATACACATACATAGTGCAACGCATATGCACCCATCTATACATACACGTATGTATATGTACACTGTGTGTATATGTATGCACATATATGCATATGTATAAGTAGATATATCTGTAAATCTATCTCTATCAATTTATTTATCTCTACATTTATATATCTACCAGGAATCTTTACTTTACTTTGCAATACTTTTTTCCATTTCACAAATTTTCTGAAAAGGGGTCCATAGAAAGAATTCACTAGACTTCCAGAAGAGTCCATGAAAATGAAACAAAAAAAAAAAAGAGGAATCTTCTGCCCTCAAACAAAGAAGCTTCACAATAAAACCTGATCCTTGGAAGTGTTAGATGTAAATTTGTCCTTTCAATTCTCTTGTAAGTATTCTGTTCCTAGGTTTTGTCTTTCTCTCACAAATGTTGTTTTTCAGGCAATACCCATTATGCTAGAGAGTGATTACTTTGAATCTTACCCACTTCATTGATTAGTGCTGTGACCACTGATAAATTATTTAAACTATTTTTGCTTATATTTAATTTATTATCAAATAGCAAGTGTAACAGCTATAATACTTCCTTCACAAAAGGATTAACAAAAAAAAAACACTTTATAAACTTTTCGTGCTGTATAAAGTTGAGTGTTATTTTTATGTTAGTGTTTATGAAAATATAATGCCACATGACCTGTCTTTGAAGTTCTTTATTCAGAAGTTACAACTGTTACTCTATGAAAGAAGATTCTGGTCAATTAAAATGGAATACACATTTACCATATCATGTCCAGAATATTTATATCTATATGTTCTGAAATGTGTGCCTATGCACATTTTATTTGTATCACTTGTCCTTATATAAAATATTTTTGAAACAACACATAACATTCTACTATATCACTCTGCATCATACTACAGTCACATCATATCATATCATATCACATCATATTGGATCATCAATGCATTTATGGGTTCCACAAACATTGAAGGTGATAACCTGGACTGAGAACTGAATAAGATGAAGAAAGTGATATTTAACTTTTTTGAGAAACAATAGAGTTCTTTCAATAATTCCAAGCTGTCCCTCCTCTCCCCAAAAAAGCAACTTTTTTAAATGATATAATTCTTCCAGTAATACTTACATAACAGAATTATACAACATGTTCAAACACTGAAGAATCTAAATTATTTTAAAGGGTAAAGAAGAATAGTGAGTATACATGAGTATAAGCTGACTCTAATATATTATCTAAGACATTATTATTAGTAATATTAGTATTATACCTGTAAGAAATACAATTAAAAGAGCAGCTAGGTGGTGCAGTGAGTAACAACACCAGCCTTGGAGTTTGGAAAACCTGGGATTGGTCCCAGCCTCAGTTACTTGGTACACACACATAAATAAGTAGCCATGCAAACTTGAGCAAGTTACTTAACCCCAATTGCTTGAAAAAAAAAGAAATGGGGGGAGGAGCCCAGATGGTGGAAAGGAAGCAGTAACCTCACTGAGCTCCTTGGTCACTAAGTCTCAAAGGGTGAATCTGAGCAGATTCTGGAGTGACAGAGCCCACTAGAAGACGGAGCATGGCAGAGTCCAGCCCAGGAGGTTGCTAGAGAGTGATTACTTTGAATTTTGCCGACTTCATTGATTAGTGCTGGTGTGTATGGACAGGATGAGCACAGAGTGTGTGGGGTCTGCACAGCTCAGACCTAAGAACAGACAAGCAGACTACACCAGAGAGAGAAAAAGCCCCAGCCTGCAGACTTACCAATGGGGAAGTCATCTCTCTTTCATCTCATGAATGGACAGCAAGGGTCATTGGAGCCAGGTAGGAGAGTCAGGCCCCCATGGGAGAGAGCGGCTTCTCAGGCTGCATTCATTCCCCCAGCCTGGAAGTTTAGAAACTGCCTGCCTATATAATACAGGGGCTGGAATGTCAAAGTAAATACGAGCTGCTCAGATCCTCCTTTCCCTCATTCATGAAGGTGAAAACCCAAAGATAAGGCTCCCACCCAGATTGAAATCCCAAGTTAATGGAAATAGCCTCAGGCTTAGGAGTCTCCAAGAAGGGGTTTAACTAAGACAGCCAGGAGTCTGAAGAGAAGAGAGGGAGGGGTCCCAACAAGCCCCACCCCCCTCACCAACAAAACCCTGCTTATAGCCCAGGGGTATAGAGGCAGAAATCTGAAGTGGTCAGACTCACCCCCTCCTACACATCTGCATTCCTCACTGACTTCCCTGGCTTAGCCATAAACTAGCCATAGTATACAAAGTCAAAGATTGGCCTTAAACTCATAGCCTGAGAAACTAAGAACTGGGAAATCACAATGGGAAGGAAGGAAGCTGAGAAGAAGGGGAAGGCAAGAAAGTCTATTCGAGCCTATTATGTAGGGCAAGAACAACCAAATACACAGGGCAATATAGATTCTCTCCCCACATCTGAGACCACAGAAGGAAACATGATCTGGTCTCATGCCCAAATAGCATTCCTGGAGGAGCTTAATAAAGATTTTAAAGACCAAATCAGGGAGGCATTGAACAACTTGGAAAAAGAAAATATCTCCCTAAAAAAGGAACTTAAAAATCTAACTGAAGACCATAATTCGCTAAAAATTAGAAACAATCAAACTGAAACTCAGAACTCTATGATGGAACAAGAGTCAATCAAACAAAACAAGACGATCAAAAAATTGGAAGAAAATGTAAAACATCTCACTGGAAAAATAACTGACCTAGAGAACAGATCCAGGAGAGACAACCTAAGAATTATTGGTCTACCAGAAAGCCATGATGAAATAAGCAGCCTAGACAACATCCTAAAAGAGATTGTCAAAGAAAACTGTCCTGAGGTCTTGGAATCAGAAGATAAAATAGCTACCGATAGAATTCACCGGACTTCTCCTGAGAGAGATCCCAAACTAAAAACTCCAAGAAATATAGTAGCCAAATTCAACAATTACAAGATTAAAGAAAAAATTCTACAAGCAGCCAGAAAGAAACAATTCAAATATCGAGGAACTACAGTTAGGATCACACAGGACCTAGCAGCTTCTACATTAAAAGAGTGGAGTGACTGGAATTTTATAATTTGTAGGGCAAGAGAGCAAGAACTACAACCAAGGATTAACTACCTGGCAAAAATGAGCATAAACTTTCAGGAAAGGAGATGGTCATTTAGGAAATAAGGAACTTCCAGAATTTTCTGATGAAAAAGCCAGAGCTCAATGGAAAATTTGATCTCCACTTACAAGATTCAAGAAAGACATAAAAAGGTAAACAAGGGAAACACAGACTCACACATACATAAGTGCACACACCCACACCCACAAACACACTCTCATTACTTGGGATTCAACAAGAGCAAAATGTTCACATCCCTATATGTGGAGCTGATAACAGTCAATATTCAAAATCTTTATGATTATCATAACCTTCAAAAGAGTTATACTTAGGTAGAGGGTGTGGGTATGAATGCACTTATGTGAAGACTAAAAAAAAGCTATTAAGGGGATCAAAGTAAGTGGGGAAAAGGAAAGGATGAGATAGGAAAAGGTAAAATATGTCATCTGAAGAGGCATTAAAACAAGAAGAGGGGAAAGAAAGAGGGAGAGGAACATCATTTAAACACTATTCTCACTGGTTCTGGTTCAAAGAGGGACCACCTTAATCAGTGAAGTTTAAGATTCTAATGTGAATAGACACATGAATTCATTAAATAGAGGAAAAGGTGGGAGGGAGAGGTGCACTGTTTGAAATTTATTATCATTGGTTTGGAATCAAAAGGGGAGTAATTCACTCTGATAAGTATGAAAATTTATTGTGTCCTATAGATAGTGGAAGGGTAAGGGGGGGGTGAAAAGGAAGAGACTAAAGGGGGGGTTAGAAGGTAGGGAAATAGTAGTAAGGGGAGAGTGTAGGTTAAGAAGGGAGGTCACTAGGTGGGAATACTGAGGTAGGGGGTGGTCAAAAGGGAAAACTTCAAGGAGGGGAAGGGAGAAGGACAAAACAGAAACATAAACAGGGGAGGGAATAGAATGGAGGGGAATAGACAGATAGTCATCATTACTGTGAATGTGACTGGGATGAATTCTCCCATAAAACAAATGCAGTACCAGAATGGATTAAAAACCATAATCCTACAATATGCTGTCTACAAGAAATACATTTGAAACAACGGGATACCCACAAGGTAAAGGTAAAAGGTTCAGTAAAATGTATTATGCCTCAGCTAAAGTAAAAAAAAAAAAAAAAAAAAGCAGGGGTAGCAATACTTAGATAAATCAAAAGCAAAAATATGTCTAATTGGGGCGGCTAGGTGGCGCAGTGAATAGAGTGCTGGCCCTGGAATCAGAAGGACCTGAGTTCGGAGCCGGCCTCCGATACTTAATCCATACAAACAAAAACCTAGCCGTGTAACCTTGGGCAAGTTACTTAACCCCAATTGCCCTAAAGGGGCGGCTAGGTGGCGCAGTGAGTAAGAGCGCCGGCCCCGGAGTTGGGATGACCCGAGATCAGATCCGGCCTCAGAAAATGAGCACCCACGCATAAATAATGACTAGCCGTGTAACCTTGAGCAAGTTACTTAACCCCAATTGCTTTAAAAAAAAATATGTCTAATTAAAAGAGATAAGGAAGCAAACTATATCCTACTAAAAGGCACCATCGAGAATGAAGCAATATCACTACTTAATATATATGCACCAAGTGGTATAGCATCCAAATTCCTAGAGGAGAAATTAAAGGAATTAGAGGAAGAAATAGATAGCAAACTACACTAGTGGGGGAACTTAAACACCCCCTCTCTGAACTAGATAAATCTAACCTCAAAATAAACAATAAAGAAGTTAAGGAGGTGAATAGAATCTTAGAGAGACTCTGTATGATGGATCTCTGGAGAAAACTGAATGGGGTTAAAAAGGAATTTACTTTCTTCTCAGCAGTACATGGAACATATTCAAAAATAGACCATGTACTAGAGCATAAAAACCTCAAAATCCAGTGCAAAAGGCAGACGTTTTAAATTCATCATTCTCAGATAATGAAGCAATAAAAATTATACGCAATAAAGTGCCATGGAAAGATAGCCTAAAAACTATTTGGAAATTAAACAATTTAATCATAAAGAATGGATGGGTCAGGGCAGAGCCAAGATTCCAAGTACATGGAATATGATATTCCAAAGGTAAAAGAGCTGAGATTGAAGCCAAGGGTCACTTACTCAGCAAAACTGAGTATCTTTTTTCAGGGGAAAATCTGATCATCCAGTGGAATAGAAGACTTTCAAGCATTCTTGAGGAAAAAACCAGAGTAGAATAGAAAATTTCACATTCAGACACGGGAAACAAGAGATGCTTGAGAGGGTGGTCAAGGAAGGGAAATCAAAAGGATCTTATCAAGGTTGTACTATTTACATTCCTATATGGAAAAGCAATAACTGTGTCTGATGAAACCTTTCTCATTATGAAAATAATTGAAGAAGGGTATATGTCCATATGAATAAATATGTGAATATGTTTATTTATATTTACAACTATACATGGATACAGGGCACAGGTTGAATTTGATGGGAAGGGATGATACTTAAGGGGTGAAATTAAGAGGTGAGAGAAGAGGGTTGCAGGAGGAGAAGGGGAGAGACAGGGTGGGATAAGCTATCTCATGTGGAAGAGGCAGGTGGGAGGTGGTTGCAGGGGAGGGGAAGAACAGGAAGGCAAAAAGGCAAAAACATACTCTTATTGAAGTTGGATCAAGGAGGGAATTATATACCTCCTGAATGGGATATCTCACCCTGCAGGAGAGTAGGGGAAAGAGGGATGTGAGGGGGGATGATGGAGGGGAGGGCATTCTGGGGGTGAGGTTGGAAGTACCCACTTTGAAGAGGGACAGGATCAAAGTGGAGAATGGGCCAGGTGGGAGGTGAGATGGGTGGGAGGGAAATATAAGCAGTCTTTTACAATGTATCTATTATGGTAATGTTTTGCATAGCTATACATATACAAAACATGCTGAATTACTTGTCTTAACAGAGGGAGTGTGTGACAAGGGAGGAGGGGAATCGATCTGAAAATCAACGTTTTAAAATTGAATGTTTCATAAGATTTCCAGGCACTGTGGCTCAGAGATTCACCTTGCCCTAATTGGAGAGTCAGGCAGGAGTATGGGAGAAGATATGGGAGAGGCAGATTGGATGAGGGGATATCTTGTGAGACTGCTATTCTGGACTGGTGGGTAGGGAAAAATGGGGGAAAAGAATTTTAACTCAAAATCTGGTGGAAGTGAATGATGTAAACCAGAAGTTAATAAAGCATTTGTTTAAAAAAAAGAATAAAATAAAATAAAATAAATATAAATATAAAGAAGAATGGATGGGTCAAACAAGAAATAATAGAAACAATCAATAATTTCATTAAAGAGAATTATAATAATGAGACAACATACCAAAATTTTTGGGATGCACTAAAGGCAGTTCTCAGGGGAAGTTTTATATCCCTGAGTGCATACTTAATTAAAGCAGAGAGAAGGGAGGTCAATGAATTGGACATGTAATTGAAAAAGCTAGAAAAAGAACAAATTGAAAGCCCCCAATTTAGTACTAAATTAGAAATATAGGAATAAATGGAGCCTTCCTTAAAATAGTTGATAGCATCTATTCAAAAACATCAGAGAGTATTATATGCAATGGGGGTGCACTAGAAGCCTTTCCAATAAGATCAGGAGTGAAACAGGGGCATCCACTATCAACCCTCTTATTCAATGTGGTACTAGAAACACTAGCAGTAGCAATCAGAGAAGAAAAAGCAATCAAAGGAATGAAATTAGGCAAAGAATTGACCAAGCTATCACTCTTTACAGTGGATATGATGATATACTTAGAGAATCCTAGAGAATCAAGTAAAAAACTACTTGAGACAATAAATTTGGCAAATTTGCAGGATATAAAATAAACCCACATAAATCCTCAGCATTCCTTTACATTTCTAATGAAACTTAATAGCAAGAGATAGAAAGATAAATCCCATTTAAAGTCACAGTAGACATTATAAAATATTTGGGAATCTACTTGCCCAAACAAACCTAGAATCTATATGATCACAACTACAAAACACTTCTCACACAAATAAAATCACATCTAAATAGTTGGAAAAATACCAATTGCCTGTGGCTGGGTCAAGCTAATATAATAAAAATGAAAATTTTACCTAAACTAAACTATATATTTAGTGCCATACCAATCAATCTATCAAAAATTACTTTTTAGAGTTAGACAAAATAATAACAAAATTTATTTGGAAAAAAAAAAAAACGTCTAGAATATCAAGGGAATTAATGAAAAGCAATGCTAGGTAAGGTGGTCTAGCTATGCCAGATCTTACTCTGTATTATACAGCAGCAGACATCAAAACTGCTTGGTACTGGCAGAGTTGTAAAGTAGTGGATCAATGGAATAGATTGGGCACAGGAGACCCATCAGTTAATGAATATAGTAATCATGAATATAGTAATCTATTGTTTGATAAACCGAAAGACCCCAGTTTTCGGGATAAGAATGCACTATTTGACAAAAACCGCTGGGAAAACTGAAATATAGTATGGCAGAAACGAGACATAGACCATTATCTAACACCATATAACAAAATCAAGTATAAATGGGCTCATGATCTAGGTGTAAATGATGATACTGTAAGCAATTGGGGAAAGCAAGGAAAAGTTTACCTGACAGATTTTTGGAGAGGTGAAGACTTTAGGACCAAACAAGAATTAGAGAGCAGTATAAAATGCAAGATGGACTAGTTTGATTACATTAAATTGAAACACTTCTGTACAAACGAAGCCAATGTATCTAAGATCAAGAGGGAGGTTGGAAATTGGGAAAGAGTTTTTACGACTTCTGTCTCTGATAAAGGGCTCATTTCTAAAATTTACAGAGAATTGAGTAAAATCTATATGAATACAAGTCATTCCCCAATTGAAAAATTGTCAAAGGATATGAACAGGCTGTTTTCAGAGAAAGAAATTAAAGATATCTATAAGCATATGAATAAATGCTTTAAATCACTATTGATTAGAGAAATGCAAATCAAAACAACTCTGAGATACCACATCTCTCCTGTCAGATTGGCGAAGATGACATAACAAGGAAGTGACAAATGCTGGAGAGGATGTGGAGAGATTGGAACACTAATACATTGCTGGTGGAGTTGTGAACTTATCCAACCATTCTGGAGAGCAATCTGTAATTATGCCCAAAGGACTATAAATAATTTCATACTCTTTGACCCAACAATACCACTTCTAGAGTTATATCCCAAAGAGATTATAAAAGTGAGGAAATGACCCATATGTACAAAAATATTTATAGCAGCCCTTTTTGTGGTTGCAAAAAATTGGAAACTAAAGGGGTGCCCATCAATTGGGGAATGGCTAAACAAGTTGTGTCATATGAATGTAATGGAATATTATTGTGCTATAAGAAACGAGGAGGTGACAGATTTCATAATTACCTGGAGAGACTTATACAAACTGATGCTGAGCAAGAAGAGTAGAATCAGAAGAAATTTGTATACAATGACAGACATATCATGTCTGTGATGACCAACTATGACAGACTGGACTCCCTTCAGCAAAGCAGTGATATAAGTCAATCCCGAAAGACTCAAGAAAGAGAGAAATGTGCCATCCAGAGATATAACTAGAAAGAACTGAGCCTGAATCCTGATGGAAGCAAACTAAATGATCTTTTTCTTTTCATTGTTTGGTTTTATTTCTTATTTACCATCTTTCATCCTACCTAATACAATACACCTTTGTAACTGGAATAATGTCTAATATGAATGTATTTGCAGATCCTATATGGGACAATATGGTGTCATGGGAGGAGGCGTCGGGAACTAAAGGAAATTTGAAAATCAAGGAACTATGGGATTAATCTTGTTAACTGCAAATAAACTAATAAATTAATTAAAAAAAACCACATGTGGCCAAATGGAAAAGGACTTCTACAGTCTCAACAAAGAAAATAATTTCTTCTGGGGTGGCTAGGTGGCACAGTGAATAAAGCACTGGCCCTGGAGTGAGGAGGACCTGATTTCAAATAGAGCCTCAGACACTTAACACAAATGCTAGCTCTGTGAGGTAGGGCAAGTCATTTAACCCCAATTGCCTTCTAAAAACAGAGATAAAAAGAAAAAAAAATTCAAAATTATAATAGAGCAAATGGAATATAATGACTTTATCAGAAATCAAGACATTATAAAACAGTTCCAAAAGAATGAAAAAACAAAAGAAGACAATGTGAAATATCTCCTAGTAAAGAGCAACTGACCTGGAAATTAGATCCAGGAGAGATATTTTAAAAATTATTGGACTACCTGAAAGCCAACATAAAAAATGTTTGGGACATAATCTTTCAAGAAATTATCAAGGAAAACTGAACTGATATTCTAGAACTAGAGGCTAAAAGAGAAATAGAAAGAATCCAGTGTTCAGCTCTTGAAAGAGATCCCATAAAGAAAATTCCTAGAAATATTAAGGCCATGGGGGTGGCTAGGTGGCGCAGTGAGTAGAATGCTGGCCCTGGAGTCAGAAGGACCTGAATTCGGATCCAGCCTCAGATACTTAACACACACACAAATGAAAAAAAAAAAAAAAAACCTAGTGGTGTAACCTTGGGCAAGTTACTTCACCCCAATTGCGCTTCAAAAAGCAAAAGAAAAGAAAAGAAAAGAAAAGAAAAGAAAAGAAAAGAAAAGAAAAGAAAAGAAAAGAAAAGAAAAGAAAAGAAAAGAAAAGAAAAGAAAAGAAAAGAAAAGAAGAGAAGAGAAAAGAAAAGAGAAGAAAAGAAAAGGGAAGAAAAAAGAAAAGGGAAGAAAAGAAAAGAGAACAAAAGAAAAGAAATACTAAGGCCAAATGTCACAGTTCCTATGTCAAGGAGAAAATTTTACAAGCAGTCAGGAAGAAGCAATTTGAGTATTGTCGAAATACAATCAGGATAACAGAAGATATAGTAGCTTCTACATTAATGGATTGAAGGATTGTAATATGATATTCTGGAGGTCAGAGGAACTAGGTTCAAAACCAAGAATCCCTGACCCCACAAAATTGAATACAATAATTCTGGGGAAACTATGGGAATTCAATGAAATAGAATTCAAAGATGCCTAGAAGTATCTTTGACAACAGTAGCGAAAAAACCCAGAAATTTATGATAGAGCAATCCCCACTTGGAAGCATAGTCCTACTTTGACAAAGAACTCAAAAGTCAAGTAATTGAATTTTATCAAGACTTTCAAACATTCTTGATAAAAAGTCCAGAACTATATAGAAAATTTGATATCCCAATACAATAATCAAGAAAAACATGAAAGGTAAAAAGGAAAAAGAAATCATAAGAAATTTATTAATATTGAATATTTATGTTCTTATGTTGAAAGACTATCTTTGTAACTCAAGAGATTTTTTTAAGGGGTGTGAAAGGAATATATTAAAAGAAGAAGAAAGGGAGAGGTAGAATAGGGTAAATCATCTCACATAAAAGAGGCAAGGAAAATCTTTTACCATAGACAAGAAGAGCAGGGAGATGAAAGAGAATGAGTCAACCTTACTCTCTGGATTTGACTTAAGCGGAGAATAACACACACACTTAGTTGTGTATCTTACCCTAGAGGAAAATGGGGGGAGATAAGAAGGAGAGATGATAGAAGGGAAGGCAGATTGGGGAAGGTGTAGTCATAAACATTTTTGAAAAGGGACGGGGTCAAAAGAGAAAACAGAATAAATGGGGTTTGGGATAGACTGGAGGGATATATAATTAGTCTTTCACAATATGTATACTATGGAAATGTTTTGCATAACTAAACATGTATAACTTATATTGAATTGCATCTTCTCAATGTGGGGTTGGTTAGGAGGGGAGAAGGGAAAGAATCTGGAACTCAAAGTTTTTAAAAACAAATATTAAAAATGTTTTAACATGCACCTGGGAAATAAATTATATAGGCAATGAGTTATAGAAATCAATTTTGTTCTAAAAGTAATTAAGGGTGGAAAGGATAAAAGAGAGAGAGGAGGGAAGAGAACAGAGGGGAGACTGGGGGAAGGGATAATAATTTTTTTTTTTGCCATCTTGGGGTGGGGGTCCTGGGAGAGATGGGTAGAATATTTGTAACTAAAAATCTTGTGGAAAAGAATGTTGAAAATGAAAAAGAAAGTAAAAAAGGAAGGAAGGAAGGAAGAGAGAAAGAAAGAAAGAAAAAGAGAGAGAAAGAAAGAAAGAAAAGAAAAGAAAAGAAAAGAAAAGAAAAGAAAAGAAAAGAAAAGAAAAGAAAAGAAAAGAAAAGAAAAGAAAAGGAAAGAAAAGAAAAACAAAGAAAGGAAGGAAGGGAAGGAAGATGCAAACAAACAAGTAAATGAATGAATGAATAAATAAATAAATTATGGAAAACACATAATATGTGACAAGATTTGATGTGATATGACATGATATAATACAATATATACATAAATTTCCTTTATATATAGTGAAATTTCAAAGTTTCTATCTTTTAATTTCTATTGCATTTTATGAAATTTCATTTTTTTTATATCTGGTTTGTTTTGACATGAAGCATTACAAATTTATTCCAGTCTTTCATTTTAACGGTGACTTTTTCTTTTGTTTTAATCATTTTTACTTAAAAAAGAAAATCTTTTTGGATTCTACTTTCTGATCCATTCTAATCTTATTTTATTTTGTTATTGAGTTTATTCATTTTCATGCTTGTTAATTGAATATTTCCTTCTATCCTCTTGAATATTTTTCTCTTATTGCCACACCCTTCCTCCCTAATAACAAAGATGATGATTGTGAAAGAGGAATTTGCTTAACACCAATCATCTATAACTGAAGATATTTTTTGTGTTATATGGCTCTCTTTTTTAAAAATTACCTTTCCTCCAATTACTTATTTGATCCTTTTATTCACATTCTAGTGTTCAATATTCCACTGTTGACATTTCTTTTGTTGATGACTACTACCTCACCTATCTTACCTTCGCTCTTAAGTCCCTTTCTCCCTTTTCATTGCTCTTTTGACAGACTGGACTCTTTTCAGCAATGCGGTGATATAAGTCAATCCTGAAAGACTCAAGAAAGAGAGAAATGCACCATCCAGAGATATAACTAGAAAGAACTGAACCTGAATCCTGATGGAAGCAAACTAAATCTATGCTTCCTGGGATACTGAAAAAATGAAAGCTGACAGATATGTGACTTATTCATGAATCTATGTGTGTATGTGAATTGTTTACCCTCAGGTGTCTGAAACACTTATAAAAACAACATAGGAAAGAACTCAAAGTCCTTATTTTCTTCCCCTGGCTTGCTTCTATTAGGTGCAGTGGTCACCTATTAAAAAGTTCCCTCTTTTATTTGGCTACAAATTCATATGACTGATTTAATCCATTTCTCACAATATCTGACAAGTTCTGTTCTATGGTAAACCTAAAACAGTCCAGGCATCCTGCACTTCACATTCAATATTTTTTTCCTTTTAAAATTTATTTTTTGTATTCAATATTCATTCATTTCCACAAGATTTTGATTTACAGTTTTTTTCTCCTGTCTTTCCCCTACCCCCAAGCCAAAATAGCAAGTCTATTGAATACCACTTTTGCCAATCTATTCTCTCATATCCTCCCCTATCACTCCCCTAAATTTCTTGTAGGGCAAGATGGGATTCTATACACAAGTACCTGTATATTTTACTTCCCAGTTGCATATAAAAAACAAGTTTTTAAACATTTGTTTTTAAAACTTTGAGTTCCATATTTTTCCCTTCTTCCATCCTCACCCACCCCCAGTGGGTAGATAAACAATTCTATATAGGTTGTATATATGTAGTTAGTCAAATCATTTTCATAGTAGTCATATTGTGAAAGACTAACTATATTTCCCTCCATTCTATCTGCTGCCCCCATTTATTCTACTTTCTCCTTTGACCATATACCTTTTCAAAAATGTATGCTTCTGGGAGTTAAGATGACAGAGTAGAAACAGGACTTCCATGGTGCCCTGGCTCCCAATGCCTCTAATTCATGTAAAAGGTGACTCTGAACGAACTTTGGAGCTACAGGTCCCAAAAACTGACACAGAGAAGCTAACCTCCCTCTGAGGAGAGCATGGCAGGCCAGCAGGAAGAGGCCAACACAGTGCTCTGGGAGGGAAGCCCAGCCCCTTGTAAGCTGAAGGTCTTAGCCCAAGGGTAGCCTGACCAGCCTCCAGCTGAAGGGACTTCAGATCAACAGCAGTGTTGCAGCTTCCAGAATTATCAACCCATATATGCTAAGGAAAAACAGAGAAGTCAGTGCAATGTGGACATTGGGATCCAATATTTTGGGAGTATGGTAGGCCTTTATCCCCTGGTGGGAGAAGCCTCTGAGGCACTGCGATCATGCAGCCACCTCCAGATGGAAGCTTCAGTTCCTAGCCTAAAGATTGTAGGGGGACAAAGCAACCAGTCTGATTGGGTAATAACTGTTGCTTTAAAGGGCTAGAATCTGGACTGTGTTGTAGGTTGGAGGTCCTAGGGTGTGCACCCAGCTTGCCAGAGCATTTGGAATCTTCAGAAATGGCACCCAACAAAACCATCAACAACTGAAAAAACTCCAGCAATTGGGAGGAAGCAGCCCTGTCCTGGTGCAGAGTCCTACTGTGGAAAAAAAGCCCAAAAGTCAAGCAATTGAGTGGCAACATGAAAAAAGAGGGAAAGGAAGCAAAAAGAGCAACCCAACTTTATACTCCTATTTTGGGGATGGAAAGGATCAAAGCATGGAACAGGAGCAAGACAGTGAAGCCAGAACTCCTGCACCAAAAACTTCACGGGAAAAAAAAAAAATATGAGCAGATAATGCAATAGAGGACCTTAAAAAGGATTTTGAAAATCAAATAAGAAAAGTGGAGGAAGAATTGGGAAGTGAAAAGTGAACAATGGAAGAAAATTATGAAATGAGAGTCAACAACTAGACTCAAGAAAGTAGCACCTGAAAACGTAGACTAACTGAGATGACAAAAGACGCTCAAAAAGGCAATGAGGAGAAGAATGCCTTAAAAAGCCAAATTTGCCAGATAGAAAAAGGATCTCAAAATCTCACTAAAGAGAATCATTCCTTTAGAATTAGATTGGCGGAGCAGAGCCAAGATGGCGGAGTAGAAACAGCTCATCCAAGCCACTCTGCCCCCAGATTCCCCCCAAACTATGTAAAAGGAGACTCTGAACAACTTCTGGAGCCCCAGCACCCACAGAACGACACAGAGAAGCTAACCTTCCGCTGAGGACAGCCCAGCAGCCCTGCAGGAAGGACCAGCACAGCACTCTGGGACCTGGCAGCACACATCTCGCAGGAGCCTAGCCGAGCCCAGGTCCGCGTGAGCCAAGGTTTTAGCCCCACAGCGGCAGGGCGAGCAGCCGGCTGGAGGAACCCCAGAACACCAGGAGCTGTGGAGACTCCAGAATTATCAACATAGACATGCCTAGGACAAAGTAAGAGGTTAGTGTCCTATGGATTTTGGGACCGGTATTTTGGGGAATGCGTTGGCTCCCTCCCCTGGGGGCTAGAAGCCACTGAGGAGACACACCATTTTGTAGTTTTCAGAGGCAGCTCCAGCTCCCAGCCTGCAAATCATAAGGAGATCAAGCAATCAGTCTTGGGGGGAAATCGCTCTTGCTTTAACCTCCATGGATCTGGATTGTGATCTAGGGTGGAAGTCGTGGGTGGGTTTACAGCTTGCCAGAAACGGAAGTTGCCCCCCACACGTTTGGGACGAAAATTCCTCTATCTGGCCTTAAAGTGATAGTGTGGCAACAAGCCCAAAAGTCAAGTAATTAAGTGGCAATATGCCAAGGCAAAGGAAAGAGTAAAATGCAACCCTAGACTCCTATTTTGGGGACATAGAGAGGGAAAAGGACTGTGAGGTCAGAAGTCCTGCTCCAAAAGCCCCAGGGGAAAACATGAGCAGGTTGCAGGCCATAGAGGACCTTAAGAAGGACTTTAAAAATCAAATAAGAGAAGTGGAGGAAAAATTGGAAAGAGAAATGAGAAGGATGCAGGAAAAGTATGAAATGAGGGTCAACAGCCTGACTGAGGAAAACAACACCTTAAAAAATAGACTAACTCAAATGGCAAAGGAGGCCCAAAAGGGCAATGCGGAGAAGAATGCCTTAAAAAGTCGAATTTGCCAGATGGAAAAAGAATCTCAAAAGTTCACTGAGGAGATTCATTTCTTCAAAGTTAGACTGGAGCAAATGGAAGCTAATGACTTTATGAGGAATCAAGGTGCTGTTAAGCAGATCCAAACAAATGAAAGATTAGAAGGCAATGTGAAATATCTCATGGGGAAAACCACTGACTGGAAAATAGATCCAGAAGAGACAATTTAAAAATTATTGGACTACATGAAAGCCATGATCATAGAAGAACCTAGAAATCACCCTTCCAGAAATTCTCAAGGAAAATTGCCCTGATGTTTTAGATCCAGAGGGCAAAAGAGGTTGAAAGAATCCACATATCACCTTCTGAAAAAAATCCCAAAAAGAAAACTCCCAGGAATATTATAGGCAGGTTCCAGAATCCCCAGATCAAGGAGAAAATACTACAAGCAGCCAGGAAGAAACAATTTCAATATTGTGGAAACACAATCAGAATAGCCCAGGACCTGGCAGCTTCTACACTGAGGGATCGAAGGGCATGGAATATGATATTCCAGAGGGCAAAAGAACTGGGAATGAACCCAAGGGTCACCTACCCAGCAAAACTGAGTATTTTGTTTCAGGGGAAAATATGGTCATTCAGTGGAATAGAGGACTTTCCAGCATTCTTGAGGAAAAAACCAGAACTGAATAGAAAATTTGACATCCAGACACAAGAAGTAAGAGATGCCTGAGAAGGTAATCAGGGAAAAGAAATCAAAAGGAACTAAACAAAGTTGAACTATTTACATTCCTATATGGAAAAGCAATAAATGTGACTGATGATATCTTTCTCACTATGAAAATAATGGAAGAAGGGTGTGTGGTCATATGAATACATATGTGAATGTGTGTGTATATGGTTACAGTTAAATATGGATAGAGGGCATAGGTTGAATTTGTTGGGAAGGGAGAATACTCAAGGGATGAAATTATGAGGTGAGAGAGTAAAGTGGCAAGAGGAGATGGGGAGAGACAGGGTAGGGTAAACTATCTCATGTAGAGGAAGCAGGGGGTAGTGGTTACAGGGGAGAGCTAAAATAGGAAGGCAAAAAGGTGAAAACACATTCTCATTGAGTTTGGTTCAGGGAGAAAATGACATACATACTGAATGGGATATCTCAACCTGCAGCAGGATAGGGGGAAGGGGGATGAGAGGAGGGAAGATGGATGCGAGGGCATCCTTGGGGGGAGGGGTGGTTGGAAGTACCCACTATAGAAGAGGGACAGGATCATTTAGGGAATGGACCAGGTGGGGGGTGGTGTGAGTAGGATGGAATTATAAGCAGCCTTGTACAATATATCTACTATGATAATGTTTTGCATAGCTAGACATGTACAACATATACTGAATCACTTATCTCCCAAGAGGGAATTGGTGACAAGGGAGGAAGGAAATGGATCTGAAATTCAAGGTATTAATATTAAATGTTTCAAATATATATAAATACTATTATTAATACTCTTTTGCTTGTAATAGCGGAATAAGATGTGCAGGCATTGGGACACAAAGACTCACCTTCCTCTAATGGAAAAATCGATGGGATTATGGGAGAAGGTATGGGAGAGAGCAGATTGGAGGAAGCGATATCTTGTGAGACTACTATTCTGGGAGGTTGGGTAGGGGAATTATGGGGGGAAAATGATTGTAACTCAAAATCTGGTGGAAATGAATGATGTAAAACAGAAGTTACGAAAGCCTTTGTTTAAAAAGAAAAAAGAAAAAAAAAGAAAAATAAAGTTAAAAGTACTAAAAAAAAGAATTAGATTGGCACAAATGAATGTGAGTGACTTTAGGAGAAAGCAAGATACTATTAAACAGATCCAAGCATATCAAAGAACAAAAGGCAATGTGAAATGTGAAATATCTCACTGGAAAAAAAACACTGAGTTGGAAAATAGATCCAAGAGAGATAATTTTTCCAGGTACATACATAATTTCATATTTAATATTTTGGAGGGAAAAATATCACTAGCATTGAAATCCTTATGTTGACCCTAATTCATGCCACATGGGACACCAGTCAAGATTGCCAAAACCAGTGTGGTTAAGGATGGCCTCTTACCGTCTGTGACCTACCGGTACAATAATCCTGTCAAAAAAGGAAAGGAGAGGCTGGCAGGACTTTATCTTAGTGGGCTCATGCTGGCTCCTACTGATCACCATTTATTTCCCTTTCTAAAAACTTCCAAAATCCCCAGAATACAATTTTCCTGCACATTGACATCTACCTCATTAGTCTGTAGCTTTTAGAATTCACAAAATTGGGACTACTGGAGCCTGCAGTCAAGGGTGTGAAAGGAGTGCTCTTCCTGGTGGTAACAAGTTGAGCATTCTCAAGAACATGGAGTCTTTGCCCCAAAACTCCTTGGTCCACTAAAGGAATGACCACAGGCCAGTCAGGATTGGCCTTCATAGACAAACTCTGATCAGAAGCAAGCCCAGTGAATGCTAGCCTCAGGTTAGCAAGGAGAGGGAAGTGGGCCAGGCTATTCCAGAGGGAGGGGCTCACAGAGAGCCCAGCTCCCAAACCTGGCCCTGGGCCGTGTACATAACCCTTGTCCCTTGAATTAAGGGCCCAGGTCCAAAACTTTGGGTCTTTCTAGACCACCCTGGGCTAAGGGCAAGGGTGCATCCTTTGTTCCCCACCAAAGCCAAACTGGCCAGTAAAGCATATAGGAGAAGATGGCATAGGGGAGGGAAAGGGGAGTCTCTTGGCAGCTCCAAATCAAGTCCCCTCCTACCGCAGCAAAAGAGAGAAGCACCAGATGGAGAAGGCCCAGGCGATCAAGGAGGGGAGGGGGCATGATCAGCTAGGAAGAAGCATGCTAGGGGAACCCATGTTATAGCTTTGGGTCTACCTTGGGTGAGGTTGAGCACCTCTGGTGGGAAGTCACCTAACCTTCTGCAACTATAGCCCCCTCTGTAGAGGAAGGGGTTTCAAGGTCTCCAAGGGCCATTGCTGTGGTTCTGCAGGGGTACCTGCTGCCCATACATAGGAAGAGGGCTCTGCCCCTTGCCACCCCATGTCCCAACTGCATCTGGCTCACCCTAATCTGGTCTCAGGGGAGGCTAGCATTTGAGGGCAAGTTTGGTCCAGACTGACCATCAACAGCCTAGCCCTTGGAGGCCTAGGTCTTGTCCCCACTTTGGAGAGTGGAACTACCACATGAAGGTCTAGACTAATCAACAGGTTCTAGATCTGGCCTCTATAGCTGAAGAGGGCCTTAAAGTTCAGAGCAGCATCTCCAACAATGTCCCTACATTCTAGAGTAAGTTTACCAAACAAAACTGAAGACAGCAAGGGCTTTGGGGTCTTTCCGCCAAGGGCAAGAAAAGGAGGCCCAATTTTCACTGAACCAAACCCCACCTTCATACCAGGAACATCTGGGGAAGAACTCTCTCCCCTGCCACTCCCACTCCAGGGTTGAGGTCTCATCCAGTCTCATAAATGCAGTTCTGGTTCTCCATCACTACCTCCCTCTCCTCAGCTGGTTCCAGGTTCGCAAGCACCAGAAAGGAGGAAAACTCCTGGTTTCCAAGTCGCCATGAGCAAGCAGGCCCAAGTAAAACTAGCTCTTAGGGAGAAGTGGGGGGACCCAGGAAGAAACACCCACAATGGGAAGTTCTCCATCCATTCACAGGCACAGAGCCAGGGAAGCGCTGAATGCCAAGGGGGCTCCTCCCAGGGGGCCTCCGCTTAGATCCAGCTCAATGCTGCAATGACAGCCTTCACCTCTGTAAGACAATGGGGAGAACAGAGCCAGAAACTCAGCCCATCCATCCTCTTCAAAGGACAGGACCAAAGATCTAGGGCTGGAAGGCCCTTCAAGGCCATCTCATCCAATGCCCTCATTTTACAGATGAGGAAACTGAGGCCGAAACAGTGACCTGCCCATGGTCACACAGAGACTAAGTAGCAGAGCTGGGCTTCGAACACAGGCCATCTGCTTCTGAATCCAGCACTCATTCCACTGGACATCACTTCAGGATAGAAAAGGAGACTAAATCAACTCCTTCTGTGGGATCACATAACCCACCCCCCACCCTGCAGGTTTGGGAAGTGGGAACAGGCTGAAGGCAGGGGCTTGGGAGGGCCAACCCTTTACAAACAGCACAGTCCTGGTCCTTGGGTAGAAAGGGGGGCAGAGAGGGAAGAGTAACACCTGTGTGCTTGTCAATGAGTATGGGGGACTGCAGCTAGGCTGAGTACAAGTCGCTTGACTCAATGTCTCTGTCTATCTGAAAGTCCATGTGTCCAATACAAGTCCATATGCACTTGTCTGTGTGTCTGGAGTGGCTGTGTGTGTGTGTGTGTGTGTGTGTGTGTGTGTGTGTGTGTGTGTGTGGACTGCTGTAATCTGGTCCTGGGTCCCTGCATACAGTATTTCTCAGTGTGACCAAACGTGTTTCTGAAAGAGTATGCATCATTCTGAGTGTGTCTGGGTGATTGGGTGTCAATCTGTGTGTGTCTGTGTCTCAGTATTCTGTGTGTGCAAAGGTGCGAGTGTGTTTATTTCTGAGTGTGGGCTTGTGGGTGTTGTTAAGAGTAAGTTAAGGGCTGCAGGAGAAGCAGGTATAAAGGTGTTTTTTTCTGTTCCATAAAGAGATTTTCATGCCAATAAAATCTGGGGTGTGTGTGTGTGTGTCTGTGTGTGTGTGTGTGTGTGTGTGTGTGTGTGTTGTCTGTCTGGGGTGTGTGAAGACCCTGGGTCCTCAATCACCACCAGCTCGGCTTTGATGGTGTCTTGTGAGCCCAGGAATTTCTTGGTCTCGGCCTCATCCTCCACATTCTGGTAGCCCATGAAGATCATGGTGACTGGCTGTTCCTGGCTCTCCTCAGTGCCGGAGGCCTCTCCAGGCTGGGCCTGTACTCCCGTGATCTCCCGCCGGGGGGTGGACCTGGACACCTCGGGGGTCCCCCAGGCTTCAGGGGCTGCTGTCACTGTTACCTCATTCAACGTCACCTCATCCACTTTGTGGATCACCTCGTCCACCTCGGAGGAGCTCAGCTGGTGGATGCCATTCTCTGCAGTGCCATCCACTGCATGAACCACTTTCATCTCATCCTCATACACCTTCACCCCCTGCAGAAAGGGCTCCTGAGGGGGCAGGGTGGTGCTGGACAGAACCTTGGTCTCCCCAGTCACCCTATCCTTTCTCCACGGTTATCTCCACAGAGTACATGGCTGTATTCATCATCCAAGTGCCTTCCACCACCTTCATGGGGCTGCTGGTGACTTTCTTCTCTCTGGGTGAGGCCACTGGGGTCTTCTGGGAATTAAGGATCTTCTCCTCCTTCTTCTCTTCCTTCACAGGACTTGTGGCCGGGGCCTGGTCTGAGACCACCACATTTTTCCTGGTAGCTGGGACAGAGTCCCCTGTCTCCAGGATCTCTAGCTCAGTCTCCAACCTCAGGATAGAGTCCTCCAGCTGTTTGACCTTCTGTTTGTCATCCTGCATTTGCTTCTTTATCACTTCGTCCTCCTGGAAGTCGGGGCAGGGGGCCCCCTCCCGCAACCATCGATCCCGAAGGGCCTTGGACTTTAAATGTTGCAGCTGCCTCCGGTCATTTTCCAACTGCTGCCATTTGTTTTCAATTTCAGTTTGCCTCTTTCTCTTCGCTGCAATGGCCTGAAGTCTTTCCTGCTGGAAAGTGGTTTCTATAGTGACTTCCATGGTTCCCGAAGTCCAGACGTCTGAGGCTGGCAGGAGGAGGAAGAGGCAGGAGAGATAATTTAAAATTATTGTACTAAATTATTATCAGAAAGGACCTAGAAATCATCCTTCAACAAATTATCAAGGAAAATTGCCCCGATGTTTCAGAATCAGAGAGCAAAATAGAGGTTGCAAGAATCCTCCAAATACCTCCTGACAAAGAGACCAAAAAGAAACCTCCTAGGAATAGTATAGTCAGGTTCTGGAATTTCCAGATCAAGAATAAAATATTACAAGCAGTGAGGAAGAAATGATTTAAATATTATGAAACACAATCAGGATAACACAAAATCTGGTATCTTCTACAATGAGGGATAGAAGGACTTGCAATATGATATTCCAGAGGTCAAAGGAGCTGGGATTAAAGTGAAGAATCACCTACCCAGAAAAACTGAGTATAATGTTTCAGGGGAAAATATGGTCATTCAATGGAATAAAGAACTTTCAAGCATTCTTGATGGAAAAACCAGCATTGAATAGAAAATTTGACTTTCAGATACAAGAAGCAAAAGAAGCATGAGAAGGCAAACAAGGAAAATAAATCAAAAGGAATTTAGCAAAGTTGAACTTTTTACATCCATACATGAAAAAAATGATAATTGTACCTTGTCAAACTTTTCTCAGTATGAGACTACTTAAGGGAATAGAAATGTGTGTATATGTCTATATAAGAGTTTATATGGGTGTATTAATACATATGTGAATGTGTGTATGTATGTGTACAGTTTGGAGGGGAAGAGCAGGAAGGCAAAAGGGAATACGTTAATCTTATTCTCATTGAATTTGGCTTATGGAGTGAATGACATGCACACTAAACAGGGTACCTCACCCTATAGAAGAATAAGGGAAAAGTGGATGAGAGGGGGGATTATGGAAGGGAAGGCAAGCTGGGAGAGGGTAGGGAAGTTGCAAGCACCTACTTATGAAAAGGGACAGGATCAAAGTAGAGAATAGAACAAAAGGAGGAGGGATAGGAGGGAGGGAAATATAATCAGTCTTTTACATTATATCCATTATGGAAATGTTTTGCATAGCTACACATGTAAAACCTATATTGAATTGCTTATCTTCCCACTAGGGGTGGGTTACAAGGAAGGAAAGGAATGAAGCTGGAATTCAAAGCTCCAAAATCAAACGTTAATATATGCATATATATATATATGTGTGTGTGTGTGTGTGTGTGTGTGTGTGTGTGTATGTATGTATGTATGCATACATATACATATATATAGATAGAGAGATAGAGATAGAGATGTAAAATATTATTAATATTATTTTACATGTAAGGGGAGATAAGATATATAGGCACTGGGGCATAAAGTTCCACTATGCCTTATTGGTGATTCGGAGGGTCTATGGGAGAAAATATGGGAGAGGGCAGATTGGAGGAGGGGATATCCAGTGGGATCTCTATTTTGGGGTGGTGGACAGGGGAATAATGGGGAGGAAATTTGTAACTCAAAATATTTTGGAAATGAATGATGTAAACTAGAATTTAATAAAGCATTTGATAAAATATAAATATTTGCTTCTAACCACACTTTACGCCAATTTGCCCTCCCTTTTGTCATCTCCTCTCTTATCCCCTACGCCCAATTTTCCTGTAGGTTAAGATAAGGAGAATTCAATGAGAATCAAGTTTTCCAATCCCCTTTTCCCTTCCTCCTCTTCCCCTCCATTGGAACAGTTTTCTCTTGCCTCTTTTATATGAGATAATATACCCTAATACATCTATCCCTTTCTCCCCCCAATAAATTCCTCTCTCAACTCTTAATTTCATTTTTTAGATATAATCCCTTAATATTCAACTCATCCTGTCCCCTCAGTATATCTATCTATCTATCTATCTATCTATCTATCTATCTATCTATCTATCTATCATCTATCTATCTATAGATATAGATATATACATATACAATAATACATTAATATATACGCATATATATGTAGACATATATACATACACACATACATATACATGTCCATGCATATGCCCACACTCACATGCATATTTATATACACATACACCCTCCTATGCATACATACATATATATATGTGTGTGTGTGTGTGTGTGTGTGTGTGTGTGTGTGTGTGTGTGTGTGTGTGTATTCCCTTCAACTTTCCTCATACTGAGAAAAGTCTTATGAGTTACAATGATCATTTTTCCATGTAGGAATATAAATAATTCAACCTTAATAAATTCATTATGATTTCCTTTTCCTGTTTATTTTCTCATGCTTTTACTTTTTTACGTGTTTACTTTCTCATTGTTTCTTGTATTTAAAAGCTAAATTTTCTGTTTAGCTCTGTTTTTTTTTTTACCAAGAATGCTTGAAAATTCTCTATTTTGTTGAATGACCATATTTTTTTCCCTGAAGCATTATACTCACTTTTTCTTTGTAGGTGATTCTTGGTTTAGTCCTAGATCCTTTGTCTTCTGGAATATCATATTCCAAGCCTTTGGATCCCTTAATGTATAAGCTGCTTGCTCTTGTGTTATCCTGATTGTGTTTCCACAGTACTCAAGTTGTTTCTTCCTGATTGCTTGCAGTATTTTCTTCTTGACCTGGGAACTCTGGAGTTTGGCTATAATATTCCTAGGAGTTTTCTTTTGGGGATCTTTTTTTTAAAGCAATTGGGGTTAAGTAACTTGCTCACGGTTACACGGCTAGTCATTATTTATGTGTGGGTGCTCATTTTCTGAGGCCGGATTCGATCCCAGGTCATCTCAACTCTGAGGCCTGTGCTCTTACTCACTGCGCCACCTAACCACCCCAAGGGGGATCTTTTTCAGGAGGTGATTAATGACTTCTTTCAATTTCTATTTTGCCCTTTGGTTCTAGAATATCAGGGTAATTTTGCTTTATAATTTCTTGAAAGATGGTGTCTAAGCTCTTATTTATCATGGGTTTTAAGTAGTCCAATAATTTTTAAATGATCTCTCCTGAATCTATTTTTCAGGTGTCTTTGTCACAATGAGATATCACATATTGCCTTCTATTTTTTTATTTCGTCTGGATCTCTTTTATAGTATCTTGATTTCTCATAATGTCATTATCTTCCATTTGCTCCAATATAATATTGAAGGCGTTATTCTCTTAAAGGAATTTTTCTGACATTTCTTCTCCATCTGGCAAATTCTGTTTTTTAAGGCATTCTTCTCCTCACTGGCTTTTTGGAACTCTTTTGTCATTTGGGTTAGTATATTTTTTATCTCTTTATTAATTTGTTTGCTTATTTTTAGTTTACAGGATTCAATTCCATAGTTGAGTTAGTATATTTTTAATGTGTTATTTTCTTCAATGTATTTTTTGGTTTCCTTTAACAGGCCCTCAACTCTCTTTTCATGATTTTCTTTTTTTTTTTTTTTTGGAACTAGTCAACAAATATTTATTTACCAAAAATATAAACAAAATTCCTGTACTCAAAGATTATGGAACCTAAATGGTGTGTATTATATGTTATATGGTGTCAAAGAGGAAGAAATATATCATGTTTTCCCACTAAAAATATTTATGATTTTAGACCAAGTTTCACTTTAATGTACAAAACAATAAGCTTTCCTTCATTGCCCATTTTCAATAAATAGACCTTCCCAACCTCTCTCAGATACTCAAATAGATCTATGATCTCACTGATTTAGGAGTTCCCTCCAATGATGCAAATCTCAACTCATCAATGTCTGCCCATTCTATGTGACTTTCATCTATGTCCTCCCAAAGTTTTCAATAATAGCTCCAACTTACATGCTGAAGGACTGTGACTTTATTTTATTGTTTTTTTTAAACAAATGCTTTATTAACTTCTGTTTTACATCATTCATTTCCACCAGATTTTGAGTTACAATCATTTCCCCCCATTATTCCCCTACCCAACCTCCCAGAATAGCAGTCCCACAAGATATCGCTTCCTCCAATCTGCTCTCTCCCATACCTTCTCCCATACCCCCTTCGAATTTTCCTTTAGAGGAAGGTGAATCTTTGTGTCCCAATGTCTGCACATCTCATCTCCCAATTATAAGCAAAAGAGTATTAATAATAGTATTTATATATATTTGAAACATTTAATGTTAAGACCTCGATTTTCAGATCCATTTCCTTCCTCCCTTGTCACCCATTCCCTCTGGGGAGATAAGTAATTCAGTATATGTTGTACAAGTCTAGCTATGCAAAACATTATCATAGTAGATATATTGTACAAGGTTGCTTATAATTCCCTCCCACTCATCCCACCCCCCACCTGGACCATTCCCTACATGATCCTGCCCTCTTCTATGGTGGGTACTTCCAACCTCCCCTCCCCCCAAGGATGCCCTCCCATCCATCATCCCTCCTCTCATCCCCCTTCCCCCTATTCTGCTGCAGGTTGAGATATCCCATTTAGCATGTACGTCATTCTCTCCCTGAAACAAATTCAATGAGAATGTGGTTTTGCCTTTTTTGCCTTCCTATTCTCCCCCTCCTTTGCAACCACTTCCCCTTGCTTCTAGCCCCCAGGGGAGGAAGCCAATGCATTCCCCAAATACTGGTCCCAAATTCCATAGGACACTAACCTCTTACTTTGTCCTAGGCATGTCTATGTTGATAATTCTGGAATCGCCACAGCTGCTGGTGTTCTGGGTGGCTGCTGGCCCTGATACCCTGGCGCTAAACCCTCTGCTCACGGGGACCTCGGCTCTGCTCGGCTCGGCTCGGCTCGGCTCCCCGTGCGCTGCCGGCTCCCAGAGCGCTGCGCTGGTCCTCCCTGCAGGGCTGCTGGGCAGTCCTCAGCGGGACGTTAGCTTCTCTGTGTCGTTTTGTGGGTGCTGGGGCTCTAGAAGTTGTTCAGAGTCCCCTTTTACATAGTTTGGGGGAATCTGGGGGCAGAGTGGCTTGGATGAGCTGTTTCTATTCCTCCATCTTGGCTCCGTCCCCCTTTTCATGATTTTCTTGCGTCATTCTAATGTCTCCCCAATTTTTCCTCCACTTCTCTTATTTGATTTTCAAAATCCTTCTTTAGCTCTTTCATGGCCTGTAATAAATTAATATTTTTCTTGCAGGCTTCTGATGGAGGAGTTCTGACTTCACTCTCTTCCTCCTGTTCCATGCTTTGATTATTATTGTCCCCAAAAGAAGGATTCTGTGATCTGTGGGGTTCCATTGTTTGCTTACTTTGCCAGCCAACCACTTAACTTTTGAGCTCTTTGCCATGGTACAACTCTGCTTCCAGAATGGTGAAAGCTATGTCCTAAATTCCTGGGGTTTTCACAGCTGCCAGTGCTATTAGTCGGGTGCTCTCTCTCCAGCCCCCACAAGCTCTCACTTACTGGTCACACACCCCAGGATCACCACCCAAGACCACAGTCCTGATCCAGGCATGTTAAAGTAAGAGCTATTATCCTCTGAATGGTCTCTTGTTCCCCCTACAATCTGTAGGCCAGGAGCTCCTGAAGCAGCCATGCTGCTCCACCATGCGTTTGTCACTTCTTGCCCCAGGGCAGAGGCTTGACCATGGTCTTCACATTCCTCAAATCCATGTCTGGCCCCTTTCCAATACAGGTGCACATGACTTTTTATTTTGTCTTTTGTGTTTATGTGTTGAGAGTTCTGGAACCCACCACAGCTAGTGATGATTCACTCCTCTGAAGTTTGCTCTGGTGGCCACTGGTCAGGTCTGCCCTGGGGCTGGAACCCCATGGCTCATGCAGGGCTGTGCTCTGCTACCAGCTTGGTGCAATAGATACTCCCAGTCTGCTTGCCAGGTTTCCTTCAGGAGATTTGTTTATTTTGTCACTTTGTGGGTTCTGTATCTCTAAAGTTCGTTTAAAGTCATTTTTTTTTAATAAACAAATACTTTATTAACTTCTGTTTTACATCATTCATTTCCGCCAGGTTTTGAGTTACAATCATTTTCCCCCCATTATTCCCCTACCCAACCTCCCAGAATAGCAGTCCCACAAGATATCGGTTCCTCCAATCTGCTCTCTCCCATACCTTCTCCCATACCCCCATCGACTTTTCCATTAGAGGAAGATGAATCTTTGTGTCCCAATGCCTGCACATCTTATCTCCCAATTATAGGCAAAAGAGTATTAATAATAGTATTTATATATATATTTGAAACATTTAATGTTACGACCTCGAATTTCAGATCCATTTCCTTCCTCCCTTGTCACCCATTCCTTCTTGGGATATAAGTAATTCAGTATATGTTGTACATGTCTAGCTATGCAAAACATTATCATAGTAGATATATTGTACAAGGCTGCTTATAATTCCCTCCCACTCATCCCACCCCCCACCTTGTCCATTCCCTACATGATCCTGTCCCTCTTCTATAGTGGGTACTTCCAACCTCCCCTCACCCCAAGGATGCCCTCCCATCCATCATCCCTCCTCTCATCCCCTTCCCCCTATCCTGCTGCAGGTTGAGATATCCCATTTAGTATGTATGTCATTTTCTCCCTGAACCAAATTCAATGTGAATGTGGTTTTGCCTTTTTAGCCTTCCTTATTCTCCCCCTCCTTTGCAACCACTTCCCCTTGCTTCTTCTACATGGGATAGTTTACCCTACCCTGTCTCTCCCCATCTCCTCTTGCCACTTTCCTCTCTCACCTCATAATTTCATCCCTTGAGTATTCTCCCTTCCCAACAAATTCAACCTATGCCCTCTATCCATATATAACTGTAACCATATACACACACATTCACATATGTATTCATATGACCACACCCCTTCTTCCATTATTTTCATAGTGAGAAAGATATCATCAGTCACAGTTATTGCTTTTCCATATAGGAATGTAAATAGTTCAACTTTGATAAGTTCCTTTTGATTTCTTTTCCTGATTACCTTCTCAGGCATCTCTTCCTTCTTGTGTCTGGATGTCAAATTTTCTATTCAACTCTGGTTTTTCCTCAAGAATGCTTGAAAGTCCTCTATTCCACTGAATGACCATATTTTCCCCTGAAACAAAATACTCAGTTTTGCTGGGTAGGTGACCCTTGGGTTCATTCCAAGTTCTTTTGCCCTCTGGAATATCATATTCCATGCCCTTCGATCCCTCAGTGTAGAAGCTGCCAGGTCCTGGGCTATTCTGATTGTGTTTCCACAATATTGAAATTGTTTCTTCCTGGCTGCTTGGAGTATTTTCTCCTTGATCTGGGGATTCTGGAACCTGGCTATAATATTCCTGGGAGTTTTCTTTTTGGGATCTTTTTCAGGAGGTGATCTGTGGATTCTTTCAACCTCTATTTTGACCTCTGGATCTAAAACATCAGGGCAGTTTTCCTTGAGAATTTCTTGAAGGGTGATTTCTAGGTTCTTTCCTTGATCATGGCTTTCAGGTAGTCCAATAATTTTTAAATTGTCTCTCCTGGATCTATTTTCCAGGTCAGTGGTTTTTCCCATGAGATATTTCACATTGCCTTCTAATCTTTCATTTGTTTGGGTCTGCTTAACAGCATCTTGATTTCTCATAAAGTCACTAGCTTCCATTTGCTCCAGTCTAACTCTGAAGGAATGAATCTCCTCAGTGAACTTTTGAGATTCTTTTTCCATCTGGCAAATTCGACTTTTTAAGGCATTCTTCTCCTCAATGCCCTTTTGGGCCTCCTTTGCCATTTGAGCTAGTCTATTTTTTAAGGTGTTGTTTTCCTCAGTCAGGCTGTTGACCCTCATTTCATACTTTTCCTGCATCCTTCTCATTTCTCTTTCTAATTTTTCCTCCACTTCTCTTATTTGATTTTTAAAGTCCTTCTTAAGGTCCTCTATGGCCTGCAACCCACTCATGTTTTCCCCTGGGGCTTTTGGAGCAGGACTTCTGACCTCACAGTCCTTTTCCCGCTCTATGCCCCCAAAATAGGAGTCTAGGGTTGCATTTTTCTGTTTCCTTTGCCTTGGCATGTTGCCACTTAATTGCTTGACGTTTGGGCTTGTTGCCACACTATGGCTTTAAGGCCAGATAGAGGAATTTTCGTCCCAAACGTGTGGGGGGCAACTTCCGTTTCTGGCAAGCTGTAAACCCACCCACAACTTCCACCCTAGATCACAATCCAGATCCAGGGAGGTTAAAGCAAGAGCGATTACCCCCCAAGACTGATCGCTGGATCTCCCCACGATTTGTAGGCTGGGAGCCGGAAATGCCTATGAAAACTACACAATGGCGTGTCTCCTCAGCGGCTTCTAGCCCCCAGGGGAGGGAGCTGACGCATTCCCCAAATACAGGTCCCAAAGTCCATAGGACACTAACCTCTTACTTTGTCCTAGGCAAGTCTATGTTGATAATTCTGGGGTCGCCACAGTTCCTGGTGTTCTGGGGTTCCTCCAGCCGGCTGCTGGCCCTGCCGCCCTGGGGCTAAAACCTCGGCTCACGTGGACCTGGGCTCGGCTCGGCTCAGCTCCTGCGCTCTGCGCTCTGGGCTCTGCGTGCTGCCGGCTCCCAGACTGCTGCGCTGTTCCTTCCTGCAGGGTGCTGGGCTGTCCTCAGCGGGAGGTTAGCTTCTCTGTGTCGTTCTGTGGGTGCTGGGGCTCCAGAAGTTTTTCAGAGTCCTTTTTTACATAGTTTGTGGAGAATCTGGGGGCAGAGAGGCTTGGAGAGCTGTTTCTACTCCGCCATCTTGGCTCCGCCCCCCTTTACATGTATTGGAAGTGATTGGAGTGGGAGCCCACATCAAGTTTGTGCTTCTACTATGCCATCTTGGTTTTACCTCCCCCCATTCTATATTTTTTAAAGCATCATTGATTATATGCTTTGTATGTTCATAGATGTCACAAAATGATTAAACTACTAGAAGAAATAGGACTTTCAATAGAGATAGAAATTGAGTGCACTTTGAATTGAACATAGAGAAGCACCCCTGTGTTAGTTACTCATTGTTGTCTGCTAACCTAACAGAATGTAGATGGAGGATTTCATGATTATCTTACACAGAAGGGACCAGGAAGTGATGTCAACATTCTGACCTATTAGACGTCCATCAACACCCCATGCTAATCAATTTTCAAGGATAGTATTAATACTTACTTTTAGGGTTCACACACAAAAGGAGCCTAACTTGAATGGGAAGAGGTGTGAAAATGCCACAGAACTCTATCCTCAACATTTATTTATGGTATGAGAATATAAGAAATCTCTAGGTGCCATAGAGGAAATATTGATCTTTGATAGTGCATGGCTGGGATCCCAATCCCCATAATCAAAAGCCATTCTTGTGTTCTATAAGTAACCATGCTTCTAATACCATAATCACTAGCAATTTAAACCTTTAAATCTGTACCGTTAGACCACAAGCCTATGATGATGAACTCAAGGATTACATTAGGATCATAGATATAGAGCTAGAAGATATGCTATGTACAGTTTAGTCTTTTCCTTTAACAGATGAGGAAACTGAGTCCTAGTGGGATTACTTGGCCTAGGCCACAAAGGTACAAGCAGAAGACACAGGATTTTAATGTAGATCCTCTGAATACAAATCTTCTGTTCTTTCCATTGCACCAGTATTCTCCCCTTACTCTTATGTTGCCTTATCGATCTTTGTTCAGTGGATAAATGGATGAATATCCTTTTTACTTTACCTTAATAGCTAAATGAGGAATTTATCAGCGGAGTACAAGTAATTTATCATGAAAACATCTCAAATTTTTTCAGGGTTCAGTACCTTAATCTATAGAATTATAGCACCAGAAGAGATAACAAATATGATTACGAATTTCACATAAGAGATTATATACTCTACCTAAAATTTTGCATACTGACACAGTGCAATATATAATAATTAGAATTAGTTAATTAGAACAAATTAGTATTTTTTTAAAGCAATTGGGGTTAAGTAACTTGCCCAAGGTGACACAGCTAGGTTTTTGTTTGTGTGGATTAAGTGTCGGAGGCTGGTTCCAAACTCAGGTCCTTCTGACTCCAGGGCTGGCGCTCTATTCACTGCTCCACCTAGCGGCCCTTAGTATTTTAAGAGAGATCTGAATACTGAATGACTTAGGGATTTTTTAAAAGAGATTCATTTTAGGAAGAGAGAGAGTGATCTAAGAATCATATCATCAGGTATATTTAACTGTCATAGACCAGATGATATACTTTGGAAAGTATGTAGTTACTTAATGCTATCAACACCCATCGAAATGAGTTTACACTCTCCCCTGAGCAGTCAACCAGAACCGGAATAAAATCATTGAAAAGATATAAATAAGGAACACATTCATTTTCCTTCAGAATTGACCATGTCGGGCTTATTTTTAAAGTATTCCCATGAGGCTATGCTGGATTTATTTGAAAAGACAACACTAGTAATTATACTTATAATTATCTTCTTTTCTCTAATTTGGTGGTGCAAGTGGCCCTTTCAAACACCATCTGATAATTATAGGAGTAATTAGCAGGAATTAATTATGAATAAAATTAAGACACCTGGTAGGGCCTAGTAAAAATGATGGTCCCATGTTTTTGATGCTGACATGTGTAAATGTCAAGACTACCAAGAAACACAAAATAAGAAAAGTTTGCAACATAAGCTAAAAATATCTAGTATACACTGTCAATGGCTCATGTTCACAATTTTCTTTAGTCGCTCATCAAACTCTCTTTCTAGGCTTTCAGCTGTAATTCCTATATAACAAAATAAAATATGTGCATAATATAGTTTAATGAAACTTTACATTTCATTTTGCTAGGTTTACCTTTTCACTTGTTACCTTTCCTCTCCATTAACATATCCTTTTAGTGGTCCTTAATAATATGGGTACTATTTCAACCATCATTTCATAAACCTGAAGGTTGTAGTCTTGCAAAATGTAAATAATTTAAATAACAAATATTTTAAAAATAAATAATAATCTAAATATATATATGTATATTATACACACATATTATATATACACATTTATGTGTGTATGCATGCATGTATATATATATATATAAGTATATATATATACACACACATATATATTTGTGTTTATGTTTCATTTCTAACTAATACGTTCTCACTAAGCTTCTCCTTTTTTCTAAGTTATATAACTCTGATAGCTGAATTTAGATCATTAAAACCACAAATTAGTTGTAAGGTCAATGAAGATAATAGTGGTCCTCTGTCTCAATTAAAAAATGTGGCTCAAAATGACCAGGTAATAATTAAAGTATATTCTAATGATGGCATTTTAAGACTCTCATTTCTTTAAAATTTACTAATTTTCCCCAATCATGTAAAAAATTTTTAATATTCATTTTTAAAAGTTTGAGTTTAAAAATCTCTTCCCTCCTACCTCCCACTGTAAAGGCAAGATAGTCTATATAGGTTTTACATGTGTAAATGAGCAAAACATACATAACAGTCATGTTCTAAAAGAAAACATAAACATAAAAATTAAAGAAAAATAAAAATATTTTAAAGTATAATCAATTCTATATTCAGGCACCACTGTTTTGTTTTTTTTTTTATCTTTGGATGGGTAGTATTTTTCACCATAACTCCTTACAATTTGTCTTGGATCATTGTATTGATAAGAATAGTCACTCATAGCTAATCATCTTACAATATTGCTGTTTCTTTGTACATAGTACATTTCACTTTGCATGGGCCCATACAAGTCTTTACAGGTTTTTCTGAGATCACCCTGCTCATCATTTCTTTCATTTTCAAAAGAAAATATTAATTTCTATATTTTTAGTCTTCAACATTCATTTCCACAAGATATGAGTTCCAAATTTTCACCCCATATATCCTCTCCTCCCAACTCTGACATGGCATGCATTCTGATTATGCCATCTCCTAGTCTTCCCTCCCTTCTACTCCCCCCCATCCTCTTCCACCTTACTTTCTTGTAGGGCAAGATAGATTTATGTACCACATTGTATATCTTATTTCCCAGTTGCAAGTAAAACCATTTTTTTCAAAATGCTTTAGTAATTTCTAGTTTACATCATTAATTTCTATCAGATTTTGAGTTATAATTTTCCCCATTTTCCCCTACCCACCAAACAAGAATAGCAGTCCCTCAGAATATCCCATCATCCAATCTGCTATCTCCATATCTTATCTCATACCTCCTTCGACTTTTCCATTATGGCAAGGTGAATCTCTGTGCCCCAATGCCTGCACATATTATCTCCCAGTTACATGCAAAACAGTATTGATAATAGTATATATATATATATATATATATATATATATATATATATATATATATACATATATATATATAATATATTATATATATATGTGTATATATATATATACACATATATATATATAATATATTATATATATATATATATACTTAAAACATTTAATTTTAAAACTTTGAATGACAGATCCATTCCCTTCATCTCTTGTCACCCACTCCTGCTGGGAAGATACTGAATTCAGTATATGTTCTATATGTATAGCTATGCAAAACATTACCATAGTAGATATAATGTAAAAGACTGACTATATTTCCCTCCAACCCATCCCACACCCGACCTGGTCCATTCCTTTCTTTGATCCTGTCCCTCTTCAAAAGTGGGTGCCTCCAAACTCCCCTCCCCCCAGCATGCCCTCCCCTCCATCCTCCCCCTTCTCATGCCCCTCCCCCTAATCTTCTGCAGGGTGAGATATCCCATTTAGTATATATGTCATTCTCTCCCTGAGCCAAATTCACTGAGAATATAGTTTTCCCTTTTTGCCTTCCTGTTCTTCCCCTTCCCTACAACAACTTCCCCTTGCCTCTTCTATATAAGATAGTTTACCCTCACCACATCTCTCCCCATACCTGCTTGACACATTCCACTCTGACCTCTTAACTTCACCCCTTAAGTATCTTCCCTTCCCACCAAATTCAACCTGTGCCCTCTATCCATGTATACCTGTAAACACACACACACACACACACACACACACACACATATGTATTCATGTACCCATATACCCTTCTTCGATTATTTTCATACTGAGAAATGTTTCACCAGTCACAGTTATTATTTTTCCGTGTAGGGATGTAAATAGTTCAACTTTGATAAGTTCTCAGTGATTTCTTTTCCCAGTTTACCTTCTCAAAAATCTCTTGCTTCTTGTGTCTGAAAGTCAAATTTTCTATTCAACTCTGGTTTTTTTCCTCAAGAATGCTTGAAAGCCCTCTATTCTGCTGAATGACCATATTTTCCCCGGATATAACATACTCAGATTTGCTGGCTAAGTAATTCTTGGTTTTAATCCCAGGTCCTTTGCCCTGCAGAATATCATATTCCATGACCTTCAATTGCTCAGTGTAGAAGCTGCCAGGTCCTGGGCTATTCTGATTGTGTTTCCACAATATGGAAATTGTTTCTTCCTGGTGGCCTGTAGTATTTTCTCTTTGATCTGGGAATTCTGGAACCTGGTTATGATATTCCTAGGTGTTTTCTTTTTGGGATCTTTTTCAGGAGGTGGTCGGTGGATTCTTTCAACCTCTATTTTGCCCTCTGGGTCTAAAACATCAGGGCAATTTTCCTTGAACATTTCTTGAAGGATGATTTCTCGGTTGTTCTTTGGTCATAGTTTTCAGGTAGTCCAATAATTTTGAAATTATCTCCCCTGCAACTATTTTCCAGATCAGTGTTTTTCTCCCATGAAGTATTTCACATTGCATTCAATTGTTTCAATTTCTTGGATCTATTTAACAGCATATTGATTTCTCATAAAGTCACTAGCTTCCATTTGCTCCAGTCTAATTAGGAAGGAATGAATCTCATCAGTGAGCTTTTGAGATTCTATTTCTATCTGGCAAATTCAGCTTTTTTCAAAATTAATTTATTAGTTTAGTTTCAGTTAACAAGATTCAATTCCATAGTTCCTTGATTTTCAAATTTCCTTTACTTCCCACACCCCTCCCCACACGACAGCATATAGTTCAGTATAAGATCTGCAAATGCATTCATATTAGACATTATTCCAATTACAAAGGCGTATTGTACTAGGTGGGAAGAAAGATGGTAAGTAAGAAATAAAACCAAACAATGAAAACAACAAGATTATTTACTTTGCTTCTATCAGGATTCAGGCTCAGTTCTTTCTAGTTATATCTCTGGATGGCGCATTTCTCACTTACTTTAGGCTTTCGGGATTAACTTATATCACTACACAAGTTGTAAAAATTCTTTCCCAATTTCCCACCTTCCTCTTGATCTTGGTTACATTGGCTTTGTTTGTACAGAAGCTTTTCAATTTAATGTAATCAAAATTATCCATTTTGCATTTTATAATGCTCTCTAATTCTCATTTGGTCCTAAAGTCTTTCCCTCTCCACAATTCTTTCAGGCAAACTATTCCTTGCTTTCCCAAATTGCTTACAGTATCATGCTTTACACCAAGATCATGCACCCATTTAGACTTGATTTTGGTATATGGTGTTAGATAATGGTCTGTGACCAGTTTCTGCCATACTGTATTCCTGATTTCCCAGCAATTTTTGTCAAATAATGCATTCTTTTTCCAAAAACTGGTGTCTTTAGGTATATCAAACAATATATTACTATATTCATTAACTGCTGGGTCTCCTGTGCCTAATCTATTCCACTGATCCACTACTCTACACCTCTGCCAGTACCAAGCAATTTTGATGACTGCTGCTGTATAATACAGATTAAAATCTGGCATAGCTAGTCCACCTTCCCTAGCATTTCTTTTCATTAATTCCCTTGATATTCTAGACTATTTGTTTTTCCAAATAAACTTTGTTATTATTTTATCTAACTCTAGAAAGTAGTTTTTTTGGTAAATTGATTGGTATGGCACTAAATATATAGTTTAGTTTGGGTAATATTTTCATTTTTATTATATTAGCTCGACCCAGCCACAGGCAATTGATATTTTTTCCAACTATTTAGATCTGATTTTATTTGTGTGAGAAGTGTTTTGTAGTTGTGATCATACAGATTCAAGTAGATTCCCAAATATTTTATAAGGTCTTCAGTGACTTTAAATGGGATTTCTCTTTCTATCTCTTGCTATTGAGTTTCATTAGTCATGTACAGGAATGGTGTGGATTTATGTGGGTTTATTTTATATCCTGCAACTTTGCCAAATTTATTTATTGTCTCAAGTAGTTTGTTACTTGATTCTCTAAGTATATCATCATATCATCTGTGAAGAGTGATAGCTTGGTTACTTCTTTGCCTAATTTTATTCCTTTGATTTCTTTTTCTTGTCTAATTGCTTATGCTAGTGTTTCTAGTACCAGATTGAATAAGAGGGGTGATAGTGGACACCCTTGTTTAACTCCTGATCTTATTGGAAATGCTTCTAGTTTATCCCCATTGCATAAAATACTTGCTGATGGTTTTCAATAGATGCTATCAACTATTTTAAGGAACTCTCCATTCATTCCTATATGTTCTAGTGTTTTTAATAGGAAAGGATGTTGTACTTTGTCAATAGCCTTTTATGCATCTATTGAGATAATCTTGTGGTTTCTGCTAATTTTATTGTTGATATGCTCAATTATACTGATGGTTTTCCTAATATTACACCATCCTTGCATTCCTGGAATGAATCCTACCTGATCAGAGTGTATTATTTTTGTGATAAGTTGTTGGAGTCTTTTGGCTAATATTTTATTCAGAATTTTTGCATCTAAATTCATGAGGGAAATTGGTCTATGATTTTCTTTCTCTGTTTTATCTCTTCCTGATTTAGGAACCAGTACCATATTTGTGTCATAGAAAGAGTTTGGTAGGACTCCTTCTTCACTAATTTTCCCAAATAGTTTTTAGAGTATTGGAATCAATTGTTCTTTAAATGTTTGATAGAATTCACTAGTAAATCCATCTTGCCCTGGAGATTTTTTCCTAGGGAGTTCATTGATGGCTTGTTTGATTTCTTTTCTGAGATGGGGTTATTTAGGTAATTCACTTCCTCTTCAGTTAATCTGGGCAACTTGTGGTTTTGTAATTATTCATCCATTTCACTAAGATTGTCATATTCATGTGCATACAATTGGGAAAAATAATTACTCATTATTTTTTTATTTCCTCTTCATTGGAGGTAGATTCACCCTTTTTATTTTTAATACTCATAATTTAGTTTTCTTCTTTCTTTTTTTTATCATATTGACTAATGGTCTATCAATTTTGTTGATTTTTTCATAAAACCATCTCTTAGTTTGATTTATTAATTCAACAGTTTTCATCAATTCACTTTTATTTATCTCAACTTTGGTTTTCAATATTTCTAATTTAGTATGAAATTGGGGATTTTCAATTTGTTCTTTTTATAGATTTTTCAATTGCATGTCCAATTCATTGACCTCCCTTTTCTCTAATTTATTCATGTATGCACTCAGGGATATAACACTTCCCCTGAGAACTGCCTTTAGTGCATCCCACAAATTTTTGTATGTTGTCTCATTATTATCATTCTCTTGAATGAAATTATTGATTGTTTCCATAATTTCTTGTTTGACCCACCAATTTTTTAGGATTAAATTGTTTAATTTCCAATTAGTTTTTAATATGTCTTTCCATGGTGCTTTTTTTGCATATAATTTTTATTGCATCATGATCTGAGAATGATTCATTTAATATTTCTGCCTTTCTGCACTGGATTTGGTCTTTAAAATTTTTTCTTAAGCTCCTCCAGAAATGCTATTTGGGCTTGAGACCAGATCATGTTTCCTTCTGTGGTCTCAGGTGTGGGTAGAGAGTCTATATTGTCCTGTGTATTTGGTTGTTCATGCCCTGCATAGTAGGCTCTAATAGACTTTCTTGCCTTCCCCTTCTCCTTCTCAACTTCCTTCTTTCCCATTGTGACTTCCTGTTTTTTAGTTTCTCATGCTATGAGTTTAGGGCTTGATCCTTGACTTTGAATATCTCTGGATGGCTAGTTTATGGCTAAGTCAGGGACTTCAGTGAGGAATGTAGATGTGTAGGTGGGAGTGCATCTGACCATTTCAGATTTCTGCCTCTATATCCCTGGGCTATAAGTAGGCTTTTGTTGGTGAAGTGAGGTGGGGCTTGTTGGGGCCCCTCCCTCTCTTCTCTTCAGACTTCTGGCTGTCTCAGTTACACCCCTTCTTGAAGACTCTCAAGCCTGGGTCTATTTCCATTAACTTGGGATTTCAATCTAGGTGGGAGACTTATCTTTGTGTTTTCTGCTTCTTGAAGTAGGGATGGGAGGATCAGAGCAGCTAGAATTTACTTTGCCATTCCAGCCCCTGTATTATACAGGCAGGCTCTCTCCAACCTTCCAGGCTGGGGGCTGAATGCAACCAGAGAAGCTGCTCTCTCTCCTGGGGGCCTGACTCCCCTTCCTGGCTCCAATGACCTCTCTGGTCTGTTAGTGAGATGAAGGGGAGATGACAGTGATTCGTCCTTGGTAAGTCTGAAGGCTGGGGTCTTTTCTCTCTCTGGTGTAGTCTGCTTGTCTGCTCTTAGGACTGAGCTGTGCAGACCCCACGTGCTCTATGCTCGTCCTGTCCAGACACACTGGGGGACCTCCTGGGCTGGACTCTGCCATGCTCCGTCTTCCAGTGGGCTCTGTCACTCCAGAATCTGCTCAGATTCGCCCTTTGAGACTTAGTGACCAAGGAGCTCAGTGAGGTTACTGCTTCCTTTCCAACATCTTGGCTCCTCCTCTTAAAACATTTTTTAAGTTTCAGATCGAAATATTTTGCCTTCTTCACTCCTCATCTACCCCCACTGGGAAGATAAGCAATTCACTATAGTTTATACATGTATAGTTATGAATAACTTTTCCATAGTAGTTATATTGTGAAAGACTAGCTATAATTCCCTCCATCCTATCTCACCCCCTTTACCCTGTCCTTTTTTTAAAACTGTTTGCTTCTAACTACTACCCTCACCCCCAATCGGGCCTCCATTCTATCATGCCCCCTCTTATCCACTCCCCCCTATTTTTTGCAGCATAAGACACCCAAAGGAGTGTGTATGTTATTCCCTCTTTAAGCCAAATTCAATAAGAGTAATGTTGACCCATTCCTTTTCAATTTCCTGCTCTTCCTCCCCATTGTAATAGTTTTCTCTTTCCTTCATTGGATACTTCTCCCTAATCTATCTCTCCCTTTCTCCTTCTCCCAATATATTCCTCTCTCTCCTCTTATTAGTATTTTTAGATATCATCCCTTCACACTAAAATTATCCTGTATTTCCTACGAATACATGTACATACATATGCACACACATATTTATACACACATATCCCCACCTATACATGAATGCATATATGCGTGTGTCTGTGTGTGTGTGTGTGTATACACACATATATACACATTTATTCCCTTCAACTATCTTTATACTGAAAAGTATTAAGACTTATAATTGTCACTTTTCCATTTGGGAACATAAATAGCTAAAGTTTAATGCATTCCTTATAATGTCGTTTCCCTATTTACCTTCTTATGCTTCCCTTGCTTCTTGTAATTGAAAGTCAAATTTTCTGTTCAGCTGTTTTTTTTTGTTTTTTTTTTTTATCAAGAATGCCTGAAAATTAGGTATTTAATTGAATGACCATATTTTTCCCTGAAGAATTATACTTAGTTTTGCTGGGTAGGTGATTTTGGCTTTAATTCTACCTCCTTTGACCTCTGGAATATGATATTCCAAGCTCTTTGATCACTTAACATTGAAGCTGAAAAGTCTTGTGTTACACTTATTGTGTTTCCACAGTACTCAAATTGTTTCTTCCTGATTGCTTGCAATATTTTCTCCTTGATCTGGGAATTCTAGAACCTGGCTATAATATTCCTAGGAGTTTTCTTTTTTCGATCTTTTTCAAGAGGCAATCATTGAATACTGTCCCTTTCTATTTTGCCCTCTGTTTCTACAATATCAGGGCAATTTTCCTGGAGAATTTCTTGAAGGATGTTGTCTAGACTCTTTTTTTGATCATGGCTTGCAGTTAGTCTAGTAATTCTTAAATTATCTTTCCTGGATCTATTTTCCAATTCAGTGTTTTTCAAATGAGATATTTCACATTGCCTTGTATTTTTTTCATTTCTTTGGATTTGTTTTATAGTACCTTGATTTCTCATAAAGTCATTCACTTCCATTTTCTCCAATGTAATTTTGAAGGAATTATTCTCTTTGGTAAGTTTTTGAAACTCCTTTAACATCTGGAAAATTCAACTTTTTAAGGCATTCTTCTCCTCATTGGCTTTTTTGGGCTCTTTTACCATTTGGGTTAGTTTTTAAGGTGTTATATTCTTCAGTATTTTGGGAGTTTTCCTTTAGCAGGCTGTTGAATCGATTTTCATTATTTTTTTGCATCATTCTCATTTTTGTCCCCAATTTTTCCTCCACTTCTCTTACCTGATTATCAAAATCCTTCTTGAGCTCCTCCATGGACTGTAACCAATTCATATTTTTCTTGGAGTCTTTTGATGCACGGATTCCGATTTCACTGTCTTCCTTCCATTCCATGCTTTGATCCTTTTTGTACCCCCCAAATAATTCTATGGTCTGTTTGTGCTCCCTCTTCTTGCTTATCTTGACATTCAATTATTTGACTTTGAAGCCTTTTGCCAAGGTAACACTCTGCTTTTATATTGCAGAGAGCTATGTCCCATGTTGGGGTTTTTGCAGCCTCCAGAGCTATTATTTGGGTGCGCTCTCTACAGCCCCCATAAGCTCTGGCACACTGTTAACACAACCCAGGAATACCACCCAGGACTGTGACCCAGATCCAAGCATACTAAAGCAGGAGTTATTGCCCTCTGAATGGTCACTTGGTACCCCTATGATCTGAGGGCCACGAGCTCTCGAGGCAGCCACTAGGCAGCAACTGCAGTTATTCTGTTTTCAGCCCAGAGACATTCCCTTTTTACTGTATTTTTTCTTTCTTTTTAATTTTTTTGCTTGCTAAGTAGTAAAATACCCTTGGCTTATAATGGAATAAAATATTAATGGCACCTTTAGACCAATGTAGTTCAAAACAAGCAGTGTGATCACATGAACTAAGGAAACTTGATCAGTAAACTCTGTTATATAGCTTCAAACATACTGACAGAGACAACTAATTGGACAGATTTTATTCAGACTTTAAATTCTATATTCTCAGTCTATATTTCTGTCTTCTACCTCATTAAAACATGAAAAAGAGTATTTGAAGGTTGTATCATTATATTTCAATTCTTCTTAGTCATTTAGACTATTCAGTAATCTGGTACAATTCCAAGATAAATATTAGAAAAATATTTTAAAGTAAAGATCATAAAAATCATATCCACTATCACATCCATGTCTGAATTTCTCATCAGAATGCAACCACTTCCTGTCAAGAGAAGAAAATATAACTCAGTCTCACAGTCATCTCAGTGCTCTGGTCAGCTATGGGAAATGTTGAAGAAGTTAGGGATATTCAAACAAGATTAAATTTAAGACCTTAATCGAGTTATAGTTTTACTATAAAATCAAAATTAATTTTGGAAATAAAAGGATCATATAGTAATATTATTTTGCTTAGGTTGTAAGCAAACTCCAAAGTTTCATTAATTTGAATACCCTGTTCATAGGAAGGCTTCTCATAGACACAAATCAAGATATATGGTTTTGTCTTTGATATTAAGTGTTTCAAGTATGTTGCCTGTTCGCCCTTCTTAGCATGATGTTTAATCACCGTTATGTATGCCTTTTTGTCTGAGTCCTTTATTATTGCAAGTGCAAGTCATCCAGCTCCTATACTGTGTAAAAATGAGGAACATTTCTTTATCTTCTTCTACATCACTCTTTTTAGTCAAGGTGTGAATATTAAGGAGTATGACATGTTCAGAAGTTTCTAAAGACATTTCCAAAATAAGAGTTCCAAAAATATTTTGAGCAAAGAAAAGGCAATTGAAATCATTCCATTTTTTTTTCTAAAGTGGCTACTTTGAAGGTATACTATGTTTAGTAGTGCCTCATTTCAAGAAAGACATTGGCAAATTGAAGTGAGAGCAGAAAAAAGTTATCTTGGATTATGATGGGACTAGAAATTATGATTGCAATGAGTTTAAGGTATGAGGAATATTTAGTAAGCAACAGGAAGACCCAGGGAATCCCTTATAGTTATTTTTGAATATTTGAAGATTGTCATGTGTAAAAAAATGCAGACATCCTTTCTGATCAAGGAGGGATTAATTAGGAACAATTGGTCTAAATTACAAAGGGAAAATTATTGCTTCAATTTTAGGAATAAAACAAAAAACAACAGCAAGAAAATGACAATACCCACAATACACCAATAAGAACAAATAAACCACAGAGCTAAGTATGACATTGAAATCTATCCCCTCTGATTTCTTATAATGACTTTTTTTTTCCCTCAGTATTTTGATATCTATACTAGTTGGATACAATCTTTCTTTTATAATTCGCCCTTTTCTTCTCTAGAGATATCTGCATTGTTATCTCCTGGTATATAAAGCCATATAGATATAGAGATAGATGATAGATAGATAGATAGATAGATAGATAGATAGATAGATAGATAAATGGAGAGATAGATGGCTAGGAATATAGAAATATAGAAACATAAATGGATAAAAATATGCATCTATAGACGTATCTATCTGTGTATCTATCTATATCTATGTATCAATCTACATTGATGTGAGAGGTCAGAAATTTAGCTATAATGTTCCTTGGCATTTTTATTTTGGGACCTCTTTCCTGAGGTGATTAGTGGATCCTTTTTTAAATACATATTTATTTTTAATTTTTCACATTTGTTTTCATAGGATTATGAGTTTTAAATTTTCGCACTTCCCTCCTCTTCTCCTACCCCAAAATCTCATGCAATCTAATAGAGGTTCTCTATATATATTCATATTAAACATATTTTCAAAGTTATCATATTGTAAAGAAGAATTAGAACCAATGGGAAGAACCATGAGAAAGAAGAAAGAGTAAGGAGGCGAGAGAGAGAGAGAGAGAGAGAGAGAGAGAGAGAGAGAGAGAGACAGAGAGACAGAGAGACAGAGAGACAGAGAGAGAGAGAGAGACAGAGAGAGACAGAGAGACAGAGAGAGAGAGAGAGAGACAGAGAGAGAGAGAGAGACAGAGAGACAGAGAGGCAGAGAGAGAGAGCAAGAGAGAGAGAGGTGTCACAGGGTGAGTTGAATATGAAGGAATAATATCTAAAATGAAATTAATGGGTGAGAGAGTAATATATTGGGAAAAGGAGAAAGGGGGAGAGAGAATGGAATAAATTATCTCACACAAAAGAGGCAAGAAAAACTTTCACAATGGAGAGAAAGGGGGAGTGAAAGGAAATGAGTTAACCTTACTCATATGGAATTTGACTTAAGAATGGAATGACATAAGCACTACATTCAGTATCTCACCCTACAAGAAAGTAGGGGGAAGGGGATGGAGGCATAATAGAAGGGAGGGAAGACTGGGGAAGGGGGCAGTTAGAAGCAAACAATTGAAAAGGGCAGGGTCAAAGGAGAAAATAGAATAAGTGTGGAGCAGGATAGGACAGTGAGAAATATAGTGAATCTTTCACAACATGACTATTAGGGAAGTGTTTTGGCATAACTACACATGTATGACCTATGTTGAATTGCTTGCCTTCTCAATGAGGGTGGATGGGTAGGTAAGAAGAGAGAGAATTAGGAACTCAAAATTGTAAAAAGAAATATAAAAACAATGTTTTTACATGAAACTAGGAAATTAGATATACAGGCAAAAGGGTATAGATATCTATTTTTCCCTACAAGAAAGTAAGGGGTAAGGAGATGGGGAGGGTGGTAGAAGGGAGGACAGACAGAAGGGGTAATCAGAATGCATGCCATCTCAGTGTGTGGGGGAGGGAAGAGATGAGGAGAAATTTTGGAACTCAAAATATTTTGAAATGAATGTTGGAAACGAAAAGTTGATTAATTAACATATTTAAAAATTATTATTTAAAGCACTTTTTCAATGTAGTGTTAATGGAATAGCAAGATCTTCCCTGCCTATTGATTGGCTTGTGTGACCTGCTTTGAGCTCTGGCCCAGCTTACAGCCATCATACATCATGAGTCACAGAGCCCAGTTTGTGAGGGAAAAGCTTGCCACATCAAATAGAGAGTGAAACTGAAACAGTGGAGGAGAGGCAGAGCAGAGAGTGGAGGGATCAACTTTCCTAGGGGAAGTTGTTTGTGAGGAGGCTTAACAGTTTAACATGGCTATGCTCCCTGAATTAGTGATAAGTACCCTGTTAAATCTTACCTCTCTGTTATTCTAATGATGCCCCAAATAAGAATTTTTCTTTTGCCTTTGAGGAAGAGAGTTTATTATATTTTGTGAATCTACTCTGGAAAGATGCATGCATATTCACAAAGGCTGCTATGGGTTTCCCATTGGTTTTACATTCATATGACTAAAGATAACTTTAATTTATTCATTTGAGAATTTTCTGTTCATAATCTTTGACCATTGATCAATTGGGAAAAGACTTGTATACTTGTAAATTTTCCTTAGTTCTCCATAAATTTTAATGATGTCTTTATCAGAGACATTGACTGTAAAATAGTTTCCCAGCTTTCTCCTTCTCTTCTTGTCTTGATTCCTCTGGCTTTTTTTGCACAAAAACTTTTCAATTTAATATAAACAAAATTATACATTTTGCATTTTTAATGTTCTCTATTACTTATTTGATCATATTTTTTCCTTCTCCATAAATATGACAAGTAAAATCTTCCTTACTCTCTTAGTTTGCTTATAGTATCAGCTTCATATCTAAATCTTTTAATCATTTTGAATTGATCTTGACATACAGCGCAAGATACTAGTCTATGACTAATTTCTGCCATGCTATCTTCTAGCTTTCCCAACAGATTTTTTTTTCCCAAATGCTTTATTAACTTATTGTTTGCATCATTCATTTCTGCCAAATTTTGAGTTACATTTTACCCTACCCACAACCCCAGAATAGCAATCCCACAGGAAATCCCCTCATCCAATCTGCTCTCTCCCATATTTTCTCCCATCCTCCCTCTGACGTTCCAGTAGGGCACAATGGATCTATATGCCCCAGTGCCTGTATGTCTCATTTCCCAGTTACAAGTAATATAATAATATATAGATTTAAACATTTGATGTTAAAACTTCAATTTCCGGATTCATTCTCTTCCTCCCTTGTCACACACTCTTGCTAGGAAGATAACCAATTCAGTATAAGTTGTATATGTGAATCTATGTAAAAGTTTGCCATAGTAGATATATCATAAAAGACTGACTATATTTCCTCCCTCCTATGCCACTGCCCACTTGGTCTATTCTCTCCTTTGATGCTGTCCCTTTTCAAAGGTGAGTGCTTCCAAATTCCCTCCCCCAAAGCCTGCCATCCCTGTATCCATCCCCTCTCTCACCTTGGCCCCTACTCTACTGAAGAGTGAGATAACCTATTAATATGTATGTCATTCTCACCCTGATAGAAATTCAATGTGAATAACGGTTTGACTTTTTGCCGCCCTGTACTTCCCCTCCACTGTAACCATTTTCCCTTGCCTCTTCTATGCCCCATCTAGTTCTGTGTCTCCCCATCTCATCTTGTTATACCCCTCTCTCACCTCTTAATTTCACCTTTTATGTATCATCCCTTCTTATTAAACTTGACCTGTACCCTCTATTGATGTACACCTGTAAACATATATACACAATTCACACATGTATTCATATGCCCATATACAATTCTTCAACTATTTTCATATAGAGAAAGATTTGTCAGTTACAGATATTGTTTTTCCATTTAGGAATGTAAATAGTTAAACTTGGATAAGTTCATGATGATTTCTTTTCCCTGTTTACCTTCTCAAGCATCCCTTGCATCCTTTGTCTGAATGTCAGACTTCCTATTAAACTCTGTTTTTTTCATCAAGAATGCTTGAGAGTCCTCTATTCCACTGAATGACCATATTTTCCCCTGAAACATGGTACTCAGTTTTGCTGAATAGGTGATTCTTGGTTTTAATCCTAGGTTCTTTGCCCTCCAGAATATCATATTCCATGCCCTTTGATCCCTTAGTATAGAAGCTGCCAGATTCTGTGCTATACTAATTGTGTTTCCACAATATTGAAATTGTTGCTTCCTGGCTGCTTGTAATATTTTCTCCTTGATCTGGGAGTTCTGGAACCTGGCCATAATATTCCTAGGAGTTCTCTTTTTGGGATATTTTCAGGAGGTGGTGGGTGGATTCTTTCAACATCTATTTTGCCCTCTGGATCTAAAACTTCAGGACAGTTTTCCTTGAGAATTTCTTGAAGTATGATTTCTAGATGAATTCTTTGATCATGGCTTTCAGGTAGTCCAATAATTTTTGAATTATCTCTCCTGGATCTATTTTCCAGGTCAGTGGTTTTTTCCCATGACATATTTCACATTGCCTTTTACTCTTTCATTTGTTTGGATCTGCTTAATAGCATCTTGGTTTCTCATAAAGTCACTAGCTTCCATTTGCTCCAGTATAATTCTGAAGACATGATTCTCCTCAATGGGCTTTTGAAATTCTTTTTCCATCTGGCAAATTCAGCTTTTTAAGGCATTCTTTTCCTCATTGCCTTTTTGGGCCTCTTTTGCCATTTGAGTTAGTCTATTTTTAAGCTGTCATTTTCCTCAGTCAGGCTGTAGACTCTTATTTCATACTTTTCATGCATCTTTCTCATTTCTCTTCCCAATTTCCCCCTCACTTCTCTTATCTGCTTCTTATGGTCCTCTATGGCTTGTAGGCAGCTTATATTTTCATTTGGGACTTTTAGTGCAGGAGTTCTGACCTGACAGTCCTCCTCCTGTTCCATGCTTTGATCCTCTTTGTCCCCCAAATAGGAGTCTAATGTTGAATTTTTCTTTTTATTTTGTTTCCTTCACCTAGGCATGTTGCCACTCAATTACTTGAGCTTTGGGCTTGTTGCCTCAGTATGAGTCTGCCACCAGCCAGGGCAGCTTCCATACCAAATGCTGGGGTTTTCTCAGCTGCTGAAGGTATTAGTTGGGTGGCCTCTGTGAAGCCTCCACACACTCAGGCAAGCTGGTCACACACCCCAAGACCTCCACCCCAGAGCACAATGCACATCCAAGTAGGGTAAAGGCAAGAGTGATTACCCCCCAGACAGATTGCCAGATCCCCCTACATTTCACAGGCCAGGAACTGAAGCTGCAGCATGTGTCTGGGGTTGTGCTGAAAAGTTTCAGCGACTTCCAAACCCCAGGGAAACATTCTTACAAGCTCTCCCCACTGAGTCCCAAAGTCCATACTGCAATAACCTCTCACTTTGTAGTTGGTATCTATGTTTTGGCAATTCTGCAAACACTACAGCTGTTGGTGTTTTGGGGACCCTCGAACTGTCTGCTGGTCCAGCTGCCCTGGGGCTAAAACTTCCAACTCAGTGGGGCCTGGTTTTGGCTCGCAGAGTGCTGTGCTTGCAGATCCATGCTGGGCTGCTAGGCTGTCCTCACGGGGAGGTTAGTTTCTCTGTGCCATTTTGTGTATTCTGTAGCTCCAGAGGTTGTTCAGAGGCCCCTTTTATATGAATGTTGAGGTGGTGGGAGGAAGGCTTGTGCAGAAGAGCTGTTTCTACTCTGCTATCTTGACTCAGCCCCTCAAATATATTTCTTGTAGACAGTCTAGTGTAGGATTATGGTTTTTAATCCATTCTGCTATCCACCTCTGTTTTATGATAGAATTCATCACATTCACATTCACAATAATGATTACTGTCTCTTTCCCTCCATCCTTTTACCTCACCTGCTTTTGTCTTTGTTTCTTTCTTCTCCCTTCTCTTCCTTAAGGTTTTTCCTTTTGACCACCACCTATCTCAGTGTTCCCTCCCAATGATTGCCACTTCTTTACCTACCCTCTCTCCTTACTACTATTCCCCTACCTTTTAATCTCTCCTTCTTTTTTTGCTTTTTGAAGGGCAATTGGGGTTAAGTGACTTGCCCAAGATCACATGGCTAGTTTTTGTGTTAAGTGTCTGAGGCCAGATCCAATTCCCCCCTTTTTAATCCCTCCACCTCTTTACACTCCTATTGCCTATAGGAAACCATAGTTTTTATACATATTGGAGTATGTTATTCCTGGTTTGACACCAAGCCAATGAGAGTAAATTTTAAACAGTGCTCCTCTCCCTCTCTCCTTTCCCTCTATTTAATGAGTTTACATTTCTTTTCACATTAGAATCTTAAACTTAACTGATTAGGTTGATCCCTCTTTGGAACAGAACTAGTGAACATAATGTTCAAATGCAGTTCTTCTCCCTCTTTCCTCCCCCCTACTATAGTGCGTTTTTATGCCTCTTTGTATGGAATAATTGATCTTTTCTGTTTCATCCTTTCATCTTATCTAATTATAGTCCCTTTGACACCCTTAATAAGTTTTTTTTTTTTTTATCACCAGATTAGTTCATTTATACTCATACCCTCTATCTATGTATAACCCTTTTAAAGGTCATGATAATCATATAAATTTCAATATTGACAGTTATCAGCTCCTCATATAGGGATGTAAATTATGATTAGCAATATGGATAGAAAGTCAAGTGCAGTATCAGGAAGACTCCTCTCCCTGAGTTCAGATCTGGCATCAGACACTAGCTGTGTAACTCTGGGAAAGTCATTTAATCCTGTTTGCCTCAGTTTCCTCATGTGTAAAATTAGCTGGAGATGGAAAAGGCAAACTACACTGATGTCTTTGCAAAGAAAACATCAAAAGGCATCATGTGTTCGATAAGATTGAAAAATGACTCAAAAATAAGATAAGACTATGATGATATCAGTAAAATTAAAATAAATATTAAATCCTCTGATAACAATTCGACAAAATAGAGGCAATTGTCTTAGTATTTCACATTGTTTTGGTTTTTTTTGCTTATTTTTTATTTTTTTAGAACCCATTACACATGCTTTTTGCTCCTTTGCCTATTGTGCTCCCCTTGTGACCTAAAGAAACATTGCATTTTTAGGCAATATTCCCCTTTCAAAACACAATTTATCAATGCTTAACATAGTAAGGAAAACTTATCAATGACATTATACTCTGAAATCTGTGGACTCTGTAAAATTCTAGGTCCTTTGGAAATGTCCCTAAGCATTAATCTAAAAATTAAGCATAGTCAACCTGGTGTGTGAACCTTTAATTATGATCAACACAGATTAGTCAAGCTGCGAAGAATATTGTCCTGCCTTTTTTTTTTCAAAAATTGTTCTTTAGTCAGAGCATAGGAACTGTTATATGTGAATACATTATGACAATTACTCTTTTCTTCCTCTCACTGTTAAGCTCAATTTTCTCTGCTATTCACCAGGGTCAGAAGAGTTGACCTGAATAACCAAAGAACAAAATCACCTGACAGTATGCTATAAGCATCCTCTTAATTGCACTTATACATAGGGTTGTCTTTTGATCCACAAAGTATATACTTCTGATGGGATGGGGATGGTCTCTATTTAAGTACTTCATGCGTCAATATAACTCACTATTATCTTGATAATCCAATGAATATAATGTAATTTTTGAGCTTTGTAAAAATAAGATAATCGATTTAAATCCTACTTAAGTCATAAGGAAGGTTAATTGAAAGTTCTGTATTACCTTCACCAAAGAATTTCTTGTGTTAGCTCCTTAAAAAAATTAAAATGAGGGGCGGCTAGGTGGCGCAGTGAATAGAGCGCCGGCCCTGGAGTCAGAAGGACCTGAGTTCGGAGCCGGCCTCAGACACTTAATCCACACAAACAAAAACCTAGCCGTGTAACCTTGGGCAAGTTACTTAACCCCAATTGCCCTAAAGGGGCGGCTAGGTGGCGCAGTGAGTAAGAGCGCTGGCCTTGGAGTTGGGATGACCCGAGATCAGATCCGGCCTCAGAAAATGAGCACCCACGCATAAATAATGACTAGCCGTGTAACCTTGAGCAAGTTACTTAACCCCAATTGCTTTAAAAAAAAAAAATTAAAATGGTATTTTAATTATTAAAGAAAGCTGCAAGAGAGAGTTAATTTGTCATCTGTCAAAATCATGATTCAAAAAGATCAAAAGCATGTTAGTACAATGGAACGAAACTTATAATGCTCACATGACGGACATTATGTGGTATCTACCTGTCTTGATATTGAGTACTTATCACCTTAGAAGGAAATAGGAAACAAGGAAGCCCTTCCAAGCTCAAATATAAAGTTCTGGTTAAAGAGAACATAATATGGGTGTCAATTTATGAACTAATATACCCAGGAGTTCAAAAAAAGTATTTGGTTCCCTTGGAACGTTTGTGCTACCATAGATGGCAAGCTGAAGAACACTTCTTTCAGTCCTTTTAAGAGAAGAAAAAACATATGAGACTTACCCTTTACTACAACCTGGGCTTGCAACAAAGTATTTCTCTTTTTCTAGTCTATAGGTTGGACAGTCAATAAACATTTATTAAGTATTTACTGCATACCAGTCTCTGATACAAAGCAAGGCAGACGATAGTCTCTTATCTTAAGCAGTTTACAACCTGATGAGGGAATATGATATATAAAAGGAAGCAGAGAAGGGGAGGGGATGTGAGGATATGAAAAAGGAGAAGGTATCCAGTTCAATCATAGTGGAAGAGTGCTAGTGGAACTGAGTGGGACATGCAAAAATAGCTGGACTCCTTTTTTTACATGTAGATATTAGGAAGAAAGTTTTCCATGGTTTCCAATCAGAGGAAGGGAAATGACCCAGGAGCAGAGACTACTAATAATGTACAAGTTCCAGGGATGATGTCATCTTGTAGGACAGAGACCTCCTTGGGACATTATGGAGAAATCCAAAGGATTACAGGCTTTTGGAAGTGAAGAGAATATGAACCCATTATGTATTTGAAATTTCAGTTATAGCTCAGTTAAAATTTACTTGTGCATGACACTGAAGACAAGATAAAGATTCAGTGAAACTGCCTTATATTTGATTAGTTTCAAATAGATGCTTGCATTAAATGCCTGGTTAGTGAAGTGTACTAAGTGATAGATATAAAAGATGTAAGTGAAATAGTCCTCTTCCACAATGTCCTTAAATTCTCGGTGGACAAGGAGGGCATGTATACAGACAAGTAGACCAGTCATAGGTTGTTCTTTAAACTATAACCTTGGGGAGAAATTAAGGTCATTTACAAACCTCAAGGATACACCAAAATCTAATGTTAGAACAAATAAACACAATTCATTTAATCTTGTGTTACACACAATGCATTAACAAGCATGTATTAAATGCTATCTGTGTGAAAAATGCATTGATAGAATTCTAGTCATTGGGATGAGGGAGGGGATAGAATTATTGTGTATTATTAAAATATTATTAAAGCACACATAACATACAGAATTCAGTTCTAGGTGCCAATACTAAAAGGGACATTGATAAACTGAGTAAATTAGAGGAAGAAAATGGGATGGTGAAATTTTTTAACACTATATATGCAGATGTGGAGAGTTTCTGAATATGGTGCTCTAGGGAACATGGTGTTTGGGGGGGGCAGGAGGAGGAGTTATGGGAAAAAATTTCAACTTGGTTTGCAAGAAGGACTCCAGATTTTGAGGAATCCAGATTGACAGATGCTTCCCCTCTGAGAGTGAACTCTGTATGATACCATCTGGTTAAGCCCTCATCCTTAACATTCTGGCTGTAACCAGGTACCTGCACAACTGTTACTGAAATGGTCTCTGAGTATCCCCAACCTGTAACTATAGACAGAACCCCATTGCAATACATGTCAGCAGCATCTTCCAGAGTCTTGTTATTCAACTTCAGAAACAGCTAAAAATGTATTTGGAAGTAGATGAAAAGCAGAGCTGAAATTGGGTTCCTCTCTGTCTATGATTGTTGGCAGCTCCTGCCAACTTTTGTATTCATTGCTGTAAACAGGTATGATTCTATACTTGAACTCCACTATATGGTCAATCATTTTAATAAAAAAATGAATGGTAATAGGATGCCAGGTGCCATAGCAGTCAATTTACTTGCCAATTATCAATGACTTCAAATGCCATTGCTTCTGTTATAGCTCTTTAGCTATATTCCACTCTTCAAGGAAATCTGTCTCCTGTAGCAGTTGAGTGAGCAGTCAAAAATATTTCCTTTGGTGTTTGGTTTGTGCAATTGTGAGATTATGAAAATGGCACAAAGTGGCTGGATTTACTCTCTTCTTCAAGGGCCATATTTGGTAATGTGAGTGTCTGTCTATAGGAAACTTTCACAAAAGAAACAATTCTTAATAAAATACATAAATAAAAATATCATATGAAGAAATGATTGGCTTAGAGAGGAGAGGACTCAAAAGGAACATAATTCCTGGTATCAAATATCGGAAAGGTTTTCATGTGGAGGGAAAAAGAAAGAATGTGTCATGAAAGTAAAGTAGAAACAATGAAAAACATTACATGAAGGAATGTTTGAAGGTCAATATTTGGAAGATGTTATTGACTATTACAGCTAATCAAAACTAAAGTGGGCAGTGATCACTGCAGGTGTTCAAAGAGAGACTGGGTGACCACCTGTCAGTACAATCTGGATAAGACTTCATCTTTAGGGAGGCTAGGTGGCACAGTGAGTAAGAGCACCAGCCTCGGGGTTGCGATGACCCAAGATCGAATCCGGCCTTAGAAAATGAGCACCCACACATAAATAATGACTAGCCATGTAACCTTGAGCAAGTTACTTAACCCTAATTGCTTTAAAAAAAAGACTTCATCTTTGGATGGAAGTTTGAAGAAAATTACCTTTGATACTGCTTCCATGTCTAACATTCTGATAGTCTTTTATTATTCTAATTTCAGATGTGTATTTCCACTCCTGCTAAATATATAACACTTTAATATATGAAATAAAAATTTGTGAATTATACACATATTAGAGTGTGTACTATTGGTTTCCTGTCCAAATCAAAGCATTCCTGCCAACATAATTCCTAAGTGTGCAAACATTTTTTTTGGGGGGGAAGCATATCTTGTGATAAAAATTTAGTAGTTTTAATGACAACTATAACGAAAGTTAGGTCCACTTAGCTGCATTTTTTAAAGATTTTTAAAATAAACCAATACTCTTTTCAATAAGTATGATTTTCGGTGACTCACCTTATATAGATACTACCACATTAAAAAAAAAAAAACGATGGAGAGGAGAGGTGAAGAGAGGAGAGGAAATAAAGGTATAAAATTTGACATATAAAAGGTAGGAGTCAGTCTTTTATTGCCCAAATCACTTTAACTCCATCTGCCTAAAAGTATTATTTACACAGATTCCATTTGATCCAGAACTAACAAAGACCAAAAGCCAGTTTGTTCTTTTCCTCAATCAATCATCAAAAAACAGTACATACTATTAATATGCTATTCACAGACACTAAGAATCAGTAATAATTCCGGTGTTAAATCAGGACTCTTGCATTATTAATGGTGTCTGGTTTATAATATTTCTGACACTCAAAAGCAAACAAGTGGCATGACTCCTTTGGAAACTACTTCAAGACTCTTCAAACCTTAATGGATATGTAATGGAGCATGGTTAAGCATAGTGCCATAGACATAACAGCAAAGAAAGTTGGGTGATCTCTACAGTATATAGAAATGCTTATGTTTAGAGATGATTAATGAATTTATCCTACAAGTTTTGTAAGATAAAAGCTTCTCAGCTTCAAAATTTAGAAATTCTCACTTTGTGCAAGAGACCATTTATACTTTCTTTGATTTCCTTCCATAGAATTCCAACTATAATTAACTAACTAAATTGCTAATTAATTAATGGCTAGGATCATATAGAGTGTTATGTAAAGCACTTTATAAATGATAAAATATAATAGAAATATTGTTATTAATAAATGCAAGAGCATGAATGTGGAAAACTTTCAGAAGTTTCTTAGCTTCACTAATGAAATGTTCCCCTCCCCTATATTATTATCTGAAATGCTGTATGGCAGACAAGCAGGAGGATGTATTATATAGGGGGCATGTTGGGGTCCCTTGACCTCACTAAGGTATACTGTGCTATACAGTTACCTGCAAAGTTTACTGGGTAGATAATCAAGAGGGCATGTAATCTTTTTTGTTTTCGCCTCCGGATATGGTCCTAGAATGATACCCTAATAAGTAACTAACCTTAACCAAGGGTAGATAGTGAAAAGGATTAAGGGAGGCTCCTTCTACATTGTCTACATTCCTCTGGGTCATGTTAGGGGGAGGATCTTTCTACATTGTCTGTATTCTCTTTGAGGGGCACAAAAACTCTCTGAGCTCCTTGCATCTCTGGATCTGTATGAAATGGTCCTGTATTAAACAGACTATTGATTACACCCCCTGTCTCATTATTTTCATTGCTCATTACCCCACCAACTACACTGGCCCCAGTACATGAAGATTAACTCAGGATCTATTAATTATGCATATTTTTATTGACATGAAGATTGATGTTCGTCCTTATTCTTTCAGTCATGTGACTCTTCGGGACCCCACAGACCATATCAAGCCAAGTTCTTCTATCTTCCACTATCTCCTAAAATCTATCTTAATTTCATTTTAGTTGCTTCCATTACACTATCAATATCATCATTTATCATATCCTTTCCCTTTTGCCTTCATTTTTTTCCATAATATCAGCATCTTTTCCAATGTCTCTTGCCTTCTCAGTATGTGGACAAAATATTTAAATTTCAGCTTGAGTATTTGTCCTTTCAATGAAAAGTCTCAATTACTTTCTTGAAGTATTCGCTCATTTGATTTACTTACTACCCAAATGATTCTCAAAAGTTTTATCCAGTATCACAACTTGAAATCATCTGTTCTATAGTGTTCTGCTTTCTTTACAATGCATTTTTCACATCCACAAATTTCTACAAGAATTATCATAGCTTTGACTATTTGACCTTTGTTGACAAGGTGATGTCTCTACTTTTTAGTATATTGTCTAGATTTGCCATAGCTTTCCTTCCAAAGAGCAAGTGTCGGGGCGTCTAGGTGGTGCAGTGAATAGAGCGCCGGCCCTAGAGTCAGAAGGACCTGAGTTTGGATCCTGCCTCAGACACTTAACCCACACAAAACAAAAACCTAGCCGTGTGACCTTGGGTAAGTTACTTAACCCCAATTGCCCTAAAAGGGGCGGCTAGGCGGCGCAGTGAGTAAGAGCTCTGGCCTCGGAGTTGGGATGACCCGAGATCAAATCCGGCCTCAGAGAATGAGCACCCACATAAATAATGACTAGCCGTGTAACCTTGAGCAAGTTAACCCCAATTGCTTAAAAAACAAACAAACAAAAAAAATAAAGAGCAAGTGTCTTTTAATTTCATGGCTACAGTCATTGTCTGCAATAATCTTTGAGCCCAAGCATATAAATTTGGACACTGCTTCTACTTCTTCTTTTATTTCCCTGGAAGTGATGGGATGGCCAAGATCTTAGTTTTATTTTATTTTATCTTTTTAATGTTGAGTTTCAATCCAGCTTTTATACTCTTCTCTTCTATGCTCATCAAGAGACTTTTTAATTCTTCTTCACTTTCTACCATCCAAGTAGAATCATCTGAATATCTGAGATTGTTGATATTTCTCCTGGCAACCTTAATTCCTGGTTTTGATTTGCCCAGTCTAGCATTTTGAATCACATACTCTGAATATAATTAAGGTGACAATACACACTGCCTTGCTGCTGAGAGCCAAAGAGGCCTGAGCCAGGACTTCAGATAATCACCTTGATATCAGTGGACCTGAATATCAAAGTCCTCTTTGAGAAGTGACTTTTAGTCAAGTTAGCTCCTGAGTTCTTTTGATATGGGTTACACTTATAAGGATGGTGTTTGAGTTCTGAGACCAACAACTCTGCCCCAAGACTTTAGTTGTCCAAAATCTAAATATTTTAATTCTTAGGTGGTCAGTTCCTATGCAAATGTACTTGATAATGCTGCTTTGGCTTCAGGCCTTGAAGCCAGCTCTCAAGACTATCCTTTGAAATGTGATTGCATATGAAAGGAGTTAACTGACTTTTCTTAAGACTTTCTGGCACCTAGAGAACAAAAGGCTTACTTCCATGCTCCTTCCAAGACATTACATACTAAGATAATGATATGAATACTTGAGATCCCTTCCTTTGTCTCATTGCTCTACAAAAACCTTGTCCTAAAAATCATGGAGTTCATCATTCTTCCTTGAACTACCCACATGGCCTGGTCATTTCTTATTCACATCTCTGAATCATACTAAGTGCTGCTAGGAACTGAGTAGCCCATAGTACCTTGCCATACTCCTTTCCCAATCTTAAACAAACTGGTTGGTCAAAGTTCAGTTCTAATATCTGCTTGTTGACCCACAGATAGGTTCCCCAAGAGATAAGTAAGATGATTGAGTACTCACATTTCTTTAGGGATTTGCCACATTTTGGTGTGACCCATACAATCAAAGGGTATAGTATAGACAACAAAGCAGCTATAGACTTTTTTTTCTGTAAATCTCTAATTTTCCCCAAATCCTGCAAATTTTGGAAAGTGGTTTCTAGTCCCTTGACCTCTTCAAACATGAGTTTGAACTTCTATGTATTCTCATTTCAAATATCACTGAAGCCTAGTTTGTAAAATCATAAGCAAACCTTGCTGACATGTGAAACAAATTCAATTGTTTGGTAATTTAAAAATTCAAAATTGCCCTTCATTAGGATGGGAAAATAAACTAATCTTTTCCCAGTAGCTAATGGCCAGATATTCAACTGTGATTCCATTCTTATATGAACCACCCAGATGATGAAATTCAGTCTACCAATACAATTGATCTTGTAATTTTAGAGTATTTCAAGAAAGACTATGACATACACAGGGTCTCACTGACATAACCAGATAACTGTTAGATTTAAAGATAGTCTTCACAGTTTAAAAATCACCTCTTTATCCATTACACCAGGCTGTCATTAACAATAATACTATTGCTTCTCACTTGGAAAAAAGTAAACATGGAGAAAACCAGGGGAATGGTAGGTTTGTTAACTGTGCCATACAAGGAAATTGATGGAGAAGTAAAATTTCTTTAATTAGAGAATATGAGCTGAAATGGAATTTATGAAATCTGTATGAATATTTGAATGACTTCTATATTGAACAGACAATAGTATTATTCTGTTTTTGTTCAAAAGGAAGAATCTATGCTAATTCTCCATAATAGAAAGAGTTTTTGACTTTAGTAATTTAATATAGGTTAACTTTCTAACACTTAAAATTGCATAATATCCAAATAGACTATTTTTATCTCTTTATAGTATTTTTATTACATGTAAATATAATATATAAAAGTATATATAAATATTTTATACATTTATAATAATAATTTTATATATAATTACATAAATAATTATATAGAGTAATATATATAAATATTTATATAGTATCTATATATTTTATATTTTATATATTATTATATTTATTTATATTTATTATTATTTAATATTTATTATTATATATTATTTTATATATCATTATATATTATATATAATATATACATAGTTATATATTATATACAATATATACATATTTATATATTATATAAAATTTTGAGTTCCACATTTTTCTCCCTCTCTCCCTTCCCTCCCCCATTTCCAGTGTAGTAAGCATTCTGATATAGGTTATTCAGATATGATCATGTTAAACATATTTCCCCATTAGTCATGTTGTGAAAGAAGAATCAGAGAAAAAGGGGAAAAAACATGTGAAAGAAAAAAATGAAAACATTATGCTTCAATATGCATTCAGAATCCATAGTTCTTTCTCTTATGTGCATAGTATTTTTCATCATGAGTCTTTTGGAATTGTCTTAGATTATTGTATTTCTGAGCAGAGTTAAATCTATCACAGTTGATCATCTCACAATAACCAAGAATTGAGGGAATAAAAATAGGCAACAAAGAAGCAAAACTATTACTTTTAGCAAATGGTATGATAGTGTGTTTAAGATCCTAGAGATTTAAATAAATCAGCAATGCAGTTAATAACTTTAGAAAATTTGCAGAATATTAAAGAAATATACATAAATAAATCATCAACATTTTTGTATATTACCCTCAAAAGTAGCAGGTAGAGAAAGAAAGGCAAATTCTTTTTAAAATGAATATGAATTTAGCGAAATAATTAAGAATCTACCTATGAAAATGCTCATGGAATTATATGTATACAACTAGTAGCAATATTTATTATAATAAATATGCAGTTAAATAACTAGAGAAATATCATACATAGGTTAAACCTATATAGCAGAAATAAAATAAGATCTAAATTAACCAATTTACTCTCTGCTATTTCTATCAAACTACAAAAAGTTATACAGCTAAAAACTAAAATTCATCTAGAGGAGAAAGGGCAAGAATCACTATAAAAATAATGAAAAAATAAATAAAGAAGGAAGTGGGTCTCACAATATCAAATGTCAAACTAAACTACAAAACAGTAACCATCGAAATGAGTTCGTACTGGTTAAAAAATAGAGAAGCTGATTTTTGTAATACATTAAGTGAACAATATAATAAAGTCCATAAACATAGTAACCTGCTTTTTATAAGCTCCCAATCCTCAACCATTACAGTAACCACTTTTTTTTTTAATTGCTAGGGCCATGGGATACTATTCTGTCAAAAATTATATATAAACCAAAATTACACCTCAAACCAAGACAAGTTCCAAATGGAAATATTACTTAGATAAAAAAATGACATGCAAAATAAATTAGAGGAGTGAGAGGAAAAAAGTAGAGGAAGTTATTAAAATCTAGGGCAAAATTTATAGAATAATAATGTAATAATAATTCTGAAATCAACAAATTTATAAACATTTATTGAAGGCCTATTATGTTTCATACATTGTGATAAATGGTAATGATTCAAAGAGGCAAAAGACAATCCCTGCTCTCAAGTTGCTTACAGACTAATGAGGGGGAAAATATGTCAATAAATATATACAAAGGAAACTTTATAGGATAAATAAGAAATGATTAACAAAGGAAAGGAACTAAAAATAACAGTGGATGTGAAAGGCATTCTGTGAAAGAGGAGCTTTTAGTTACCACTAAATTGAAGCCTGGGAAGTCAGTAGTTGGAGTAAAGAACAAGAGCATTCCAGTCATGGGAGATAGTCAGAGAAAATGCCCATAATGAGGAGATACATTATATTGTTTGTCAAACAGTCAGAAGGCAATGCATCTAAGGGTAAATGTTGAAGATTAAATTATATTAAAAAACCGACCTAAATAGTTAAGAATCAATTAGGTTAGGATGGTTATGGTGAGTTTTGAATGGCTAACAGAGAATTTTGTACTTTATTCTAGAGGCTGTAGAGATTTATTAGAGTTTAATCAGTGGGGTGGGGAGTGACATGATCAGACCTTGTTCCAGAAAATGTCTATTTCTTTGACAATGCATATGGAGGATGAATCAAATGGAGAGAGGCTTGAGGTAGGCTGACCCACCAATAGGCTATTATGTTGATACATATATAAAGTGAGGAAGGCCTATATTTGAGTGTTGGCAGAAGTGGAAGAGAGAAAATTAAGAATCACAGTGGAGGTAATTAAAAAAAGGAAGAGACTTTATCAATGCATTGATCAACCATATTCCACAATCATATTCCACAATTATAGATGAATAATGCTATACAAATCCTGAGAGAATCAATGGAATAAATATTCAAAAGAAGACACACATTTCTCAACATGGGCAATGAGAGAATTTATTTTGTTTGATTATTCATATTTTCAAGGGGGTCCTCTCTTTCTCTGTCTCTGTTTCTCTCTCTTTCTCACCCTCCCCCCTTATTCCACACTGAAATGTTTAGAAAGAATATGAAATGGAAAGAATATAAATGCTTGTTAATTGAAAAAAAAAAGCATGCAACATATTTTCCTGATTCTTAGATGCCAGTCATATGGCTACTTGTGATATTTTCCTAATTAAACCACTATTTCAATCCTCAATTGCTAGGGTAGTTATTTTTGATTGGCATTTTGCATTGAATGGCTATTAGTGGAAAGAGTCTTAGCACTGGCTAAGAAATTAAACTACATACCTGCTAAAGATTACCCAGCTGAATTGTATGATTCTATCATAATCAAATTTTTTATTAACAATATAAGTATTCAGAAGATCAGAGTTCTAGTACTAGTTCAACCAATTTTTAAAAAAAGATTCATTTGTTTTCTTTCCTGTCATTTAACATGCCTAAGTCTGAACTAAATTTAAAAACAGACATTATTATGTCTGAGGTATTTTAAGAATATCAATATTTTTAAATTCTACAGGGATTCCTATGTGATTTCAATCATTTGATCATGTAAAAGGAACATTACCTATTTATTTTACTGTTGTATAGATGGGAGAATATAATTCATATGATAGTTTAAATATATCGGCTGAACCTAAGATTTATTTTCTTTCTTTTGGGAAGATTAAGACTTGGTATGGAAGGCAGAGCAGAAAGATAGGAAAGAAATAACCTCATGAGATAAATTTTCTTGATAAAAATCTTTTTAGGCAGACATAGAAGAACTTCTCCCTTTTTATTTCTTATTCTTTTTCCTCTAACACCCTACCAAACCTATCCAAGTATATGTTTTATTGTTATGCATATTACTTGGGAAATGGATACATGGATTATGATATATTAATGTAATTTAATAACATTATGGTATAAATATGTATATATATGTATGTATATATGTATATATACATACACACAAATGTGTGTGCATGTACAGTACATTAAATATAGCACATATATGATATAATACAATATGATACAACATGATACATCATGATATAATATAAAGCAATATAATAAAATATCATGTCATATCATATCATATCACATAGTATCACATCAGATCATATCACAAACATGACACAACATAATATAACATGACATATAACAATATAAGGTTAACATAATATAACATAATGAAATGCAACATACAATACAATATAACACAACACAATATAATGAAAAAAATGAAAGTCAGGAATTCAAAGAAAATCAAGAAAAAAAATGATGTGAACTGTTCCAAATACAAGTAAACAAATCCTATACTCACTCAGAACCAAAAATGGAAGGAATAAAGAAGATAAAAATAGACAGCATATGAAGGAATTTGATTTTTGTCTCATTCCTCCTACTTACAGCCCACAAATCCTATGATATACTCATAATGTATTGATGAGACATTAAAGTATCTCTAAATATATTTCTATTTTCTGATCACTTTATGACTTGTGAATCTTTTTTTTTCCTTCTGATTAAGCTAAGGAGGTTCAAACTATCACCTAAGTAAGGAAACTAAGCACATGCGTGATGAATTATAGCACTAACTCTGCTGTGGGGAGATCAGCAGAGATTACAAGGCAGAAGCTGTCTGCCTTCAAATTGGCAATGTAGCATTTGACGGGAACTATCAGTACAGTGGGAAATATGGTATAAAGCAGGAAGAAGTAATATGTACTCCAAAAAGATGCAGAAAGAGATAAAAGATGAAGGCAGTTTTAAGACCTCTCCTCCTTAGAAGGAGGGAAAAAAAAAAAAAAACATGTTGTGAGAAAGAAAAGTACCTGAAATCCGGATAAGTAACTCCCCCAAGAGATTTTCTCTTTAACTAAGAGGAACTGTATGAGGACTGTATAAAAGAGCACAGACTTTCAAGAGTTGAATTTCTTTATAAAGTACATTCTATTTGTGTGTCCTGCTCCCATTGTACTTGTTATCTGAATTCATTCTCCCAAAGGATATTCTGTATTTGTGATAGAATGTGCCCCAAATTTAATGGAGAAAATATTATGTAACTCTCAGTAAATAAATATTTGCTAAGTGCCTGCTAAAATGTGCCTGGGGATACAAAAGGTCAAAAAATATAGTCCATGCCCTCAAGGAACTTCCAATCCCATGACAGAGATGATTTGCAAAGAAATGTATATAAAGCAGGATAAATAGGAAATGATTAACAGAAGAAAGAATTAATTGAAAAAGAAAGAACTGAAATTAAGAGGCATTGGTTTTGGAAGGCTTCCTTTGTAAATTGAGATTTTAATAAAGACTTAAACGAAGTCAAGAGTCAGTCAGTAGTTGGATCAGAGGATGGAAAGCAAGAATAGCATGAGAGAATCCATAACAGAAAGATGGAGTATCTCGTTCATGGAGGCCAGTGGCATTGGAATGAAGAGTATATGAATGGGAGGAAGGTTTAAGAAGTTTGGAACAGTAGGAAGGTTCTGGTTATAAAAGGATTTGAATGGCCAAATAGAGCATTTTGTGTTTGCTCCAGGAAGTAATTGGAATCCACTGGAGAGAATGGAGTAAAGGTGTGGTGTGACATGATCAGATCTGCATTTTAGGAAAATAACTTCAGTGTTTGAATGGTGAATGGATGAAACATGAATCAGAAGACCCACCAGCAGTCTAATGCAATAATGAAGATGCAAAGCAATTGGGGTGGCTATGTGGCACAGTGAATAGAGCATCAGCCTGGACTCACAAGGACCTGAGTTCAAATCCAACCTCATACACAGAATACTTACTAGCCATGTCAAGTTGGGCAAGTCACTTAACCACAATTATCCTTTTTTCACCCCTGTAAACAAAAAAGCAAAAAAAAAAAAACCAACAACAACAAAAACTATATATATATATGCAAAGTTATGAGGTTTTACATTAAATGTCCTTGTTAATAAATAATTGTGTATGTTTAACCTAATTGTACATGTCTTACTTGTATCAAAATGCTTACTCTCTTAGGGAGGGGCATGGATGGGAGGGAGACAAATTTGGAGCTCAAAATCCTACAAAAGTTAATGTTGAAAACCATATTTATGTGCAATTGGAAAAAATTATAAAGTACAGATGAGAAAAATTCAATATAAAAAAGAGACAATTGTTTTGGTCACTATTGAATGGGAAACTTTTAAGTGAAGACTCATGAGTTGTAGTTCACACAACTCATAGTAGCAGCCACCTCTGGGCAACTCAACTTACAAGTGGAAATTTTATTTGGGAATGTGATATATCAAATTATAATGTCTAAGGGTAGCCTCAAGGAAGGGAAGAGAAAAAAAAAACAAAGCTTCTCTATTTTATTTATTGGAGTGAGGGACCATTTATGTGAAGCAGTTTATATTATATATAGTCACTAAATTAATACAATGATTAATTTTGCTAAATATTTTTCTGTATTTGTTTGTTTGTTTTTTATTCCTTACTACCAGGGAAGATTTTCTTGGCAGAGGACATAAGGCAGATATATTTTGGAAAAGAAGACTATATAAAAACAAAACTTATAAATAAAATGTGTATGTATAGATATGTGCATAAGTCTATTATACAAGTGTCTGTAGATACATGTATCTATGCATGTGAATTCCTGTAGCGATTGAAAAGGAAATGGAGTTAATGGATTGGTGAAGTTTTTACAGGTAAGATTAAAATAGAGATGGAGAAGTATACAGAAGACTTCAAAGTGATCACTAGCATAGGGCGGAGCCAAGATTGAGGAGTAGAAACAGCTCATCCATGCCACTCTGCCCACAGATTCCCCCCAAACTATGTCAAAGGGGACTCTGAACAACTTCTGGAGCCCCAGCACCCAGAGAACGACACAGAAAAGCTAACCTCCCGCTGAGGACAGCCCAGCAGCCCTGCAGGAAGGACCAGCGCAGCGGACTGGGAGCAGGCAGCCTGCAGTATGGAGAGGGCGGGGACCTGAGCCGAGCCCAGTCCACGTGAGCCAATGTTTTAGCCCCAGGGCGGCAGGGCCAGCAGCTGGCTGGAGGAACCCCAGAACACTAGTAGCTGTGGCGACTCCAGAATTATCAACATAGACATGCCTAGGACAAAGTAAGAAGTTAGTGTCCTATGGACTTTGGGACCTGTATTTGGGGAATGCATCAGCTTCCTCCCCTGGGGGCTAGAAGCCACTGAGGAGACACGCCATTTTGTAGTTTTCAGAGGCAGCTACAGCTCTTGGCCTGCAGAATCGTAGGGAGATCCAGCAATCAGTCTTGGGGGAAAATCGCTCTTGCTTTAACCTCCCTGGATCTGGATTGTGATCTAGGGTGGAAGTCGGGGGTGGGTTTACAGCTTGCCAGAAAAGGAAGTTGCCCCCCACACGTTCGGGATGAAAATTCCTCTATCTGGCCTTAAAGCCATAGTGTGGCAACAAGCCCAAAAGTCAAGCAATTAAGTGGCAACATGCCAAGGCAAAAGAAGCAGAAAAATGCAACCCTATACTCCTATTTTGGGGGCATACAGCGGGAAAAGGACTGTGAGGTCAGAAGTCCTGCTCCAAAAGCCCCAGGGGAAAACATGAGCGGGTTGCAGGCCATAGAGGACCTTAAGAAGGACTTTAAAAATCAAATAAGAGAAGTGGAGGAAAAATTGGAAAGAGAAATGAGAAGGATGCAGGAAAAGTATGAAATGAGGGTCAACAGCCTGACTGAGGAAAACAACACCTTAAGAAATAGACTAACTCAAATGGCAAAGGAGGCCCAAAAGGGCAATGAGGAGAAGAATGCCTTAAAAAGTCGAATTTGCCAGATGGAAAAAGAATCTCAAAAGTTCACTGAGGAGATTCATTCCTTCAGAGTTAGACTGGAGCAAATGGAAGCTAATGACTTTATGAGAAATCAAGATGCTGTTAAGCAGATCCAAACAAACAAAAGATTAGAAGGCAATGTGAAATATGCCATGGGAAAAACCACTGACCTGGAAAATCGATCCAGGAGAGACAATTTAAAAATTATTGGACTACCTGAAAGCCATGATCAAAGAAAGAACCTAGAAACCACCCTTCAATAAATTCTCAAGGAAAATTGCCCTGATGTTTTAGATCCAGAGGGCAAAATAGAGGTTGAAAGAATCCACTGATCACCTTCTGAAAAAGATCCCAAAAAGAAACCTCCCAGGAATATTATAGGAAGTTTCCAGAATCCCCAGATCAAGGAGAAAATACTCCAAGCTGCCAGGAAGAAACAATTTCAATATTGTGGAAACACAATCAGAATAGCCCAGGACCTGGCAGCTTCTACACTGAGGGAACTAAGGCATGGAATATGATATTCCAGAGGGCAAAAGAGCTGGGAATGAACCCAAGGGTCACCTACCCAGCAAATCTGAGTATTTTGTTTCAGGGGAAAATATGGTCATTCAGTGGAATAGAGTACTTTCAAGCATTCTTGAGGAAAAAACCAGAATTGAATAGAAAATTTGACATCCAGACGCAAGAAGGAGTAGATGCCTGAGAAGGTAATCAGTGAAAAGAAATCAAAAGGAACTTATCAAAGTTGAACTATTTACATTCCTATATGGAAAAGCAATAACCGTGACTGATGATATCTTTCTCACTATGAAAATAATGGAAAAAGGGTGTGTGGTCATATGAGTACATATGTGAATGTGTGTGTAGATGGTTACAGTTATATATGGATAGAGGGCATAGGTTGAATTTGTTGGGAAGGGAGAATACTCCAGGGATGAAATTATGAGGTGAAAGAGGAAAGTGGCAGGAGGAGATGGGGAAAGACAGGGTAGGGTAAACTCTCTTATGTAGAAGAAGCAAGGGGAAGTGGTTGTAAGGGGGCGGGGGTAGAATAGGAAGGCAAAAAAGGCAAAACCACATTATCATTGAATTTGATTCAGGGAGAGAATGACATACATACTGAATGGGATATCTCCACCTGCAGCAGGATAGGGTGAAGGCGGATGAGAGGAGGGATGATGAATGGGAGGGCATCCTTGGGGGGAGGGGTGGTTGGAAGTACCCATTATAGAAGAGGGACAGGATCATGTGGGGAGTGGACCAGTTGGGGTGTGGGATGAGTGGGAGGGAATTGTAAGCAACCTTGTACAATATATCTACTATGATAATGTTTTGTATAGCTAGACATGTACAACATATACTGAATTACTTATCTCCCCAGAGGGAATGGGTGACAAGGGAAGAAGGAAATGGATCTGAAAGTCAAGGTCTTAACATTAAATGTTTCAATTATATATAAATACCATTATTAATACTCTTTTGCTTATAATTGGGAGCTAAGATGTGCAGGCATTGGGACACAAAGATTCACCTTCCTGTAATGGAAAAGTCGAAGGGGGTATGGGAGAAGGTATGGGAGAGAGCAGATTGGAGGAAGCGATATCTTGTTTGACTGCTATTCTGGGAGGTTGGGTAGGGGAATAACGGGGGGGATATTATTGTAACTCAAAATCTGGCAGAAATGAATGATGTAAAACAGAAGTTAGTAAAGCATTTGTTTAATAAAAAAATAGGAAAAAAGTGATCACTAGCATAATAATATACAGGGGTATTTATTTTAAGAAAGGGTTTAAAATAAAAGTAATGCAACTTAACTACTGCACCCTCAACTTCCCACAATTTGCAATTTTTAATTTTCTTTTAATTTTACATTTCCATTTACTTGTCCTAAGATTTTCAAAGAACCTTACTTGGGTAGCTTTTCTCTGGAATCCAATTACTTTGAACATAAGAACTACTGTTTCCTCAATCTCAACCCTCAAAGCAATGCCTAAACCCTATTTTTGACAATGCTGAAATAAACAAATAAATAATCTACCCTTCCCCAAATAATAAGGTTCTAATAAATGAAAAAGTGCACTAATTCTATGCACTTTGGTAGCACTGTCTTATGGTTCTCCCACCCCCTTTTTTATTGAATTACCGACTTTTCCCTCAATAAGTTTTCCTTCAAAAAAAGTCTGTTTCCCTCAATATTTGTTGGTGAAGAAAAGGTAACATTAGGCCCTTCTTAAATAAATACAAATGTAGTCATCTGTAAGCTGTGAAGTTTGGATTAGTTTTATGCTATTTGATCATAATTAATAAGTATATTTGTTATCTTCTATTAATAGGTGAAGCTCTTTCGAAGAGCGTTTTCTTTTCATTTTTTGCAAATAAAATGTTATTAGAAAACTTGTCAGACTATGACAAAGCAAGATTTTAAGCAGTCATTAAAATACAATTTTGGCAAAATTTTGATAAATGCTTTTTATATGGCACCAAACCAATTTAGCCTACAAAAGGTATAAGATCCCCAGAATGTCTTTTATAATTAAAATATTCCTTGCCCTTAGGAGGAATTCAGAATAGTTCGAGAATGTTTATCTCAAATGATTCTAAAAGAGACATTTATATCAATTTGGCAAAGTTTTACCATGGGTAACTATTGAAACTTCTTAGGATCATTTTTTTAGAAATTTTTTTGGACCAAGTAAGGAGAGAATAATGTATCTTCTACATGCTGCGTTGTGGGGTACTTAGTTAGGTAGCTTTTCTCAATAGTACAATTATTTGAATATTAGAATTACACTTTCCCTACCTCCCAATCCCCAACACTGTCCTGGAGCCCGATTTTTAAGGATACTAAAATTAACAAATGCATGATTAACCATTCCCGAAATAGGAAGGTTCCAAGTACTGGAACAGCTGACTGATTCTATGCACACTGGTAGGAATCATTATCCTATCACTCCTTCTCTTTTTTAGGGGATGGGGTCATCAGATTTTCTTTCCACAGCGTTTTCCTTAAAAATATTCAGGTTTCTAGATATTGATAAGAGGTGATGATACTTGTAATCATAGGTAAAGATAGATCCAGGCAGAGAGACTTTTTCTGGTAATCCTGAGTCCTCTACCTTGCAGAGTCCACAACAATCAAGACCTAGTCCTTGCCTGAAGAAGAGTTCAGAAATGAGAGAAGGCAATGCAAAGTGCATTGGGAGATTGGTGGATTTCTATTCCAGCTGAATATGAAGCTAGTTTGAAGAATATAGGAATAATCACAGGGAGTATGTCTTATCTCTCTCTTTGAAAGTGTGAAAGGAGAAGTTTGTTGTGTTTCCTAGAGATGAAAAGAAATAATGATATGGGGGGGAGCCAAGATGGCAGAATAGAAACAGCACGTCCAAGGCTCTCTCCCCCCAGATAACCTCCAAACTATGTAAAAAGGGACTCTGAACAACTTCTGGAGCCCCAGCACCCAAAAAACGACTCAGAGAAGCTAACCTCCCCCTGAGGACAGCCCAACAGCCCTGCAGGAAGGGCCAGGACAGCGCTCTGTGAGCCAGCAGCGCAGTGCACAGAAAACTGAGCCCAGGTCCATGTGAGCCTTGGTTTTAGCCCCAGGGCAGCCGAAACCAGCATCCAGCTGGAGGTACCCCAGAACACCAGCAGCTTTGGCGATTCCAGAATGGTCAACACAGACATGTCTAGGACAAAGTGAGAGGTTAGTACCCTATGGACTTTGGGACAAGTATTTGGGAAACTCGTCAGCTTCCTCCCCTGGGGGCTAAAAGCCACTGAGGAGACATTCCATTTTGCAGTTTTCAGTGGCAGCTCCAGCTCCTGGCCTGCAAACTGTAGGGAGATCCAGTGATCAGTCTCTGGGGGTAATCACTCTTGCTTTAACATCCCTGAATCTGGATTGTGATCTGGGAGGGAGGTGGTAGGGTGGGTTTCCAGCTTGCCAGAAACGGAAGTTGTCCACCCACACATTCGGGATGAAGCTCCCCTGTCTGATGGCAGAGTTCTACTGTAGCAACAAGCCCAAAAGTCAAGTAATTAAGTGGCAACATGCCAAGGCAAAGGAAACAAAATAAACAGAAAAATGAAACATTAGACTCCTATTTTAGGGGCAAAGAGGATCGAAGCATGGAACAGTCAGAGGCCTGTGAGGTCAGAAATCCTGCGCCAAAAGCCCCAAGGGAAAATATGAGCGAGCTACAGGCCATAGAGGACTTTAAAAATCAAATAAGAGAAGTGGAGGAAAAATTGGGAAGAGAAATGAGAAGAATGCAGGAAAAGTATGAAATGAGGGTCAACAGCCTGACTGAGGAAAACAACACCTTGAAAAATAGACTAACTCAAATGGCAAAGGAGGCCCAAAAGGGCAATGAGGAGAAGAATACCTTAAAAAGCTGAATTTGCCACATGGAAAAGAATCTCAAAAGCTCACTGAGGAGATTCACTCCTTCAGAGTTAGACTGGAGCAAATGGAAGCTAGTGACTTTATGAGAAATCAAGATGCTAAGCAGATCCAAAAAAAAAAAAAAATGAAAGATTAGAAGGCAATGTGAAATAACTCATGGGAAAAACCACTGACCTGGAAAATAGATGCAGGAGATATAATTTAAAAATTATTGGACTACCTGAAAGCCATGATCAAAGAAAGAACCTAGACATCATCCTTAAAGAAATTCACAAGGAAAATTGCCCTGATGTGTTAAACCCAGAGGGGGAAATAGAGGTTGAAAGAATTCACTGATCAACTCCTGAAAAAGATCCCAAAAAGAAAACTCCCATGAATATTATAGCCAGGTTCCAGAATCCCCAGATCAAGGAGAAAATACTAAAAGCAGCCAGCAAGAAACAATTTCAATATTGTGGAAACACAATCAGAATAGCCCAGGACCTGGCAGTTTCCACACTGAGGGATTGAAGGGCATGGAATACTATATTCCAGAGGGCAAAAGAGCTGGGACTGAATGCAAGGGTCACCTACCCAGCAAAACTGAGTATTTTGTTTCAGGGGAAAATATGGTCATTCAGTGGAATAGAGGACTTTCAAGCATTCTTGAGGAAAAAGCCAGAGGTGAATAGAAAATTTGACATACAGACACAAGAAGCAAGAGATGTCTGAGAAGGTAACCAGAGAAAAGAAATGAAAAGGAACTTATAAAATTTAACCTATTTGCAATCCTACATGGAAAAACAATAATTGTGACTGATGAAACTTTTCTCAGTATGAAAATAACGGAAGAAGTGTATATGGTCACATGAATACATATGTGAATGTGTATATATGTTTACAGTTATACATGGATAGAGGGTATAGGTTGAATTTGTTGGGAAGGGAAGATACCTAAGGGATAAAGTTATGATGTGAGAGAGGAAAGTGGCAAGAGGAGATGGGGAGAGACAGGGTAAGGTAAATTATCTCATGTAGAAGAAGCAAGGGGAAGTGTCTGCAGAGGAGGGGAAGAATAGGAAGGCAAAAAGGCCAAACCACATTCCCATTGAATTTGGTTCAGGGAGAGAATGACATACATACTGAATGGGATATTTCAACCTGCAGCAGAATAGGGGGAAGGGGGATGAGAGGAGGGATGGTGAATGGGAGGGCATTCTTGGGAGGAGGGGAGGTTGGAAATACCCACTATAGAAGAGGGACAGGATCATGTAGGGAATGGACCAGGTGGGGGTGGGATGTGTGGGAGGGAATTATAAGCATCCTTGTACAATATATCTACTATGGTAATGTTTTGCATAGCTAGACATGTACAACATATACTGTATTACTTATCTTCCTAGAAGGAATTGGTGACAAGCGAGGAAGGGAATGGATCTGATATTTGAGGTCTTAAAATTAAATGTTTTAAATATATATAAATAATATTATTAATACTATTTTGTATGTAATTGGGAGATTAGATGTGCAGGCATCAGGCCACAGAGATTCACCTTACTCTAATGCAAAAGTCAAAGGGGGTAAAGGAGAAAATATGGGAGAGGGCAGAATGGAGCAAGCGACATCTTCTGGGACTGTGATTCTGGGTGGGTGGGTAGGGGAAAAATGTTGAAAAAAATGTAACTCAAAATCTGGCGGAAATGAATGATGTAAAACAGGAGTTAGTAAAACATTTGTTTAAATAAAAAAAAACATCACATAAAAATAAACAAAATTTATGAGAAATAATAATATATTAAATTTTCTGGATTTCTTTTATTTTAGCCCCTCAAAATAAACTAGAGTTTTGTTATGGAAAGAATCCAAACCTAAACTTGGAAGGAAAAAAATTGGTTATTATGTATTTATTTGCAGAAAATATATGATCCAAATCTAAAAGAACTCTTCTTTGGCCCATTTCATTTTGTTCTTGCCTTTTTGTTTCCTTACCTATCTGAATACAAACTCATAAGTTCAGAGATCTAGACCTAGAGGTGGTGGGGACCTTAGAGTCTGTCTACTCAATTTTTTCCTTTAATACATGGGTCAATTGAGAACCATATAGACTAAGTGAATTACCCAGAGTAACAGAGGTAATGACAGAGGCATGACAGAAGCAGATCTTCTGACTCTTCTATATTACCTTGACTTCCTATCAAAATAAATAGGGGCAGCTAGGTGGTGCAGTGAATAGAGCACCAGCTCTGGAGTCAGGAGAACCTGAGTTCAAATATGACCTCAGACACTTAACACTTACTATCCCTGTGACCTTGGGCAAGTCACTTAACCCCAATCGCTCTGCCTTTCCCCTCCAAAAATTTATAATTTGAAGGAAACTTGGGATACTAATCAATCACTTTCATTCATTCAGCTACCATATATGTATCACCTTCTATAAATAGTTTGGTGTCAACTCTATATGAGACAATTATGCATAATATATAACTTCTGTTTTCCTAAAGCAGAGGCATCAAATATATTACTCAGAGGGCCTTATTAAGGTCATGGGTCCACAATTATATCAGGAACAGAATTAAAATCAATTTAGAAAATATTTAATATGTGAATATGGGCTCTGTGATGACTGTACTAAACAAATAAATGTGATTTATTGCACTCACAGATATCCTTCTCCCTAAAATCTCACTTCTTGTCTGACTTCCCAATTGACTGTTTCTCTCTTAACCTTGACTTAGTCATAAATGCCTAAAAAGTTCCAAAATGTCTAAAATATGTATGAACATCTCACCCTTTTTCCCACACTCCTTAGAGCGAAGGAGAATATTGTCTCATTGCTCCCTCTTGCATGATTCTTCTCCTCAGATAATAAATGCAGTTATAATCTTTGTAAACTGTGATCAGACTTTGGTTCATTCCAGTTACCCCTTTTGGACATGAGCTTTCTTCCACTTTAACATTTCACAGAGGATTTTATTTTCACATATCAATAAATAAAAATGCAATATAACAATTGCCTCATAAGGTAGGTTGGTGGTGACAAACAAATATGTGGTCCACTAAGCACAAGGTAAGAATCCTTGATTATCACATCTTGACTTACAAAACGTGATATTGGTATATCCGTCATATTGCAAGGGGAAGGAATGAATCAATGAAAAAATTAAAAGTATTTATTCATTGATGACTAATAATATCAACAGAGGTGGGACAGTAAGGAATGAAAATGAGCGGGATCAATTTTGTCTGAGTGCTCTAATGACTTGTCTCTGAATTATAATTATATTCAAGTCTCTGTCTGACTTGTAATGCTTATATGACACTAGGCCCATCACTTAGCATTTCAATGCCTTCAGGCAACAGTCCAATATAATAGATTGCAGAAAAACCATTTAATTGCTTTCTTAAAGGACATGTCTTCATTAAGAGCTCTCTACACAGATGAAATTATAGGTCCTTAATTTAAAAAAAGGAAAGAAAAAATAGAAGAAAAAGAAGATCGAAAGATATCCTCCCCCTGCTCACAATTTTCATATTATTTTCCTCCTCCTTTCCTAAAATCCAAATTACCTCAGTAAAAGCAACCTGCTATAGTGGGTGGGGGGGGAAGACAATGCCCTCAAGACATGTATGGTTTTTCTGTTTGTTTGTTCTTTTGTTTTGTTTTGTTTGTTTATCTGAATGCTTTATTAAATTCTGGTTTACATCATTTATTTCCACCAGATTATGAGTTACAATTTTTCCCCATTTTTCCCCTACCCACCACTCCAGAATAGCAATCACACAAGATATCCCCTATCCAGTCTGCTCTCTCCCATATCTTCTCCCATACCCCCTTCAACTTTTCCATTAGAGCAAGGTGAATCTCTGTGCCCCAATGCCTGCACATTTTATCTCCCAATTACATGAAAAATAGTATTAATAATACTATGTATATATACATATATATATTATTATATATGCTATACATATATATTATATAGTATATATTATATAATATACTATATATAAATACATATATATATGTATGTATTTGAAACATTTAATTTTAAAACTTCGAATTTCAGATCCATTCCCTTCATCCCTAGTCACCCACTCCCTCTGGGAAGATAAGCAATTCAGTATGTGTTGTACATGTGTAGTGATGCAAAACAATACCACAGTGGATATATTGTAAGAGACTGCTTGTATTTCCCTCCCACCCATTCCAACCCCCACCTGGTCCATTCCCTACTTTGATCTTGACCCTCTTCGAAAGTTGGTACTTCCAACCTCCCATCCCCCCAGAATGCCCTCCCCTCCATTATCCCCCTTCTCATTCTCCTTCCCCCTACACTCATGGAGGGTGAGATATCACATTTAGTATGTATGTCACTCTCTCCCTGAGCAAAATTCAATGACAATATGGTTTTGCCTTTTGGCCTTCCTGTTCTTCCCCTCCCCTGCAACAACTTACCTTGCCTCTTCTACATGAAATAGTTTAACCCACCATGTCTGTCTCCATCTCCTATGGCCACATTCCTCTCTCTCCTGTGAAATTCAGCCCTTAAGTTTCATTCACTCCCACCAAATTCAACCTGTGCCCTCTATCCACGTGTACCTCTAAACATATATACAAACATTCACATATGTATTCATATGTCTATATAACCTTCTTCAATTATTTTCATACTGACAGAGTTTTCATCAGTCACAGTTATATTTTTTCCATGTAGGAATGTGAACAGTTCAACTTTGATAAGTTCCTTTTGATTTCTTTTCCCTGATTACCTTCTCAAGCATCTCTTGCTTCTTGTATCAGAATGTCAAATTTTCTATGTAACTCTCGTTTTTTCCTCAAGAATGCTTGAATATCCTCTTTTCCACTGAATGACCATATTTCCCCTGAAATAAAATATTCAGTTTTGCTGATTATGTGATTCTTGGTTTTAATACCAGGTCCTTTGCCCTGCAGAATATCATATTCCATGCCCTACAATCGCTCAGTATAGAAGCTGCCAGGTCCTGGGCTCTTCTGATTGTGTTTCCACAATATTGAAATTGTTTCTTCCTCACTGCTTGCAATATTTTCTCCTTGATCTGGGAATCCTGGATCCTGGTATAATATTCTTAGGAGTTTTCTTTTTGGGATCTTTTTCAGGAGGTGATCTGTGGATTCTTTGTTTTTTTTTCCTTTTTGGAGGGCAATTGGGGTTAAGTAACTTGCCCCAGGTCACATGGCTAGGTTTTTGTTTGTGTGTGTGTTAAGTGCCTGAGGCCGCATCGGAACTCAGGTCCTTCTGACTCCATGGCCAGCACTCTATTCACTGTGCCACCTAGCCGCCCCCTGTGGATTCTTTCAACCTCTATTTTGCCCTCTGGATCTAAAACATCAGGGCAATTTTCCTTGAGAATTATTTGAAGGATGATTTCTAAGTTCTTTCTTTGATCATGGTTTTCAAGTAGTCCAATAATTTTAAAATGATCTCTCCTGGATCTATTTTCCAGTCAGTGTTTTTTCCCATGAGATATTTCACATTGCCTTATATTCTTTCATTTGTTTAGGTCTGTTTAACAGCATCTTGATTTCTCAAGAATTCACTAGCTTCCATTTGCAGTCTAACTCTAAAGGAATAAATCTCCTCATTGAGCTTTTGAGATTCTTTTTCAATCTGGCAAATTTGGCTTTTTAAGGCAAATTTCAAATTTCAAAAGTTCAAATTTCAAAATTTTTGAGAATCCTTTGCCATTTGACTAAGTCTGTTTTTTAAGATGTTATTGTCCTTAATCAGGCTGTTGAGTCTCATTTCATACTATTCCGGCATCCTTCTAATTTCTTTTCCCAATTTTTCCTCTACTTCTCTTACTTGGTTTTTAAAATCCTTCTTAAGGTCCTCTATGGCCTGTAACCCACTCGTATTTTCATTTAGGGTTTTTGGTGCAGGATTTCTGACCTTACAGTCCTCCTCCTATTCCATGTTTCTTTCCTCTTTGCCCCCAAACAGGAGTCTAATGTTGAATTTTTCTTCTTATTTTTTTTGCTTAGGCATGTTTCACTTAATTACTTGACTTTGGGGCTTGTTGCCACAGTTGGAATCTGCCACCAGGCATTGGAGCTTCTGTCCCACATATTGGGGTCTTCTCAACTTCTGGATTTATTAGTGGGTGGCCACTGTGAAGCCTCCACACGCTCTCACAAGCTGGACACCTACCCCAATAACTCAATCCCAGACTACAATCCAGATCCAGGGAGGATAAAGCAAGAGCAATGAGCCCCCAAGACTGATTACCAGATCCCCATATAGTTCCCAGGCTAGGAGCTGAAACTGCAACTGAAGCTGCAAAATGGCATCAGTGCCTCGTCTCTTCCACCACTTCTCACCCACAGGGGAAGAAGCTGATGAGTTTCCCAAATACTAGTCCCAAAGTCCAAAGGGCACTAACATTTCATTTTGTCCTTCGCATATCTGTGTTGATAATTCTGGAATCGCTACAGCTGCTGGTGTTCTGGGGCCCTCCAGCCAGCTGCTGCCCTGGCTGCTGTTGGGCTAAAACTGAAATTCAGGGGGACCTGGGCTCGTCTCCCAGGTCACTGCACATGCCATTCCCTGATGGGCTGCTTGGTTGTCCTGAGTGGGATGTTAGCTTCTCTGTTTCGATCTGTGTGTGCTGGAGCCTCAGAGGTTATTCAGAGTCCATCTATTACATGCTTTGGAAGTAGTTCGGGCTGGGGTGCCCACTCTCTCACCTCTTAACCTCACCTTTTAAGTATCATCCCTTCCTATTGCATTTGACTAGTGTCCTCTATCTAGGTATACCTGAAAACATATATGCACACATTCACATATGTGTTCATATGCCCATATAACCTTCTTCAACTATTTTCAAACTGAGAAATGTTTCACCAGTTACAATTATCATTTTTCTTTTTTATTACTTTATTTTTTAATTTTTTTAATTTAAACAAATGCTTTATTAACTTTTCTTTTACATCATTCATTTCTGCCAGATTTTGAGTAACAATCATCCCCCCCCCCCGTTTTTCCCCTACCCACCCTCCCAGAACAGCAGTCCCTCAAGACATCACTTCCTCCAATATGCTCTCTCCCATATCCTCTCCCACACCCCATTCAACCTCTCCATTAGAGGAAGGTGAATCTTTGTGTCCCAATGCCTGCACATCTTATCTTCCAATGACAAGCGAAAGAGTATTAATAATAGTATTAATATATATTTGAAACATATACTCTTAAGACCTTGAATTTCAGATCCATATCCTTCCTCCCTTGTCACCCATTCCCTCTGGGGAGAGAAGTAATTCAGTATATGTTGTACATGTCTAGCTATGCAAAACATTATCATAGTAGTTATATTGTACAAGGCTGCTTATAATTCCTCCCCCTAATCCGACCCCCCACCTGGTCCATTCCCCACTTGATCCTGTTCCTCTTCCATAGTGGGTAGCTCCAACCTCCCCTCCCCACAAGGATCCCATCCCATCCATCATCCCTCCTCTCATCCCCATTCCTCCCATTCTGCTGTAGGTTGAGATGTCCCACCTAGTATGTATGTCATTCTCTCCCTGAACCAAACTCAATGAGAATGTGTTTTCACCTTTTTGCCTTCCTATTTTAGCTCTCCCCTGTAACCACTTCCCCCTGCTTCCTCTACATGAGATAGTTTACCCTACCCTGTCTCTCCCCATCTCCTCTTGCCACTTTACTCTCTCACCTCATAATTTCATCCCTTGAGTATTCTCCCTTCCCAACAAATTCAACCTATGCCCTCTATCCATATATAACTGTAACCATACACACACACATTCACATATGTATTCATATGACCACACACACTTCTTCCATTATTTTCATAGTGAGAAAGATTTCGTCAGTCACAGTTATTGTTTTTCCATATAGGAGTGTAAATTGTTCAACTTTGTTAAGTTTCTTTTGATTTCTGTTCCCTGATTACCTTCTCAGGCATCTCTTGCTTCTTGTGTCTGGATGTCAAATTTTCTATTCAATTCTGGTTTTTTCCTCAAGCATGTTTGAAAGTCCTCTATTCCACTGAATGATGATACTTTCCCCTGAAATAAAATACTCAGTTTTGCTGGGTAGGTGGACCTTGGGTTCATTCCCAGCTCTTTTGCCTCTGGAATATCGTATTCCATGCCTTACACTCCCTCAGTGTAGAAGCTGCCATCTCCTGTGCTATTCTGATTGTGCTTGCACAATATTGGAATTGTTTCTTCCTAGTTGCTTGTAGTATTTTCTCCTTGATCTGGGAATTCTGGAACCTGGCTATAATATTCCTGGGAGTTTTCTTTTTGGAATCTTTTTCAGGAGTTGACCAGTGGATTCTTTCAACCTCTGTTTTGCCCTCTAGATCTAAAACATCAGAGGAATTTTCCTTGAGAATTTCTTCAAGGGTGATTTCTAAGTTCTTTCTTTGATCATGGCTTTCAGGTAGTCCAATAATTTTTGAAGTGTCTTTCCTGGATCGATCGATTTTCCAGGTCAGTGGTTTTTCCCATTAGATATTTCACATTACCTTCTACTCTTTCATTTGTTTGGATCTGCTTAACAGCATCTTGATTTCTCATAAAGTCATTAGCTTCCATTTGCTCCAGTCTAACTCTGAAGGAATGAATCTCCTCAGTGAACTTCTGAGATTCTTTTTCCATCTGGCAAATTCGAGTTTTTAAGGCATTCTTCTCCTCATTGTCCTTTTGGGCCTCCTTTGCCATTTGAGTTAGTCTATTTTTAAGGTGTTGTTTTCCTCAGTCAGGCTGTTGACCCTCATTTCATACTTTTCCTGCATTCCTGTTCATTTCTCTTTCCAATTTTTCCTCCACTTCTCTTATTTGATTTTTAAAGTCCTTCTTAAGGTCCTCTATGGCCTGCAGCCCACTCATGTTTTCCCCTGGGGATTTTGGAGCAGGACTTCTTACCTCACAGTCTTCTTCCTGCTCCATGCTTCGACCCTCCTTGCCCCCAAAGTAGGAATCTAGGGTTGCATTTTTCTGTTTAATTTATTTCCTTTGCCTTGGCATGTTGCCACTTAATTACTTGACTTTTGGGCTTGTTGCCACAGTAAGGCTTTGCCGCCAGATAGTGGAATTTTCATCCCAAACGTGTGGGGCAGCCACTTCCGTTTCTGGCAAGCTGGAAACCCACCCACGACCTCCACCCCAGATCACAATCCAGATCCAGGGAGGTTAAAGCAAGAGCTATTACCCCCCAAGACTGATCGCTGGATCTCCCTACGATTCTGCAGGCCAGGAGCTGGAGCTGCCTCTGAAAACTACAAAATGGCGTATCTCCTCAGCTGCTTCTAGCCCCCAGGGGAGGAACCCGACTCGTTCCCCCAATACTGGTCCAAAAGTCCATAGGGCACTAACCTCTCACTTTGTCCTAGGCGTGTCTATGTTGATAATTCTGGAATTGCCATAGCTGCTGGTGTTCTGGGGTCCCTCAACTTGGCTGCTGGCCCAGCTGCACTGGGGCTAAAACTGCGACACAGGAGGACTTTTGCTCGGCTCCCAGCGCTCTGCACGCTGAGAGCTACTGGCTCCCAGAGCCCTGTGCTGGTCCTTCCTACAGGGCTGCTGTGTTGTCCTCAGTGGGCAGTTCGCTTCTCTATGTCATTCTGTGGGTGCTGGGGCTATAGACATTTTTCAGAGTCCCTTTTTACATAGTTTTGGGGAATCTGGGGGCAGAGTGGCTTGGAAGTGCTGTTTCTAGTCCAATTATCATTTTTCAGTGTAGGAATGCAAATAGTTCAACTTTGATAAGTTCATAGTGCTTTCTTTTTCCTGTTTACCTTCTCAAGCATATCTTCCTTCTTGTATCTGAATGTCAAATTTTCTATTCAACTCTGGCTTTTTACTCAGGAATGTTTGAAAGTCCTCTGTTCCACTGAATGACCATGTTTTCCCCTGAAACATGATACTCAGTTTTGCTGTATGGGTGATTCTTGGTTTTAATCCCAGCTCCATTGCCCTCCAGAATATCATATTCCATGCCCTTTATTCCCTCAGTGTAGAAGCTGCCAGATCCTGTGCTATCCTGATTTGTTTACACAATATTGAAATTGTTTCTTCCTGCCTGTTTGTAATAGTCTCTCCTTGATCTGGAAATTCAGGAACCTTTCTACTATATTCCTAGGAGTTTTCATTTTGGGACATTTTCAGGAGGTGATCTGTGAATTCTTTCAACTTCTATTTTCCCCCTGGTTCTAAAATATCTGCGCAATTTTCCTTGAGAATTTCTTGAAGGATGGTCTCTAGATTCTTTCTTTGATCATGGTTCTCAGGTAGTCCAGTAATTTTTAGATTGTCTCTCTTGGATGTATTTTCCAGGTCATTGTTTTTCCCATGAGATATTTCACATTACCTTTTATTCTTTCATTTGTTTGGATCTGCTTAATAGTATCTTGATTTCTCATAAAGTTGCTAGACTCCACCTGCTCCAGTCTGATTCTGAAGGAATGATTCTCCTCAATGAGCTTTTTTTTATAAGCAATTGGGGTTAAGTAACTTTCTCAAGGTTACACGGCTAGTCATTATTTATGTGTGGGTGCTCATTTTCTCAGGCTGGATTCGTTCTCGGGTCATCCCAACTCCGAGGCCACAGCTCTTACTCACTGCACCACCTAGCCGCCCCACTCAATGAGCTTTTGATATTCTTTTTCCATCTGACAAATTAGGCTTTTTAAGGCATTCTTCTCCTCATTGCCTTTTTGAGCCTCTTTTGACATTTGATTTAGTCTATTTTTAAGGTATTATTTTCCTCAGTCAGCCTGTTGACTCTCATTTCATAATATTCTTGCAGGCCAGGAACTGAAGGTGCAACGTGGCAATGTGGAGCAAGGTGCACCAGCTCCTCAGTGACTTCTCACCTCCAGGGGAAGAAACTGACGCATTCTCCCAACCAGTCCCATAGTGCATAGGGCACTGACCTCTCACTTTGTCCTAGGCATCTATGTGTTGATAATTCTGGAAATGCCACAGCTCTTGGTATTCTGGGGTCCCTCCATCTGGCCGCTGGTCTGGCTGCACCCAGGCTAAATATGAGACTCATGAAGTCCTGAGTTTGGCTCCCAGAGTTCTGTGCTGGTCCTTCCCTGCCAGGCTGCAGGACAGTCCTCAGTGGGAGGCTAGCTTCTCAGTCTCATTTTGTGGGTTCTGGAGCTCCAGAGGCAGTTCAGAGTCCCCCTATAACATAATTTTGAAGTGGTGTGGGCCAGAGCTCCATGGAAGCGGTGTTTATACTCTGCCATCTTGACTCAGCCCCCAAAACTCTGACATGCATGAGTTTTGTTCTTGGTTCTGCCATTTTTTCCATTATATGAACCTGGACAATATTCTTAAGCTCTAAGGCTATCAGTTTCATTATCTTTAAAATGGTGATAATTACAATTACCCTGTTTTTTTTTGTTGTTCTTTTTGGAGGTGGGAGGGCAGTGTAATCAGGGGTAAGTGACTTGCCCAAGGTCACACAGCTATTACATGATAAATGTCTGAGATTGAATTTGAACTCAGATCCTCCTGACTCCAGGTCTCTCTATTCACTATGTTGTTCTATTCACTATGCCTCATAGCTGCCCATAACCTGTCTTCTTCATATATTTTATTGAAAGATTGAATAGAATAATGCATGTAAAATGTTGTATAGCTTTTAAGTACAATATAAATACAGACTATTGTGCTTTATTCTATCTTACTTCTCAGAATTCTGTAATTCCCAGTCAGATGTTAGTTTCATGTATTTATTTTCTAATGTACAATCCCATCCTGAGTGAGTGAATAGCTTTCCATTTCAACTAAAAAACAAATAAGTGTCAGGAGAATTCTCATGAAACTAATGGTCTTCCCTTCATAGTGCATTTATCCAAATTGTTATTTTTTCTTCCTTAGCCATGAATGAATGTTGTGAACACCTACCAATTCCCTACTAGCCTTTGAATTTGTCTCTCTTTTCATCTTTATCATAACCAGACATGAAAATCTAGTTCTTTTCCTGTAGGGGTCACTTACTGATCACTTAAATAATAAATTCCCAGGCCTTTTATGAGTTCCTCTTTTCCTCCTTTGTTGAGAGTGCAGAAATTTGTATTTACTGTATAAATGTCAGAAAACTACATATGCATTGCTATTTGTCATTAAAAATCCCTTTCTCTGATACAGAAACAAACAAAAACTTAAATGAAGTGGCATTTCACTAGTCTTACATACTGGAAGTGGCATTCAAATCCCTTGTCTCTGAATCTCTAACCCTTTGCTCATCACTCTCAGTTATACATTCTATTCCTTTCTAAATTGTTCACAGTTTGCATAATGTTCAGGAAACCAAGGTGGCTTGCTTCATTCTCTTCAATAAATCATTTGAAGGTTCTTTGGTAGCCTTGCATGAAATGAATTTTTAAGTTTCAGTTTAGTTCCAAGAGCAAGAGGATCCAGATGACAGAAACTAACAGAATAATTGGCACTTAAAGTCATTCTACTGGCTATGTCCACCTAACAAATTGAAAGTGACATGCAAAACAAATTCTCTTTTTGCAGATTATGCTAGTTTTCCATGGGTAATATGGCCAAGATTACAGGCTTCTGCCCATGGTACCCTTTCTTTCTAAGGATAAATCAAATGTTTGATTTTCAGGGTTGGATTTTTGGCATCTTCGGTAAACACTAAATTTAAACCAAACTATGCAAGAGAAATCAAAAATAACAGTGAAACTGAGCCAAAATGAATAAAATATATTATTTTGCACAAAAAAAACAACTAAAGCTCACTATAGGTGAAAAAGCTGAATGCTTTCATCAGTTCAATGGCTTTTCAATGTTTATGCCAGTGTATGAACAAAAGATAAGCTGACAAAGAGGCCATGTGGTTGCTTGACTGAATTTTAAAATAGGTAGATTTAGTACCACAGCTAGTTCAAATAGCTTACTTAAAGCTATTTTAAAATAAAAGCATATTGGTGAAAAAAATTAAATCTTTGATTTTCTCACATGAAATCTTATATTTGGCTTGTAAGTCCCATGAATCTAGAAATTCATTATCATTGAATATACTATCAAGAATATTGTGAAATGAAAATTTACCCTCCACTATTTTTCTCTATTACCTCAAACCAGTATCACATTAGAGAATGAAGAGAGAAAATGGCTAGTTTGCCACATCTATAATGAATTACTCTCTCAGGGAGAAATTCTATAAGACAAACTCTCATTTTGCCTACTGTCTGCTATTTCATAGTACATTTATCGAATGTTTTCTGGATTTCCCTTAACTGACTTTAAACCCATGCTATATATTCTTTCAATTGCATGTCTAGCCTTGGAATGGTTTATCTGATGAATTCTGGAGCAATCATGAAGAGAGTAATATTCTCCCTCCTGAGTCAGCACTTGATTTGATTACTGCTGAATCCAAAAACCTTTTGCATGGCAATATTCTTATCATCTCTGTAGGTGGTAGCAATATTGACTCCATTTATTGAGCACTCCATCTCCCCTATATTTTTCTCTCTTCATTCTCCTCCTAGTTGTCACATTGTCCCTTATTCTTTGTAAGGATATCATATGAATTCCATACATAAACATGTATTAAATTATATTTCTCATGCTAATCATATTGACTTATTTTGGTTCAGATATCATATCTATAGAGATGACTCACAGATCCATATATTTAGCTTAAATCTCTTTATTCCTTTCCTGTATTTTTTATCTAACTACACATTTATGTCCATATTGACACAGGCAAAATATTAAATACACATACAAAAATAGAAATTATGACATTTCCTTCATACTTGCCCTTTCTGCAAGACTCATATTTCTGTGGAGAACATCACCATTTTCACAGTCACCCAGTTTCATAAGCTACATCACCTTAAGTATTTCTCTATACCATATCCTCATATACAGTCAGTTCCCAAGTCCTGGATCTTCTAATTTTATAAGAAAACTAGTGTCTCAACTTTTCTTTATACAATAGTTATCCTAATTTGGGTCTTCATCCCTTTTTTTCTAGACTACAATATGTACCTTCCGGTTGGTATCCCAGCTTCCAGGATTTCTCTGTCTTTCTTTCATAGTCTCTATATCTACCTGTACTATCCCTAATTAGTTTTATCTGCTATTGCTCCCAGCCCCCTGGACTCTGTTTGACAGTAGAATAGTAGGTCAATAGTACGGTTTTGTTGTTTTACTCAATCACTTAGGCATTTCAATTTCAGAATAATGTATCTAATATATAGAAAGAGGAGTGTTGCCACATATTTACAGGACTTTGTAGTTTTGTATACAAATACAGCTTTGCTTCTTCCATTATCCCACCTGGCAGATCACATCAGATTTCCTCATTCAAAGCCACTAGGGAAGAGAGACAGAATTAATTTGCTTGAGTTTTTTTATGGAATTCAGTTCTGTCTCTACTTCATCATTTTTTTGGCTTCTAATAAGGCAATTGGGGTTAAGTGTCTTGCCCAAAGTCACACAGCTAGTAAGTGTGTCAAGTGTCTGATACCAAATGTGAATTCAGGTCCTCCCAACTAGAGGGCTGGTGCTCTTTTCACTGTGCCAACTAGCTGCTCCATTTTTTTTAAACTTTTTTTTGGAGGGCAATTGGGTTTAAGTGACTTGCCCAAGGTCACATGGCTAGTTTTTGTGTTAAGTGTCTGAGGCCAGATTTTAACTCAGGTACTCCTGACTGCAGAACTGGTACTTTATTCACTGCACCACCTAGGTGTCCCTACTTCATCAATTCTTCTAGCTACTCAGCCAACTAAAAGACTCTGCATTAACTTTTGGTATCAGCTGCTCAGTTATTCATGGTTGTAAGAAGATTTTCCAAACCCCCACATATTGGATTACATAGGAAGTGTTTTGTATACTCTGAAGGGGAAGGAAGGGTTCCTTCTATTACTTTTGTCCCACAGCAAGATTACATGAAACTTACATTTCATACCTGGAATATAGAGGTGAGAGGGGATGGGGTACTAAATAAATACATTTGAGAAATTGAAAATTGATGAAGTTTTTAAGTAAAAAAGAATTTGCTTTCAGTATATATTTTTACATTATCTAATTATATTTGTTACTGACCATTTGTGTATGATGAAGCAATTGCTAAAGAAAGAGTTGTATGAGGAATGTTTAGACTGAGAATTTCCCCTTGGTATAGTATAACATATTGATTCTGTGGGGGATTTTAGTTCACTTAGTTAAAAACTCATAGCCATGACCCTTTATTACTTCCCAGCTTGTCAAATGGCATTGTTTTCTTGCATCACCTCTTGTCCCCTCTAATCAATTCCCTGTGGCTCTGACCCATTTATCTTCTTTATTCTTAGTAAGCATTTTACATTTATTAATAATTTCTCTTTTTTAATTAAATTATTAGTTTAGTTTCAGTTAACAAGATTCGATTCCATAGTTCCTTGATTTTCAAATTTCCTTTACTTCCCTCCCTCCTCCCCCAAGACAGCATATCACCCAGTATAAGATCTGCAGATGCATTCATATTGGACATTATTCCAATTACAAAGGCGTATTGTACTAGGTGGGATGAAAGATGGTAAGGAAGAAATAAAACCAAACAACGAAAAGAAAGAGTTCATTTAGTTTGCTTCCATCAGGATTCAGGCTCAGTTCTTTCTAGTTATATCTCTGGATGGAGCTTTTCTCACTTTCTTGAGTCTTTCGGGACTGACATATCACTGCATTGCTGAAAAGAGTCCAGTCTGTCATAGATGGTCATCACAGATATGGTATGTCTGTGATTGTATACAAATTTCTTCTGATTCTACTCTTCTCGATCAGCATCAGTTTGTATAAGTCTCTCCAGGTAATTGTGAAATCCATCACCTCCTCGTTTCTTATATCACAATAATATTCCATTACATTCATATACCACAACTTGTTTAGCCATTCCCCAATTGATGGGCACCCCTTTAGATTACAATTCTTTGCAACCACAAAAAGGGCTGCTATAAATATTTTTGTGCATATGATTCTTCCTCCCACTTCTATGATCTCTTTGGGATATAACCCTAGAAGTGGTATTGTTGGGTCAAAGGGTATGACATTATTTATAATCCTTTGGGCATAATTCCAGATTGCTCTCCAGAATGGTTGGATAAGTTCACAACTCCACCAGCAATGTTTTAGTGTTGCAATTTGTCCACATCCTCTCCAGCATTTGTCACTTTCTTGTTTTGACATCTTAGCCAATCTGACTGGAGAGATGTGGTATCTCAGAGTTGTTTTGATTTGCATTTCTCTAATTAATAGTGATTTAGAGCATTTCTTCATATGCTTATAGATATCTTTAATTTCTTTCTCTGAAAACTGCATGCTCATATCCTTTGACCATTTATCAATTGGGGAGTGACTTGTATTCATATAGATTTGTCTCAATACTCTATAAATATCATAAATGAGTCCTTTATCAGAGACACAAGTTGTAAAACTTCTTTCCCAATTTCCCACCTCCCTCTTGATCTTGATTACATTGGCTTTGTTTGTACAGAAGCTTTTCAATTTAATGTAATCAAAATTATCCATTTTGAGTTTTATAATGCTCTCTTATTTCTTGCTTGGTCCTAAAATCTTCCCCTCTCCATAAGTCTGACAGGTAAACTATTCCTTGCTTTCCCAAATTGCTTACAGTATCATCCTTTACAGCTAGATCATGAACCCATTTAGACTTGATTTTGGTATATGGTGTTAGATAGTGATCTATGCCCACTTTCTGCCATACTGTATTCCAGTTTTCCCAGCAGTTTTTGTCAAACAGTGCATTCTTATTCCCAAAACTGGGGTCTTTGGGTTTACCGAACAATAGATGACTATATTCATTAACTGCTGGGTCTCCTGCACCTACTCTATTCCATCTGTCCAATACTCTACACCTCTGCCAGTACCAAGCAGTTTTGATGACTACTGCTGTATAATACAGATTAAGATCTGGCATAGCTAGTCCACCTTCCCTTGCGTTTCTTTTCATTAATTCCCTTGATGATCTAGATCATTTGTTTTTCCAAATAAATTTTGTTAATTTGTCTAACTCTAAAAAGTAGTTTTTTTGTAAATTTCTTTGTATGGCACTAAATATATAGTTTAGTTTGGGTAAAATTATCATTTTTATTTTATTAGCTCAACCCAGCCACGAGCAATTGATATTTTCCCAACTATTTAGATCTGCTTTTATTTGTGTGAGAAATGTTTTGTAGTTGTGATCATACAGATTCTGGGCTTGTTTTGGCAAGTAGATTCCCACAAATTTTATAATGTCTACAGTGACTTTAAATGGGATTTCTCTTTCTATCTCTTGCTGTTGAGTTTCACTAGAGATGAACAGTAATGCTGAGGATTTATGTGGGTTTATTTTATATCCTGCAACTTTGCCAAATTTATTTATTGTCTCAAGTTGTTTTTTACTTGATTCTCTAGGATTCTCTAAGTATATCATATCATCTGCAAAGAGTGATAGCTTGTTCACTTCTTTACCTAATTCGATTCCTTTGATTTCTTTTTCTTCTCTAATTGCTACTGCTAGTGTTTCTAGTACCAGATTGAATAAGAGGGGTGATAGTGGACACCCTTGTTTCACTCCTGATCTTATTGTAAAGGCTTCGAGTTTTTCCCCATTGCATATAATTCTTGCTGATGGTTTTAAATAGATACTATCAACTATTTTAATGAAGGCTCCATTTATTCCTATACTTTCTAGTGTTTTTAATAGGAATGGTTGTTGTACTTTGTCAAAAGCCTTTTCTGCATCTATTGAGATGGTCATGTGGTTTCTTCTAGTTTTATTGTTGATATGCCAAATTATACTGATGGTTTTGTGAATATTAAACCATCCTTGCATTCCTGGAATGAATCCTACCTGATCAAAGTTTATTATTTTTGTGATAAGTTGTTGGAGTCTTTTGGCTAATATTTTACTTAGAATTTTTGTGTCTAAATTCATGAGGGAAATTGGTCTACAATTTTCTTTCTCTGTCTTATCTCTTCCTGATTTAGGAATCAGTACCAAATTTGTGTCGTAGAAAGAATTTGGTAGGACTCCTTCTTCACTAATTTTCCCAAATAGTTTGTAGAGTATTGGAATCAATTGTTCTTTAAATGCTTGATAGCATTCGCTAGTGAACCCTTCTGGCCCAGGTAATTTTTTCCTAGGGAGTTCATTAATAGCTTCTTTGATTTCTTTTTCTGAGATGGGGTTATTTAGGTAATACTCTTCCTCTTCAGTTAATCTCGGCAAATTTACAAAATTGTGATTTTGTAAATATTCATCCATTTCACTGATTGTCATATTTATATGCATACAATTTGGAAAATAATTCCTCTTTATTTTTTTGATTTCCTCTTCATTAGAGGTAGATTCACCCTTTTTATTTTTGATACTCATAATTTTGTTTTCTTCTTTCTTTTTTTAATCATATTGACTAAGGGACTATGAATTTTGTTGATTTTTTCATAAAACCAGCTCTTAGCTTTATTTATTAATTCAATAGTTTTCTTAATTTCAATTTTATTAATCTCTCCTTTGGTTTTCAATATTTATAATTTAGTAGTAAACTGGGAATTTTCAATTTGTTCTTTTTCTAGCTTTTTCAATTGCATGTTCAATTCATTGACCGACATTTTCTCTAATTTATTCATGTATGCCCTCAGGGATAAACAACTTCCCCTGAGAACTGCCTTTAGTGCATCCCACAAATTATGGTATGTTGTCTCATTATTATCATTCTCTTGAATGAAATTTTTGATTATTTCTATAATTTCTTCTTTGACCCATCCATTTTTAGGATTAAATTGGTCATTTTCCAATTATTTTTTATTCTATCTTTCCCTGGCACTTTACTGCATATAATTTTTATTACATCATGATTTGAGAATGATGTGTTAATATTTCGGCCTTTTTGCACTGGATTGTGAGGTTTTTATGCCCTAGTACATGGTCTATTTTTGAGTATGTACCATGGACTGCTGAGAAGAAAGTAAATTCCTTTTTATCCCCATTCAGTTTTCTCCAGAGATCCATCATATCTAATCTCTCTAAGATTCTATTCACCTCCTTAACTTCTTTCTTTTTTTTTTAACAAATGCTTTATTAACTTCTGTTTTACATCATTCATTTCTGCAAGATTTTGAGTTACAAGCATTTTACCCCGTTATTCCCCTACCCAACCTCCCAGAATAGCAGTCCCACAGAATATCACTTCCTCCAATTTGCTCTCTCCCATATCTTCTCCCATACCCCCTTCAACTTTCCCATTAGAGGAAGGTGAAACTCTGTGCCCCAATGCCTGCACACCTTATCTCGCTATTACAAGCAAAAGAGTATTAATAAAAGTATTTATATATATTTGAAACATTTAATGTTAAGACCTCGAATTTCAGATCCATTTCCTTCCTCCCTTGTCACCCATTCCCTCTGGGGAGATAAGTAATTCAGTATATGTTGTACATGTCTAGCTATGCAAAACATTATCATAGTAGATATATTGTACAAGGCTGCTTACAATTCCCTCCCACTCATACCACTCCCCCCACCTGGTACATTCCCTACATTATCCAGTTCCTCTTCGATAGTGGGTACTTCCAAACTCCTCTCCCCCCAAGGATGCCCTCCCATCTATCATCTCTCCTCTCATCCCCCTTCCCCCTATTCTGCTGCAGGTTGAGATACCCCATTTAGTATGTATGTCATTCTCTCCCTGAAACAAATTGAATGAGAATGTGGTTTTTCCTTTTTTGCCTTCCTATTCTCCCCCTCCCTTGCAACCACTTCCCCTTGCTTCTTCTTCATGAGATAGTTTACCCTACCCTGTCTCTCCCCATCTCCTCTTGCCACTTTCCTCTCTCACCTCATAATTTCATCCCTTGAGTATTCTCCCTTCCCCTCAAATTCAACCTATGCCGTCTATCCATATATAACTGTAACCATATACACACATTCACATATGTATTCATATGACCACAAACCCTTCTTCCATTATTTTCATAGCGAGAAAGATATCATCAGTCGCATTTATTGCTTTTCCATATAGGAATGTAAATAGTTCAACTTTGACAAGTTCCTTTTGATTTCTTTTCCCTGATTACCTTCTCAGGCATCTCTTGCTTCTTGTGTCTGGATGTCAAATTTTGATTCAATTCTGGATTTTTCCTCAAGAATGCTTGAAATTCTTCTATTCCACTGAATGACCATGTTTTCCCCTGAAATAAAATACTCAGTTTTAATGGGTAGGTGACCCTTGGGTTCATTCCCAGTTCTTTTGCCCTCTGGAATATCATATTCCATGCCCTTCAGTCCCGAAGTGTAGAAGCTGCCAGGTCCTGGTCTATACTGATTATATTTCCACAATATTGAAATTGTTTCTTGCTGGCTGATTTTAGTATTTTCTCCTTGATCTGGGGATTCTGGAACCTGGCTATAATATTCCTAGGAGTTTTCTTTTTGGGATCTTTTTCAGGAGGTGATTGGTGGATTCTTTCAACCTTTATTTTGCCCTCTGGATCTAAAACATCAGGGCAATTTTCCTTGAGAATTCCTGGAAGGGTGATTTCTAGGTTCTTTCTTTGATCATGGATTTCAGGTAGTCCAATAATTTTTAAATTGTCTCTCCTGGATCTATATTCCAAGTCAGTGGTTTTTCCCATGTGATATTTCACATTGCCTTCTAATCTTACATTTGTTTGTATCTGCTTAACAACATCTTGATTTCTCATAAAGTCATTAGTTTCCATTTGCTCAAGTCTAACTCTGAAGGAATGAATCTCCTCAGTGAACTTTTGAGATTCTTTTTCCATCTGGCAAATTCGACTTTTTAAGGCATTCTTCTCCTAATTGCCCTTTTGGGCCTCCTTTGCGATTTGAGTTAGTCTATTTTTTAAGGTGTTGTTTTCCTCAGTTAGGCTCTTGACCCTCAATTCATACTTTTCCTGCATCCTTCTCATTTTTCTTCTCTGTTTTTCCTCCACTTCTCTTATTTGATTTTTAAAGTTCTTCTTAAGTTCCTCTATGGCCTGTAACCCTCTCATGTTTTCTCCTGGGGCTTTTGGAGCAGGACTTCTGACCTCACATTCCTTTTCCCGCTCTATGCCCCCAAAATAGGAGTCTAGGTTTGCAATTTTCTGTTTCCTTTGCCTTGGCATGTTGCCACTTAATTACTTGACTTGTGGGCTTGTTGCCACACTATGGCTTTAAGGCCAGAGAGAGGAATTTTTGTCCCGAAAATGTGGGAGGTAACATCCTTTTCTGGCAAGCTGTAAACCCACCCACGACTTCCACCCTAGACCAAAATCCAGATCCAGGGAGGTTAAAGCAAGTGTGAATTACCCGCCCCCCCCCCCCCAAGACTGATGGCTGGATCTCCCTACAATTCTCAGGCCAGGAGCTGGAGATGCCTCTGAAAACTACAAAATGGAGTGTTTCCTCAGCGGCTTCTAGCCCCCAGGGGAGGGAGCCGACGCAGTACCCAAATATTGCTCCCAAAGTCCATATAACACTAAGCTATCACTTTGTCCTAGGCATGTCTATGTTGATAATTCTGGAGTCGCCACAGCTGCTGGTGTTCTGGGGTTCCTCCAGCCGGCTGCTGGCCCTGCCGCCATGGGGCTAAAACCTCCGCGCTCGGCTCGGCTCCCCACTCCCTGCACACTGCGCAATGTCGGCTCCCAGAACGCTGAGCTGGTCCTTCCTGTAGGGCCACTGGGCTGTCCTCAGCAGGAGGTTAACTTCTCTGTGTCGTTCTCTGGGTGCTGGGGCTCCAGAAGTTGTTCAGAGTCCCCTTTTACATAGTTTGGGGAAAATCTGGGGGCAGAGTGGCTTGGATGAGCTGTTTATACTCCACCATCTTGCCTTAACTTCTTTCTTGTTTATTGTGAGGTTAGATTTATCGAGTACAGAGAGGGGGGGATTAAGGTCCAACACTAGTATAGTTTTGCTATCTATTTCTTCCTCTAATTCCTTTAACTTCTCCTCTAGGAATTTGGATGGTACACCACTTGGTGCATATATATTAAGTAGTGATATTGCTTCATTCTCGATGGTGCCTTTTAGTAGGATATAGTTTCCTTCTTTATCTCTTTTAATTAGATCTATTTTTGCTTTTGCTTTATCTGAGATAAGCATTGCTTCCCCTGCTTTTTTTTTTACTTTAGCTGAGGCATAATAAATTTTACTCCAACCTTTTACCTTTACCCTCTGGGTATCCCTTTGTTTCAGATGTGTTTCTTGTATATAGCATATTGTAGGATTATGGTTTTTAATCCATTCTGCTATCTGCCTCTGTTTTATGGGAGAGTTCATCCCATTCACATTCACAGTAATGATGACTATCTGTCTCTTTCCCTCCATCCTATTCCCTCCCCTGTTTATGTTTTTGTTTCTTCCTTCTCCCTTCCACTCTGTGAAGTTTTGCCTTTTGACCACCCCCTCCCTCAGTGTTCCCACCCAGTGACCCCCCTTCTTGACTTACCCTCTCCCCTTACTAAAACTTCCCTCCCTTCTAATCCCCCCTTTAGTCTCCTGCTATTCACCCCCCCTTATCCTTCCACTATCTATAAGACACAATAAATTTTTATACTTATCAGAGTAAATTACTCCCTGTTTGATTCCAAACCAGTGAGAGTAAATTTCAAACAGTGCTCCTCTCCCTCCCTCCTTTTCCTCTAATGAATTTATGTGTCTATTCACATTAGAATCTTAAACTTCACTGATTAATTTGATCCCTCTTTGGACCAGAACCAGTGAGAATAGTGTTTAAATGATGTTCTTTTCCCTCTTTCTTTCCCCTCTTCTATAGTGTGTTTTGATGCCTCTTCAGATGGCATATTTTGCCTTTTCCTTGCTCATCCTTTGCTTTTTCCCATTACAGTCTCTTTGAACCCCTTAATAGTCTTTTTTTAGACTTCATATTAGTGCATTCATACCCACACCCTATATCTAAGTATAACCCTTTAGAAGGTCATGATAATCATAAAGATTTCGAATATTGACAGTTATCAACTCCACATATAGGGATGTGAACATTTTGCTCTTGTTGCATCCCATGTAATGAGTGTGTGTTTGTGGGTGTGTGGGTGTGCACTTATGCATGTGTGAGTCTGTGTTTCCCTTGTTTACCTTTTTATATCTTTCTGGAGTCTTGTAATTGGAGATCAAATTTTCCATTGAACTCTGGCTTTTTCATCAGTAAAGTCTGGAAGTCTCTTATTTCATTAAATGTCCATCTCCTTGCCTGAAAGATTATGCTCAGTTTTACTGGGTAGTTAATCCTTGGTTGTGGTCCTAGCTGTCTTCCCCTACAAAATATCAAATTCCATTCCCTCTGCTCTTTTAATGCAGAAGCTGCTAGGTCCTGTGTGTACCTAACTGTAGTTCCTCGATATTTGAATTGTTTCTTTTTGGCTGCTTGTAGAATTTTTTCTTTAATCTTGTTATTCTGGAATTTGGCTACTATATATCTTGGAGTTTTCAGTTTGGGATCTCTTTCAGGAGGAGTCTGGTGAATTCTATCAATAGCTATTTTATCTTCTGATTCCAGGACCTCAGGACAGTTTTCTTTGACAATCTCTTGGAGGATGTTTTCTAGACTGCTTTTTTCATGGTGGCTTTCTGGTAGACCAATAATTCTTAAGTTGTCTCTCCTGGATCTGTTCTCTAGGTCAGTTATTTTTCCAGTGAGATATTTTACATTTTCTTCCAATTTTTCGATCGTTTTTTTTTTTTTTGATTGACTCCTGCTGCATCATAGAGTTCTGAGTTTCAGTTTGATTGTATCTAATTTTTAGCGAATTATGGTCTTCAGTTAGTTTTTGAAGTTCTTTTTAGGGAGGTATTTTCTCCAATTACTTCACTAATTTTTCTTTTTAAGGATTTGTTTTCTTCACTGAGACTTTTTTCCAAGTTGGTCACTGCTTCCCTGATTTGGTCTTTAAAATTTTTCTTAAGCTCCTCCCGTAATGCTATTTCGGCTTGAGACCAGATCATGTTTCCTTCTGTGGTCTCAGGTGTGGGTAAAGAGTCTATATTGTCCTGTGTATTTAGTTGTTCCTCCCCTACATAGTAGGCTCGAATAGACTTTCTTGCCTTTCCCTTCTCCTTTTCAGCTTCCTTCCTTCCCATTGTGAATTCCTGTTTCTTAGTTTCTCAGGCTATGAGTTTAGGGCCTGATCCTTGACTTTGAATACCTCTTGGTGGCTAGTTTATGGCTAAGTCAGGGAAGTCAATGAGGAATGTAGACGTGTAGGTGTCTCAGTTACACCCCTTCTTGGAGACTCTCAAGCCTGAGGCTATTTCCATTAACTTGGGCTTTCAATCTGGGTGCGAGACTTATCTTTGAGTTTTCTGCTTCATGAAGGAAGGATGGGAGGATCTGAGCAGCTAGAATTTACTTTGCCATTCCAGCCCCTGTATTATACAGGCAGACAGTTTCTAAACTTCCAGGTTGGGAACTGAATGCAGCCAGAGAAGCCACTCTGTCCACTTGGGGCCAGACTCTCCTACCTGGCTCCAGTGATCCTTTCCCTCTGCGAGATGACTGTGATTTGTCCTTGGTAAGTCTGCAGGCTGTGGCTTTTCAGCTCTCTGGTGTAGTCTGCTTGTCGGTTCTTAGGTCTGAGCTGTGCACACCCCACGTGCTCTGCACTCTACCTGTCTGGACACATTGGGCAACCTCCTGGGCTAGACTCTGCCATGCTCTGTCTTCCAGTGGGCTCCATCACTCCGGAATCTGCTCAGATTCACCCTTTGAGACTTAATGACCTCAGCGAGGTTACTGCTTCCTTTCCTCCATCTTGTCTCCGCCCCCCATTTATCCTCTTTAACATTACAATAATCATGACACTACCATTTTCTTATTTTGTAATCAAATGCTTTATTGATTTCTAGTTTACATCATTCATTTCCTCAATATTTTTGAGTTACAAATTTTCTTCCTGTTTTTCCCCTACCCACCAATCCAAAATAATGATCCCACTGGATATCCCCTCCTCCAATATGATCTCTCCAATATCTTTCCAGTAGTGCATCATGGATCTCTATGCCTCAGTGCCTGTAAGTCTTATTTCCCAATTACACGTGAAATAATATTAATAATAGTACATATATACATATATATACACACATATATACATATATACACATATATACATATATATACATATATACATATATACATATATACATATATATACATATATATATACATTGAAAATGTTGATGCTTCCCTCTTTCGTAACTGTGATTTGGTGTTGAGGTAATGGTTGGCCAGTTTGGAAGCCTGTATGCTTGATCTGTCTGTTTCTCTGTTTTGAAACTACTGTCTGTATACTTTGAAGTTCAGGGTGCTGAACTTTTTCCCCTGAACTAGGTAAACGATATGTTTGATTGATTAAAGTAAACTTGTTAACTCATTTTGAGTTGCTTTCCTTTAGAAAAGCAGATCTAAGAACCTATCTGGCAGCCACTCTGGGGATGTTGAGGTGCTTGCTGCTATACCCATTCTGTCTGTGCCCATCTCCTCTCATTATATTCTTCTCTCACCTCTTAATTTCACCTTTTAAGGATCATCCCTTCATATAAAATTCAACCTGTGCCCTCTATCTATGTATACCTGTACACATATATACACACATTCACGTGTGTATTCATATAGCAATATACCCTCTTATATAGATGTATATGAGCATGTATGTGTGTGTGTATATATATATGTGTGTGTGTGTGTGTGTGTGTGTGTATACACACACATATATGTGTGTTTAACTTTCTGTTCGCTTCAACTATTCTCATATTTAGAAAATTTTCATAAGTTACATTTATGGTTGTTCCATGTAAGAATATAAATTGTTAAACTTTGATAAGTTCTTTATGATTTCTTTTCCCTGTTTACCTTCTCATTCTTCTCTTGTTTCTTGTATCTGAAGATCAAATTTTCTCTTCAACTCTGTTTTTTTTTTCATCAAGAATGCTTGAAAACCCTCTATAACACTGAATGAACTTATTTTTTCCTGAAACCTGATACTGAGTTTAGCTGGGTAGGTGATTCTTAATTTTAATCCCAGATCCTTTCACCTCCTGAATATCATATCCCAAGTTATTTGATCCCTCTGCATAGAATCTGCCAGATCCTGTGTAATCCTGATTATGTTTCTACAATATTAAATTTGTTTCTTCCTGGTTGCTTATAATATATTTCCCTGATCTGGGAATTCCAGATCCTGGCCATAATACTCTTAGGAGTTTTCTTTTTGGAATATTTATTTTTTTAGGGGGACAGATGTCTTTATTAGAAAAATAAAAGCTAGTGGGTGGGAGGGGAGCTGGGGCCAGCCTCAGCGGATGCCCTGGTGGATGAGGCTACTCTTGGCTGCACTGGCTTTCTCACGCTCCCGCCGCTGCACAGGGTCCAGCTCGAAGCAGCGCCACAGGCGAAGGGTTTCATCAGCAGCAGCTGAGGCGACGGTGCAGCCATCAGGGCTCATGGTCAGGCTCAGGACCCGGGCCGTGTGACCTCTGAGCTCAGCCACCTTGGCCATGCTTGGGTACTTCCAGATGACCAGCTGGTTCTGAGCAAAGCCATGGCCAGAGATGAGTTCTTTATAGTGTGGGGACCAAAGGATGGCACACACCTGGGACTGGGCATCCACAGCACTGAGACATGCTCCTGAGCAACCATTCAAAATCCGGATGTGCCGGTCACTGGTGCCACCTCCAGTGGCCAGCACGTTAGACTGCCATGGACACCACGCCACAGCCTTGACTGCACCCACATGCTGAGTGAAGGTCTGCAAGGGACCCCAGCCCCCGTCACTCGGGGCACTAGGCCACACATTCACTAAGTTGTCATTGCCACCACTCGCCAGGTATCGGCCATCAGGGGCCCAGTGTAGGCCACACACTTCCTGGCTGTGTCCACTCAGTGTAGCCACATGGTGCTCAGCCACTCGGACATCATGGTGATGGACATGGCCAGACCGAGACCCACTGGAAAGGATGTAGCTGTTCCAGGCCAAGGCACCCACGCGTGCTGTGTGGCTGCTCATGTTTCGAAGCCTCTTCTGCTGCTGGACATCCCACAGCTGAACCTCTGCACTGCTGGTGCCCACGGCCAGGTAGTTTCCCTCCTTGATCCAGGCCACAGAGGACACGTAGTCCCCTGGCTGCTCTGTCTGCAACAGCTGGAGGATGTCCCCTGAGCCCGCGCTCCACAGGTACACAGATGTGTCCAGAGCCACAGCCTGCACATTGCCACAGCTCCAGTCCATGAGGTTCAGGTAGTAGTCATTTCGAATCTCAGGGGCATCTAGGATGCGGTCAGGGAGGGAGGGGATATAGCGGCAGGTCTTCTTCCTGCTGGACCCTGGGGTGGCCTTCTGACTGTATAGCACCCGAAGGCTGTTCTGATAGCCGTCGGGGGCATTCTGGGGCTTCCCACTGAGCCGGAGGATCTTGGCTTCCTCCACATCGAAACCATTTAGATTCAAGGACCAGGCTTTTTGCTGCTCTTTCCTGGTGGGTGTGTGGTTGGCCGGCTGATTCTCCTTGCTCAGCAGGAAGCTAGCCACCTCCATCTGAGATGTGCTTCGATGGGGGATGTAGCGATCCCCACCTGCCTTACTGGGGGTGCTTTGTGTCTTGACACCAGATTTGCCTGGCGTTCTTCCAGAGCTGTGTGATCGGTTGGCTGTGCGCATTGGGGAGGGGCAGGGGGCAGGGGTTTCCTTGGCTTTTCGCTGCCAACGAGCAGGAGGCGCATTGACAAATAGATGTGTCCAGCTGAAGCAGGTTGTGCAGATCATTCTCAAATACAAACTGTGCCATGGTACTGGATCTCTGCCCGGTCTCTCCCTGTCCTGCACCGCCTTTACCTCCTCCACTGCCCGCGCAACTTGGAATATTTTTAATGAGGTGGTTGGTAGATTCTTTCAACCTCTTTTTGGGCCTCTGGTTCTAAAACACCAGGGCAATTTTCCTTGAGATTTTCTTGAAAAAATGATTTCTAGGTTCTTTCTTTGACCATGGCTTTAAGGTAGTCTAATAATTTTTAAATTGTCCCTCCTGTATCTATTTTCCAGGTCAGTGGTTTTTCCAATGAGATATTTCACATTGACTTCTATTTTATTTATTTGTTTGGATCTGTTTAACAGTATCTTGATTTCTCATAAAGTCACTAGCTTCCATTTGTTCCAGGCTAATTCTAAGGGAATGATTCTTTTCAGTGAGGTTTTGAGATTCTTTTTCCATCTGGCAAATTTGGTTTTTTAAGGCATTCTTATCCTCATTGCTTTTTTAAACTCTTTTGCTATTTGCCATTCTATTTTTAAGGTGTTATTTTCTTCAGTCAGGTTATTAACTCTCATTTCATAATTTTCTTGCATTGTTCTCATTTCTCTTCCCAATGTTTCCTCCACTTCTCTTATTTGATTTTCAAAATCCTACTTAAGGTCCTCCATGGCCTATAACCAGCTGATATTTTTCTTGGAAGTTTTGGTGCAGGAGTTCTGACTTCACTGTCTTCCTCCTTTTCTATGCTTTGATCCTTTTTGTCCCCAAAATAGTAATATAAAGTTGGGTTTCTCTGTTTATGTTCCTTACCTCATTTTCTCATGCTGCCATTCAATTACTTGAATTTCGGGTTTTTTTTTTTTTTTCCACAGTGGGACTCTGCTACGAGACAGGGTACCTTCATACCAAATTTTTGAGATTTTCTCAGCTGCGGAAGTTGCTGGTTGGGTGCCCTCTCTGAAGCCTCCACGTGCTCTGGCAAACAGTTCACACACCCCAGGACTTTTACCCAAGCCTGCAATACAGATACAAACAGGTTAAAGCAAAAACAATTACCCTTCATATTGATCACTTGATCCCCCTACAATCTGTAGGCCAGGAGCTGAAGCTGCACGTCTTTGGTGCTTCAGTGGCTTCTATCCCCAGGGGCAAAAGTCAACCATACTCCCAACTACTGGATCCCAAAGTCCACACTGCACTGACCTCTCACTGTGTCTTTAGCATCTATGTGTTGATAATTCTAGAAATCACCACTGCTGCTGTTGATCTGAAGTCCCTCCAACCAGCAGCTTGTCAGGCCACCCTGGGGCTAAAATTTCTGGCCTGTACAGGGCTGGCATAGGCTCCCAGCAAGCTATAATGTCCTGCTGAGCTATCCTCAGTGGTAGGTTAGTTTCTCATTGTCATTGTGTGAGTTCTGTAGCTCCAAAGTTTGCTCAGATTCCCCTTTTACATCAGTTGGAAGAAGTGAGACCCGGAACCCTGTGGAAGTCCTGTTTCTACTCCACCATCCTGACTCTGCCCCTGCCATTACCATTTTCAAAAACCTATATTGGTCCTCCATAATCTAGTACAATTATACTCAAATGTTTTCATCTCTGGACAACTTTACACTCTTAAATAGCTTTGAGCACCCAAACAAAATTTTATTTATCTATGTTATATCCATTGATATTTCCACATAAGAAATTAAAATATTTTAGTATTATTACTAAAAATTTTGATATTGTGCATTCCCATATAAGGGATTTGTGAACCCTGAGGAGACTCTAGATTAAACATTAACAATGACTGGTCTACTGGTTCAATCCTCAATGTGTTTGCCATGCAAAACACTGGAGTCCATAGTCTGCTTTTTCAAATCAGTTCTTCCAAAACCCATCATTTCATATCTCATTCCATTTCTTCTTCTCAGACAAGTCCCCTCATCTATATTTATTCCACTCTTTTTTGTCAGTGGACCTCTTTATTGAAGACTATCTAAATCATACCCATTCCTTAAAGCCCATCTCAAGTATACCTCTTCTCTGAAGCCTTTTCAAATGTTGACTTCTTTCTTCATATAAAGTCATATAGTGGATTAAAAGAAAAAAATGTACAAGATGGCATTTCTCTGGAAGCAAAGATCTGGGATTTTTAAGTATATTGACTATATGAACCAACATATGATATACCATTCCAGTAAATAAACATCATCTTGATATTCATGTGTCTTTACAAAGTTTGTTACAGGATTTCTCTATCTGTCTTTCATAGTCTCTATATCTTTCTGTACTAACCCCTCATCAGTTTGATCTGCTATTACTCCTAGCTCCCTGGACTGCCTCTGAATAAAGAAATCTGATATGATCCATCATGTGGTACAGTGGAAGCAGCAAAGCTATATTTGGCTATAAAACAACAAAGTTTCCCTAAATATGTGGCAGCTCTCATATTTCCATATCTTAGATACATTATTCTGAAATAGGAGTGCATATGTGACTGAGTAAAAGACCAAACCTATGTTTTTTAATAGCTTCTGCAAAAAAATAATGTGATAGTACCCATGTTTTCCGCTTGGTCCAATCACATCCAGACTTTTATGTTCAGCTTTGGTGATCACAATGTAACAAGAATGCTAATAAGTTCTAAATCATCCAGAGTTGACTGACAGAATAGTAAAACATATCATATTCATGTATGATGATTATCTATTGAAGAAGATGGATATATTTTAGTTAAGAAGAAAAGTTTTAGGGGAAATATGAGAGCTGTTTTCATCTATTTCCCAGGCTCTAACATGATAGAAAGTACTGATTTGTTTTACTTGAACCCAGAGCATAGTAGTAGAAGCTATCAATAGTTTAAAATTCCAAGGAGATAAAATTTAACATAATGCAAGGGGGTTCACACATCCTTATATTTTTGAGGTATAATTAAATGAAATGGAATCCACTAAGGATATGGTGGCTTCCACTTGGAAATATCCAGGTATTTTTTTGTAATTCCCACATTTCTTATAGCCTATACCTATGTTTGTTTCTGAATATATCCTTTATTTATCTATGTGCATGTTGCCTAAAGTCATTAAAAACGGAATATTTCACTAATATTTTATATTAGTAACACCAATTCCTAGTGCAGTGCCTATAATGAAATAGAATCAACGCATAAATAATTGTTGATTTTAACAAAAAAAAAATATCAAGCAAACACAGAATTAAATATTGTGAGATGAATGAAAAACATGAGAGACAGAGTTTCAGGATGATTAAACATCAATTAATTAATTAAGTTAGCCAGCAATCAATGAATTGATGGTCAGTGGTTTCTCTTGTAAACAAAGATGTGAAGGGAGACCTGAAATGCCTTAAATCCCTGCTAGAAGAGAACTCTCATATCAAGTGAAGGTCAACCCTGATTAGTGGAGATTTAATAAGGAGGTAAGCTCAAAATCTTCACATCCTCTTCCTGAGAACATGCCTTAAGCATGAGACTTGGTAGCTTCAAGGCATCTGGGCAGGGGAAGTCATCTCCATCTGGAATTCTTTAGCTATATTCATATATATTCATGAACTGGATTGCCCTAAACTCTAACGGAAGGGATCAAGGACATGGGATTCCTCCTCTAGGCAGCTTCACAAAGACTCCTTGAACAGTGAACTTAAACAGGAAATGGGTCTCCCATTTAGGCGGGGATGCCACCCAACTAATGAGCATGTGTCTTGAGAGCTGGGATGGTATTCCTCAATCATGTCCTTCAGAGGGTAACACATTTTCAGGAGTTGGGTTTCAAGAGAAATAAAAAGAAAAGGATGGATCACAAGTTAATGATATGTTAGCATAATATAAATTTCCCTTGTCAGATAAATTTTAAATGCTATATATATTCAAATATGCTTTAGAATACTTAGCAGTTGAGATCTTTTTGGGAAACATGAAATTCTATGATTTCTTTTTTAATTTTCATAGCATTCATTAATTATCATTTACAATTAAACACTGGTCTCTACTGAAAGACAAGAAATAAAACGGGAAAGTTTTAATCTTCCCATTTTCATAATCATTGTCTTGTTATAGTGTCACCACAGCTCCCTGGAAATGACTCTTTTACAGTTTAAATGTGGGAGTATCTTTAGGCCTTCACAAACTGAGTATTAAAAAACTACTCCATCCATATACAATATAAATTAGGTGTGGGACAGATATTTATTTTCTACAAAGTAAATAAATGACAAAAGAGACAAGACTTGTAATAATCAGTGGCAGAATGCCTTGAAATAATTTGCTTAGACTGAAATAAGGACCCATTATTTCTGAATCTTTTGAACTCATTAAGTCACTTGCAATTCTGTACATGCCCGCCTTGAGAATGTTGTTTCTCAAGCTACTCAAGAAAAGGTCCCATACTGAATTCAGATGTGTTTTATTTAAAACAGGAAGAAATATCTCTTAATTCTCTTTACCATTGTGTTACAAATATATACTGTTTTCATAATTCTTTAGGTACCCCATGTAGAGGTGTCTTGAACCTCCCATCTAGATGTTAATATTAAGGACAAGTGACATGTAAAATATTTCCTTAATTTAACATAAAACATTTTATTATGAAAAAGAGAGAGAAGTAGTTTATTTTCTTCAACTACAATATACCCATAATCTGGCAATGGTGATGAATTCATTTTAAATTATCTAACTGATTCACTAACTGAAATTCTATTATTTCTAGTTTAGATGTATGAACACAAGCAAAGTATTTAACTTCGCGTGATTGTTTTCTCATCCCCAACTTGAGAGGCCAGAAATAAATGATCTGTAATGTAATTTCTATAACTGTTGCTTAAGATATAATGATCTCACATTGGGACTACTGTAGTAGCAAACTATGGCATTTGCATGCTATTAATCTTTTGCCCCACAAGTCTTTTATAGGAAGAATATGATCAGACTAAACTTTATCTAACATAGCTTTCATGCTGGCACTCACTTTTTTAAAAACTTTCAATGGTACCCCATTGTTTACTGACCAAAATCGAAACTCCCCAGCATAGTATGAAAACATTCAATAACCAGGCAGCTTAACAGATATGCTTTCTTTATCCACCTCTCTCCCAAACTATATGTGTGAATAGAGACAAATAATTAACTTCTATGGAATCCGTTTTCCTAATCTGTAAATGAGAGATTTTGACTAGTTGACCCCATGTTTCTTTCCTAGAGTTTAACATTATGTAATTGAGGCTTATTTTTATTGTATCACATTTATTTTAATGATATTTGAATCCATTTCTTTTCCAGAGCACAAATTATGCCCTTCCTTTAGAAACCACGTTGTGCTTGATCTTATTGAGAAATATCATTTGATAACTTTAGCCTGTAGTAATTTTGCCTTCCTTTGAAGTACTATTGCATTTTTGGTTTTTATAGGTCATTGGGTACTGATACTTTTTCTGTATAGTTATTTTTTTCTGTTTTATTTTCCCTAAATATTTTAATACCTTCCTTCCCTCACCCTCTTTGGCACCACAATAGATTCTGATAACTAAGAAATTATTGTTTGTTGTCTCATGGCTAAAGAAAATATCAAAATAATAGAAAGTCATGAATAATAAGTTCTTGTGGTTGTATTCAAAAGATATCAGATTATAATCTTGTTTTTGTTGTGGAGTCTGGCGATGCCATGATAGTTATAATAAATACATTACTCTCTTTCCTTATTGAAGATGTTTTTCATATGAAACATTGAGAATGAAGAGTTCCTGATTTAGTTCATTGCACACAAGGGTTTATAGACTTCTAAAAGGAAATATTTCTCCTCAACAAAATAGTTTAATATATTTTCTGGAGGTCTTTTCATCTATGGCTCATACCTAAAAGGGATGATGCCTAATTCACTGGGCAGTGCAAAAATATTATTTTTAACAGAAATATTGTAATATATTTTGTTTTGGAATCACATGCATTTCATAATGTAGCCATCTCCCTACTCTTTTCCCAAGATGAATTTTTAAAAACAAGGCTCAATTCCTTGATTATTGAAATTCTTATTTGTGATACTTCACCATTTCTAAACCAAGCTAAGTTTTGGCATGATTGTCCCCCAGCTATCTTCATATGATCCCTTCAAAACATATATTCTTTTTCTCTTCATGTTTGCCAACCTAACCTTAGGGTTGGGGTGAAAAACAACTTGACCACAAAACTTAGAAGAGTACTCGGAACAAATGAAGGCAACAAACCATAAGTGAATAAGAGCTTAGAAAGAAAGAATTTAGTGATAAATATCTGAGACTAGAAATTGTAAAACTCAAATGACAGACTTTCTAAAAATTTGAATGGGATTATATGAATTTGCTACTACAGGCAAAAAAAATAAAGAAATTACAAAATAGAAGATAATGAAAGATACTTACTAACAAAAGCAAGTAATCTATAAAACATATCAAGGAGATATCATTCAAGGAGAATCATCAGAATCCCTGGAACCCATGGCAAAATAAAAATCTTAGAAATCATATTTCAGGGAATCATAAATGAATACTGCCCAAATCATGTATACATAAAAGACAAAGTAGAAATGGAAAGAAATCAGTAGTAACATCCTGAAAGAACTCTGAACAGAAAAACTCCCAAGAGAATCAAAGCCAAAATTCAGTACTTTTAAGTGAGTGAAAAAAATAAAAATTCCAATTATACTGAAATAAGAAAATTCAAGTCACAAGTGCCTAGAATCATGATCATATGAGACTGTCCATTTATAATCTTACAGAGAGAAAATGTTGGAGTATGATATTACGAAAATGTAAAATATGAATTTTACTTATGAAGAAATTCCCCTGAAAAACTGACCATAATAGAAAAAAGTGAATAAAAATACCTTTAATTAGGTAAAGGAGCTTCAAGAATTCTTGATTATAAAAAATTCAAAAATGCATATAATCTTTGAAAATCAAACACAGGAATAAAAACTAAACTAGGAAGTAAACACTTTTAAGTAATTGAAAGGGAGAGAAGTGATGATGAAATGCTTAAGCTTCAATGGGAAAAAAGTGTCGCTACTATCCCTAATGACTTCAAGATTAACAATGGATGTTAAAAAACAAAAATGTAAGTCTTCTGAGAAATGAGGGTAGGTATATATTATTGTGATATATATAGATATATACACACACACACACACACACACACACACACACACACACACACATATATCTATATATATATTAAAGGAAGAAAAAAGTGTAAATAAAATACTCTGGTAAGGATTTAAGAAAGAGGTGGAATGTACAAGAAAACTCCACACAATAATGAAGACGTAGACCTTCTGAATGACTGTACAGCAAACAATATTCTAAGCTACCACCTAGAGGACAACAGCTACAATTAAGTTCTAGAGTTAACAGTGTGAGTCTGCACCCCTAATATTATAGTACATGAGGCTTAATTAAATATGTTAATGTCATTAACAGTCAGCAGGTAGTCTCTTTTATTGTTGTTGTTCATTCTTCATTAGCAAAGAGGACCAAAGATATCATAAGGGGGATTGCCCATGAATTGGATTTAAGTGACATAGAACTGTCTAAAGTCAATAATGTCACTTTCTTCTCCAGAGACACAGAAATCCATTGACAAGACAAAAGGCAGAATTAGCCTGTTTATTCCTTTTCTTTTTTATTATTAAATATTTTATTTATATAGTTATCCATTCATTTGTTTGTTTACTTATTCATTTCTTCTTTTATTTATTCATTCATTCATTCATTCATTTATTTTCAAATGCTTTATTAAATTCTGCTTTACTTCATTTCTGCCAGATTTTGGGTTAAAAATTTTCTCCCCATTTTTCCCTTACCCTCCCCAAAATAGAAGTCCTCCAGGATATCCCCCTCTTATTTCCCTATTACATGTAAAATAATATTAATAATAATTATATATGTATATATACATATGCATATATATGTATATATATATATAATGTATATGTTTAAACATTTGGTTTTAAGACTTTGAATTTCAGATTCATTCCTTTCCTCCCCTGTCACTTACCCTCACTGGGAAGTGACAACTATTGGTTGTACATGTGTATTTAATGCAAAACCTTACCATAGTAGATACATTTTAGAAGACTGATTATATTTCCCTCCCTCCTATCCCACCGCCCACTTGTTCTATTCTATACTTTGGCCCTGTTCCTTTTCAAAAGAGTGCCTCCAACTTCCCTCTCCCAAGCATGCCCTCCCTTCCATTATCCCTCCTCTTATCCCCTTCCCCCCTACTCTTCTGTAGTTTGAGATACCTTATTTGGTGTGCATGTCATTCCCTCCATGAGCCAAATTCAATGACTATGAGGATAACCCAGTACATTATGCCTTCCTGTTTTTCCCCTCTATTGTACCCATTTCCCCTTGCCTCTTCTATAAGAGATAGTTTGCCCCATTCTGTCTCTCCCCATCTCCTCTGATTATATTCCTCTCTCACCTCTTAATTTTACATTTTAAGTATCATTCCTTCCTATTAAATTGGTCCCATGCCTTCTATTTATGTATACCTATAAAGATATATATGTATACATATAAATGTGTGTGTCTGTGTGTATATACACACTCATTCACATATGTAATCATACACCTATATACCCTCTGATAAAGATTATAACACACACACACACACACACACACATATTTCTATTCCCCTCAGCTATTTCCATACTGAGAAAAGTTTCAACAGTTACAATTATTGTTTTGCCATATAGGAACCTAAATAGTTTAACTTTGATAAGTTCCTTACAATTTCTTTAACCTGTTTACCTTCTCATGCATCTCTTGCTTCTTGTATATGAATATCAAATTTTCTATTCAACTGGTTTTTTCCTTCAAAAATAGTTGAAAGTCCGGGGAGGCTAGGTGTTGCAGTGAGTAGAGTGTCGGCCCTGGAGTCAGAAGGACCTGAGTTAGGATCTGGCCTCAGACACTAAATGCACACACAAACAAAAACCTAGCTGTGTGACCTTGGGCAAGTTACTTAACCCCAATTGCCCTCCAAAAAGAAAAAAAAAACTTGAAAGTCCTCTGTTCCATTGAATGACCATATTTTCCCCTGAAACATGAGACTCAGTTTTTTGGGTAGGGTATTCTTGGTTTTAATCCTAGCTCCTTTGTCCTCAAGAATATAATATTCCAAGCCCTTTGATTCTTCAGTGTAGGAGCTGCCAGGTCCTGTGTTATCCTGATTGTGTTTGCTCAATATTCAAATTGATTCTTTCTGGCTTCTTGTAATATTCTCTCCTTGATCTGGGAATTCTGGAATGTGGCTTTAATATTCCTAGGACTTTTCTTTTGGGGATATTTTTCAGGAGGTGATCAGTGGATTCTTTCAACTTCTATTTTGCCCTCTGGTTCTAAAACATGAGGACAGTTTTTCTTCAGAATTCTTTGGAGGATGATTTCTAGGTTCTTTCTTTGATCATGGCTTTCAGATAGTGCAACAATTTTTAAATTATCTGTCTTGGGTCTTTTTTCCAGGTCAGTGGGTTTTTTCCATGAGATATTTCACATTGCCTTCCATTCTTTCATTTGTTAGGATCTAGTTAACAACATCCTGTTTTCTCATAATTTCAGTAGCTTCCCTTTGCTACCTTCTAAATCAGAAGAAAAGATTCTCCTTGGTAAGCTTTTGTGAGTCTTTTTCTATCTGGCAAATTCAGCTTTTTAGGCATTTCTCTCCTCATTGCCTTTTTGAGCCTCTTTTGCCATTTGAGTTAGACTGCTTTTTAAGGTGTTATTATCCTCAGTCAGAGTGTTGACTCTCCTTTAATAATTTTCTTGCATCATTTTCATTTATTTTCCCAATTTTTCCTCCACTTCTCTTATCTGCTTCTGAAGGTCCTCTATGGCCTGTAACCAGCTTGTATTTTCCTTTGGAGCTTTTGGTGAAAGAGTTCTGAATTCACTGTCTTCCTCCTGTCCAATGCTTTGATCTTTTTTGTCCCCAGAATCGCAGTCTAATATTGGATTTTACTCTTTGTTTTGCTTCCTTTGCCTGGTTATGGAGCCGCTCAATTACTTGACCTTTGTGCTTTTTGCCACAGTAGGACTCTGCCACCAGACAGGGGAGCTTTGTTCCAAATGTTGGGGTTTTCTCAGCTGCTGGAGGTATTAGTTGGGTGCCCTCTCTGAAGCCTTCACATGCTCTGGAAATCTGGTCACAAACCCCAGGACCTCCACCCTAAATTGAAATCCAGATTGAAGAAAGTTAAAGCAAGACTATTACCCCTCATACTGGTGGCTTGGTTCCGCTGTAGTCTGCAGGCCAGGAGCTTAGGCTGCAATGTGGGGCTGGCTGTGTTGAACAATCTCAGCAACTTCTTGCCCTGGGGGCAAAAGCTGATGCTCTCCGAACTACTGGTCCCAAAGTCCTCACTGCACTGACCTCTTACTTTGTCCTTCTCATCTATGTGTTGGTAATTCTGGAAACTCCAGAGCTGCTTGTGCTACAGAGTCCCTCCAGCCAGCAACAAGCCGTGGCTGCCCGTCTCACATGGGGCTGTGTTCAGCTTCCAGAGTACTGAGCTGGCTGCTCCCTGCCAGGCTGCCAGGCTGTTCTCAGGAATTTAGCTTCTGGGTGTCATTTTTTGGGTTCTGTATCTCCAACGTTTGTTCAGAGTCTTCTTTTACCAGGATTGAGAAAGGTAAAACCTGGAGCAGCCTGGAATTCCTCTTTCTACTCCACCCAGAACTAGTGTTAAAAGTATTTACTCACATAACATAAAAAAGTTTATCTTAGGTTTTATGCTTGTGGTTGAAAGAACTGTCTTTGACTCTTTTTGTATATTTAGTGATAGGCACAGTTTCTGACACATACTAGTCACTTAATGTTTGTTGATTGAAAGTTACAAGACATTACCCCCATAAACATGTGGGGTATTCTTCCATGAAAAAAGACAATATCCATAGCATAAGTAGACATAAGCAAAGAGTACAATAATAGTAAGATATATGTAAGGGCACATGTGTAGAGGCCACGTGTGTAGAATCCACATTCAGAAAAGGAAAATCAAAATCATAGATAAAATAGAGCTTAGAAAATTGATATATCTTCAACTTATCTTTGCTACACTGTTTCTTATTGATACAGCTAAAATAGAGTATAGAAATTTCTTCCTTCCTATCCTGGATGGGTCTCATCTACCATCTTGCAATGTGTCCAACTAGCAACATAAAACATACCTGAAATCTGTCCAGGTCTTAGTTATTCCATATTCTTACAGGTAAGGTTAATTTGTATGCTCAACAAATCATGCTCCTTTGTTGTCTCTGAGAGCTGTTTAAAAACAACAACCAAATAACAATAAATTGTAAAAATTACAACAGATAGTTTTTATATAGAGACTTCTATGTACCAGGCACTGTGCCAATTGCTTTACAAACATTTTCATTTGATCCTAAAAATAATCCTTGGAGGTAAGGTTTATTATCACCATCTTATAGTTTAGGGAAGCTCAGGAAAACAAAGTTTAACTGACTTGCCCAAGATCTTTCAGTGAGTGTCTGAGGAAGGATCTGAACTCAAGTTTTTTCTGACTCCAAGCCTAGCTTTTTTAACCAGTGTTTGTACAACAGAATGAGATAAGTATGTGGACTAAAATTCATCAATACTCCATGTTTGCATTTTGAGCTTTCTGTGTCTATAACAATTAAATATAGGAGTTCCTTTCTCTAATTTTTATGTATGTACATGCTGTCATCCCCCACAGAATATAAGTTCCTTGAGAGAAAGGATGGATTTGGGGGTGGAATCAAGATGGTGCAGTAAAAGCTAGATCTTACCTGAGATCTTCCCCAATCACTTCCAATACCTAAAAAAATTACTTTAAACAAATTTTATAGCAATAGAACCCACAATATAATAGGGTGAGATATGTCTCCAGCAAAGGAGAGTCTGGCAGGCTGACAGGAAGTGACCATCACACTGGGCTGGGAACAGAGCACAGTCCCACTTGAGCCACACCGACAGAACCAGTAGCATACACCAGAGGGAGCAGACTGCAGAGGACTGAATTACTGGTAGCTGTGGTGGTTTCCAGACTTCTCAACTCACAAACACCAAAGAAAGAGTAAAAGTCAGTGGGAAAACTCTGTTGGACTAGGGTGAGAGAAGGGCACTGTTCTGCCCCTGCTCCCTGGGTGGTAGAGACAGCAGTGGCTATGGCAGAGGGATGGCTGATTCCAGTGCTCCAGACCCACAAATAGTGGGGAACCAAGTGAATGAGCAGAGAACAATTGCAGCAATCTTTTTGCTGATGCTGAAGCAGGATTCTCTTACTTTGCCCTGCTCAGATATGGGTTGCAATTTTGAGTGGCACTCTGGGGTATGGAGTTCTGTGGTAGCAGAGCTTGCTGAGTCTGTGGAAAAGCAGTCTTCTTCACATTTCTGAGGCAGTTACCTAGAAGAAGCTCTGACAACAGCTGGACAAAACTCTAGAGATTTGAGAGACCACACTCTCCACCCTAGAAGCAGAGTTCTACCATGGTAAAGAGCTCAAAAGTCAAGTAACTGGTTGGGAAAATGAGAAAACAGAGGAAAATAAATTAGACTATATAATTGTTCTTTAGTGACAAAAAAGATCAAAGTATAGAACCAGAAGAAGACAACCAAATCAAAACCCCTGCATCAAAAGGCTCCAAAAAATGAATTAGTCTCTGGCCATAGAGGAGCTCCAAGAAGACTTGGAAAATCAAGAAAGAGAATGAAGAATGATTCAAGAGGTTGCTAAAGAAGACTGAAAAAAAACACCTTAAAAAGAGACTAACTCAAATGACAAAAGAAGTCAAAAATGTCAATGAGGAGAAGAATGCTTTAAAAAGCAGGACTGACCAAAGAGAAAAGGAATTTCAAAGGCTCATTAAAGAAAATAATTCATTCACAATTAGATTGGAGCAAATGAAACCTAATGACTTTATATGAAATCAAGATATCATAAAACAGATCTAAAAGAATGAAAAAGTACAAGGCAATGTGAAATATCTCATTGGGGAAAAAACGAAAACAAACAAAAAACACTGACCTGGAAAATAGATACAGGAGAAAAAATTTTAAAATTATTGGATTACCTGAAAGCCATGATCAAAAAAGAGCCCAGACATCATCTTTCAAGAAACTGTTAAGGAAAACTTCCATGATATTCTAGAACCAGAGGGTAAAATAGAAACTGAAAAACTTCATTGATTGCCTCTTGAAAAGTATCCCAAAAAGAAAAATCCTGGTAATATTATAGCCAAATTCCAGAGTTCCCAGGCCAAGGAGAAAATATTAGAAGCCATCTAAAAGAAACAATTTGAGTATTGTGGAAATACAATTAGGATAACACAAGATCTAGATGCTTCAACATTAAGGGACTGAAGGACTTGGAATATGTTATTCTTCAGGTCAAAGAGCCTAGGATTAAAACCAAGAATCACCTATTCAGCAAAACTGAATACAATGCTTCAGGGGAAATCAGGATATTCAATGAAATACAGAAATGTCCAGCATTCTTGATAAAATGATTAGAGCTTAACAGAAAATCTGACTTTTAAATACAAGAATCAAGAGAAGCATGAAAAGGTGAACAGGAAAGAGAAATGATAAGGGACTTAGTCAAGTTGAACTGTTTACATTGCTGCATGGAAAATAAATATGTAATACTCATAAGACTTTTCTCAGTATTAGGACACTTGAAGGGAATATATGTGTGTATGTATGTATGTTTGTATTCATATGTGTATATGTATGTTTATGTATTTATGTATGTATGCGTGCAATTTGCATGTATGTGTGTATAGGTGGGTGTATGTGTGTATATGTATATAGGTATTCATAAACAGGGCACAAGATGAATGTAATATTAAATGATGATATCTAAAAAATAAAATTATGAGGTGAGAGAAGAATATATTTGGAGAAGGATAAAGGGAGAGATAGAATAGGGTAAAGCATCATACATAAAAGAGGCAAGAGAAAGCTATTACAATGTATGGGAAGAGCAGGGAGATGTATGTGTATGTTATTCCCCTCTTAAGCCAAATTCAATGAGAGTAAAATTAGCCCACTCCCTTTTACCTTCCTGTTCTTCCCCTACATTGTAGCAGTTGTCCCTTGCCTCTCTTACATGAGATAATTTACCCTATTCTATCTCTCCCTATCTCTTTCTTTTATTTTCTTTTAAAGTTGCATAACACATCAGCATAAGATTGTCTAAGAAAAGAATAAAAAAGCTAAATAGAATTGAGATTTCTTTCCTTCTGTTATTAGTGTTGAAAATACATGATATCCCAAAATCTCTTAGTGCCCTTTTAACCTATAATTACTTAACAATTCACTAGGAGTTTTGGTACATACTGTCTACCCAGATACATCAAGGACAACTGAAATTATGACATGATAATGTAGGATAATTTTGGCAGAGAGATGGATCAGGATATAAGATATTTAACTTGGAATTAAGAAGAATTGAATTCCAATCTAGCTTAGACACTAAATCATTTGATTCTATATAACTCAATTTATCCACCTGTAAAATGGATAATAATAGCACCTCATTTACAGGATTAATTAACATGTAAAGTGCTTTGAAAGCATTAAAGTAATATTTAAATGCTAGCAAGTATCATTACTACTGCTGTTACTGTTATTGTTAATATTCTCCCAGAAGCGAAACTATGGGGAAGGATAAAAATATGATATTTTATGCAGCACATAGAAGCACTTACTTTGCATTAATTTAACAAGGAAATGTAATTTTGGCAATAGAGGTAACTCAACCATTTTAAAAAAAACATAGGTAAAAGAGTGTATCAGCACATTCTAGGAGGACAAAAGAATTATGAAGGATGGCCCAAAGTCAGATTGTTTCAGTAACAGGAGTGTTATCTTCAATTACTTTTATATTCTCCATTCATTATTTTAAGTAGACTATGCCATGTTGCTTAGCATACCAGCCCATAGTATTCAGGATCTAAATTCCTTAGAGAAATGAAGGGCAAAATTGGAGTTTTATTGCTAGAACCCTTCCTGTAACATGGCATGATTAATTTCTATTAATCAGTACACAGTAGTAAGGATATACAAGAATAACAAGAATCCATTTTGGGAAGTGTGTCTATATAAATGACAATTACAAGATGAAACCCCTCACTCCTACCAAAAACTTATCTGATTGCTAGAAAAAAAATGACTATTCCTATCACAGGGATATTGAGCTCAGCTGAATTGATGCTTTATTTTCTTTGAGAATCCTTCCCAACCTCTTATTATCTTTGCACTGCTATGGCTAAGTAGCCTTCCCCCTTTCAATATCAGGATTTCTATGACAGTATAATTTCATTCCAATCCAAGGTCAGAGGTGCTAGAACAGTCTAATTCAGGTTTGCCCTACTATACAAGTCTTTGTGTATATGTGACTAAGTATATGTCCCAGCAGGCAAATGGACTATTGGGAATCTAGGCTATGTGATGCTACAGTAGAATGGACAATGATTATAGTAATTTTGAAAAGATAAAAAATTGTTTTTAGATAGTTGTTTTCTTTATTAATTCAATACCGAGAAAGTAGTGGGTAGTCTTTGATAATTAATTTTTATAAGATTTTGAGCTTCATTTTTTCCCTCTACCTCCTTCCTATCAGCTCCTCCCCAAGATGTCAAGAAATCTGATAGAGGGTATACAGCTGCAATCATCTAAACAAATTTTCATATTAACCATGAGATGAAATAAGAAACATAAGAAAAAGCAAAATACATACCAAAAAAGTGAAAATTGTATGTTTAAATCAGTATTCAGACTCCATAGCTCTTTCTCTATATGTGGATGGCATTTTTCATTATGTGTCTTTTTGGGATTGTCTTGGCAAATTGTATTGTCACACAATGTTGCTGTTACTATGTACAATGTTCCCCTGGTTCTGATCACCTCACTTTGAATTAGTTCAAGTATTTCTAGATTTCTTTTTTTTTTCCCTGAAATTCACCTGCTCATCATTTCTTATACCACAATGGCATTTCGTTACATTCATATACCACAAGTAGTTCAGTCATTCAGTCAATTGATTGGCATTTGCTCAATTTCTGATTCTTTGTGACCACAAAATGAGCTGTTATAAATATTTTGTACATGTGGGTCCTTTTACATTTTTATGATCTCTTTGGCATACAAACTTAGTAGTGGTATTGCTGTAACAAAGGGTGTATACACAATTTGATAGGCCTTTGGGCATTGTTCCAAATTCTCTCCAAAATGGTTGGATCAGTTCACAGCTCCACCAACAATGCATTATTCTCCCAATTTTACTACATCTTCTCCAATGTGTATGGTTTTCCTTTTATGTCATATTTTCTAAACTAATCAATGTGATGTGGTACATTACAATTGCTTTAATTTGGGGGTAGAGCCAAAGATGGAATAAAAGCAGGAACTTGCTTGAGCTCATCCCACAATCACCTCCACTAACTTTAAAAATGACTAAACAAGTTTTAGATCTACATAACCAAAAATAATGATAGACTTAAACACATCTCCAGCTGAATACATGCTGGCAGGCTGACAGGAAGAGTCTACTGCACTGGGCTGGAAGTGGAGTGCAGTCATACCAGCACAAATCAAGTGAGGGCAAATATCGGAGGACAAAATAACTAACAGTGGTAGGTTTCCAGACTTCTCAACACACAAACATCAAAGACAAAGTAAAAGGTCAATGGGGAAGCTCTTTTGGACCTGGGAAAGAAAAGAGCATCGTCTAGTCTCAGATACTTGGGCTGCAGTGGTGGGGGTGGGGGTGGTGGCTGAGACAGTATCAGCAGCAGTGTCTGCTCCCTGAACTTGAGGCCAAAAAATGGTGGGGATATCAAGAAGATGATCAGAGGGCAATTGCAGGAATCTCTTTGCTGGTGCTGAGGCAAGATTCTCTTGCTTTGCTCTGCTTGGATTTGGGTCATAGTCTTTGGTGGTAGTCATGAGGTGAGGAGTATCACTGGCATGACCGAGCTTCTTGAGGCTGTGGAAAGTGTGTCCTCTGTATAGTTCTGAGGCAGGTAGCTAGAACTAGTTCTTACAAAGGCAATGCAAAGTCCAAGAAATTTAGAACATTTGGAAACATGCCTATGCAAAGGGAACAAAATAAACAGAAAAATGCAACAGTAGTCTCCTATTTGGGGGGCAAAGAGGATAGAAGCATGGAACAGGAGGAGGAATGTGAGGTCAAAAGTCATGGAACAAAAGCCCCAAATGAAAATAAGAGTCTGTACTCAAATGGCAAAGGAGGCTCAAAAGGGCAATGAAAAGAAAAATTCCTTAAAAAGCCAAAATTGCCAGACGGAAAATTAATTTCAAAAGCTCACTGAGGAGATTCAATCCTTCAGAGATAGACTGGAGCAAATGGAAACTAGTGACTTTATGAGAAATCAAGGTGCTGTTACACAAATTGAAACAAATGCAAGAATAGAAGGCAATGTGAAATATGTCATGGGAAAAACCACTGACCTGGAAAATAGATCCAGGAGAGATAATTTAAAAATTATTGGACTACCTGAAAGCCATGATCAAAGAAAGAACCTAGAAATCATCCATCAAGAAATTTTCAAGGAAAATTGCCCTGATGTGTTAGACACAGAGGGGGAAATAGAGGTTGAAAGAATACACCGATTACCTCCTGAAAAACATCCCAAAAAGAAAACTCCTAAGAATATTATACCAGGATCCAAAATTCCCAGATCAAGGAGAAAATACTACAAGCAGCCAGGAAGAAACAATTTCAACAATGTGGAAACACAATCAGAATAGCACAGGACCTGGCAGCTTCTACACTGAGGGATCGAAGGGCATGGATTATGATATTCTAGAGGTCAAAAGAGCTAGGATTAATACCAAGGTTTACCTACTAAGCAAGACTGTGTATCTTGTTTCAAGGGAAAATATAGTCATTTAGTGGAATAGAGGACTTTCACACGTTCTTATTTTTTTGCAAATGCTTTATTAATTTCTGGTTTACATCATTCATTTCCACCAGATTTTGAGTTACAATTTTTCCCCATTTTTCCCTACCCACCACCCCGGAATAGCAGTCCCACTAGATATCACCTCATCCAATTTGCTCTCTTCCGTATCTTCTCCCATACGCCCTTCGGTTTTGCCCTTGGGGCAAGGTGAAACTCTGAGCCCCAGTGCCTGGAGATCTTATGAAACATTTAATTTTAAAGCTTCGATTTTCAGATCCATTCCCTTCCTCCCTTGTCACCCACTCCCTCTGAGAAGATAAGCAATTCAGTATGTGTTGTAAATGTATAGGTATGGAAAACATTACCATAGTAGATATAGTGTAAAAGACTGCTTATATCTCCCTCCCACATACCTCACCTCCCACTTGGTCCATTCCTGGACCTCTTTGAAAGTGGGTCCTTCCGGGGCGGAGCCAAGATGGCGGAGTAGAAACAGCTAGTCCAAGCCTCTCTGCCCGCAGATTCTCCACAAACTATGTAAAAAAGGACTCTGAAAAACTTCTGGAGCCCCAGCACCCACAGAACGACACAGAGAAGCTAACCTCCCGCTGAGGACAGCCCAGCACCCTGCAGGAAGGACCAGCGCAGCGGTCTGGGAGCCGGCAGAGCACAGAGCTCAGGAGCCCAGCCGAGCCGAGCCCAGGTCCACTTGAGCCGAGGTTTTAGCCCCAGGGTGGCAGGGCCAGCAGCCGGCTGGAGGAACCCCAGAACACCAGGAACTGTGGAGACCCCAGAATTATCAACATAGACTTGCCTAGGACAAAGTAAGAGGTTAGTGTCCTATGGACTTTGGGAACTGTATTTGGGGAATGCGTCAGCTCCCTCCCCTGGGGGCTAGAAGCCGCTGAGGAGACACGCCATTGTGTAGTTTTCATAGGCATTTCCGGCTCCCAGCCTACAAATCGTGGGGAGATCCAGCGATCAGTCTTGGGGGGTAATCGCTCTTGCTTTAACCTCACTGGATCTGGATTGTGATCTAGGGTGGAAGTTGTGGGTGGGTTTACAGCTTGCCAGAAACGGAAGTTGCCCCCCACACGTTCGGGACGAAAATTCCTCTATCTGGCCTTAAAGCCATAGTGTGGCAACAAGCCCAAAAGTCAAGCAATTAAGTGGCAACATGCCAAGGCAAAGGAAACAGAAAAATGCAACCCTAGACTCCTATTTTGGGGGCATAGAGCGGGAAAAGGACTGTGAGGTCAGAAGTCCTGCTCCAAAAGCCCCAGGGGAAAACATGAGTGGGTTGCAGGCCATAGAGGACCTTAAGAAGGACTTTAAAAATCAAATAAGAGAAGTGGAGGAAAAATTAGAAAGAGAAATGAGAAGGATGCAGGAAAAGTATGAAATGAGGGTCAACAGCCTGACTGAGGAAAACAACACCTTAAAAAACAGACTAGCTCAAATGGCAAAGGAGGCCCAAAAGGGCATTGAGGAGAAGAATGCCTTAAAAAGTCGAATTTGCCAGATGGAAAAAGAATCTCAAAAGTTCACTGAGGAGATTCATTCCTTCAGAGTTAGACTGGAGCAAATGGAAGCTAGTGACTTTTTGAGAAATCAAGATGCTGTTAAGTAGATCCAAACAAACGAAAGATTAGAAGGCAATGTGAAATATCTCATGGGAAAAACCACTGACCTGGAGAATAGATCCAGGAGAGACAATTTAAAAATTATTGGACTACCTGAAAGCCATGATCAAGGAAAGAACCTAGAAATCACCCTTCAAGAAATTCTCAAGGAAAACTGCCCTGATGTTTTAGATCCAGAGGTCAAAATAGAGGTTGAAAGAATCCACCGATCACCTCCTGAAAAAGATCCCAAAAAGAAAACTCCCAGAAATATTATAGCCAGGTTCCAGAATCCCCAGATCAAGGAGAAAATACTACAAGCGGCCAGGAAGAAACAATTTCAATATTGTGGAAACACAATCAGAATAGCCCAGGACCTGGCAGCTTCTACACTGAGGGATCGAAGGGCATGGAATATGATATTCCAGAGGGCAAAAGAACTGGGAATGAACCCAAGGGTCACCTACCCAGCAAAACTGAGTATTTTGTTTCAGGGGAAAATATGGTCATTCAGTGGAATAGAGGACTTTCAAGCATTCTTGAGGAAAAAACCAGAATTGAATAGAAAATTTGACATCCAGACACAAGAAGGAAGAGATGCCTGAGAAGGTAATCAGGGAAAAGAAATCAAAAGGAACTTATCAAAGTTGAACTATTTACATTCCTATATGGAAAAGCAATAACTGTGACTGATGATATCTTTCTCACTATGAAAATAATGGAAGAAGGGGGTGTGGTCATATGAATACATATGTGAATGTGTGTGTATATGGTTACAGTTATATATGGATAGAGGGCATAGGTTGAATTTGTTGGGAAGGGAGAATACTCAAGGGATGAAATTATGAGGTGAGAGAGGAAAGTGGCAAGAGGAGATGGGGAGAGACAGGTAGGGTAAACTATCCCATGTAGAAGAAGCAAGGGGAAGTGGTTGCAAAGGAGGGGGAGAATAAGGAAGGCTAAAAAGGCAAAACCACATTCACATTGAATTTGGTTCAGGGAGAAAATGACATACATACTAAATGGGATATCTCAACCTGCAGCAGGATAGGGGGAAGGGGGATGAGAGGAGGGATGATGGATGGGAGGGCATCCTTGGGGTGAGGGGAGGTTGGAAGTACCCACTATAGAAGAGGGACAGGATCATGTAGGGAATGGACCAGGTGGGGGGTGGGATGAGTGGGAGGGAATTATAAGCAGCCTTGTACAATATATCTACTATGATAATGTTTTGCATAGCTAGACATGTACAACATATACTGAATTACTTATCTCCCAAGAAGGAATGGGTGACAAGGGAGGAAGGAAATGGATCTGAAATTCGAGGTCGTAACATTAAGTGTTTCAAATATATATAAATACTATTATTAATACTCTTTTGCTTATAATTGGGAGATAAGATGTGCAGGCATTGGGACACAAAGATTCACCTTCCTCTAATGGAAAAGTCGATGGGGGTATGGGAGAAGGTATGGGAGAGAGCAGATTGGAGGAAGCGATATCTTGTGGGACTGCTATTCTGGGAGGTTGGGTAGGGGAATAATGGGGGAAAATGATTGTAACTCAAAATCTGCGAATGAATGATGTAAAACAGAAGTTAATAAAGTATTTGTTTAAAAAAAAAAAGAAAGTGGGTCCTTCCAACTCCCCCCCCCCCATCCCCTTCACCTCCATCGTGTCCTCTCTCATCCCCCTTTCCCCTACTCTCCTGCAGGGTGAGATATCCCATTTAGTATGTATGTGATTCTCTCCCTGAGCCAAATTCAATGAGAATATAGTTTTGTCATTTTGCCTTCCTGTTCTTCCCTGCAACTACTTACCTTTGGCCCTTCTAAATGAGGTAGTTTAGCCTACCCTGTCTCTCCCCATCTACTCTTGCCACTTTCCTCTCTCACCTCTTGACTTCACCCTTTAAGAATCATTCTTTCCCATCAAATTCAAACCTGTGCCCTCTATCCACGTATACCTGTAAACATATGCCCATATACCCTTCTTCATTTATTTTTTATAATGAGAAAGGTTTCATGAAACACAATTATTGTTTTTTTCATGTAGGAATATCAATAGTACAACTTTGATAAGTGCCTTTTGATTTCTTTTCCTTGATTACCTTCTCAAGCATTTCTTGCTTCTTGTGTCTGAATGTCAAATTTTTTATTCAACCCCGGCTTTTTTTCCTCAAAAAAGCTTTAAAGTCCTCTATTCCACTGAATGAACATATTTTCCCCTGCAACAAGATACTCAGTTTTGCTGGGTAAGTGACCCTTGGCTTCAATCCCAGCTCTTTTGCCCTCTGGAATATCATATTTCATGCCCTTCCATCTCTCAGTGTAGAAGCTGCTAGGTCCTGGGCTATCTTGATTGTGTTTCCAAAGTATTGAAATTGTTTCTTCCTGGCTGCTTGTAGTATTTTCTCCTTGATCTGGAGAATCTGGAACCTGGGTATAATATTCCTAGGAGTTTTCTTTTGGGGATTTTCTTTTTTCATACTTTTCTTGCTTCTTTCTCATTTCTCTTCCCAATTCTTCCCCCACTTCTCTTATCTGCTTCTTAAGGTCCTCTATGGCCTGTAGGCAGCTTGTATTTTCATTTGGGGCTTGTGGTGCAGGAATTCTGACCTCACAGTCCTCCTCCATGCCTTGATCCTCTTTGCCCCTAAAATAGGAGTCCCATGTTGAATTTTTCTGTTTATTTTGTTTCATTTGCCTAATCATGTTGCCACTTATTTACTTGATTTTGGGGCTTGTTGCCACAGTAGGACTCTGCCACCAGACAGGCGAGCTTCCAACCAAACGTGGGGTCTTCACAACTTCCGGAGGTTGGGTGGCCTCTGTAAAGTCTCCACAAACTCTGGTAAGCTGGATACCCAACCAAAACCCCCACCCCAGACCAAAATCCAGGCCCAGACAGTTTAAAGCAAGAGCAATTAGCCCCCCAGACCGATAGCTGGATCTCTCTACAGTTTGCAGACCAGGAGCTACAGCCGTCACTGACACTGCAAAATGGCTTCTGTGCAGCTCTTTCTTCAGCAGTTTTTCGCCCCCAGGGGAAGAAGCCAGCACGTTCCCAAAATACTGGTCCCAAAATCCATAGGGCACTAACCTCTCACTTTGTCCTAGTCATATCTGTGCTGATAATTCTGGAATTGCCAAAGCTGCTGGTGTTCTGAGGTCCCTCCAGCCGGCTGCTGGCCCAGCCGCCCTAAGGCTAAAACAAACCTCGGCTCATGCTGGTCTGGGCTCAGCTCCCAGAGTGCTGTGCTGTTGGTTCCCAGCACACTGTGCTGCCTGCTCTGTGAGTGCTGAGCTGGACACTCCCTGCAGGGCTGCTGGGCTGTCCTCAACAGGAGGTTAGCTTCTCTGTGCCGTTCTGTGGGTGCTGGGGATCCAGAAGTTGTTCAGAGTCCCCTTTTACATGGTTTGGAGGTAATCTGGGGGCAGAGCACCTTGGAATTGCTGTTTCTACTCTGCCATCTTGGCTCCACCCCTTGACTTTCACACATTCTTGAGGGAAAAACCAGAGTTGAATAGAAAATTTGACATTCAGACATAAGAAGCAAGAGATAATTGAGAAGGTAATCAGGGAAAAGAAATAAAAAGGAACTTACAAAATTGAACTATTTACATTCCTACATGGTAAAACACTAACTGTGGCTGATGATATCTTTCTCAGTATTAAAATAATTGAAGAAGGATATATGGGCATATGAATATGTATGTCAATGTGTGTATATATGTTTACAGATATACATGGATAGAGGACTCAGGTCGAATTTGTTGGGAAGGGATGGTACTTATTGGATAAAGTTAAGAGGTGAGAGAGGAAAGTGGCAAGAGGAGATGTTGAGAGACATGTAGAAGAGGCAAGTGGTAGTGGTTGCAGGGAAGGCAAAAAAAGGAAGTCATAAAGGCAAAATCATATTCTCACTTAATTTGGCTTAGGGAGAGAATGACATATATACTAAATGGGATATCTCACCCTTCAGTAGAGTAGGGGGAAGGGGCATTAGAGGTGGGATGATGGAGGGGAGGGCATTCCAGGGGCAGGGGTGGTTGGAAGTAACCGCTTTCTAGGAGGGACAGCTCAAAGTAGGGAATGTACCAGGTGAGGCCTGAAGTGGGAGTGAAATATTATCAGTCTTTTACGATATATTTACTATGGTAATGTTTTGCATAGCTTTATAAGTACAACACATAATGAATTGCTTATCTTTCCAAAGGGAGTGGGTGACAAGTGTGTAAGGGCATGGATCTGAAATTTGAAGATTTAAAATTAAATATTTCCAATTTATATAAATTCTATTATTAATATTATTGCTCATGTAATTGAGAGATAAGATGTCCAGGCATTGGGACACAGAAATTCACCTTTCCCTAATGGTAAAGTCAAAGCGGGTATGGGAGAAGATATGGGAGAGAGCAGATTGGATGAGGGGATATCTTGTGGGACTGCTATTCTGGGGTGGTGGGTAGAGGAAAAATGAGTATAAAATTGTAACTCAAAATCTGGTGGAAATGAATGATGTAAACCACAAGTTAATAAATCATTTGTTTACAATATCAGGGCAATTTTCCTTGATAATTTCTTGAGGTGTGATTTCTATGTTCTTTCTTTGATCATGTCTTTCAGGTAGTCCAATAATTTCGATTTTCCTGGTCAGTGGCTTTTCCCATGAGATATTTCACATTGCTTTCTATTCTTTTATTTGCTTGTATCAGTTTCACAGCATCTACATTTCTCATAAAGTCACTAGCTTCAATTTACTCCAGTCTAACTGGGAAGGAATGAATCTACTCAGTGAGCTTTTGAGATTCTTTTTCCATATGGCAAAGTTGGCTTTTTAAGGCATTCTTCTCCTCATTGCCTTTTTGAGCCTCTTTTGCCATTTGATTAATCTATTATTTAAGGCATTATTTTCCTTAGGCTGACTCTCATTTCATAGTTTTCCAGTATCCTTCCAATTTCTTTTTGCAATTTTTTCCTTTACTTCTCTAATTTGGTTTTTAAATCCTTTTTAAGGTCCTCTATGGCCTGTAACTGGTTTGTATTTTCATTTGGGTCTTTTGGTGCTGGGTTTCAGAACTCACAGTCCTCCTCCTGTTCCATGCTTTGATCCTCTTTGCTGCCAAAATAGGAGTCTATGGTTGAATTTTTCTGTTTGTTTTGTTTCCTTTGCCTAGGCATGTTGCCACTTAATTACTTGACTTTTGGGCTTGTTGCCACAATAGTATTGTGCCACCAGAAAGGGGAGCTTCTGTCCCAACCTTGGGGTCTTCTCAACTTCCGGAGGTATTAGTTGGGTGCCCTCCCTGAAGCCCCCTCACACTCTGGCAAGCTGGATACACACCCCAAGATCTCCACCCCAGACCACAATCCAGATCCAGGGAGGTTAAAGCAAGAGCCATTACCCCCAGACTGATTGCCGGATCCCCCTACAGTTCACAGGAGAGGAGCTGAAGCTGCAATTGAAGCTGCAAAATGGCGTCTGTGCTGTGGCTCCTCAGTGGCTTCTCACCCCCAGGGGAAGAAACTGAAGTGTCCCCAAGTACTGTTCCCAAAGTCAATAGGGCATATACTCTCACTTTGTCCATGGCATCTATGTGCTTATAATTCTGAAAATGCCACAGCTCCTGGTTTTCTGTGGTCCCTCCAGCTGGCTGCTGGTCTGGCCACCCTGGGGCTAAAACCTCCGACTCATGAGACCCTAGGCTTAACTCCCAGAGCACTGTGCTGGCCGCTCCCTGCTGGGCTGCCTGGCTGTCCTCAGTGGGAGGTCAACTTTTCTGCGTAATTCTGTGACTTCTGGAGCTCCAGAGATTGTTCAGAGTTCCCCTTTTACATAATTTTAAGTGGTGTGGGCTAGAGTGCTATGGAAGTGTTGTTTCTATTCTGCCATCTTGGTTCCATCCCTAGAGGCACTGACTTTAAAAATTGTTTCCCTGGGGCGGCTAGGTAGCGCAGTGTATAGAGCGCCGGCCCTGGAATCAGAAGGACCTGAGTACGGAGCCGGCCTCCGACACTTAATCCACACAAACAAAAACCTAGCCGTGTAACCTTGGGCAAGTTACTTAACCCCAATTGCCCTAAAGGGGCGGCTAGGTGGCACAGTGAGTAAGAGCACCGGCCTCGGAGTTTGGATGACCCGAGATCAGATCCGGCCTCAGAAAATGAGCACCCACGCATAAATAATGACTAGCCGTGTAACCTTGAGCAAGTTACTTAACCCCAATTGCTTAAAAAAAAAAAATTGTTTCCCTGATTCCTACTTTCCTTTTAATTTTGGTTGTATTGGTTATGCCTGTCCAAAAACTCTTTTAATTTATTGTAATCATAACTACCCATTTCGAATTTCATAATGTACACTACTTCTCGTTTGGTCATATTCTTTTCTTTATATATCTGACAGGCAAGCTCTTCTTCATGATCCTGATTTGCTTGTGGTATCATCCTTTATGTCTAAATCATGTACCCATTTTGATATTATCTTGGTATATTGTTTGAGGTGTTGGTCTATGCCTATTTTCTGCTGTACTGTGTACCAGTTTTCCCAGCCGATTTTCTCAAATAGTGATTTATGATCCCAAAAGCTGGAGTTTTTGTCTTTATCAAACAACAGATTATAATGTACTATATAACCTCATAATTTACTACTGCATGTTCTTTACCTAATCTATTTCTCTGCTCCACCATCCCATTTCTTAACCAATACTAAGTAGTTTTGATGATTGCTTCTTTATAATATATATTTAGAACTGGAACACCTAAGTCACCATCCTTTGTTTTTTGTTATTTTTTTTATTAATTTCCTTTATATACTTTACCTTTCCTTTTTCCAGATTAATTTTTATTATTTTTCTACCTCTATAAAACTGTGTTTTCATGGATGTGAAATCCTCTATAATTTATCTTTATATTCTTATATGTTGATTTTCTCAGCATGAAAATATTTGAAGTAGGGTATATGGGCATATGATTACATATGTAAATTGTGTATATATATTTATATATACATAGACAGAGGGCAAAGGATCATTTTAATAAGAAGGGATGATGCTTACAGGGAGAAACTGAGAGGTGAGAGAGGAATATGGTGAGAAGAGATGAGGAGAAACAGAATTGGGTAAACTATATCGTATAGAAGAGGCAAGGGTCAATGGTTGCAATGGAGGGGAAGAAAAAGAAGGCAAAAAGGTAAAACCTTATTTGCATTGAATTTTGCTCAGGGAGAAAAATGACATACATACCAAATAAGATATCTTACCATACAGGAGAGTAGGGGGGTAGGAGACGAGAGGGGGGATGATGGAAGGGAGGGCAGGCTGGGGGGGGAGGGAAGTTGGAAGCACCCACTTTTGAAAGGGGACAGGATTAAAGAGGAGAGTGGAATATTCATCAAGAATACTTGAAAGTCCTCTCTTCCACTGATTGACTATATATTCCCCTGAAACATGAGACTCAGTTTTGCTGGTGGGATAGTAGGGAGGGAAATATAGTCAGTCTTTTACAATATATCTACTATGTTAATGTTTTTCATAGCTGCACATATACAATATTTACTGAATTTCTTATCTCCCCAGTAAGGGAGGGTGACAAGGGAGGAAGAAAATGAATCTGGAATTAAAAGTTTTAAATTCAAATGTTTAAAAAATACATAAATACTATTATTAATAATATTTTACATGTAATTGAGAAATAAGCTATATAGGCATGGGGCATAGAGATCCCCCACGCCCTACAGGAAAATTTGAAGAGGTGTGTAAGAAGATATGGGAGAGCTCAGATTGGAGGATGGGATATCTAGTGGACAGCTATTTTGGGATGGTGCATAAGGGGAAAATGGGGGAAAAATGTAACTCAAAACCTGGTGGAAATGAATGATATAAACCAGAAGTTAATAAAGCATTTGGGGGAAAAATGATCTAAATTTCTATTGATTGGAGAAATGCAAATCAAAACACATCTGAAGTACCACATCTCACCAGTCATATTGGCTAAGATGACAAAGCAGGAAAACCAAAAATGTTGGAGAGTATATGGGAAAATTGGAACAGTAATACATTGCTGGTGGAGTTGTGAACTCATCCAACCATTCTGGAGAGCTATCTGAAACTATGCCCAAAGGACTGTAAGTAATTTCATATCCTTTGACCTAGCAATACCATTTCTAGGGTTGTATCCCAAAGAGATCACAGAAGCGGGAGGAAGACCCTTATGTACAAAAATATTTATAGCAGCTCTTTTTGTGGTGGCAAAGAATTGGAAATTAAGGGGATGCCCGTCAATTGATAAATGGCTAAACAAGTTATGGTATATGAATGTAACGGAATACTATTGTGCCATAAGAAACAAAGAGCAGATGGACTTCATATCTTGCTAGAAAGGCTTATATGAACTGATGCTGAGTGCGAAGAGCAGAACCAGGAAAAATTTCGATGCAAATTCAGATATAACGTTTGTGTGATGACCAACTTTGATAGACCAGATTCATCTCAGAAATGCAGGGAAATAAGTAAACTCCAAAAGACTCATGATGGAGAGAGATATCTATAATCAGAGAAAGAACCAGAAAGAACAGTTAGAATGACGATTGAAGCAAATTACCTGCTCTCTTTCTAGTTCTTGTTTGGTTTGGTTTCCTCTTTCCCATTGCCCATTTCATCTGTTAAAATCCTTTTCAAACTGACCAATGTCTAATGTGAATGTATACGCAGATTCTATACCTGATTTCATGTTGCCATGGAGGGGGGAGAGTAAGGAGGGGGAGAAAATTTGAAACTCAGAGAACTTGGGAACTGAATCTTATAAACTCACAGTAAACCAACAAATTAATAAAGAAAAAAATATGACTCTAAACAAATTTTAGAGCTACAGAACACAAAAAGTGACAAAGAAAAGCAAATCTCCAACTGAATGAAGCCTGGCAGGGGCCAGGAAAGGTCTAACTCAAATGGCAAAAGAGACCCAAAAAGTCAATGAGGAGAAGAATGACTTAAGAAGATGAATTTGAGGCATGGAGCCAAGATGGCAATATAAGAGCAGTAAGATTCCCTACTCCCCCAACCCATATCCACCTCAAATACCTATAAAACGACTCTAAACAAAGTGAAGCGTTACAGAACCCACAAAGTCACAGAGATAAACTAACTTCCCACTGAAGATAACCCAGTAGGCCAGCAGGAAGGGGCCATTGCAGCACTCTACAAGCAGAGCCCAGCCTTGCATGATCCCAAGATTTAACCTCAGGGCAGCCCTAGCAGCACTGGCTAGAGGAATTTCTGTAGAGTGGTCCACAGCAGCTGTGGTGGTTTCCAGGATTATCAACCCTTATATGCCAAAAACAAAGTAAGAGTTCAGTGGATTTTGGGAACAGGGAATCCAGGAGTGTGGTCCTGCCTCTGCACCCAGGGCAAGAAGTGGCTGAGACGCTGCCGCAACACAGGGACTGCTTCAGAGCTTCTAGCCTGCAGATTGTAGGCAGAACAAGCAACAAGTCTGAGGGGTAATCATTTTTCCTTTAACCTGCTTGGATCTGGATACCTGTACTGGGTGGAGGGCCTCGGTATGTGACCAGTATGCCAGAACTAACAGCAGAGAAAACCACAGCAATTGGGAACAAAGCTCTCCTCGCTGAAAGTAGAGTTCTACTGTGGCAGAAAGCTCAAGAGTCAAGTGTTTGAGTGACAACATGAGCAAGTGGGGAAATCAAGGCAAGCACAGCAGTCCAACTTTGGATTCTTTTTTTCATCTGGCAAATTTGGCTTTTTAAGACATTCTTCTCCGCATTGTCTTTTTGTACATCTATTGCCATTTGAGTTAGTCTATTTTTAATGTTTTGTTCTCTTCTATCAGGTTTACTCTCTTTTCATGATTTTCTTACATCATTCTCATTTCTCTTCCCATTTTTTCCTAAACCTATCTTACTTGGTTTTCAAAATCCTTCTTAAGCTCCTTTATGGCCTATAACCAATTCATATTTTTCTTGAAAGCTTTTGGTGCAGGAGTTCTGACTTTGTTGTCATCCTCCTGTTCCATGCTTTAATCTTTTTTTCCCAAAAATGAGTCTAAAGTTGGATTGCTGAGCTTCTTTTGCTTCCTTTGCTTGCTCATATTGCCACTCAATTACTTGACTTTTGAGCTTTTTGCCACAGTAGAACTAAGCCTCCAGAGAGGGGAGCTTTGTCCCAAATCGGTGGGGTTTTCTCAGCTACCACAGCTATTACTTGGCTGACATCTCTGAAGCCTTCAGACACTTTGGCACTGGTCACACATCCTAGGACCTCCACCCCAGACAATAATCCAGACACAAGCCGGTTAAAGCAAGAGCAACTACCCCACAGACTGGTTGCTTGGGCCCCTTACAATCTGCAGGCCAGGAGCTCTGAAGGAGCCATGTGGTGGTGGCTGAAAGTCTGTGGTGCCTCAGTTGCTTCTCCCTCTGGGGACAGAGGCCAGACAACACTCCCAGACACCCTGTTCCCAGAGTCTACTGACCTCTCACTATATTTTTGGCATTTATGGGTTCATAATTCGGCAACCACCGCAGCTGCTGATGATACACTCTCCCAACAACCCTCTAGCCAAGGCTGCTTGTGGTAGCCCTTAGGCTCAAACCTCAGGCTCATGCAGGGCTATGCTCTGCCCCTAGAATGCTGCAATGGCCCCTTTCCGCCAGCCTGCCAGTCTGTCTTCAGCAGGAGGTTAGTTTCCCTCTGTCACTTTGTGGGTTCTGTAGCTATAAAGTTTGTTTAGAGTTGTTTTTTATGTGTATTGGAGGAGGTGGAAGCAGGAGCTGAATGGAAGTCCGGTTTTTACTTCTCCATCTTGGCTCTGCTTCCCCTTTCTATTGATTGCTCTTGAACATAGTAATATATGGAAATGCTGATAATTTATATGGCTTTATCTTATATCCTGCAAATTTCCTAAAGTTGTTCACTACTTCATTTTTTTATTTGAATATCTACAATTCTTTATGTATATCATCATAACATTTGCAAAGAGTGATAGCCTTTTTGCTCCTTCGCCTATTCTAATTCCTTCAATTTTGTTTTCTTCTCATTGCTGAAGTTTACATTTCTAGTACCATATTGAATAACAGTGATGATAATGGACACCCTTGTTCACCCCTGATCTCATAGGAAATGCTTTTGACTTATCCCCATTATATATAATACTTGCTGAAGTTATTAGTTAGATGCTATTTATCATTTTAATGAAGACTTCATTTATTCCTATACTCTGTGGTGTTTTTAGGAATGGACATTATATTTTTTCAAGAGCTTTTTCTGAATCTGTTGAGATAATATTTTGTTTTCTGCTAGGTTAATTGTTTATACATAAGGTCAATTACGTTAGTAGTTTTCCTCTACTTCTCGTATTTGATTTTCAAAATCCTTTTTGAGCTCTTCCACAACCTGAGATCAATTCATATCTTTTTTTCTGACATCTTTCTTATGTTATTGGTAAAAGGAAACTCAACAGGTAGCAGGACAGATATAAGTATACTGGGAAAATATGAAATAGAGTCTAGCCACCTAAAAAATCCAAATTGTCATTGTAATGTGCATATTAGTTGAGCTGTTCTTTGAAGAAGAAACCCCAAACCATTCACAAACAACAGAATTCCTTCTTTTATATGAAAGGAATTTTTTTTTGTTATAAGGCATCAAGGGAAGGAAACCCTTGGCCAGGTCTGATGCTCAATAAGGGTGTATGTATATGGGTTGTTTGTGTATTTGTGCGCATCCATTATAATGAATGACAATTTGTGTTCCCTGTTCCCAGTTTAACAATTAGATGGCTGAATGCTGGTATTTCAAAAACCTACAAAATCAAAGGGCTTTTTTAAAGTCAACCTGGATTTTTATTTTCCTGTGGGCATGTCGTATTCCTTACTGTGTATGTCCTCCCTTCTCTACTAAACTACTAGGCTCCATGAAGGCATTAGAACAGAAAGCTAATGTGATCGTAGGCTTCATGTAAAGGCTTAACATCCATATTGAGCAATGTGATAGCTCTATGTGCTCTGCTCTGTTTGGTCAGCACCTAGAGTGTTGGGTTCCAGTATGGATACTACATTTTAGGATAGACAATTCATAAACTGAAGAGCAACCAGAGGAGAGGAGCTAGGATGAAAAATGACCTTGTGATTATGCATGTAAGGATCCTTTGAAAGAACTGGAGATATTTATTCTAAATAACATGGTACCCATCTTAAAAATATCAGAGGACTGTCATAGGGAAGAGAGATCAGAGTTGTTGGGCTCTGGTCAAGAAGGTTGAAATGGGAAAAATGCACTGAAGTTACAAAGAGGCTTAATGGAAGGAAAAACTTCCTAACAATCAGAGGTATCAAAAAGTAGACTGCATCACCTTGGGAAATGGTAGGTTTTCTTTCCATTGCAGTTTTCAGGCAAAGACAGGATGATTACTTGTCATGTATATGGCAGGAGGGATTTTGTTCAGTTATGGATTGGACTAGAATAGATGGAATCTGAGGACCTTTCCAATGCTAAGATTTTGTGATCTCTGACTTATTTTTGTATTCTTTTCAATGCATAGCACAAATGCCTTGCACATAGTAGGATCAATGCCTGTTGAATGAACAAATGTGGATGATACATATAAAAATTTGCCTTCAATTTCCCTATAGCCTCTCAAGGAGGTGGAAAGCATCCAAGAATACAATAGAAGGAAGGAAATAAGCAGTGTGGTCAACTTCCACACGACTAGCAGCCTCAATTACTACTGCCAAGGCAAATGAATCCAGATTCTCTTGTTCCAGGCTAGAAAGAAGTGAAAGACATTTAAAATTGGAGACTTCATAGGTTATGCCTTAAGACTTATTTGTGGGTGGGTAGAGAAGGAAAGGGTTGACAACCCTAGAACCTTAAAGTTTGAAGTTTTTAAACCCTTAGACAATGTACCCCAAACTCCCACAGATATATAACCTGTCTCCTTTTTTGTATGTATTCTGTCTTTGTATGAATGTTTTACTGGGATCTTATTGGATCTAAACTCCCACACAAAGACACTAAGAGGCAGATTATTATTTCACGGCAAATTTTTCCAAAGGCACACCTATTTTAATCTTGGGTATTCCCTCTTTTTTGGTGGAAAGTGACTCAGTGCATGACAGAGAGAGAGAGAGAGAGAGAGAGAGAGAGAGAGAGAGAGAGAGAGAGCCTGTGTGTGTGTGTGTGTGTGTGTGTGTGTGTGTGTGTGTGTGTGTGTGTAAGAGAGGTTTATTGGGTCTGATCTGCTAAGAAGTTCTAATGTCAAAGTCAAAATATCCAGAATTCACAAGACATTTATGGATAAGACACATATCTAGTTCTGGTGCAGAATATGTTAGAAACTTGGCATTCAAATGGTATGCTGCCTTCCACTAGACTGCAGGTTAGGAATTGTTAAGGCCCTTGACCCCTTAAAGCCCCTCATTTCCCTGATGATCACTTCTCTACCCAACATTAAACAAACAAACACAAAAAGGTAAATCCAAAGTACATGGCTAAGTGTATCCATCCCCAAGAAATGGCCCTGACAATATCCAGAAAGGCTTTACTCAGGATTTTATAACAATTTGGACTTATAGTTAAACCGGAGGATGGAGAAGAGCCCAATGTGCCTCACTAAGTTAGGTTCCACCACATAGGCCCTCTCATTCTTGTCCTGGAGAAAAGAGTAGAGGGCCATGACCTTGGCAAAGCCACCTTGGCAGTATATTTCAGCTAGATAGCTCACCGTCCTCTGGGCTGAACAGGCAGGGAAAAGCATGGCAGGAGAACAGCACTGTGTAGTAGGGACCACATTGTAGAGGGCAGGGGTCAGCCGCCAAAGCTCCAGCAAGTAATGCTGGGCCACCAGCTCCACCAGCCCCATGCTGTACGAGAAGAAAAGAACAGTGCGGTAGCTCAGTCCTGGGAGCCTGGCTATCTTGACATGCGCCCAGCCCAGGAAGGGCCCCAAGAACATCCCAACAGCAAACCACTCTAGGATCCTCATGGGCTCTGGATTGAAGTAGGACTGGAGTCTCTCAGGATGATAAAGCTTCAGGTAAAGGGCATTTCTGAGGTGTGGTTCAGACAATCTAGTTTCTAGGAGGTGTGGTAAGACACTAAAGATCTGCTCTTTAGGAATGGCACCATCTTCCACCATCAGCATGTATTCTGGGTTGTAGATCTGCAGGGATTTCTCCAGGCAATAGGCATAATCCTGCTTCTCTTTCTCAAAAGTATTCCTGAAGACACTTCTACTAATGTTTACCCCCTTGGTGCTTGCGAATAGGCTGGTTATAGGCATAAAATTGGCCAGCAGCTTGGCATCTTGGTGTCCGGAGCTCCAGTCCACATCACATACAAAGAGCTCGCGATGTAGGCACGGTTGACCACACTGCTGAAGGAGGCGGTGGAACCGAGATGCCACCTGTAAGACACAGTGGAACTCAGGCTGTCAGGACACTGTGACGATGGTGATCAAGAGCCCAGGACGTGAGGGGACCTACCTGCCTCTGGGCATGGTGGCATTGAGGGCCTGGAGTTTCTTAAAGTAGTGGAGTGCAGCCTCACCCTCCTTCAAGCTCTGCTCCAGGAATGCCTCGATCATCTGGCTCAGGTGCCAGTGGTGTGCATAGAAGTAGGAGTGGAGGAAGTGGTGTATAAAATTTCAATCATTTCCTTGTCCTTTTAATAGGTGATAAAGGTGATTTATCACAGCTAAGGGGCTGTGGGTGTAGGAATCGGCCTTTCCATAAAACCAAGGGGAAAAACATTTTAAAAGTTGGTAAATGAGAATAGGCTCTTTTCTATTGTATAAAATAGTACTTTCCAGGCCTTCATTTCTTATGAAGAAAAAGAATAAAGTATTCCTTCAAGGCATAATTTCCTGTCTCCTGAAACTTCTAAAATGCATGAATTTAAGTCTTACCTATCTTGTGACTTGCAGAACTTCTGAATTGCATTTAGATCACTGAAAGATGGTACTGTATTTATAATTATTTAAATTTCTTCTCTCCCTTCCTTGTAGAAAGTAGTTAGTTTACATTTAACCAAGGCATGATTACTGTGTATCTCTCTATATGTATTGCTGTAAAGAATGATTTTATTCTATTTTATTATCCATATAAAATCACAGTGATAATTCTTATACTAAGTGAATTTTGCGTGTTTGAATTAGCATTTTAGCTCTATATCCTTGGAGCTAATAGAGATGTTATTTTAAATAGACTGAAATCAGTGTAGGCTAGAAAAATTCCCTCCATGATTGAGGGAAAGAGGTCATAATTTTACCTACCTAGAGTTCTTAAGGGTAATTTACTGCTTTATTGTTGCCTATAAAGAGAAAATAGCTTTAATAGGCAGCTGTAGAATGCCTGCTCAGAGTTAACCATCCATTATATATGACAATGTATAGAGGCAGTATGGAAAATTTGTTAGTAATTTAGACTTTCAGTCAGGAAAACCAATGTTTGAATACCCTCTCAAACACTTAATAGCTGTGTGACTCTAGGCAATTCATTTGTTCACTCTGATTCTCAGTTTCCTCATCAGTAAAATGTGTATGCCTCACAGTATTTTTTGAGAATCAAATAAGACAAGATATGTAAAGAGCTTTGTAAACTGAATAATACTATATTATGCCAGAGAGGTTAAGTAACTGCTCAAAGTCACCTTTCTTATACATGGCACAGCAGGGACTCAAACCCATTCTGATGCCTAATTTATTTTTCTTTTTACTGAACCATTCTTCCTCCCAGAAGACATGAGTAGAAAATAAAACTCTAAATAAAGTCATTATAATATTTATTTTTCATTTCAAAATAGTTTTTCTTTTATTTTGGGATGAAGAGACTAAATAATAATTATTAAATGGTGAGTATGAATTTGCTTAATTAAAATTCACAATGTATATATTATATTCATTTGAGCATATTTATGTGAAAACTATATATCCCACAAGAATTCATTGTTAAACTTTTCTGTATATTGATTAGAAATCTTTGTAAAAAGTGTGTCCAAAATTCTGTTCATTCAATGCCTTCATATTTGTTCAAGGAATCCTTCTTTTGTACAGTGACATCAAGGCTCCACATTTTATGAAAAAAAAATAAAATTTGAAAGAAGCAGAAAAAGAAATAATTTCTATCATACTTATCTTTACTAGAAGTAGCATCCTATTCTAAGGCTAGTTGCTGTTCAACTTTTCAGAGAGTATTAGAAGGGACTTTAGAAATTGCCGAAGTCAAAATCTACCTAGATCAGGAAATCCAACTCAATGAATTTGAAAGCTTATGGCATGGAGAATTCACTACTTTCACCTCAGGTACAATTTCCCCTCTGCCTTCCCTCTCTGCCCCCTAGCAAAAAATTGGAATAAGTCAATGCCTTTTTGTATCATTGATATGGTTAGAAATTTTCTTCCTCTAAAATTAAAGTCCACCTTCCCATAACTTCAACAAACTGAACCCTAGGCCTTGAGAGTTTTATTTTCTACTCATGTCTTGTGGGAGGAAGAATTGTTCAGTAAAAAGAAAAATAAATTAGGCATCAGAATGGCTTTGAGTCCCTGCTGTGCCATGTATAAGAAAGGTGACTTTGAGCAGTTACTTAACCTCTCTGGCACTCAAAAACAAAGTACTGGGATTAGATTAGAAGCCCTTCAAGGTTACTTCCAACGCCAAATCTTTGATCCAGTTGTCCCGTATGTCCATTCCAACAACCCTGCACTTCTCTTGTTACTGCTTTCATGATGCTAGAATCTTGGCTACCAAGGTGAGAAGCTTATTATTCTCTGATATCTAGTCAAGGGCATAGTAAGATAGGCAATGAGTAGTGTTTTCAGCATTGAATATACTGAAACACAGGATGCAATTATCATTAAACTTAAGTAAAAAAGAAATTTAAAAAGTCAAAAATTATTTTAACTCCACACTCTCATTTTATATGGTCCAGGCAACATAACTACCTATGTGGGAGCCAACATCTGCCTCTGACATTTCCTTCCACAAGTAGAATGATAACCTGGAAATATGGGGATCAATTTCAAATGAGTCTTTCTTGCATTTTTCGAGGTATTATTAATTTTTGAGAATTCTAAGAATTCTGCCTTAGGATAAATTAATTTCCAAGACAATCAGAAATTATTCTCTTTAACAGTTCATTATAAATTTTGGAGATTATTTTTTTGCATTGAAAATGATAAAAATTGTATTAGCTACTCTTATGCTCTGGTGGTTTACACATAACCTTAGTGATTACAGGGTATGATTACAATATTGCTTTTACATCAGAGAAAATTTATCTTATCCTTTATAATAGAAACTATGCCATTTTTTTTTTACTTAGAAAATGGTATGGTAGATGGAAAGATAAATACATTTACATGACTTTTAAAAGTCAAACTTACTGTGCTAAGCAATGAGGATACAAGAGTACACAAGTGAGTAGGTATTGTCCCTCAAGGGGATTCTATTTTCATTTATTTATTTTTTTTTATTTTTTTATTCATTCATTCATTCATTCATTCATTCATTCATTCATTCTTTTATTTATTTGTTTATTTATCTATCTATTCATTCATTCATTCATTTATTTGTTTGTTTGTTTGTTTGTTTGTTTATTTACTTATTATTAGTTTTCAACTAAAATTTCCATGAAACTTTGAGTTCCAAAATTTCTCCTCATCTCTTGCCTACCCCCCCACATCAAAATTGCAATAATACTGATTACCCTTTCCCCAGTCTGCCTTTCTTCTGTACCCCCATCCACTCCTGCTTTACTCCCCTTTACTTTCTTGTAGGGCAAAATGGATTTTTATGTCCCACTATGCCTCTATATCTTATTTCTTGGTTGCATGAAACAACAGTTACTTAACATTTGGTCTTAAAACTCTGAGCTCCAGATTCTCTACCTTCATCCCTCCTCACCCACCCTCACTGAGAAGAAAACCAATTCAATATAGGTAATACACTCGTAGTTAAGAAAGACATTTCCATAGTAGTCATATTGTGAACTACTAATTATATTTCACTTCGTTCTATCCCACCCTGCATTTATATTACTTTCTCCTTCGACCTTGTCATTTTCAAGTGTTTACTTCTAACTACCGATTCCCTCAATCTGTCCTCCCTTATTCCCCACCTCCTTCTTGTAATTTAAGATATCCAATTGAGTGTGTATGTTATTGCCTCCTTAAGCCAAATCCAATGAGAGTAAGGTTGACTTGTTCCCTTTCTCCTCACTGCTCTTCCTTTCCATTGTAAGAGCTTTCTCTTGCCTCTTTTTATTATTAGACTTAATAATTAATTAATAATTAATAAAATAATTAATAATTAATATTACTGGGAGTTTTCTTTTTGGGATCTTTTTCAGGAGGGGATCGGTGGATTCTTTCAACCTCTATTTTGCCCTCTGGATCTAAAACATCAGGGCAATTTTCCTTGAGAATTTCTGGAAGGGTGATTTCTAGGTTCTTTCTTTGATCATGGCTTTCAGGAAGGCCAATAATTTTTAAATTGTCTCTCCTGGATCTATTTTCCAGGTCAGTGTTTTTTCCCATGAGATATTTCACATTGCTTTCTAATCTTTCATTTCTTTGGATCTGCTTAACAGCATCTTGATTTCTCATAAAGTCATTAGCTACCATTTGATCCAGTCTAACTCTGAAGGAATGAAGGAATCTCCTCAGTGAACTTTTGAGATTCTTTTTCCATCTGGCAAATTCGACTTTTTAAGGCATTCTTCTCCTCATTGCCCTTTTGGACCTCCTTTGCCATTTGAGTTAGTCTATTTTTTAAGGTGTTGTTTTCCTCAGTCAGGCTGTTGACCCTCATTTCATACTTTTCCAGCATCCTTCTCATTTCCCTTTCCAATTTTTCCTCCACTTCTCTTATTTGATTTTCAAAGTCCTTCTTAAGGTCTTCTACGGCCTACTATCCACTCATGTTTTCCCCTGGGACTTTTGGAGCAGGACTTCTGACCTCACAGTCCTTTTCCTGCTCTATGCCCCCAAAATAGGAGTCCAGGGTTGCATTTTTCTGTTTCCTTTGCCTTGGCATGTTGCCACTTAATTGCTTGACTTTTGCGCTTGTTGCCACAGTATGTCTCTGCGGCCAGATAGAGGAATTTTCGTCCTGAACGTGTGGGGGGCAACTTCTGTTTCTGGCAAGCTATAAACCCACCCACCCACGACTTCCACCCTAGATCACAATCCAGATCCAAGGAGGTTAAAGCAAGAGCAATTACCCCCCAAGACTGATCGCTGGATCTCTCTACAGTTTGCAGGCCAGGAGCTGGAGCTGCCTCTGAAAACTACAAAGTGGTGTGTCTCCTCAGTGGCTTCTAGCCCCCAGGGGAGGAAGCCGACGCATTCCCCAAATACTGGTCCCAAAGTCCATAGGACACTAAACTCTTACTTTGTCCTAGGCATGTCTATGTTGATAATTCTGGAATCGCCACGGCTGCTGGTGTTCTGGGGTCTCTCCAGCCGGCTGCTGGCCCTGCCGCCCTGGGGCTAAAACCTCGACTCACGCGCACCTGGGCTGGGCTCGGCTCCCCACTCTCTGGGCTCTGCATGCTGCCGGCTCCCAGAGCTCTGTGCTGGTCCTTCCTGCAGGGCTGCTGGGCTGTCCTCAGCAGGAGGCTAGCTTCTCTGTGTAATTCTGTGGGTGCTGGGACTCCAGAAGTTGTTCAGAGTGCTCTTTTACATAGTTTGGGGGGAATCTGGGGGCAGAGTGTCTTGGATGATCTGTTTCTACTCCGACATCTTGTCTCCGCCCCCCTCACCCCTCTTTTTCAATCTGAAGTGGGAAATTGGGAAATAATTTTTACAAAAAATGTCTCTGAGAAAGCCCTTATTTCTAAAATATACAGAGAAATGAGTACAATCTATAAGAATACAAGTCAATTCCCCAATTGATAAATGGTCAAAGGATATGAACAGGTAATTCTCAGAGGAAGAAATTAAAGATATCTATAAGCTTATGAAAAAATTGCCTAAATCTCTATTGATTATAGAAATGCAAATCAAAACATCTCTGAAGTATGACATCTCACCAGTCAGATTGCCTAAGATGACAAAACAGGGAAATGAGAAATGCTAGAGAGGATGTGGAAAAATTGGAAGACTAATACATTGCTGGTGGAGTTGTGAACTGATCCAATCATTCTGTAGGCCAATCTTAAACTATTCCCAAAGGGCAATAAATAATTTAATATCCTTTGAACCATCAATACCACTTCTAGGTTTGTATCCCAAAGAGATCACAGAAGCGGGAGGAAGACCCATATGTACAAAAATATTTATAGCAGCTCTTTTTGTGGTGGCAAAGAATTGGAAATTAAGGGGATGCCCATCAATTTGGGAATGGCTAAACACGTCATAGTCTATGAATGTAATGGAATCCTATTGCATCATAAGAAATGAAGAACAGATGGACTTCATATCTAGCTGGAGAGGCTTATATGAACTCATGCTAAGAAGAGCAGAACCAGAAAAAAAAAAAAACTATATGCAATTACAGATACAACATATGTATGATGACCAACTTTGATAGATTGGACTCTTCTCAGAAATGCAGGCTATAAGTAAACTCCAAAAGATTCATGATGGAGAAAGATGTCTACAATCAGAGAAAGAACTAGAAAGAACAGAGTTTGAATGCAGATTGGAGCAAATTTCTCTTTCTTTTCCTTGTTTGGTTTTCTTTCCTCTTTCCCCTTCTTCATTCCAATTGATACAGTCCTTCTTTATAACCTGACTAATGTCTACTGTGAAAGTATTTGCATATCCTTTACTCCACTGTATGCCTCCATTGGCGGGGGGGGGGGGGTGGAGTGAAGAGAGGGGAAGCAAATTTGAAACTCAAAGCAGTGGGGAATTGAATATTGTAAACTCAAAGTAAACTAACAAATTAATAAAGATCAACAATAATTTAAAAATAATAAAGAGATTTTTAATGAAAATTGCCCTGATAATCTATAACTTGAGAATAAAATAGAAGTTAAAAAATCGACCAATCTCCTCTTGAAAATGATTTCAAAAAGAAATCTCTTAGGAACATTATATTCAAGATCCAGAGTGACCAGGTCAAGGAGAAAATATTACAAGTAGTTAGGAAGAAACAATTTGAGTATTGTGGAAACACAATCAGTATAACACCAGATCTATCTGCATGTACATTAAGGGATCCAAGTGCTTAGGATATGATATTTCAGAGACCAAAGGAGCTGGGATTAAAAAAAGAATCACCTACCCAGGAAAACTGAGTATAAATCTTCAGGGGAAATTATGGACATTTTGTGAAATAGAGGACTTTAAAGCATTCTTAATGAAAAAAAGCAGAGCTGCATAGAAAATTTGATTTTCAAATACAAGAAGCAAGAGAAACACGAAAAAGGTAAATAGGAAAGAGAAATCATAAGCAACTTATTAAAGATGAACTTGCTACATTCCTACATGATAAGATGATGTGTTACTCATGAGACTTTTTCAGTATTATGATAGTTGAAAGGATACATGTATGTAAGTGAGTTTGTGTGTATGCATATGTAGTCTGTATGTATGTGCATGCATATTTATATGTCAACATGAGTATATGTTTATATGTATATATGTATTGTGTGTTTTTATATTTGTGTGCATGTGTGTACATGTATACATAGACAGAGGGTACAAGGAGAGTTGAATATGAAGGGATGTTATCTAAAAAATAAAGTTAAGAGGTAAGAGAAGAATATAATGAGAGATGGAGAAAGGGAGAGATAGAATAGGGTAATTTATCTCATGTAAAAGAGGCAAGAGAGGGGGCGGAGCCAAGATGGAGGAGTAGAAACAGCTCAAACAAGCCACTCTGCCCCCAGATTCCGCCCAAACTATGTAAAAGGGGACTCTGAACAACTTCTGGAGCCCCAGCACCCACAGAACAACACAGAGAAGCTAACCTCCCAATGAGGAAAGCCCAGCAGCCCTGCAGGTAGGACCAGCACAGCGCACTGGGAGCCGGCAGTGCGCAGCGCACAGAGCGCAGGAAGCCGAGCCGAGCCGAGCCAGAGCTGAGGTCCAGGTGAGCCGAAGTTTTAGCCCCAGGGCACCAGGGCCAACAGCCGGCTGGAGGAACCCCAGAACAACAGTAGCTGTGGCGACTCCAGAATTATCAACATAGACATGCCTAGGACAAAGTAAGTGGTTAGTGTCCTATGGACTTTGGGACCTGTATTTGGGGCATGCGTCAGTTTCTTCCCCTGGGGGCTAGAGGCCACTGAGGAGACACACCATTTTGTAGTTTTCAGACAGAGCTCCAGCTCCTGGCCTGCTGAACCGTAGGGAGATCCAGCGATCAGTCTTGGGGGGTTGCAGGCCATAGAGGACCTTAAGAAGGACTTTAAAAATCAAATAAGAGAAGTGAAGAAAAAATTGGAAAGAGAAATGAGAAGGATGCAGGAAAAGTATGAAATGAGGGTCAACAGCCTGACTGAGGAAAACAACACCTTAAAAAATAGACTAACTCAAATGGCAAAGGAGGCCCAAAAGGGCAATGAGGAGAAGAATGCCTTAAAAAGTCGAATCTGCCAGATGGAAAAAGAATCTCTAAAGTTCACTGAGGAGATTCATTCCTTCAGAGCTAGACTGGAGCAAATGGAAGCTAATGATTTTATGAGAAATCAAGATGCTGTTAAGCAGATCCAAACAAACAAATGATTAGAAGGCAATGTGAAATATCTCATGGGAAAAACCACTGACCTGGAAAATAGATCCAGGAGAGACAATTTAAAAATTATTGGCCTACCTGAAAGCCATGATCAAAGAAAGAACATAGAAATCACCCTTCCAGAAATTCTCAAGGAAAATTGCCCTGATGTTTTAGATCCAGAGGGCAAAATAGAGGTTGAAAGAATCCACTGATCACCTCCTGAAAAAAAGATCCCCAAAAGAAAACTCCCAGGAATATTATAGCCAGGTTCCAGAATCCCCAGATCAAGGAGAAAATACTACAAGCAGCCAGGAAGAAACAATTTCAATTCTGTGGAAAAACAATCAGAATAACCCAGGACCTGGCAGCTTCTACACTGAGGGATCGAAGGATGTGGAATAGGATATTCCAGAGGGCAAAAGAACTGGGAATGAACCCAAGGGTCACCTACCCAGCAAAACTTAGTATTTTGTTTCAGGGGAAAATATGGTCATTTGGTGGAATAGAGGACTTTCATGCATTCCTGAGGAAAAAACCAGAATTGAATAGAAAATTTGACATCCAGATGCAAGAAGGAAGAGGTGCCTGAGAAGGTAATCAGGGAAAAGAAATCAAAAGGAACTTATCAAAGTTGAACTATTTACATTCCTATATGGAAAAGCAATAACGGTGACTGATGATATCTTTCTCACTATGAAAATAATGGAAGAAGGGTGTGTGGTCATATGAGTACATATGTGAGTGTGTGTGTAGATGGTTACAGTTATCTATGGATAGAGGGCATAGGTTGAATTTGTTGGGAAGGGAGAATACTCAAGGGATGAAATTATGAGGTGAGAGAGGAAAGTGGCAAGAGGAGATGGGGAGAGACAGGGTAGGGTAAACAATCTCATGTAGAAGAAGCAAGGGGAAGTGGTTGCAAGGGGGGGAAGAATAGGAAGGCAAAAAGGCAAAACCACGTTTTCATTGAATTTGGTTCAGGGAGAGAATGACATACATGCTAAATGGGATATCTCAATCTGTAGCAGAATAGGGAGAAGGGGGATGAGAGGAGGGAAGATGGAAGGGAGGGCATCCTTGGGGGGAGGGGTGGTTGGAAGTACCCACTATAGAAGAGGGACAGGATCATGTGGGGAATGTGCCAGGTGGGGGGTGGGATGAGTTGGAGGGAATTGTAAGCAGCCTTGTACAATATATCTACTATGATAATGTTTTGCATAGCTAGACATGTACAACATATACTGAATTACTTATCTCCCCAGAGGGAATGGGTGACAAGGGAAGAAGGAAATGGACCTGAAAGTCGAGGTCTTAACATTAAATGTTTTAAATATTCATCTATCTATCTATCTATCTATCTATCTATCTATCTATCTATATGCTATTATTAATACTTTTTTACTTATAATTGGTAGATAAGATGTGCAGACATTGGGACACAAAGATTCACCTTCCTCTAATGGAAAAGTCGAAGGTGGTATGGGAGAAGGTATGGGAGAGAGCATATTGGAGGAAGCGATATCTTGTGGGACTGCTATTCTGGGAGGTTGGGTAGGGGAATAATGGGGGGAAAATGATTGTAATTCTAAATCTGGCAAAAATGAATGATGTAAAACAAGAGTTAATAAAGCATTTGTTTAAAAAAAAGAAAAAGAGGGGTGCTAGTGGACACCCTTTTTTCACCCCTGATCTTATTGGCAATGCTTCTAGCTTATTCCCATTACACATAATTCTTGTAGATGGCTGTAAGTAGATGCTACTTATTATTTTAAGGAAGGCTCCATTAATTCCTAACCTTTCTAGTGTTTTTAATGGGAATGGATGCTGTACTTTGTCAAAAGCCTTTTTTGCATCTATTGAGATAATAATGTGCTTTCTCCTAGTTTTATTGTTGATATGATCAATTATACTGATGGTTTTCCTAATATTAAACCATACTTCTATTCCTGGAATAAATCTTACCAGATCAAAGTTTATTATTATTGTTATAATTTGCAGTAGTATTTTTGCTATTATTTTATTTAAATTTTTTGTATCTACATTCATGAGGGAAATTGGTCTATAATTTTCTTTTTCCATTTTATCTCTTCCTGATTTAGGTATCAGTACCATGTTTGTGTCATAAAAAGAATTGGGTAGATCCCTTTCTTCACTAAATTTCTCAAATGGTTTTTAGGGTATTGGAATCAGTTGTTCCTTAAATGTTTGGTAGAATTTGCTAGTAAATCCATCAGGCCCTGCAGATTTTTTCCTATGCAGTTCACTGATGGCTTATTCAATTTCTTTCTCTGATATGGGGTTAAATAATTTACTTTCTCTTCATTTGACTGGACAGCTTATATTTTTGTAAATATTCATCCATTTCCCTAAGATTGTCAAATTTATATGTGTATAATTTGCTAAAATAATACCTAATTATTGTTTTAATTTACTCTTCATTGCAAGTGTATTCACCCTTCTCATTTTTTTTTATAATCTTAATTTGGTTTTTTTTCTTTTTTATATTGCTAAGGGTCTACTAATTTTATTGTTGTTGTTGTTGTTTTTTCATAAAACCAGATCTTAGTTTTCTTTATTAATCCAATAGTTATCTTAATTTCAATTTTATCCATCTCCCCTTTGGTTTTCATTATTTCAAATTTAGTATTTTGGGGGGATTCTCTTGATTTCTATTTTACCCTCTTCTTCTAGTATCTTAGGGCAGTTTTCCTTGATGAGCTCTTGGATGATGTTGTCCAGGGTCATTTTTTCATCACGATTATCCAGTGGGCCAATGATTCTCAAATTATCTCTCCTGGATCTGTTTTCCAGGTCAGTTATTTTTCCATTAAGATATTTTACCTCTTTTTTTCTAATTTTCCATTCTTGGTGTTTTATTTAACTAATTCTTGGTTCCACATAGTTATTCACTTCGATTTAGTTGATTCTAGTTTTAGCGAATTAGTTTCCTAGGTTAGTTTTTGGAGTTCCTTTTCCATATCACATATTTTTCTTTTTAATGAGCAGTTTTCTTCACTGTAATGTTTTTTTCTAAATTTGCAATTTTGATTTTTTAAGAGTTATTCATTTTATCTTCTATCTCCCTAATTTGGTTTTCAAAGCTCCTATTGAGCTCATCTAAGAATATTTTTTGTGCTTTGGGACAAGTTCCCTGTTGAGGCTGCAGCTGTGGGTGTGTAGTCAAAGCTGTATCCCACTGAATTTGGTTCTTCCCTCACAAGCTAGTAGGACTCCAGGGACTTTGTCTTTGTAGTCTGCTTTTAACACATTTTGAGGCAGAGTACTAGCCACTCTTTTCCTCTAGGGTTCCCAAGGCTTAACTGTTTAAAGTATTGCCTTGGTGCAATAATTACTATGTTTTCATGGTCAGATGTGGGGGGGGACTGGAGCAGCTGGGGTTCTCCCTGCCATCCTTGTCCCTGGAAGTCCAGGCAAGAGCTTTTTAAATTTCTGGGTTGTGGACTACAAGCTGCTACCCCTGCCAGGGGCCCTGCATTTAACTCTTACCCTGCTCTGTCCAGTGCCATCCCTGTGCTGATAAGCCTGGCAATGTCCCTTTGTTTGCTCTGTCAACTTACCACCACGTTGATCATGCTTCTATGGCCGCTGTTTCTGAGCCTCTGCGTACCGTGGCACAAGGGCATCTGTCTGCATCCCACAGGGTTAGCATCTGGGCCTCTGTCTGTGTGCTTTGGCATCAGCTTCTGTGTCCAGACTTCTCTCTGCACAGATAATTTATTTTAAAAATGATGTCTAGTTTCTTTTTTTTTATCATGACTTTCAGTTAGTCCAATAATTTTAAAATTATCTCTCCTTGGTAAAGGCTGACTCTAAACAAAATTTGGTGCTACAGAACCCACAAAATGACACAGAGAAGCTAACCTCTCACTGAGGACAGCCTAGCATTTCAGCAGAGAGTGGCCACTCTGGGAGCCAAGCCCAGTCCCGCACCCTGAGGTTTTAGTCTCAGGGTGGCCTGACCAGCTAGTGGCTGGAGGGACTTTAGATCACCAGCAGCTATTGTTGTTTCCAGAGCTATCATCCCATAGATTCAAAGACAAAGTGAGAGCAATAGAGGTCCTGGGGTGTGGTACCAGCTTGCCAGAGCATGTGAAGGCTTCAGAGGGCTTCACCCAACTAATACCTCCAGCAGATGAGAAAACCCCAGCAATTTGGGACCATGCTTCCCTGCTCCAAGCCCCGAGCCCTGGTAGCAGAGTTCTACTGTGGCAAAAAGCTCTAAAGTCAAGTAATTGAGTGGCAACATGAGAAAGCAAAGCAAGCACAGCAATCTGAATTTACAATCCTATTTTGGGTGCAAAAAGGATCAAAGAATGGAACAGGAGGAAGACAGTGAAGTCAGAACTCCTGCATGAAAAGCTCCCAACAAAAGAAAAAGCTGCTTCCAAGAAGAATATGATCTGCTTACAGGCCACAGAGAAGCTTAAGAAGGATTTTGGGAACCAAATAAGAGAAGTGGAGGAAAAATTGGGAAGAGAAATGAGAATGATGCAAGAAAATTATGAATAGAGAGTCAACAACCTGACTGAGGAAAATAACACCTTATAAATAGACTAACTCAAATGGCAAAAGAGGCTCAAAAAGGCAATGAGGAGAAGAATGCCTTAAAAAGTTGAATTTGCTGTATGGAAAAAGAATTTCAAAAGTTCACTGAAGGGAATCATTCCTTCAGAATTAGATTGGAACAAGTGGAAGGTAGTGACTTTATGAGAAATCAAGATACTATTAAACAAATACAAACAAATGAAAAATTAGATTGCAATGTGAAATATCTCATTGGGAAAAACCACTGAAATAGAAATTTAAAAATTATTGGACTACCTGGAGGCCATAATAAAAGAGCAGAAACTAGAAATCATTCTTCAAGATATCCTCATGGAAAATTGCACTTTGTTTTATAACCAGAGAACAAAATGGACATTCAAAGAATCCACCAATCACCTCAAGAAAAAGATCCCCTTCAAAAAAAAAAAAACCCTAGGAATATTATAGCCAGGTTCTAGAATTCCAGATCAAGGAGAAAATATTACAAGCAGCCAGTAAGAAACAATTTGAAACTTGTGGAAACACAATCAGGATAACACAGGATCTGACAGCTTCTATATTGAAGGATAGAAGGGATTGAAATATGATGTTTCACAGGTCAAAGGAGCTGGGATTAAAAACAAGAATCACCTACCCAGAAAAACTGAGTATCATGTTTCAGGGAAAATATTGTCATTCAATGGAATAGGGCACTTTCAAGCATTCTTAATGAAAATATCAGATTTGAACAGAAAATTTGACATTCAGATACAAGAAGCAAAAGAAGCATGAGAAAGTAAAGAAGGAAAAGAAATCATAAGGAATGTACCAAAGCTGAAGTATTTACATTCCTACATAGAAAAATGATGCTTCTAATTTACAAAACTTTTCTCGGTGTGTGTGTGTGTGTGTGTGTGTGTGTGTGTGTGTGTGTGTGTCTGTGTGTATACATTTACATATATGTGTGTACGTCTATATAGGAGAGTATATGGGTTTATGAATATATATTTGAGTGTGTGTGTGTGTGTGTGTGTGTGTATTATTGTTTGTCCATTGAAACTTTTGCTATCTTTTTGGTAGCTTTTGTCATTGTCTGTAGTACCTTTTAGCAGGATGGAGTTTCCTTTATTATCTCTTTTAATTAGTTCTATTTTTTGCTTTTGCTTTATAAGTGATCATCCTCCTCCTTCTCCTCCTCCTCCTCCTCCTCCTCCTCTTCCTCCTCCTCTTTCTTCTTCTCCTCTCTCCTCTTCTTCTCTCCTCCCTCCTCCTCCTCCTCCTCCTCCTCCTCCTCCTCCTCCTCCTCCTCCTTCTTCTTCTTCTTCTTCTTCTTCTTCTTCTTCTTCTTCTTCTTCTTCTTCTTTCTGCTTGAATATTTTATCTTTACTTTGTCTGTATCCCTCTGCTTCACGTGTATTTCTTGTAAACAAGAAATTGTTGGATTATTCCTTTTAATCCACTCATCTATTCTCATCTGTTTTATGGAGTATTTCATCCCATCACATTTAGTTATGATTACTAATTGTATCCTCTCGTTCCTACCCCCCCATTTATCTTTTTTTTTTCTCTCTCCTTTCCCTGTTTTCCTATTCACCAGATTTTGATCCTGAACAACACCTCCCACAATCTACCCTTCCCTTTATCTTGCCCCTCACTTTTCTGTCCCCTTTCTCATCCTTCTTCCCCACATGGTAAGATACATTTCTATACCCAACTGAATGCCCATATTGTTCCCTCTTTAAGCCAAATCCAACCAAAGTGAGGTTCAAATAATTCTCACCCCCTCCCTTATTTTCATCTATTGTTATAGATCTTATTTTCCTTGTCATGGGATGAAATTTACCCTATCCTACTTTTTCCTTTCCTCTTATCACAGTACAATAATATATTCATCCCTTATTTTTTAATATAATCACATCAAATTCAATTTATACCGACACTCTCTATGTATAACTATTCTAACTGTCTCAATAAAGATAAAGTTCTCAAGATTTATAGGTATCATCTTCCCATGTAGGGGTGTAAACAGTTTAATCTTATTGAGTAACATGATTTTTTGTTTGTTTTTCCTTCCTGTTTAACTTTTTATGCTTCTATTGATTCTTGAATTTGAAGATCAGATTTTCTTTTCAGCTCTGGTCTTTTCATTAGGAATGATTGAAAGGAGCCTACTTAATTGAATATCTATCTTTTTCCCTGAAAGATCACACAGTTTTGCTGCGTGGTTGATTCTTGACTGTATTCCTTCTGGAATATCATATCATATTTCAAACGTTCTAATTCTAAAATGTAGAAGCTGCCAAGTCCTGTGTAATTTTGAATGTAGTCTCATGGTTTAAATTGTTTCTTTCTGGCTGCTTGCCCCAATAATTCACATTTTTAAGAAATTATTTTCTTCAGTTAATTTTTGTACCTCTTTTCAAACTTGGCCAGTTCCACTTATTAAAGAGTTGTTATCTTCAGTCAATTACTTTTTCCCCCACTTAGCCATTTGCATTTTTAAAGAATTGTTTTATTCAGTAATTTTTAGTCCTTCCTTTTCCTAGCGGTTGACTCTCTTCTACACCTTTCATTTCTTTTCCCATTTTTTCTTCTATGATTTCTCAATTTGACTTTTAAAATCCTTCTTTTGCTCTTATAGGAAAGGCGTTTTTGCCTTGAGACTGTTTTGTATTCCCCATTGAGGTTGTGGATATGGATATATTGACAATGTTTTCCTCTTCTTTTTTTTTTATTCCCTCCCACTCATCCCACCCCCCACCTGGTCCATTCCCTACATGATCCTGTCCCTCTTCTATAGTGGGTACTTCCAACCTCCCCTCACCCCAAGGATGCCCTCCCATCCATCATCCCTCCTCTTGTCCCCCGTCCCCCTTCCCCCTATCCTGCTGCAGGTTGAGATATCCCATTTAGTATGTATGTCATTTTCTCCCTGAACCAAATTCAATGTGAATGTGGTTTTGCCTTTTTAGCCTTCCTTATTCTCCCCCTCCTTTGTAACCACTTCCCCTTGCTTCTTCTGCATGGGATAGTTTACCCTACCCTGTCTCTCCCCATCTCCTCTTGCCACTTTCCTCTCTTACCTCATAATTTCATCCCTTGAGTATTCTCCCTTCCCAACAAATTCAACCTATGCCCTCTATCCATATATAACTGTAACCATATACACACACATTCACATATGTATCCATATGACCACACCCCCTTCTTCCATTATTTTCGTAGTGAGAAAGATATCATCAGTCACCGTTATTGCTTTTCCATATAGGAATGTAAATAGTTCAACTTTGATAAGTTCCTTTTGATTTCTTTTCCCTGGTTACCTTCTCAGGCATCTCTTGCTTCTTGTGTCTGGATGTCAAATTTTCTATTCAACTCTGGTTTTTTCCTCAAGAATGCTTGAAAGTCCTCTATTCCACTGAATGACCATATTTTCCCTGAAACAAAATACTCAGTTTTGCTGGGTAGGTGACCCTTGGGTTCATTCCCAGTTCTTTTGCCTTCTGGAATATTATATTCCATGCCCTTCGATCCCTCAGTGTAGAAGCTGCCAGGTCCTGGGCTATTCTGATTGTGTTTCCACAATATTGAAATTGTTTCTTCCTGGCTGCTTGTAGTATTTTCTCCTTGATCTGGGGATTCTGGAACCTGGCTATAATATTCCTGGGAGTTTCTTTTTGGGATCTTTTTCAGGAGGTGATCTGTGGATTCTTTCAACCTCTATTTTGCCCTCTGGATCTAAAGCATCAGGGCAGTTTTCCTTGAGAATTTCTTGAAGGGTGATTTCTAGGTTCTTTCCTTGATCATGGCTTTCAGGTAGTCCAATAATTTTTAAATTGTCCCTCCTGGATCTATTTTCCAGGTCAGTGGTTTTTCCCATGAGATATTTCACATTGCCTTCTAATCTTTCATTTGTTTGGATTTGCTTAACAGCATCTTGATTTCTCATAAAGTCATTAGCTTCCATTTGCTCCAGTCTAACTCTGAAGGAATGAATCTCTCAGTGAACTTTTGAGATTCTTTTTCTATCTGGCAAATTCGGCTTTTTAAGGCATTCTTCTCCTCATTGCCCTTTTGGGCCTCCTTTGCCATTTGAGTTAGTCTATTTTTTAAGGTGTTGTTTTCCTCAGTCAGGCTGTTGACCCTCATTTCATACTTTTCTGCATCCTTCTCATTTCTCTTTCTAATTTTTCCTCCACTTCTCTTATTTGATTTTTAAAGTCCTTCTTAAGGTCCTCTATGGCCTGCAACCCGCTCATGTTTTCCCCTGGGGCTTTTGGAGCAGCACTTCTGACCTCACAGTCCTTTTCCTGCTCTATGCCCCCAAAATAGGAGTCTAGGGTTGCATTTTTCTGTTTCTTTTGCCTTGGCATGTTGCCACTTAATTGCTTGACTTTGGGGCTTGTTGCCACACTATGGCTTTAAGGACAGCTAGAGGAATTTTCGTCCCGAACGTGTGGGGGGCAACTTCCGTTTCTGGCAAGCTGTAAACCCACCCACAACTTCCACCCTAGATCACAATCCAGATCCAGGGAGGTTAAAGCAAGAGCGATTACCCCCAAGACTGATCGCTGGATCTCCCCACGATTTGTAGGCTGGGAGCCAGATCTGCCTCTGAAAACTACAAAATGGCGTGTCTCCTCAGTGGCTTCTAGCCCCCAGGGGAGGGAGCTGACGCATTCCCCAAATACAGGTCCCAAAGTCCATAGGACACTAACCTCTTACTTTGTCCTAGGCATGTCTATGTTGATAATTCTGGAGTCGCCAGGGTTCTTGGTGTTCTGGGGTTCCTCCATCCGGCTGCTGGCCCTGCCGCCCTGGGGCTAAAAACTCGGCTCACGCGCGGACCTGGGCTCGGCTCCTGCGCTCTGCATGCTGCCAGGTCCCGGACCACTGCGCTGGTCCTTCCTACAGGGCTGCTGGGCTGTCCTCAGCGGGAGGTTAGCTTCTCTGTGTCGTTCTGTGGGTGCTGGGGCTCCAGAAGTTGTTCAGAGTCCCCTTTTACATAGTTTGAGGGGAATCTGGGGGCAGAGAGGCTTGGAAGAGCTGTTTCTACTCCGCCATCTTGGCTCCGCCCCCAATGTTTTCCTCTTCTAAGTTTGGGCTTTGATATTCCCTGTCACAATAGTATCTTTATATGGTATATGTTTGGTTTTGCTTCTTGCATTTTTTTTTTTGCTTTTGTTTTCTTCAGTGTGTTTTGTAACTTTTAAAGTTGAGCTCTGTTCCTAGGACACAAGTTCACTGTCCCAAGCTTTTTACACTGGGTTCGAGGTATTGATCACTAATTCTGTACACTGGGGCCTCATGCCTTGGCAATTCACTCTCTCTGTTGGTACTCTGCCTAATTTACCACCTGTTGTCCAGTTTCTGGATTTGGCAACTTGCCTCTTCTGCTGGAACTCATGGACTCACAGTTGATCTGCTCTGCCACTTACCTGCTGTTTCACGCCCTCAATTACTGATCTGTTCTGTGGCTAAGAGGTTCCTATTAGCTCACTTAAACACTATCTGGGGTGGACTGCACTCCTCTTTTACGCAAATAACACAGACCTTTCCAAAAGTCCTTCCAAGTTACCTTCAGCTGGAAAATCACTTAATTCTGTCTTTTTGTAGATTCTGTCACTCCAGAATCTGTTTAGATACTTGATTTAATGTTGTTTTTGAGGGAAACTAGGGAGAGCTCCTCACTTTTCTCTGCCATCTTGGCTTTGCTGAGACGTTAATCTGTTCAAGAAGAAGATGGTAAAGCTCTCCAGTATCATTGGCAATAAAATGTTGCATACTCTATTGACATTCTATGGTCTTCAAGGTCACAGAAAGTTGTAAACTCCTAAACTCACCACCAACACTACACCCAAGAACAACAATTCACCCCTGGTGAGATAGGTGCTGGCTGCCTATTGAGCTATGATTACCACAACACTCCTTCACCAGATGACCAGGGAATGGGAGATATGGACTTTATTCTGTTACTGTAAGCATAGACTTAGAGGAAACTGTTTTAAGGGGAAGGTGACTCAATAAATATGGCCAGTGGACTTTATAGTACCTTTGCCCTTTCAGGCAGGAGCTTTTAAATCACAATGGTAGATATTTATAGCGGACTTTGGCTTTGTCATCCAGCCTAGAGTCTCTAAGAGTCATCACTAGACGATCACAAGAAATACTTGTACATTTTGATCCTCTCTTTGCAATCTGCAGTGACATTTTACATGCCAGAATATGTGGCAATGGGCAGCAGACAATTGTATTTTGTGGTCCTTCCACATGCCCTATATGACCCAGCCTGATGAACATAATCGACTTTTAAAAATCACCCTTTTCAAACTTCCATGTGGAAACTGGATTCCCAAATTGGCATAAGTGGTGCCCAAAGCCTTCTGCACACTGAACAGCTGCCCCTATCCCCCCTTGATCCCGTATAACAAAACATCTGCAACCCCAGTCATAATCCTTGTCTCATTCTAGAAGATAAGATTGATGAACTCCAATAGCTCCCTTCTAAGGCCTCCTGGACATCCTGACCTTCACCACTAAGGGGTACCTACACTATTTTCCCCTCACAGTGACTGGGTACCAGGGGATGGAGGAGGGTGAATTATTATGGGTAGTGGAGAAGGTAGTGGTGATGAAATGGAATCTCCTAACCATAGAGCGAAAGGAAATACCTGATTATCCCTGATGAGGTCATCCTAGGCCATTATTTTTGTCACACTGACAGGTTAGAAGATTAAGACAACCGTGAGCATTGATGTGATAATAGCCCCACATGTGACTGTTAAGCCACAGTAGGCAATGAATGAACTATCAGAACAGGATAGACCTACTCCCAAAAAACACCAAGCTGAAAATCTCAGCTCTAATCAAGAGCACTGAGCCAGTGTTAGAAAAAATGAAGCTTGCACTTTGTACTGGAAAAGGGAACAAGCACCATAGACAGTGCCATGGAAACTACTCCACTGATGGTGCAATACACTCATGAATTTACAACTCTGGTCAAGTCACAGCCCACATCACCTGTAGTGTAGGACTTCTCCTTGACCATCTTAGAGCTCACAATTAATGAATCCATTACCTGAAAGGCTAGAATGCCTGATAATACATCCAACACGCCATGGGCTATGGAAGAGACAGTCATATCACATCTTGATTGAGGTTATACTCATGTGACCACTTATTGGACTTTCATTGCAATGCCTTGTACAGTGGACAAACCTGATTCCTTTCTGGGGAAGCTTCTTAGATTGATCACCCTGATCACTAGCACCTTTGTGGACTTGCAGTAAGTACAGATATCATCATAATAAGAGGTGCAATGAGTAGTAGTGCAGTTGCTGGAGGTGCAGTAGTCCAAGAAGCATGAGCAGCTGGAACTCCAGTTATTGGAGGTGCAACAGATGGAGATATAGCAACTAGGAGTTCAGTAGTGAGAGGTTCATGGTGAGATTAAATGAAAAGTTCAACAGAAGCATTCTCCCAGGAAAATTCAAAGCCCCAATAAACCCAGAAGTCCTACAAGTGCAGGCTCAAGGTCCTATATAGAACGCAGATTGAGGCCCCAAGCCCAAACACACCCTTTTGGACAAGCCTTCAAGGTCAGTGGCCCTCTCACAGATAAAGCTCTCACAGCTATGTCGATTCCTCTAGCTATTACAACCTTGGCAACATGGGGACACTCAATTAAATCCGCTGGAACTTTTCTGTCTGAACTTGCCTATCTTAACCAAATACCTCAGCATTCTATCCAAGTTCAATATGGAGCCATCTAGATCCATGTATCTGCCCCTACATCCTGGCCAACTTTACATGCTTCAGAGAATTTTTCAAGATCCACGACCTTAACTAGAGTATGTGAAAACCAAAACTGTGTGAAACTCTTGAAATTCATTGGAATTCTCTTAGAACAATGTCCAGAAAGGGTCACACTGACACCAGTGTGACTGTCCTGGAATAGGTACTCTCTATCAAAGAGCAATCTCCGGTGAAGCAGCGGAGCCAAGATGGCGGAAAGGAAGCAGTAACCTCGCTGAGCTCCTCTGTCACTAAGTCCCAAAGGGTAAATCTGAGCAGATTCCGAAGTGACGGAGCCCAGTGGAAGACAGAGTATGGCAGTATCCAGCCCAGGAGGTTGCCCAGAGCGTCGGCACAGGTCGAGCGCAGAGCGTGTGGGGTCTGCACAGCTCAGACCTAAGAGCAGGCAAGCAGACTACACCAGAGAGAGAAAAAGCCCCAGCCTGCAGACTTACCAAGGACTAATCGCAGTCATCTCGCAGAGGGAACGGATCACTGGAGCCAGGTAGGAGAGTCCGGCCCCCAGTGGAGAGAGTGGCTTCTCAGGCTGCATTCAGCCCCCAGCATGGAAGTTTAGAAACTGCCTGCCTGTATAATACAGGGACTGGAATGGCAAAGTAAATTCTATCTGCTCTGATACTCCCATCCCTCCTTCATGAAGCAGAAAACCCAAAAATAAGTCTCCCACCCAGATAGAAATCCCAAGTTAATGGAAATAGCCTCAGGCTTGAGAATATCCAAGAAGGGGTGTAACTGAGACAGCCAGGAATCTGAAGAGAAGAGAGGGAGGGGACCCAACAAGCCCCACCTCACCTCACCAACAAAAGCCTACTTATAGCCCAGGGGTATAGAGGCAGAAATCTGAAGTGGTCAGACACACCCACACCTACACATCTACATCCCTCACTGACTTCCTGACTTAGCCATAAACTAGCCACCCAGAGGTATTCAAAGTCAAGGATCAGGCCCCAAACTCATAGCCTGAGACACTAAGAAACAGGAAGTCACAATGGGAAGGAAGGAAGCTGAAAAGGAGAAGGGGAAGGCAAGAAAGTCTATTCAAGCATACTATGCAGGGCAAGAACAACAAAACACACAGGACAATATAGACTCTCTGCCCACACCAGAGACCACAGAAGGAAACATGATCTGGTCTCAAGCACAAATAGCATTCCTGGAGGAGCTTAAGAAAAATTTTAAAGACCAAATCAGGGAGGCAATGACCAACTTGGAAAAAGAAAATACCTCCCTAAAAAAGGAACTTCGAAAACTAACTGAAGACCATAATTCACTAAAAATTAGATACAATCAATCTGAAACTCAGAACTCTATGATGCAGCAGGAGTCAATAAAAAAAAAAAAACAAGATGATCGAAAAATTGCAAGAAAATGTATAATATCTCACTGGAAAAATAACTGACCTAGAGAACAGATCCAGGAGAGACAACCTAAGAATTATTGGTCTACCAGAAAGCCATGATGAGAAAAGCAGTCTAGACAACATCCTCCAGAGATTGTCAAAGAAAACTGTCCTGAGGTCCTGGAATCAGAAGATAAAATAGCTATCGATAGAATTCACCAGACTCCTCCTGAAAGAGATCCCAAACTGAAAACTCCAAGAAATATAGTAGCCAAATTCCAGAATTATAAGACTAAAGAAAAAATTCTACAAGCAGCCAAAAAGTAACAATTCAAATATCGAGGAACTACAGTTAGGATCACACAGGACCTAGCAGCTTCTACATTAAAAGAGGGGAGGGACTGGAATTAGATATTTCGTAGGGCAAGAGAGCTAGGACTACATCCAAGATTAACTACCCGGCAAAACTGAGCATAATCTTTCAGGCAAGGAGATGGACGTTTAATGAAGTAAGGGAATTCCAGACTTTCCTAAGGAAAAAGCCAGAGCTCAATGGAAAATTTGATCTCCAATTACAAGACTCCAGAAGGACATACAAAGGTAAACAACGGTAACATAGACTCACACATGCAGAAGTGCACACACCCACACCCACAAACACAAGCTCATTACCTGGGATGCAACAAGAGCAAAATGTTCACATCCCTATATGTGGATCTGATAACTGTCAATATTTGAAATCTTTATGATTATCATGACCTGCAAAAGGGTTATACTTAGAGGGTGTGGGTATGAATGCACTAACAGGGAGTCTAAAAAAAAAAGACTATTAAGGGGATCAATGGTACTGTAATGGGAAAAAGGAAAGGATGAGCTAGGAAAAGGTAAAATATGCCATCTGAAGAGGCATCAAAACACACTATAGAAGAAGGGAAAGTAAGAGGGAGAGGAACATCATTTAAACACTCTTCTCACTGGTTCTGGTTCAAAGAAGGATCAAATTAATCAGTGAAGTTCAAAAATCTAACGTGAATAGACACATAAATTCATTAAATAGAGGAATTGGAGGGAGGGAGAGGAGCACTGTTTGAAATTTACTCTCATTGGTTGGAATCAAACGGGGAGTAATTTTCTCTGATAAGTATAAAAATTTATTGTGTCCAATAGATAGTGGGAGGGTAAAGGGGGGTGAAAAGGAGAATAAAGGGAGGGATTATTAGGGAGGGAAATAGTAGTAAGGGGAGAGGGTAGGTTAAGAAGGAGGGTCACTGGTTGGGAACACTGAGGGAGGGGGCGGTCAAAAGGGAAAACTTCAAGGAGGGGAAGGGAGAAGGAATAAACAAACACATAAACAGGGGAGGGAATAGGATGGAAGGGAAGAGACAGATAGTCATCATTACTGTGAATGTGAATGGGAAGAACTCTCCCATAAAACAGAGGCAGATATCAGAATGGATTAAAAACCATAATCCTACAATATGCTGTCTTCAAGAAACACATTTGAAACAAAGGGATACCCACAGGGTAAAGGTAAAAGGTTGGAGTAAAATTTATTATGCCTCAGCTAAAGTAAAAAAAGCAGGGGTAGCAATACTTATCTCAGATAAAGCAAAAGCAAAAATAGATCTAATTAAAAGAGATAAGGAAGGAAACTATATCCTACTAAAAGGCACCATTGAGAATGAAGCAATATCACTACTTAATATATATGCAGCAAGTGGTATAGCATCCAAATTCCTAGAGGAGAAGTTAAAGTAATTAGAGGAAGAAATAGATAGCAAAACTATACTAGGGGGGACCTTAATCTCCCCCTCTCTGAACTCGATAAATCTAACCTCAAAATAAACAAGAAAGAAGTTAAGGAGGTGAATAGAATCTTAGAGAGACTAGATATGATGGATCTCTGGAGAAAACTGAATGGGGATAAAAAGGAATTTAATTTCTTCTCAGCAGTGCATGGTACATACTCAAAAATAGATCATGTACTAGGGCATAAAAACCTCACAATCCAGTGCAGAAAGGCAGAAATAGTAAGCGCATCATTCTCAGATCATGATGCAATAAAAATTATATGCAATAAAGGGCCATGGAAAGACAGACTAAAAACTAATTGGAAACTAAACAATTTAATCCTAAAAAATTGGTGGGTCAAAGAAGAAATTATAGAAACAATCAATAATTTCATTCAAGAGAATGATAATAATGAAACAACATACCAAAATTTGTGGGATGCACTAAAGGCAGTTCTCAGGGGAAGTTTTATATCCCTGAGTGCATACTTAATTAAAGCAGAGAGAAGGGAGGTCAACGAATTGGACATGCAATTGAAAAAGCTAGAAAAAGAACAAATTGAAAATCCCCAATTTAGTACGAAATTAGAAATATTGAAAACCAAAGGTGAGATTAATAAAATTGAAATTAAGAAAACCATTGAATTAATAAATAAAACTAAGAGCTGGTTTTATGAAAAAATCAACAAAATTGATAGACCCTTAGTCAATATGATAAAAAAAAAGAAAGAAGAAAACCAAATTATGAGTATCAAAAATAAAAAGGGTGAATCTACCTCCAATGAAGAGGAAATCAAAAAAATAATGAGGAATTATTTTTCCCAATTATATGCACATAAATATGACAATCATAGTGAAATGGATGAATATTTACAAAATCACAAATTGCCCAGATTAACTGAAGAGGAAGTGAATTACCTAAATAACCCCATCTCAGAAAAAGAAATCAAACAAGCCATCAATGAACTCCCTAGGAAAAAATCTCCAGGGCCAGATGGGTTCACTAGTGAATTCTATCAAACATTTAAAGAACAATTGATTCCAATACTCTACAAACTATTTGGGAAAATTAGTGAAGAAGGAGTCCTACCAAACTCTTTCTATGACACAAATATGGTACTGATTCCTAAATCAGGAAGAGATAAAACAGAGAAAGGAAATTATAGACCAATCTCCCTCATGAATTTAGACACAAAAATTCTAAATAAGATATTAGCCAAAAGACTCCAACAACTTATCACAAAAATAATACACCCTGATCAGGTAGGATTCATTCCAGGAATGCAAGGATGGTTTAATATTAGGAAAACCATCAGTATAATTGAACATATCAACAACAAAACTAGCAAAAACCACATGATCATCTCAATAGATGCAGAAAAGGCTTTTGACAAAGTACAACATCCATTCCTATTAAAAACACTAGAAAGTATAGGAATAAATGGAGCCTTCCTTAAAATAGTTGCTAGCATCTATCTAAAACCATAAACAAGTATTATATGCAATGGGGATAAACTAGAAGCCTTTCCAATAAGATCAGGAGTGAAACAAGGGTGTCCACTATCACCCCTCTTATGCAATCTGGTACTAGAAACGTTAGCAGTAGCAATTAGAGAAGAAAAAGAAATCAAAGGAATCAAATTAGGCAAAGAAGTGAGAAAGCTGTCACTCTTTGCAGATGATATGATGATATACTTAGAGAATCCTAGAGAATCAAGTAAAAAATTACTTGAGACAATAAATAAATTTGGCAAAGTTGCAGGATATAAAATAAACCTACATAAATCCTCAGCATTCCTGTACATCTCTAATAAAACTCAACAGCAAGAGATAGAAAGAGAGATCCCATTTAAAGTCACTCTAGACATTATAAAATATTTGGGAATCTACTTGCCAAAACAAACCCAGAATCTATATGAGCACAACTACAAAACACTTCTCACACAAACAAAAACAGATCTAAATAGTTAGAAAAATATCAAATTGTTCGTGGCTGGGTCGAGCTAATATAATAAAAATGACAATTTTACCCAAACTAAATTATATATTTAGTGCCATTCCAATCAATTTACCAAAAAACTACTTTGTAGAGTTAGACAAAATAATAACAAAATTTATTTGGAAAAACAAACGGTCTAGAATATCAAGGGAATTAATGAAAAGAAACGCTAGGGAAGGTAGACTAGCTATGCCAGATCTTAATCTGTATTATACAGCAGCAGTCATCAAAACTGCTTGGTACTGGCAGAGGTGTAGAGTAGTGGATCAATGGAATAGATTAGGTGCAGGAGACCCAGCAGTTAATGAATATAGCAATCTATTGTTCGATAAACCCAAAGACCCCAGTTTTTGGGATAAGAATGCACTAATTGACAAAAACTGCTGGGAAAACTGGAATACAGTATGGCAGAAACTGGGCATAGATCACTATCTAACACCATATACCAAAATCAAGTCTAAATGGGTGCATGATCTAGGTGTAAAGGATGATACTGTAAGCAATTTGGGAAAGCAAGGAATAGTTTACCTGACAGATCTGTGGAGAGCGGAAGATTTTGGGACCAAACAAGAATTAGAGAGCATTATAAAATGCAAAATGGATAATTTTGATTACATTAAATTGAAAAGCTTCTGCACAAACAAAGCCAATGTAACCATGATCAAGAGGGAGGTGGGAAATTGGGAAAGAATTTTTACACCTTGTGTCTCTGATAAAGGTCTCATTTCTAAAATTTATAGAGAATTGAGCCAAATCTATATGAATACAAGTCATTCCCCAATTGAGAAATGGTCAAAGGATATGAATAGGAAGTTTTCAGAGAAAGAAATTAAAGATATCTATAAGCATATGAAGAAATGCTCTAAATCACTATTAATTAGAGAAATGCAAATCAAAACAACTCTGAGATACCACATCTCTCCAGTCAGATTGGCTAAGATGACAAACAAGAAAGTGACAAATGCTGGAGAGGATGTGGGCAAATTGGAACGCTAATACATTGCTGGTGGAGTTGTGAACTTATCCAACCATTCTGGAGAGCAATCTGGAATTATGCCCAAAGGATTATAAATAATCTCATACCCTTTGACCCAGCCATACCACTTCTAAGGTTATATCCCAGAGAGATCATAGAAGTGGGAGGAAGACCCATATGTACAAAAATATTTTTAGCAGCCCTTTTTGTGGTTGCAAAGAATTGGAAACTAAAGGGGTGCCCATCAATTGGGGAATGGCTAAACAAGTTTTGGTATATGAATGTAATGGAATTTTATTGTGCTATAAGAAACGAGGAGGTGACAGATTTCATAATTACCTGGAGAGACTTATACAATCTGATGCTGAGAGAGAAGAGTAGAATCAGAAGAAATTTGTATACAATCACAGACATACCATATCTGTGACGACCAACTATGACAGACTGGACTCTTTTCAGCAATGCAGTGATATAAGTTAACCCCGAATGACTCAAGAAAGTGAGAAATACGCCATCCAGAGATATAACTAGAAAGAACTGAGCCTGAATCCTGATGGAAGCAAACTAAACGATCTTGTTCTTCTCATTGTTTGGTTTTACTTCTTCCTTACCATCTTTCATCCCACCTAGTACAATATGCCTTTGTAATTGGAATAATGTTTAATATGAATGCATTTGCAGACCCTATACTCTACTATATGCTGTCATGAGGGGAGGGGGGAGAGAAGTAAAGGAAATTTGAAAATCAAAAAAAATAAGAAAAAAGAAAAATTGAAGCAAATAAATTTGAGACTTAAATCTTAAAAAAAAAAAAAAGAGCAATCTCCACATGACAATAGCCAAATCTGGTACAGAACTTTACCAGTACTAGGCTTGCTACATCCTTACAGGACTTGAGAGGACATATTTTACCACCACTACTGATTTCCACACATATAACCTCGCTAAACTTTACATCCAGATAAGATGAAAAAATGTATTTCCTGTGACATTCCTGACAACACCAGTGATTCTTAAAAATTGATCAAGTCCTGCCCCCATTAGATGTCTCTAGATGACAGCACATGCCCTCAATGATCAACCTGGGACTGAGTCAACAGACTTAAACGTCACATCAATCACTTGGATATATTAAACCTAATGGCAGATCCAGAGGGTACATGGTGGTCATGTGTACCCCCAGTTCCCTAGTACTATATTTGTACTCACATTCAAATAATTTTTTTCCCCTCAACTTGACATGCATGCTAATTGGCTAATAATGTTGGTGGGCCTCATCTAATACAAGGATGCAAGTGACAAAACCCGCAAGACCCCTTAGTATTTTGTACCATGATCAATAGTTAGTGGTACTTAACCTGATAGGCCTAGGGCCCTTGTCCTGTTGCATGTGGATTGGCCCCTCAAGAGAAGTATCCTTTATCACAGACACAGTGAGAGGCAGATTAAAGATTGTTGTTTTTCATCATCGCAGACATCATGAACATCTCACCAAGGCCTATGAGGGTTTTAACGGATCTATTCTCCTGGATTTGTCCAGAAAAATTGGCAAAATTATTGTGATAAAACTTTCAGTTTATAATTATTATTTTACTTAATAATTGCTTTGTTTAAATTAATCTATAGACATGGTAGCATGCAATAATAATAGGTAGTAAGGGGATTGGGAGGGTTATGTTAAAAATGTATATTATTCTGCCCTCCCTCCCCCACAAGACCCTTCTCCTTCTAGTCAGTATTGTAAATTTGTAAGTGACTGGTACAGAGTAACAAAAGAAAGTAAATTTGGGGGCGGAGCCAAGATGGCGGAGTAGAAACAGATCGTCCAAGCCTCTCTGCCCCCAGATTCCCCACAAACTATGTAAAAAAGGACTCTGAACAACTTCTGGAGCCCCAGCACCCACAGAACGACACAGAGAAGCTAACCTCCCGCTGAGGACAGCCCAGCAGCCCTGCAGGAAGGACCACCGCAGTGGTCTGGGACCTGGTAGCCTGCAGCGCGAAGAGCACAGGAGCCGAGCCAAGCCCAGGTCCGCGTGAGCCGAGGTTTTATCCCCAGGGCGGCAGGGCCAGCAGCCAGCTGGAGGAACCCCAGAACACCAGGAGCTGTGGTGACTCCAGAATTATCAACATAGACGTGCCTAGGACAAAGTAAGAGGTTAGTGTCCTATGGACTTTGGGACCCTCCCCTGGGGGCTAGAAGCCGCTGAGGAGACATGCCATTTTGTAGTTTTCATAGGCATTTCCGGCTCCCAGCCTACAAATCGTGGGGAGATCCAGCGATCAGTCTTGGGGGGTAATCGCTCTTGCTTTAACCTCCTGGATCTGGATTGTGATCTAGGGTGGAAGTTGTGGGTGGGTTTATAGCTTGCCAGAAACGGAAGTTGCCCCCCACACGTTCGGGACGAAAATTCCCCTAGCTGGCCTTAAAGCCATAGTGTGGCAACAAGCCCAAAAGTCAAGCAATTAAGTGGCAACATGCCAAGGCAAAGGAAACAGAAAAATGCAACCCTAGACTCCTATTTTGGGGGCATAGAGCGGGAAAAAGACTGTGAGGTCAAAAGTCCTGCTCCAAAAGCCCCAGGGGAAAACATGAGAGGGTTGCAGGCCATAGAGGACCTTAAGAAGGACTTTAAAAATCAAATAAGAGAAGTGGAGGAAAAATTAGAAAGAGAAATGAGAAGGATGCAGGAAAAGTATGAAATGAGGGTCAACAGCCTGACTGAGGAAAACAACGCCTTAAAAAATAGACTAGCTCAAATGGCAAAGGAGGCCCAAAAGGGCAATGAGGAGAAGAATGCCTTAAAAGTCGAATTTGCCAGATGGAAAAAGAATCTCAAAAGTTCACTGAGGAGATTCATTCCTTCAGAGTTAGACTGGAGCAAATGGAAGCTAATGACTTTATGAGAAATCAAGATGCTGTTAAGCAGATCCAAACAAATGAAAGATTAGAAGGCAATGTGAAACATCTCATGGGAAAAACCACTGACCTGGAGAATAGATCCAGGAGAGACAATTTAAGAATTATTGGACTACCTGAAAGCCATGATCAAGGAAAGAACCTAGAAATCACCCTTCGAGAAATTCTCAAGGAAAATTGCCCTGATGTTTTAGATCCAGAGGGCAAAATAGAGGTTGAAAGAATCCACAGATCACCTCCTGAAAAAGATCCCAAAAAGAAAACTCCCAGAAATATTATAGCCACGTTCCAGAATCCCCAGATCAAGGAGAAAATACTCCAAGCAGCCAGGAAGAAACAATTTCAATATTGTTGAAACACAATCAGTATAGCCCAGGACCTGGCAGCTTCTACACTGAGGGACTGAAGGGCATGGAATGTGATATTCCAGAGGGCAAAAGAACTGGGAATGAACCCAAGGGTCACCTACCCAGCAAAACTGAGTATTCTGTTTCAGGGGAAAATATGGTCATTCAGTGGAATAGAGGACTTTCCAGCATTCTTGAGGAAAAAACCAGAGTTGAATAGAAAATTTGACATCCAGAAGCAAGAAGTTAGAGATGCCTGAGAAGCCCTACCACTTATGTTTTGGAAGAAGGTGAACCTCGTTTCCTTGAAGAAGTTGATTACAGTGCAGAAAGTAATGATGAGATAGACATTGAATTGCCTGAAAATGTTGGGGATTATGAACCTTCTGTCCAAGAACATGCACTATCTGATTCGGAGTCATCAAAAACATGCCTTCCTTGAGGCATCTTCCATCTCATGTAAATTGCTAGAGAATAAGAGAAATATCTTAGTTTCTATTGGATAGGAAACTTTAGATTTTTAAAAAGAGCTGACTCAAAAATACAAAAAGTAACTGGAGCCAGTTTGGATTCAAGACAATAAATGTGTTTTTGATTTATGATAAAAACTGGCATTTGTTTTATTTAAAGAATCCAATGCCTTGATTGATAGCATTGAATTATCAAAGATTGATTTTTCTTTTTTTCAACAAAACTTTAGTCAGTGTCATTGCATGACTTTTTGTCTCCTTATCCTTATATCCTACATGAAATGGATAAATTTGCAATGGTTCAGAGTAAAAAATCTAATCCTAGGTCCCAGTGGTAATAATTTGTTAAAAATAATATAAACGTACAGGGATTTCTATTAATCTGTGTGTTGTTTGTGTGGGAGTGGGTGGATATTGAAGACAAGAAATTAAGTTCTTCAGAATGATGTTAACTCTTTGATTGTGTTTGAAGTAGTCTAGAACTTGCTTTGAAACCATTTCATTCTACAGTTACCAAATTAAACAAATCAAAAATTAAAAAAAAAAAAAGTAAATTTGTAAGGGGTAACTTGGAAGACAGTTATTTTGTTGTTGTTGTTGTTGTTGTTGTTGTTGTTATTCAGTCATTCAGTTGTGATCAACTTTTCATGACCCCCCTGGACCTTAATATGCCAGGACCTTCTGTCCTCCACTATCTCTCCAAGTCTCTCCGAATTCATGCTTATTGCTTCCATTATAGATACTATATATCCATCTCATACTCTTCTGTTGCCTTTTCCTTTTCCCTTCAATCCTTCCCAATATCAATGTCTTCTCCAATGTGTCCAGTCTTCTGATTTTGTGGCCAAAGTATTTAAGCTTCAGCTTCAGTATTTGAACTTCCAGTGAATAATCTGAATTAGTTTCTTAATCCCTCTCCAGAGTGCTCCTCCATTACCATGGGAAGGCTTAGATATGAAGACACAATAATTGTAAAGTGGTTCCTTCTGTCATTCCATCATGCATGTAATTTATATGCTGGTTCTCATTTCAATTTATATAACAATTACAATGCAATAGCCAAATTGACAAGCTTAATATTCAACATTCAAAAAGAGTTCAAAGTTACAATCCCGCTTTTAAAGGACTATCATACAGAAAGCTCTGTTGGACTAAGTATACCATTTAATCAGGGGGAGGGTTTGTAAATTATGGTCTCATATAACCTGCATTTTTATCTGACCACACACTACCTAGGAACTTCACAATATGTCCAAGTTCTTGCACTTTGATGGAATTTTATTTCCCAACTCGTTTGGGGGAGAATATCATGCAATTGTTCAAAATGTTGCTCTAATAAAGACAAATCATCAGATATTAGCATATCAGTAATAAAAATGTTCACTGTGGGTGCCCATAAGGTCCAGTATAGTATCCAAATTTGGGCAGCCAGTTGCTGGAATATGGTTGTAATATGAACACACAGAAAGACACACACATTTGTGTGTGTATTATATGTGTGTATGTGTGTATATATATATATACATTTATATGTACACACATACATATATACGTATATATACATACGCACATATATATTTATACAGAAACATATACACATACATACATATATATATGAAATATGCAGAGCATTTTCTTGGGAGTGGTGAGTACCAGATTTATAACACAATCTTAATTTTCTTTGATAAAGGGGTAGTGTTACCATAAACACAAATTTGAACTATAGGGTCATGTGGATTTCTATGAGTAAGGGTAAATGCAGCCCCCAAGTCTACTAAGGTAAGAACTGTCTGTTTACTGTTGCATGACTAATACAAAATTACTTCATAGGGTGTCAAGTCTCTCTCAATCCACCTTAATCTTTGGGAGCTTTCACCCTAACTTTCATCTCTTTAATATTCAAGTAGTTTCCAGGAATCAAGGAATGGGTACAGATATATTTTGGTTTCGATATTTTCTCCCATCCTCATGTCTGGGGCCTTATTTTCTTTCAAATGGGTTGGTAGAGTCTTTTTTTTTTTTTTTTTGTATGTTGCTGATGGGATTTAAGCATTCTCCACCTATTTAGCATTACTGAAATTGGTAGTTGAGGGCTTTTTTTTTTCCTCGAAATATCCGTGTTCATATCAGATTAAACCAGATTTCATTCCCAGAAATTTCATTTGACTTATTGCTATAGGAGGATGTTGCTGCTATTGTTGCTTCGGTAAGACCCTTGCATGGGTCTTACAGTGATAGAGTTTAAGTTTGGAATCACTCATATTTGGTGCTTCCCCAAAGTCATGTCTGTGCCCCTTCCAGAAGGCCCAAAACAATTAACAGGGGTCAATAAAACTTTTCAGCCATATCCTTCATTTAGTTAGGAAGCAGTAATATGCATAATTCTTTCTAGTCCTAGGTGTTTTACAGTTGACCCACTCAGGACTCAGCATTTAACTGTTGCTCAGTGACATAATACAAAATATTTTAAAATACCAAGCTACTTTAATTGTTACTGCTATAGCCTATTGGCCAGCAGCTGGAAATTTCATCTAAGCCAGCAGGGAACTCTACCTTTACAGTCTTAGGGGTGTCCCTCTACTTTCTAGGTGGCCCACACAAATTTATTACTAGAACCACTGATGTCCACATTCTCATAGACAGCCATGCAGGAATCCTCTCAATAGTTTCCTTCCTTCCCTAGTCTATTTCAGAGGAATACTTTCAACTGAACCTATTGTTTTGGAATAGGATTCCAAAGTGTCCTATTGCATTTGCTTTTAATGCAGGAATTCTGAAGAGGAAAGCACAGAAAGTCAAGGTTATTATTCTAAACCTTATTAATCGATTCACTTAAAGGAGATCCCTGCAGATCCACTTTGCAATGGACAACTAGCAAGCAGGACACAGGGCTGGAAGAAATCAATAAAGCAGTTTTATCCCTAAACTATAAGTTTTACCAAAATTCTCTGTGGAAGAAGAGGGTTGAAACATGCAGCATGTGGCTGAGATAGCAGAATGTATTCAGCCAAGATGGAATTGGCTCCTGGTCACACATAATTCTTTTTTTTAATTAAACAAACGCTTTATTAACTTCTGATTTACATCATTCATTTCCACCAGATTATGAGTTACATTTTCCCCCCATTTTTTCCCTACCCACCACCCCAGAATAGCAGTCCCACTAGATATCCCCTCATCCAATCTGCTCTCTCCCATATCTTCTCCCATACCCCCTTCGACTTTGCCATTAGGGCAAGGTGAATCTCTGAGCTCCAGTGCCTGGACATCTTATGAAACATTTAATTTTAAAATTTCGATTTTCAGATCCATTCCCTTTCCCCCTTGTCACCCACTCCCTCTGAGAAGATAAGCAATTCAGTATGTGTTGTACATGTATATCTATGCAAAACATTACCATAGTAGATATATTGTAAAAGACTGCTTATATTTCCCTCCCATCTGTCTCACCTCCCACCTGGTCCATTCCCTACTTTGATCCTGTCCCTCTTTGATAGTGGGTACTTCTAATCTCCCCTCTCCCCAGAATGCCCTCCCCTCCATCATCCCCCCTCTAATCCCCCTTTCCCCTACTCAGGAGAGTGAGTGAGGGTGAGATATTCCATTTAGTATGTATGTGTTTCTCTCCTTGAGCCAACTTCAATGAGAATATGCTTTTGCCTTTTTGCCTTCCTGTTCTTCCCCTCCCCTGCAAATACTTCCCCTTGCCTCTTCTACATGAGATAGTTTGCCCTACCCTGTCTCTCTCCATCTCCTCTTGCCAATTTCCTCTCTCAACTCTTGACTTCACCCCTTAAGAATCATCCCTTCCTTGGGGTGGCTAGGTGGCACAGTGAGCAGAGAGCCAGCCCTGGAGCCAGAAGGACCCGAGCTCAGATCCGGCCCCAGACACCCAACCCACAAACAAAAACCCAGCCACGTGAACCTGGGCAAGTCACCCAACCCCAATTGTCCTCCAAAAAAAAATAATCATCCCTTCCCATCAAATTCAACCTGTGCCCTCTATCCATGTATACCTGTGAACATATGCCATGTACCCTTCTTCAATATTTTCATAATGAGAAAGGTTTCATCAAACACAGTTATTGTTTTTCCATGTAGGACTGTAAATAGTCCAACTTTGATAAGTTCCTTTTGATTTCTTTTCCTTGATTACCTTCTCAAGCATCTCTTGCTTCTTGTGTCTGAATGTCAAATTTTCTATTCAACTCTTGTTTTTTCATCAAGAATGCTTGAAAGTCCTCTATTCCACTGAATGACCATATTTTCCCCTGAAACAAGATACTCAGTTTTGCTGGGTAGGTGACCCTTGGGTTCATTCCCAGCTCCTTTGCCCTCTGGAATATCATATTCCATGCCATTATATCCATCAATGTAGAAGCTGCCAGGTCCTGTGCTATTCTGATTGTGTTTCAACAATACTGAAATTGTTTCCTCCTGGCTGCTTGTAGTATTTTCTCCTTGATCTGGGGATTCTGGAACCTGGCTATAATATTCCTGGGAGTTTTCTTTTTGGGATCTTTTTCAGGAGGTGATCTGTGGATGCTTTCAACCTCTATTTTGCCCTCTGGGTCTAAAACATCAGGGCACTTTTCCTTGAGAATTTCTTTAAGGATGATTTCTAGGGTCTTTCTTTGATCATGGCTTTCAGGTAGCCCAATAATTTTTAAATTGTCTCTCCTGCATCTATTTTCCAGGTCAGTGTTTTTTCCCATGAGATATTTCACAATGCCTTCTATTCTTTCATTTGTTTGGATCTGTTTAATCGTATCTTGATTTCTCATAAAGTCACTAGCTTCCATTTGCTCCTGTCTAACTCTGAAGGAATGAATCTCCTCAGTGAGCTTTTGAGATTCTTTTTCCATCTGGCAAATTAGACTTTTTAAGGCATTCTTCTCCTCATTGCCTTTCTGAGCCTCTTTTGCCATTTGAGTTAGTCTATTTTTTAAGGTGTTATTTTCCTCAGTCAGGCTGTTGACAGTCATTTCATACTTTTCTTGCATCTTTTTAATTTCTCTTCCCAAATTTTCCCTCACTTCTCTTATCTGCTTCTTAAGGTCCTCTATGGCCTGTAGCTAGCTTTTATTTTCATTTGGGGCTTTTGGTGCAGGAGTTCTGACCTCACAGTCCTCCTCCATGCTTTGAGCCTCTTTGCCCCTAAAATAGGAGTCCAATGTTGAACTTTGCTGTTTATTTTGTTTCGTTTGCCTAGGCATATTGCCACTTAATTACTTGATTTTGGGGCTTGTTGCCACAGTAGGACTCTGCCACCAGAGAGGAGAGCTTCCCCCCAAACGTGGGGTGTTCACAACTTCTGCCAGTTGGGTGGCCTCTGTAAAGCCTCCACCCACTCTGGCAAGTTGGATACCCACCCCAAACTTCCCCCCCCAGACCACAATCCAGATCCAGGTAGTTTAAAGCAAGAGCTATTAACCCCCAGACTGATTGCTGGATCTTCCTACAGTTCGCAGACCAGGAGCTAGAGCCACTACTGACGCTGCAAAATGAATTCTGTGCAGCTGTTTCTTCAACAGCTTTTTGCCCCCAGGGGAGGAAGCCATGTGTTCCCCAATACTGGTCCCAAAGTCCATAGGGCACTAGCCTCTCACTTTGTCCTAGGCATATCTGTGCTGATAATTCTGGAATCGCCACAATTGCTGGTGTTCTGGGGTTCCACCAGCTGGCTGAAGGCCCGGCCACCCTGGGGTTAAAACCGTGGACCTGGGCTTGGCTCTGCGGGCGGCGCTGTCAGTTCCCAGTACACTGTGCTGCCTGGCGCTGCACTGGCCTCTCTCTGCAGGGCTGCTGGGCTGTCCTCAGCAGGAGGTTAGCTTCTCTGTGCAGTTCTGTGGGTTCTGTGGCTCCAGAAGTTGTTCGGAGCTCCCTTTCACATTGTTTGAAATTTGTGTGGGGCAGAGCACATTGGAAATGCTGTTTCTACTCCGCCATCTTGGCTCTGCCCCACACATCATTCTTAATATAGTGAGATTATTTATGAGTTTCTTGTTCCTAATTGGAACCAAAATCCATTTAACTAATAGCTTCACAATCCATCTGTGTCCAGGCTTTTAAAAATTCTTTCTATCTTGACATAGTCTCATGCAAACTTCTCTCTCCCACATTGACACTTTTAAACTCTTACTCTGCTAATGGCAATCAAAATAAATACTATCATAGTCTCTAGAAGTGCATGTACCTCTACTGCCCCATATCTCCAATTGCTGTCCCTGTGACTTGCAGAAAACTCCTTCCTTGTTCCCCACTCCACTTTAACTGATCCAGAACATCTAACTTTTTAAATTGCATCTCAAATATTTTACACAAGTGTTGGCCAGATAAGTGCCAGAGCCCTATTTCAGTTCCCTCTAAACTTTGTCTTCCCTCCAGAACCTTTCCAGGGAGTTCTAAATGGTCCTGAGGCTATACAGATGGTACCCACATCCCAATGCACTCCATTCCTGTCCAGACCTTCACCTCCTTCAGTTTCTTGTGTATGGGGTTCCTGGAATTCATTAGATGTTATATTACCACCTCTCCTGCAGTTGGATCTTTAGGGAGCATTTCGAGTCATCTAATTATTTGCTTCCCACAATGAACCTCTCTCTGGCAAGAGATGCTCTGCTTATTCCTCAATGGTGAACTTATGCCCGCCCTCATATTTTCTTCATCCTAATAATCCTTAATTCTTAGTTACTAATATAAAAAACCCATACTATAGCCACAACTCCCTAATCCCACAGTGCTTCAAATTAATCATCCCCAAAGTTATCTACAGATTTATCTCTTATACTGTGCTCTCTGGAATAACTGCTCCATAATTAACAAACTTACTTTCATCTCAATTATTTTCATTTTTCACTTGTATCTTCTTGAACTCCTTGAGACATGGATAGCTCCAGATGACTCTATATCCATAGTCACACTTTCTAGTACTGGTTGCACTTTCAGAAATGCCGTGTGATTCACTGATCATGCTGGAATAATTTCTTCCCTTTGTCACTTCTAGATTATCCTTTTAGCACCATCACTCAGCAATCTCTCCTTCTTCAAATTTAATGCTATTCAAATCTATCACCCAGTCCTAGGATATTCTCCCTCCCTCCTCAATAATTCACATGCATAATGGCCTCTTCCATCCTGCCACTTTAAGTCTTTTGCTCTGATAATGATAACTTATTGCTCAGTCAAATAATTTTTCTGTCAATAAACATTTATTAACCACCATTTATTAATTCCACACACTGTGCTAAAATTTGAAGATACAAAGAAAGACAATCCCTTTTCTCAAGTGTACAGAGTAATGGAGAAGTTAACATGCAAACATTCAGTTACAAACTACTTAAATATTAATATACATTTGAAATAATCAATATGGGAAAGGAAATATAATTAAGAAGAGTAAGGAAAAACTGCCTATAGGAAAGGTTTTAGCTGGGACTTGAAGGAAAGTCAGAAGGTAGAGATGAGGAGGGAACATATTTCAGACATGGAGAAGTCCAGTGAAAATTCTAAGAGTAGAGAAATGGAACAACTTGTCTGAGAAACAATCAGAAAACATGACTCATTGCAGAGTAGGTGAAGGAAAGTAAAGAATAAAAAAGATAGTAAAGATCAGAGTGGGGTTAGGTGAAGGTCTTTGAATACTAAACAGCAGATTCTAAATTTAATCCTGGAGTTGATCAAAAGAAAAATCAATGGAATTTATTGAGTAGAAGATGTGATAAGGCCAAATATATACATAAGGAATATCAATTAGGCAGCTGAATGGAGAATGCATAGGGGTGAGAAAGAACAGGCATTTACAAACAGAAAGTAATTTCAATAGTCCAAGTATGAACTAATGAGGTTTTGAACCATAGTGAGTGGTAGTAATGTCAGAGGAGAGAAGAAGAAGAATGTGAGAAGTGTAACAAGTAAAATAAACAGGCTTGGCAACACCATGGATATTAGGGTTGAGACGATGATGATTAAGGGTTTACAAGTAGGGTATGAGTCCACATGATTGTGGTGCTCTGGAGAGTAATAGAGAAGTTCAGCCTGAGCGAGGGCTTGAAGGGAAAATTAATAAGTTCAGTTTTAGACATTTTGAGTTTAAGATGTCTACAGCATATTAACTTTGAGATGTCTAAAAGACAATTAGAAATATAAGAATGTAGGTCTGCATAGATTGTTGGACAAGTAAATTTAAGAATAATCTGAATAGAGACAATAATAGAATCTATAGGGGCTCATCTTTCTCTCCACCACAACTCTTGCACTCATAAATGGAGATTTCAAAATGCACATTGATGCTCCTTCAAATACCATAACATTCCAGTTCAATATATTCAATACTTACTACCTACTCCTCTCCACCTCAGCCACACAAAGAGATGGTGATGATACATTTGATTTTGCTTATCCTTACAAGTATTACATTTTCAAGTTATGGGACTCAAAAACTCCTTTACCCAATCAAAATGACTTGATTATTAAATCGGTCCTTCTGTTTTAAGAATGCTAATCTTTTCTTCACCCTCACTATGACTGCCAAATCCTTCTACCTTTCATTGCCTTTCCAAGTAGCCATTCCTGCATTGACTACTGTCTTCTCTTCCAAAATTTACAACTTGGTGAATCAATTCAACTCTATACCATTCTGTGGAAGCAAAAACAAAATGTTAAAACCTCCTTATCAACATTTGTAGATATATTAACAAATTGTCTTTCCAGACTCCAGGAAATGGTCCTTTAGAAATGTGTGTGTGATACTTGAGGACAATAAGATAAAGAGAATTGACTAAAGATGATAACAAAAAGAAAAAAAATAACTCCTGCATAGATAAGAAATTTGTATATGTATTTGCTCCATTCTGTAATGTTAACTCAGTCTATATATTAAGGCATCTTTTCCTTACTCAAGATTTGTATCCTCCAGCTAACTAATAAAAGTGAATCAAGTGATGGTAGCTGTGATGAATATTTTGAATGGATACAGGAAGGCAGTAAACATATAGTAAACACTTAGTTTGTACCAAACACTGTCTCAAGTAATGAAGATCCAAATAACATTTAAGCAAGACTGACAGTCCCTGCCCTTAAGGAGCTTACCCTTGATGGGGGAAGACAAAATATACATGAGTAACTGAAAAGTTGGAGGAGGGAAGTGATTGTGAGGTTCACAGTTTTGATGTCTCAAAAGTCAGAAGTTGATCCACTAAAGGAATGAAATTTGACCATACTCAGTCTCTCCTTCAATTTGAAGCAAATGGGAGGAAATCATCAGTGAGATAAAGGACCAGTCATGATGGAGGATGATTCAATGTGAATAGACCCTAGCTGTTGAGTTTAGTAAGTTCTTGGGTGAGAGATATGGAGATAAAGTCCAGAAAGAAAGGAGCCAAACCAGGAGCACAATGATTCAAACCTACAGAGTATCTGCTACTTTCAGGTGTCTGTTTAAGGAACTCACATGTGGATGGAGGAATGGCTTCCATGAGTTAAATACAATAGTGTTGGGGTGGCTAGGTGGTGCAGTGAATAGAAAACCAGAAAATCAGGAGAACCTGAGTTCAAATCTGGCCTCAGACACTTAACACAAAAACTAGCCATGTGACCTTGGGCAAGTCACTTAATCCCAATTAACCTAACTTCCCTCCTCCAAAAAAAAAAAATATATATATATATATATTTATATATATAGATATAGATATAGATATAGATAGATAGATAGATAGATAGATAGATAGATAGATAGATAGATAGATAGATATAGATACATACAATGGTATACACATTAACTGTGGTAAAGTAAAATAATGCAAATTAATTGACACAATAACAGGCAAACTTTTTTTACAGTAAGAAATTGTGTCCTACTTCTGCTGCAACTTACTTGTTTCACAGTATTTCATCAGAAAATAAATCCATGAATCTAACATCTGAAAGGGGGTTACAGAATTTTGAGAAGTATGATAGAAAAAAAAACACAATAGCTTTAATAGTTTGTATTTCTATTTTACTTAACAGTTAAACAATATTTTTCGTGCATTATCATATTCAAGCTTCCTCAAAAAAAAAAAACTGTGAAGAAGACAGGGTATGGGCAAATAACTTATGAATGTGCCTTAGTGAAGCAAACTAGCACTCCTTGTTACAATGATGTCCTTAAGAATTCCCTTTCTATACACAGGACCATCTCGTAGTGACTCACACCACAATACCACCTGAATTGCCTCATGCCTCCTCCCCTAAGTGACCATATACATTCCAAAAGTCAAGATCTCCAGTCCAGACATTGATTGAAACAGAGAGGGTGACCATGAGACAATGATCTTAGATTGATTTAGTGGTGTTTCGGGTCTAAAATCACCTCCCTCAGGACCCCACCGCTAGCTTATTTTACTGTATTCTGGGTAAAATCCCTGCACATTAAGTGCCAAAATTGTGTGTTCCTTTAATACCTGACCACTCCCCAATTTTGCCCTGGACCAACTAATTCGTATAGTTTGTATATGAGGCACTAGGTTTTTCCTATATATGGTTTAGCTTCACTCCCATTAGGTTGCAAGTTCCCTAAAGAATTTTACCTATTATTTCATTCTTCAAATGAAGACTTCAGATTCAGAAAAACTTTAGACTCTTATGCTATATTAGCTTAGGCGCCTCACTAAATTTTCATTTCCAATACTAGGCAAGTGTTAGAGCAGGTTCCAGCCTATTTTGGAAGACGCAGTTCCTTACTGATGATGATTTCCCTACTCTGATGCAATGATAAATCTGGTTAAAGAAAAACAAACACATAATCAATAATAACTGTCCTAGTGACCTTAGAAGTATTAATTTGTTGACAATTACTTCCCAGGAACTATTGGTACACTTTGATGATCTGATTCTATTTCACAAAGAATAATGTATTTGGTGGATTATCAGTGATAAATTCTGAAATGACAACCATTTATGAAGATCTTTGAGCAAAAATTTTTTTGAAATAGTCCCAAAAACTTTAAAGTAAATGTTATGTAATGGTATACATTTTGTTTAGATCAAGGTACAACTTACTTAGAATCACAGATATTTTTAGTAATGTTCAAGATCAACTCAAATCTACCTACCGACTTTTCTGCCTTCAAGTCACAATTAAAATCTTACCTTTTATAAGATGCCTTTTCTAATCCCTCTTGATCTTAGTGCCTTCTCTCTGCTAAATATTTCCTATATATCATGCATATAGGTTGTTTTGTATATATTTATCTCCGATTTGTCTCCCCCAATTATATAGAAAGTTTCTTGAGGGTTTTATTGTGTTCAGTTCTTTTCAGACATGTCAGGCTCTTCATGGCCCCATTTTGGTTTTTTTGGCAAAGACACTGAAGTGGTTTGCCATTTCCTTCACCAGCTCATTTTACAAATGAAGACCTGAGGTAAATAGGGTTAAGTGACTCGTCCAGGATCTCATAGCTACTAACTAGCTGGTCTTCCTGCCTTGAGGCCCTTTGTTCTATCCATTTTGCCAGCTAATAACACTCCTTTATTACAGATACCATCTTTTGTTTCTTTTTGTATTCCCAATGCTTAGTACAGTGACTGGAACGGAGTAAGCAGTTAATACATGTTTATTGATTGATTATATGTGCAATAATACCTCCTTCCATCCTGTCCCCACCCCAAAAAGAAAAGATAATTTTATAAGAAAATTTTTTTTCGCACCTTCACTCTGATTAGAATGGTAAAATTCAAGAAGAGAAAGTTAATAAGGAGTTTATCAATCCAGCAATGGAGCACTTTTTGGTGGGTGTGCTGCTGGACCAAGCTAGAATTCAAACTGAGTAATGCCTTTAAATACAGGAGTGAGTGTCTTCCATAAAAAGACAAAGGTATTTTGATTGGATCATGAAATCATGAGGAGGAGGGATTAGTGAGTTTGACTGCTGTGGCCACATGTTTTGTATGTAAAAATGAGAGTAATCCTAAAGAGATACAATTGCATACAGATCTTGCCTGAAGGACTGCTCCACTTCATGCTTACTGACATTAGCCAGTCAAGCAAAGTTAAAACACGGGGTTACTTCAGAACAGTGGGGCATACGTGACTGATTTTATACAATGGGATATCTTAATGTAGCTCTGAGATCTAAGGTGGTAGTCATACAAGTTGAGGTCCCAGAATTCACTATACAAGTAGTTAATTGGTTTTATTTTTTTTTAACCATTTCACGGAGCAGTTTCTAGAAATACATTGAACTCTACTATAGGAAAAAGAAAAAAAAATAAAATTAGCCCTATTCTGGTTCCTTCAAATATTATTATTGTCATGAATTCATTTAAACTATATTATATAGGAAAATATATTTAATCATAATAATATGCACCAAATGTTTATGAACATACCTAATGATTATTACATGTACATTGTCAAATAAAAATGAAAGAGAGGTGTAATCTTATGAATTTTTAATGCAGAAGTTAACATTATAGTGAAGAAAAGAGAGGAATAGAAGTTACAATATTTTAAAGAAAGACTTGTCCGGTGACAGTCTATTTCTATCTAATATAAAATGGAAAGTTAAATCAATAACAAAAAGTAATATTACGGAATTTTTCATGAAGTCAAAAAAGTACTGATTTATTACATTTTCAACTGAACTCCATTTGAAAAACAGTGATCTTGAAGATATGGCAAAGATTCTTGCAGCAAAATTTAACAGCAATTCTTAAAAAAACCTGAAATGGCTTATACTGATGAAAAGAGGAACAGAGACAAAAGAAATCATAATATTGAAAATAAATCGTTTAAAACAACGGTATAAACAAATGAATAATAATAGAACACATTGAACTTTTAAAAGCTACAGAAGATTTCCTAGGACTCAGTTTGGGGAGGGAAGAAAAGGGAATTACATACACATAGGCATAGAGATATACATATATGCATTTATTAAGCACCTAATACATACTTGTCACTGTGCTAATCTTTTTATAAATATTATCTCATTTGCTATAGGAATAGTATTCTGGTTGCATTCCACTGGAGACATTTTAGTTCATTAATATTTTCCCTGAAGTTGATATATGGAACCAGATACACTATCCAAGATGTAGGCACTTGGTCTCCAATCAAAAGTTCTCAATTATGTGAATACTGTCTTACAATAAATGTTTAGGAAATTTAAGAAACGGTGTAGAATTTATCAAAGGACATTTCCTTGAAAGATCAACTTTAAAGGAGATCTTGCAGAATATGAATGATGTAATGGGGTGGACAAGAATCAGGAGGATTTTCTAAGTGGTAAATTCCATGAAAGTCAAGTTGTTTAGGTAGAAATATACAAGACACATGTGGGAAATATTAGAAAGCCTTGGTTTAGTGGGGCAGAAAGGATCTATAAAAAGAAATGAATTTGTGTATGTATTTGCTAGTTGGGTATGGGTTAGGAACGATTGAAGGAAGCTTTTAATGATGGATGATTTATTGAACACCACATCTTGGGAGCTCCTTATCCTTAGCATTTAATATTTTCCATTGTCTCACTCCAATCTTTATTTTTAATTGAATCCCCTACTATTCCTTTTCACATATTGTATCTTCCAGTCAAAATCGATCTTTTTTTTTTATTAAATAAGCAACAGTCTCCATTTCAGCTGTGCAGAAAATGACAACTCAGAAAACATTTAGACATTTCTTTCCTTGCTCCAATCAATGCAAAGTACCCATTTTTTAGTCCTAGTTGCATCAAGGTGAGTGAATTTCTTTGACTTCTCTTTCTGCAGGGTGCGTCTCATGAGATTGGAACACCATATGCATTTTTTCTAATACTTAAACACATAGACACCTTCTTTAATTAGTCCTTTCAACTCCTATCATAGCACTCTGTACTCACCCATTAAAACACCAGATAAACTACCATGAAGCTTTCATAAGGCTCCAAAAAACAATTTGTGGCAGGCTTTGCAAAGGATAATATGACATGGGAGTTATATTTCATCCCACTTTGGGAAGAGTGGACTCAGGAAATAGAGTAGTGTTTTCTCCCAATACAGTGGGAGTTTGGGGAGAAGCTCCAAAGGGAAAGAGAGGAAACCAGGACCTATTCACTAGGAAAAAGAGGAAGTAGCAGAAACGGGAGGACAAAACAAGATGGTAGCTCTTCTTGACAGGAAAGTAAAAGTCCTATCCTATCCTATTCTAGACTATAAAAATGTATAGTCTAGAAAATCATTTTTAGTTGCTGGGATTTTTAATAATTGGATATCTATTTTCCTTATATAGATTATTTTAATTTAAGCCTATTGTATCGACTACTGACTAAAAAGTTTATTATCCATGTAATACTCTGCTTAATTACTTGTCTTGATATTCTGTTTACTCTGATTTCTCTCCAGCATTCAAGAGGCCTGTGACCTGTGAGCTCTTGCATCTGCCCAGGGTTCTAGAAAGAATATGGTAAAGAAGCCCCAGACAATCTGAGACAACCTATCAGAATAAACTATTAATAATAATGAACCTTGGCTCTATACTTTCCAGAGATGTACACTTTGATAATGAGGTTGACATAGGCATTGCCAAAGCTAGTTGAGAATTTGGGAGGCTCCTAATAAAATTGTGGGAGAAAAGAGTTATTAGCTTGCTGACCAGACTGAAGGTCTACAGAAATATTGTGCTGCCTAAATTATTGTATGCCTGTGAAATCTCGATAGTATACCAGTAAAATGCCAGGAATGGAATCGCATCCATTTAATTTTTGTTAGGAAGATTCTGAAGATCACCTTACAGGATAAGGTACCAGGCACTGAGATCCTTTCTCAAACCAAACTGCCAAGCATTCAAAGTCTGTTGCAGAGAGCACAACTCAGAGACTGGCCACTTTGTCTGAATTCCAAAAGTACACTTGCTTAAACGACTATTTTACAAAGAACTCACACAAATGTAGTCACTTGTCCCAGCATGGTGTGCACACATAAAAGAAGGTGCTGGGTTCTATGAGCAAAGCAGAATTGTAGTAACTCAAAAGAAATGACATGGTGTAAAGCCAATCATGGCAGCTCTCCAGAGGACTGCTGCTGTGAATAATTTAGAGATATCTCCACCCCAAGTGTTCATATGGATTATTTGTTTTTGACCTGTGGTAGAGTCTTTCAAGATTATATTGGTCTGATCATTCACATTCAGACACATTTTAACTTGACTACAACACAGAGATGTTATTTTGGTCCTCTTTGGAGAATAAAGGAAAACAACGAACCATTAATAATGGCTCATAGCCCACTTTTCCACCAACAGAGAGGTCAAATATCAACTAGCCATTGGTTACCCAGAAATCTTGTCTCTTTTTTTGACATTCCTATGCCTGGCATGCATCAGCACTAGTCCTCAAATCCAGGCTCTCTGCTTTACCCTCCAGTGATTAGTCTTTCTCAGGATGAGAATCCTTTAAACACCTACTAGAATTTACTTCAGAAGAGAAATGACAGGTTGTCTCAGTTTCTTTAGGGTCACATCCGAGTGTAGAATTCCACCAGAGAGCTCAGAAGACTTGACTTCGTTACCTCATTGTCCCTGACTGCCCTCCAATTTGTGAGTGTCCGCTTTCAATAAAATTGGTTAGTTTTCCTGTCTTTACATGAATCTTCACATTTCTTTTTACTGGATGATGGCATTCTGAATCTTTATAAGAAGGCGAATGATGGGGAGATGAGTATTATATTTCAGTGTGAGTATTATACAGAGGAAATCCTCAAATCAGTTACAATTAGGACATTATATATAGTTTTTTATTGTCCTTAAGAAAGTGTTAAAATATCATTTAAACATGCCTTCCCCCCAGGCCATGTTCAAAACAAAACAAAACACACTTACCAGTATACACTTGTACTGGTTTATAAACATTGTTTGTGCACAGTAGGACTGTAGTAGAAAGTTCAAGGAATGAAGTCATCACAAGATTGAAGTTCTAGTAACTTGAAGGTAAAGATGATGATGATAATGATAATAACAAGTAATGATGATGATGATGATGATGATGATGATGATGATGATGATGATGATGATGATGATGATGATAGCAACAATAACATTTATATAGCACTTTAAGGCTTGAAAATTGCATTACTTCCATTATTTCATGTGAACCTCACAACAACCTCCCCCCACTATTGTCTCTTCCCCAGAATATCTCACTGCTACACTAAGTGTAAGTTTTCCCTTGCCTTTCAGAAAATTTGAAAACTTATCAGACTGTTAAGATTCCATTTCATTTCATAGTTGATACTCTACCCCCAACCTTGAGGACCTGGGAAGGAAGTGGAACAACCTCCCCACAAGAACTCGGCAATCTCCTTCAAGGGTGGCCAACTCTTTCTACTTTATTGCAAGGCACCTCAGACTTTAAGGAGATTTGGCAAACTGGGTCAGCTCAGCAAGTCAGCTTTCAGTGTTTGTGAGAACCATCAAATTGATGAAAATACGAGGAAAAGACAAAAGTCTAGAGATTTCACTGAATCCAAGAAGCAGTTGATAGAAGCTTACTGTCTGGTGAGACCACTGGAATGAGAATAACTGTTTAATTGACTTTTTTGAGCTTTTTCTATACAGCCTTGTTAAAGACCTACAAATTGGGTAATAGAGCCTTGCTCAAAGCAAACAAAGCTAAAATGATAAAACAACAGTAACAAAACCTTTAGAAATAGGAAGGAGACTGAAGCTGAAATTTATTCTAGAACCCAGGCAGTCTGTCTGAGTGTTAGTAAGAGTAAGCACCCACCCTTGACTTTTAGAAGGCATTCTAATCAATAATGCCCCCCATCCACCAGTCCCTCGACTCAATTTTCTTCACCCATGTTTATCTGCTATTCCTCTTGCTCCTAAAATTAAGAATAGAAACCTAGGCTTTCTTAAGAAATACTTCCAACATTCCCCATAATAGAACAATGACTTAGGGGCAACTTTGGATCCTCAGAATCAGGAAGGGGTAATTTCATGAAGCCTTGTTGTTCATAGTGAGGGATAAGGCATAGGGAATGGTAGGGGTGAGCATTTGTTCTATATAAGTTTGGGTTGAGCAATTTACTGACTACAATGCAAAAGTTGCCAGGAAATCACCATAAGATGCCTCATAGGTATGATCTCATCCTGGAGTCTGACAGGAGTTTTCTTGAATTCCATAGTCTGAAATATTACCCCATAGGGACCCCACTATTCCACACAACCCTTGGGTTACCACCACCTGTCTATCTCCCATTAAGTTTGTAATATGTATTACTTTACCATCTCTGACTACATACTGAAGGAAAAGGGAGGTATGGTGAGTTTGTCTGCACGTAGAGCACCTCATACTGATTGTGGTTCAATACCACTGAGGGAATTAGGAGGCACCTAACCTCTCCAAGGAATGACACATCCAAGAAAAGCAGAGATCAGGGGCATTTGACAGGTAAAGTAGTAGTGGATTTATTTTCTTGCATCCACTTTAGGAAAAGAGGGACTGGCTAAAAGTTTTTTTTTTTTTTTTTTTTTCCAGAGTGGATTCAAAAACCTCCTATGTGTCAATCTTGGTTGGACATAAGCAATTGGATTTTGCATCAGCTGCAGACGTCTTTGGCAAATCAAATTTCCAAATTTCATATAGTATCTCAGGAATAAAAAAGGAGACTGTAAAAAATACATTAGTCTCTGGGATCCAGTAAGGAAGAAACCCCTAGAAATATTGAAACACCCTATTACATTAGGACCGGCAACAATGGACCCTTTTCCTAGCATCAGAAAATATATCAATTACCCTTAAATTACCTAGGAATTTTCCTACTATGATAAATTCACACCAGTCCCTAGGCTCAGACTTCTCATTTTCTTCCTCTAATTCTGGGTCTTGCTAGACCCAGATTTTACTGACTTTACTGATTGAGCTGCCTACCTTATGCCCTCTGTGACCATATCAGGGTATCCATTTCAATCAGAGATCCCCATTGACCTGACCTATTTGCATCATTCTTCCTGCATTTGGAGAATATCTCAACTCAATAAAATTTGTTTATTTTATTATCTTATTATGAGTTACATATTTCCTTGCCCTGGATCTTGGAATTCTGAATCATCCTAAGTATATGTTAAGAGGGTGGCCTGCATGGGGTAGTCAGTGTTCTTGAAGTCCTTCCAAGAATATACACACCTAATATTTCTAGCTTCTCCCTCATTTTTGGTCCTGGGGATTTTGTCTTAGGGAGCTCATTGAAAGCTAATTTATTTTTCTAAAATTGGGTTAACTTTGTATTCTATTTCCTCTTTTGTTAATTCCAGTATTTTTTAAAAATCCACTTCACTTAAGTTGTTAGTTTTATTGGCATTTAATAGGGAAAAATAGCTACTAATAATGTCTTTAATTTCATTTTTGGTTGTTTACCATTTTCATTTTTATGCTAGTAATTCACTTTACTTCATTCTTTTTTTAAAATCATGTTAACCAATAATTTGTATATTTTCTTGACTTTTTCATAAACTAGTTTTTAGTTTTACTTATTAGTTTCACATTTTTCTTTCAATTTTTAAATCTCTGTTTTAATATTTTTTAGGATATCAAATTTGGACCTTATTGGGTTTTTTAACTTTGTTTTTTTCTAACTTTTTTTAGGTGTAAAACTAATTAATTTATTCTTTTTTTATTGTATCGATGTAAGCATTTAGAGATATTTTTTCAACTAGGTATTCCTTTGGCTGCAACCCATAAATTTTGGTATGTTGTCTCATTGTTATTTTCTTTGATAAAATTATTGATTGTTTATAAAATGATTTGTTTTGATCCATTCATTTTTAAGATTTATTATTATTATTATTATTTAAATTCTAATTAATTTTAAATGTTTCTTTTCATGGAATTTTATTGAATATAATTTATTGAATTGTGATCTAAAATGATGAATTTAATGTTTCTGCTTTTCTAAATTTATTTGTGAGGTTTTTATGCCCTAATACCTATTCATCATCTCTGTAGCTGCCATGTGTCACTGAGAAAAAAATATATTTTCTTCCTATTCCCATTCAATTTTCTCCTCTAACGTATCAAATTTTCTATAATTTCATTCATCTTTTTCACTTCTTTCTTGTTTATTTTGTGGTTAAATTCATCTAATTGTTAGAGGGGAATTTGAGGTTCACCACCAGTATTTTTTTTTTTTTTTTGCTTTTTGGAGGGGGAAGACAGGGCAGTTGGGGATCAATGACTTGCCCAAAGTCACATGGCTAATAAGTGTTAAGTGTCTGAGGCCGAATTTGAACTCAGGTCCTCCTGACTCCAGGGCTGGCACTCTATTCACTGAGCCACCTAGCCACCCCCACTGCACTCTGATTCCCCTTTTAATTCATTTAATTTTTCCATTAAAAATTTAGATGTTATAACTTTTGGTGCATACATTTTTGAAGATTAGCATTACTTCATTATGGTAACTTTTCAGCAAAATGTAATTTCCATGGTTGTCTCATATCTATTTTTGCTTTTTCTGAGATAATGATTTCTATCCCTAGATTTTTTTTTTCTTCTGAAGCATAAGAGATTTTATTCCAGTCCTTTATTTTTCCTTTTGATTTTTCTGGCTGTGGCTCCATGACATTTCAATTGTTTCTTCTGGCTACTTTCAGTATTTCCTCCTTGTCATCAGGGCTTTTCAATTTGGCTATGATGTTCCTGAGAGTCCATTTGGGGATCTCATTCAAGAGGTGATTGGAAAATTCTTTCAAATTCTATTTTACCATCTGGTACAAGGATATCAGAGAAAGTTTGTTTGTTAACTTCTTGAAATATAATGACAGAGCTTTAACTTTATTTATCTATCTATCTATCTATCTATCTATCTATCTATCTATCTATCTATCTATCTATTTATTTATTTTTAAAGCAATTGGGGTTAAGTAACTTGCTCAGGGTTACATGGCTAGTCATTATTTATGTGTGGGTGCTCATTTTCTGAGGCTGGATCTGATCTTGGGTCATCCCAACTCCCAGGCCAGAGCTCTTACTCACTGCCACCTAGCCTCCCCTTTAGGGCAATTGGGGTTAAGTAACTTTCCCAAGGTTACACGGCTAGGTTTTTGTTTGTGTGGATTAAGTGTCTGAGGCCGGCTCAGAACTCAGGTCCTTCTGACTCCAGGGCCTGCGCTCTATTCACTTCACCACCTAGCCGCCCCAAGCTTTAACTTTTTGTTTTTTTTTTTTTGTTTGTTTTGTTTTGTTTTGTTTTGTTTTTATCAGAACTTTCAGGTAGTATACTAATTCTTAAATTTTCTCTTCTAGATCTACTTTTCATGTTGGTTGTTTTTCCAATGAGATGTTTCACTTTTTTTTTCTTCTGTTTTTCACTTTTTTTCATTTTGTTTCCTTGTTTCTTTCCTTCTTTTCTTCTTTTGTTAAATTTTATTGTTTCTGGAGTCATACGTTTTGCTTGCCAAGTTCTAATATTTAAGAAAATTTCCTTTTCTTCAGTTAATTTTTGCACTTCCTTTTCAATTTGTCTAATTCTTTTTTATGGTGCTATTTTCTTTATCAATATTTTATGCCTAATTTATCAAGCTGTTGGGTTTTTCTTTAATAATTTTTTTACATTATTCTCCTTTCTTTTCAGATTTTTCCTCTTTCTCATTTTTTTCAATTTTTCAGCTATTCCCAATGTATTTTTAAATTATTTTATTTGTGACCAATTAATATTTGTTCATTTGTTCTGCCACTCCAGGATTCAACTTGAGGCATTATTTTAATATTATTTGGAGGTTAATCTGAGAGAGTTCAGGTGGATACCAAATTTTACTCTTCCTAATGATTTTTTTTTTTTTTGCCTTTTGGTGGGCAATTGGGGTTAAGTAACTTGCCCAAGGCTACACGGCTAGGTTTTTTGTTGTTGTTGTTGTTGTTTGTTTGTTTGTGCCCGTTGTTTCTGAGGCCGGATCCGAACTCAGGTCCTTCTGACTCCAGGACCAATGCTCTACTCACTGCGCCACATAGCCGCCCCCCTAATGATTTCTTAATTGCCAATCTTAATCATTTTTATTTACCTCTCTGCAGTCTGATAACGTCAATGAACTTCTACTTCCAAACTTTCTAGTCCTCTAATGCTTATTATCCTCTAAGTTATAATCCAGTGACACTGGTCTCTTTGCTTTTCTTAAACATGACACTCCATCTTTTGATTTTCTTTGTTTTCACTGGCTGTCACACAGGCCTGAAAAGCTTTCCCTCTTCATCTCTACCTCTGACTTACACGAATTCTTCAAGCCTCATCTAATATTTCTTTTTCCAGGACAGCTAGGTGACACAGTGCATACAGCACTGGCCCTAGAGTCAAGAGGATGTAAGTTCAAATCCTGCCTCAGACACTTAATGCTATGCAACAGTGGGCAAGTCAGTTAATTACATCAGTTCATAAATAAAATCTTTTCTTCTGTAAAATGCTTTCACTTAATTCCCTTTAATAATAGTGACTTTTTTTCATGATCTCTCAAATTACACAAACAAACGCACATGTACAAATTAGATATCTATATTGATACAGATGTAGATATAGATAGATAATGCATGTGAACATATGTATATATGTACAAGGCCAGGGAATTTGTTGTTGTTGTTTTAAGTCTTTCTTTTTATTGCCAAGGACTGATATGTTCCTTGGTACCTAGTGTTTAATAAATCTTTATTTCCTGCATATATATATATGTGTGTGTGTGTGTGTGTGTGTACATACATATATATGTATATATATATGTGTATATATATATGTGTGTGTATACATACATATATATGTATATATATGTGTGTATATATATATGTGTGTGTGTCTGTGTGTGTGTGTCTGTGTGTACATATATATTTAACAATATATGTATTACTTAACAAGATGTATTATTTTACAACCTAAACAGTTAATCACTTTCTTTGTTCTAGGAAATATTTGAAGGAAGTCTTAACATAAAAGTTTGCTTATTCTGAAAAGTGAGCTTTGCTTTTCCAGTAAGGCCTAATTTTCAATGAGTGGTTCAGTAGAAATGAAGGTGAAGAGGTGATTTGTGTACCTAGTCATTGTTTTTAATTCAGTTTATTTCAATTAAGTGGTCACTTGGAATAGTGAAATGTATTTGAAATTAAAATACCTGGATTTAAAATCTGGTTCTGATACTTATTGTCCATCTTTGACAATATAATATTCAATTAGTTTACTAGTATTTAAAATGGGTATAATAATCTGAATTTGAGTGATTGGTTTTGTCAACTTTAAAGAGGTATGTAGATATATGTGTTAGTGAATTCCAAGAGCGACAAACATACAGATAATCAAGTGTAGAAATAAATTCTGATATATGCATTCTTTTTCTTTTTTTATCTTTCCTCTCCTCTTCCTCCTTCTCCTCCTCTTCCTCCTCCTCCTCCTTTTTTCTTCTTCCTCTTCCTCTTCCTCTTCCTCTTCCTCTTCTTCTTCTTCTTCTTCTTCTTCTTCTTCTTCTTCTTCTTCTTCTTCTTCTTCTTCTTCTTCTTCTTCTTCTTCTTCTTCTTCTCCTCCTCCTCCTCCTTCTCCTTCTCTTCCTCCTCCTCCGCCTCTTCTTCCTCTTCTGTCTCCTACTCTTCCTCCCTGTCCTCCTCCTCCTTCTTCTTATTATTACCATTTGCACTGTATTGTCTTTGAATTGATGTTCTGGTTTAGAACTAATTGCCTTGCAGAAATGCCTTTACTGTGCTATGATTTAATGTTATATCTTTAGCAAAAGTTCAACTCAAAAATCATACATTTGAACACATTCTTTATTGTCTCTAAAAACTATTGTACTCATTACTATTATACTATAAGAAGTGCTGAGCAGATGGGTTTAAGAAAAACCTGGAAAGAGTTAAGTGAAGTGAACAAAACCAGGAAAATATGCACAAAGTACCAGCAGCATTGTGTGATGATCAAGTATGAATGACTTAGCTCTTCTCAGTAATATAATAATCCAAGACATTTCCCAACGACCCATGATGTAAAATTCAACCGAACTCCAGAGAAAGAACTATGGAGTTTCAATGTAGATTGAAGGATAACATTTTCTTTCTTTTTTGTTTTTTCTATTTCATATTTTTCTCTTTTTTTCTGATTTTTCTTTTACAACATGACTAATGTGGAAATGTTTACATGATTGCATGTTTATAACCCATATCAAGTTTCTGACTTAAGCAGAGGAGATGATAAAGGAGAGAGAGAGAGAAAAATATATTGAAATTCAAATTGTAGAATAAATGAATGCAAAAAACTATATTTACATGTAATTTGGGGAAAAAAATCTATTTCAATTGGCAGGGGTGAGGTGGGAGTGGGAAACCTATTGTATTCATGCCTTGGGTGAAAGTTAAAGGCAAAGGGTCTCTCAAGTACTTTTTGTTGGACTATTATACTATTTTTCATTTTGGTAGTTTGTGGTTCTGATTGAATTGCTTTTCTTACCCTAGCCAAATTTCTTTATCACTCAGTCAACTCTTTAAGACCTACATTAATATAGGAGATTAACTCATATGGAAATGAATTTCCTGTATCATTGAAATCATGTATCTAGTCCAGTCTTATACTGTTCCATCAATATGTTCTATCTTCAAGATTCTTCCAGTTTGTTTTGTTTTGTTGTATAATGCATTAATAACCAAAACAGAAGAAATGATTTAGATATCCATTTTACTTCATGCCAGATGGGTACAATCATGTTGTTCTCTCAAATGATATGACTTTCCCTCATATTTCAGTTTTTAGATATAGTCCATAATCTTTCAGAATACCATTTTGCATTCATTCATTTGTTCATAAGATGAAAAGCTAAATATTTTTTATGTTTCCTTATATAGAATACCTAGTTTTTAACTTGAAGCAAAATTGCAGAATTATTCCAGGGAGAGCTAATGAGCAGGCTTTTCTCAAGTTCATATTTCAAATTGGTTAAAATGGTACTTAAGTATATTTTCTTTGTTCAGGGAAATACTGAATTTTCATTTAGGAGTGAAATAGTATGTACATTTAGACACTTTAAATCTCTAAAAAATGCATGGTAAGCAGAAGAGTGTACTTTATGGCTGTATTTGGGAGTAGTTTGCCTTCCAAAGACTATGTCTTGCTTGCCCTGTTTTAATTAAGAAATGGTCTTTGTCTCTGAAGCTCGGAGTTCTCATAAATGAGCTTCACAAATTAAACATTGGGGATGCTCGAAATAGAATTCTATAAACAGCTCTACAAATTGCATTTTCAGACTGATCAGCTACAAATTCTTTTAATTGTTTATATTGACCTTGCTACTGCAAGAAGAAAGTCTCACAGAAAATACAATCTTTCCTGAATAAAAAAGACTTAATTAGACTTAATTTGCACAATCAGAGATCATAAACAGATTACAATTTGAATTGCAAAAAGGAAGGGCATCATAAAGGTTACATTTGGTATGATAGCTATAAGAAACAGTACAGAATTGTATTTCTAGCCTAAGGTCAAATACTATAATTATAAATTTTTAATCAACATAATTGTTCATCAGAAGGTTATTGACCACTTCATAATAAAGATATCAAAGTGCACAGCTTTTGAGAAGATGATAAATATTAATATTATTATGAAATTTGATTAAATATTCTAAAGGACTAAATATTAGAGAAAACTACATGTGATCATTTTTAGTAACTTGTCAATGTGCTAAGATTTGGTTTCAACAGTAGTTTAATTATATTACACTGGAAGCTCTATAATTGAACTAGTTTATAAGTCCTTTGGCAGAATAATGAATCATTTCATCAGTCCTTAATCTATTTTTCTTAGATGATATTGGGGTAGGTGAAGTGTGCCTGTTTTTGCATATGTATCTGTATATGATCATAGATTTATAACTCAATGCAATATTAGAGGTAATGTACTTCAAAACCCATATTGTATCATTTTTTTTAGATGAGATTAGATCCAGAGGGGTTATGTCAAGCCCTGACACCTTGCCTGAAGGATTTATGTACTGCTCACATGGGTTGAGAAGATCTATGTGTATCTATGAATTATATAACCTATGTTATTCTGACCAATACTGGGTTTAAGCTGAAATTAAAAAGCCTAGAGATGCTAACATAATTTATAAATTTTCTGCACACAGTCAAATGTGTGCATGCACATACCTGTCCTCATCTTTAGTCTTCATTTTAAAGGGGGGGGAACATTACTAGAAATGAATATGAATTTTTAATGTGAATATTGATACATTTTAACTATTTGAAATATGAGATTATGTTCTAATGACCAGCAAAAGATACAATTTTTACCAGAGAGTGAAGAAAATAAACTTTTATTCATAGAATTCATAGAATTTAACGCATAGAATTCATAACAAAATATTAACAGGAACCAAGAAAAATCAATAAAATGCAGTACACAAAATAAAATTGGTAACATGCAAAACATTTTCCTCATTACTAATTATTTAGAATTTTTTGGACTTTTATGTTAATATAATAAGAAAACATTGAGGGGGAGGAGTCTAGACAGCAGAGCAGGTGGGCAAATTTGGCATGAGCTTCCACTCCAATCACAAGCAATACATGTAAAAAATGCCACTAAATAAACTTTAGAAGTTACAGAAGGCACAAAGTGACAGGGAGAAACAAATCTGCCACTGATGGAAACCTGGCAGGCAGACAGGAAGGATCTATCACACCAAAATGAGAGTCAGAGACAGTCCCATGAAAACCTGCATCAAAAACCTCCAAGAAAAATATGAATTGATTACAGGCCATGGAAAAGCTCAAGAAGGATTTTGAAAATCAAGTAAGAAAAGTAGAAGAAAAATTGGTAAGAGAAATAAGAATGATGCAAGAAAATCATGAAAAGTGAGTCAACAGCCTGCTAAAGGAGACCCAAAAATACACTGAAGAAAACAACACGGTAAAAAATAGACAAACACAAATGGCAAAAGACCCCAAAACCCAAAAAGGCTCCCAGAGTGCTGTGCTGGTCCTTCCTGCAAGGCTGCTGGGCTGTCCTCAGCGGGAGGTTAGTTTCTCTGTGTCGTTCTGTGGGTGCTGGGGCTCCAAAAGTTGTTCAGAGTCCCCTTTTACATAGTTTGGGCGGAATCTGGGGGCAGAGTGGCTTGGATGAGCTGTTTCCACTCCAACATCTTGGCTCTGCCCCCCGATTTTCTAGTATTCTTGATGAAGAAAACAGAGCTGAACAGAAAATTTGACTTGCAAATACAAGAAGCAAGAGAAATATGAGAAGGTAAAGAGGAAAAAGAAATTATAAAGAATTTATTAAAGTTGTACTATTTACACTCCTACATGGAAAAACTATAATTGTAAGTCATAAGAACTTTCTCAGTATGAGGATAGTTCAAAGGAATATGTATGTATGTATGTATGTATGTATGTATGTATGTGTGTATATGTATATGTACATATACACATATATACATAGTTATATATAAGAAAGTGTATGTATATTTAAATACATATGTGATTGTGGGCATATGTATGTACATGTATCCATAGACAGAGGACACACGATGAATTGAATATGGAGGGAAATATAAAAAAATAAAATTAAGAGGTGAGAGAGGAATAGATTAGGGGCCAGAGAAAACTGTTACAGTGGAGGGGAAGAGCAGAGGGGTGAATGGGAATGGGACAACTTTATTCTTATTGAATTTGGCTTAAGGAGGGATTAACATACACACTCAATTGTGTATCTTACCCTACAGGAGAATAAGAGTGCAGGGGATATATGGGAGCATGATAGAAGGGAGGGTAGACTGGGGGAAAGGGTAGTTAGGAATGAACATTTTCAGAAACAAATAGTGTCAAAGGAGAAAATAGATTAGGGTACAGGATATGATGGAGGGAATTATAGTAAGTCTTTCACAGCATATCTACTGTAGAAATGTTTTGGGTAACTAGACAACAACCTATATTGAACTGCTTATCTTCCCAATTGGGATAGGCAAGGAAAGAGGAAGGGAAAAAATATCTGGAACTCCAAGTTTAAAAAAAATGTTTACAAAAACGTCTGTTTGTTCTTACATGCAACTTGGAAATAACATATGCAGGCATTGGGTATAGAAATCTATCTTGCCATACTAGAAATTTAGGGGGGTGATGGGGGAGAATATAAGGGAGAACAAATTGGGAGAAGGGTTATTCAGTAGGTTAGCTATTTGGGGGTGGAGTTAGGGTAAAAACAGGGAGAAAAATGTAACTCAAAATGTTGTTGAAAATAATGTTGAAAACTAAAAATAATTAAAAAAACATAGATTTGAGACAATGCTCACTTTTTATAACACAGGAATGCTATACTATACAATACTATAAATACTAAATAGGACTATACTGTACAATACTGTAAATACTATACTGATACAATACTATAAAGCAAGTAAAATACTTAAAATTAAACATTTTCGCCTGAAACTTAATACTTCCACTGTGTCAGATGGCAGTGTGAGGACATTGTACTATAAACTCTATTTCTCCAAACATCTCTTTTTTTCTGCCTTTTGAAAACCAAGGTAGATGCTGCTCAAACATTGGTCACTTCTGTTGAAAGATGCCAAGATTGTCTCCTCTAACAGTCTGTCCTTCACAGTTGGTGATTAGCATTCTATATTCCAAAAGATACGGCACGTTGAAATATTTTCCTCCGTTTCTTAACACCAAATTTACTTCCTATAGCTACTGCAGAATTTCAGGCATAGGGGCGGCTAGGTGGCGCAGTGAATAGAGCGCCGGCCCTGGAATCAGAAGGACCTGAGTTCTGAGCCGGCCTCCGACACTTAATCCACACAAACAAAAACCTAGCCGTGTAACCTTGGGCAAGTTACTTAACCCCAATTGCCCTAAAGGGGCAGCTAGGTGGCGCAGTGAGTAAGAGCGCCGGCCTCGGAGTTTGGATGACCCGAGATCAGATCCGGCCTCAGAAAATGAGCACCCACACAGAAATAATGACTAGCCGTGTAACCTTGAGCAAGTTACTTAACCCCAATTGCTTTAAAAAAAAAAAAAAAAAGAATTTCAGGCATAAAGTTTCTTTCATGGCATTGCATCACTGTTATTGCACAATTCAGCTTTGAGACCAAAGAATTTGCACTACATACACTTTGGGGGAATAAATGAAACACAAGACTTGAGTTTATATATATATATTTGAAACATTTAATTTTAAAACTTCAAAATTCAGATCCATTACCTTCCTCCCATGTCACACATTCCTTCTGGGAAGATAAGTAATTCAGTATGTGTTCTACATGTATAGATATGCAGAACATTACCATAGTAGATATATTGTAAAAGGCTGCTTATAATTCCCTCCCACCCATCTCACCCCCCACCTGGTCCATTCCCTAATTTGATCCTGCCCTTCTTTAATAGTGGGTACTTTCCACCTCCCCTCCCCCGAGTATGCTCTCCCCTCTATCATCCCCCCTCTCATTCCTCTTCCCCCTACTCTCCAGCAGGGTGAGACATTTCAATTTAGTATGTATGTCATTCACCCCTGAGCCAAATTCAATGAGAATATGTTTTTTCCTTTTTGCCTTCCTGTTCTATCCCTCCCCTGCGACCACTTCCCCTTCCTTCTTCTACATGAGATAGTTTACCCTACCCTGTCGCTCCCCTTATCCTCTTGCTACATTGCCCTCTTGCCCCATAACTTCAACCCTTATGTATTATCCCTTCCCAACAAGTTTAACCTGTGCCCTCTATCCATGTATAACTATAAACATGTATGCACACATTCACATATGTATTCATATGCCCATATATCCTTTTTCCATAATTTTCATAAAAAGAAAGGTTTCATCAGTCACAGTTATTGTTTTTCCATGTAGGAATGTACATAGTTCAACCTTGATAAGTTCCTTTTGATTTCTATTCCCTGATTACCTTCTCAAGCATCCCTTGCTTCTTGTGTCTGAATGTCAAATTTTCTATTCAATTCTGTTTTTTTTTCCTCAAGAATGCTTGAAAGTCCTCTATTCCACTGAATAACTATATTTTCCCCTGGAACAAAATACTCAGTTTTGCTGGGTAGGTGATTCTCAGTTTTAATCCCAGCTTTTTTGCCCTCTGGAATATCATATTCCATGCCCTTTGATCCCTCAGTGTAGAAGCTTCCAGGTCCTGTGTTGTACTGAATGTGTTTCCACAATATTAAAATTGTTTCTTCCCAGCTGCTTGTAGTATTTTCTCCTTGATCTGGGTATTCTGGAACCTTGCTATAATATTCCTGGGAGTTTTCTTTTTGGGATCTTTTTCAGGAGGTGATTGGTGGATTCTTTCAACCTCTATTTTGCCCTCTGGGTCTAAAACATCAGGGCAATTTTCCTTGAGAATTTCTTGAAGGGTGATTTCTAGGTTCTTTCTTTGATCATGGCTTCCAGGTAGTCCAATAAATTTTAAATTATCTCTCCTGGATATATTTTCCAGGTCAGTGGTTTTTCCCATGAGATATTTCACGTTGTCTTCTATTCTTTCATTTGTTTGCATCTGTTTCACAGCATCTTGGTTTCTCATAATGTCATTGGCTTCCATTTGCTCCAAAAATAACTCTGAAGGAATGAATCTCCTCAGGGAGCTTTTGAGATTCTTTTTCCATCTGCCAAATTTTGCTTTTTAAGGCATGCTTCTCCTCATTGCCCTTTTGGGCCTCCTTTGCCATTTGAGTTAGTCTATTTTTTAAGGTGTTGTTTTCCTCAGTCAGGCTTTTGACCCTCATTTCATACTTTTCCTGCATCCTTCTCATTTCTCTTCCTAATTATTCCTCCACTCCTCTTATTTGATTTTTAAAATCCTTCTTAAGCACATCTATGGACTCTAACCTGCTCATATTCTCCTTTGGGACTTCTGGAGCAGGATTTCTGACCTCACAGTCCTCCTTCTGTTCCATGCTGGCTTTGGCTCCTGGCACTCTGTGCTATTGGCTCCCAGAGCGCTGTGCTGGCCACTCCCTGCAGGGCTGCTGGACTGTCCTCAGCAGGAGATTAGCTTCTCTGTGTTGTTCTGTGGGTGCTGGGGCTCAAGACTTGAGTTTTAAGGATAAAATGTGAAGCATATAAAGAATGCACAGAGAGTTCCTTGCTTTAAAATGTTATGGTGAAAAAGACAATTAAAATGCCTGGTAGTGGAGGAGCCAAGGTTAAAGAATAGAAACTTTTTTGAGCTCCTCCATGAATTGTCACTAACCTACAAAAAGTGAATCTAAATGGATTTTAGAATGATGGAATCCATTGGGGGATGGAGATTGGCAAATTCCCAGCCCAGGAAAGTTCCCACATAGGTCTGGGATAAGAAGAACATGAAGTATGCAGGGGTTGCACCAGTGTAAACCTGAGAGCAGAGCACAGCATAGTGAGAGTGAGCCCCAGCCAGCAGATCCATACACACCTAGGGTGATTCATATACATCTTACCACCAGACAGAGGATTGTTCTCAGCTGGGTAAGAGAAAGTACAGGTTCTGAAGTATCAGCTTCTTGTGGGGCTATCAGGCTGTAGCCTCAATGTCTAAAAATCACCTACCCGAACTTCCAGGAGCCAAGATTGCAGAACAAATGCTAGCTCCTCTAATCTCCATCCCTGACTCTGAAAACCCAGAGATTAATTCTACACACAGTGTAAAATCCCGAAACAGTGGAAACAGCCTCAGGCTTATGAGTCCTAGAGGAAGGGTGTGACTGAAGCTGTGTTGAGCCTTAACACCACCAGGAGAATCTGTAGATACCAGTGTTTCTGACCACAAGCTGCTGAGCCTGCCTGAGCTGTAGCCCTGGGGCACAGATTTGGAAACTTGACATGTTCAGAATATTCCTCCCCCACAGGTGAGCCTCAAGGTAACCCAGCAGAAACACTGCGAGTCTTGGCTTTGGCCTCAGTCTAGACATCCAGAGGCTACAGCACACAAAATCAACAAGCAAGCTCCTAGCTCCCAGCCTGAGAGTGTGGGTCAGTGTCCTCAGTACCCCAGAAGCAGAAATCTACTTCAAAAGTCAGGACATAAGCAATTACAATGGGCAATTAGGAAAGTGTGAAATCAAGAAAGAAACAATCCTATTATAGTAAGCAAGAACAACCAAATTCAGAAGACAACATGGACTCTATGCTCACACCTGAGACTACAGAAGGAAATATGAACTGTTCTCAAGACCAAATAGCATTCTCAGAGGAGCTGGAGAAAGATTTTAAAAGCCAAATTAGAGAGGTAGTAAATAAATTTAAATCTACATTGCCCATCCTTAAAAAATAAAATTTGTCAACTGGGATGGGGGGTTTAAAATCTAACAGGAGAAAATATCTCCCTATAAAATGAGCTAAATAAACTAACTGAGGAAAATAAACCCATAAAAATTAGAATCAACCGAATTCAAGCTAAGGACTCCATGATGCATCAAGAGTCAGTCAAACAAATATAAAGATTAAAAAATTAGAAGTTTGAAATATCTCACTGGAAAAAGAACTGACCTGGAAAACAGATCAAGGAGAGATAACCTAAGAATTCTTGGTCTACCAGAAAGCCAAGATAAAACAAAAAACAAACAAACAAACAAAAAAAAAAAAACAGCCTGGACAACATCCTTCCAGACACTGTCAAAGAAAACTGTCCTGAGGTCCTAGAACCAGAGGAAAAATGGTTATTGAAAGAATTCGCCAGCCACCCCCTGGGAGAGATCCCAAATTAAAAACTCCAAGAAATATAGTAGCCAAATTCCAGAATTATAAGGTCAAGGAAAAAATACTGTAAGCATCCAGAAAGAAACAATTAAAATATTGTGGACCTACAGTCAGAATTACACAGCACCCAGCAGCTTCTACATGAAAAGATGAGAGATATTTGATACTTTGTAAGGCAAAAGAGCTTGGACTTCAATATATATAAACCAAGGGGTATTGTATCCAAATTCGTAGAAGAGAAGTTAAGGACAGAAAAGGAAGAAATAGGTAGCAAAACTATCCTAGTGGGGGACCTCATTATCTCCCCCCCCCAACTTGATAAATCTAAGCTCAAAATAAACAAGAAAGATGTTAAGGAGGTGAATAGAATTTTAGAGAGGCTAGATATGATAGCAATCTGGAGAAAATTGTGTGGGAATAAAAAGGAATGTACCTGCTTATCAGTGGTACATGGCACATAAGTGAAAACTGAGCATGTACTAGGGCATAAAAACCTCACAATTCATGCAGAAAGGCAGAAATATTAAATGCATCATTATCAGATCATGATGCAATAAAAGTCATATGCAATAAAGGGCCATGGATAGATAGAATAAAAATGAATTGGAAACTAAATAATTTAATCTTAATGAATTAGTGAGTCAAACAAGAAATTATAGAAACAATCAGTAACTGCATTCAAGAGAATGACAATAATGAGTCAACATACCAAAACTAGTGAGATGCAGCAAAAGCAGATCTCAGGGGAAGTTTTTTATCCCTGAATGCATACATGAATAAAATAGAGTAAATGGAGGCCAATAAATTGGGAATGCAATTGAAAAATCTAGAAAAAGAACAAATTGAAAATTCCCAATTAAATACTAAATTAGAAATAATGAAAACCAAAGGAGAAATTTATAAAATTGAAATTAAGAAACTATTGAATTAATCAATAAAACTAAGTGCTGGTTTTATGAAAAAAAATAAAATTGATAGAACTTAAGTCAATATAATAAAAAAAGAAAGAAGAAAACAAAAAGGGCTAATCTTCCCCCCAAAAAGAGGAAATTAAAACAATAATTAGGATTTTACCCAATATTATGCACATATATTTAAGAATCTTAATGAAATGAATGAATATTTACAAAAATATAAGTTACCCAAATTAACTGAAGAGGAAGGAAATTACTAAAATAATGCCATCTCAGAAAAAGAAATTGAACAAACCATCAAAAAACTCCCTAGGAAAAAATCTCCAGGGCTAGATGGATTTACTAGCAAATTCAATTAAACATTTAAAGAACAATTAATTACAATACTTTACACAGAATATGGAAAAATTGCTGAAGGAGTCCTACCAAATTCATTTTATGAAACAAATTTGGTACTGATACCTAAATCAAAAAGAGACAAATGGAGAAATAATGTTATAGACCAATTTCCCTCATAAATATAGATGAATTTTTTTTTAAATAGTAGCAAAAAATGACAGCAACTTATCACAAAAATAATACACTTTGATTAGGTAGGATTTATTCCAGGAATGCAAGGATGGTTTGATATTAAGAAACCTATTAGTAAAATTGATCATATCACAACAAGCTAGCAGAAAACATATGATTATCTCAATAGATGCAGAAGGGCTTTTTTTTTTTTTTTTAAAGCAATTGGGGTTAAGTAACTTGCTCAAGGTTACATGGCTAGTCATTTGATTTATGCGTGGGTGCTCATTTTCTGAGGCCGGATCTGATCTCGGGTCATCCAAACTCCAAGGCCGACGCTCTTACTCACTGCGTCACCTAGCCGCCCCTTTAGGGCAATTGGGGTTAAGTAACTTGCCCAAGGTTACACGGCTAGGTTTTTGTTTGTGCGGATTAAGTGTTGGAGGCCGGCTCAGAACTCAGGTCCTTCTGATTCCAGGGCTGGCTATTCACTGCGCCACCTAGCCGCCCCTGCAGAAGGGCTTTTTACAAAACATAACACTCATTCACATTGAAAACAGTAGGAAGTATAGCAATAAATGGAGTCTTCCTTAAAATAATAAGTAGCATCTATCTAAAAGCATCAACCAGTATTATAAATAATAGGGATATGCTGCTAGCATTCCCAATAAGATATGGATTGAAACAAGGATGAACAGCATCACCACTCTTATTCAATTTGGTCCTGGAAATGTTAGCAGTAGTAATAAGAGAAGAAAAAGAAATTGAAGGGATCAAATTAGACAAAGAAGAGACTAAGCTATCACTGTTTGCAGGTGATATGATGATATACTTAGAGAATCCTAGAGAATCAAGTAAAAAACTATTTGAGACAATAAAAAATTGGCAAAGTTGAAGGATGTAAAATAAACCCACATAAATCCTCAGCATTCCTAATGAAGTCCAACAGCAAGAGATAGAAAGAGAAATCCCATTTAAAATTACTGTAGACATAAAATATTTGGGAATCTATCTGCCAAAACAAACCCATGATATGTATGAAGAAAACTAAGAAACATTTTTCACACAGATAGAGTCAGATATAACTAATTGAAAAAAAAAAAAACATCACTTGCCCATTGCTGGGTCAAGCTAGTATAATAAAAATTTCAATTTTGCCTAAATTAAATTACATATTAATGACAAACCAATCAATCTACCAAAGAATCGCTTTATAGACTTGGAAAACATTGTAACAAAAGTCATTTAGAAGAACAAAAGGTCCAGAATATCAAGGGAATTAATGACAAAAAGCTAGGGAAGGTGGCCTAGCCATACCAGATTTTAATCTGTATTATAAAGCAGCAGGCATCAAAACTACTTGGTACTGTCTGAGGAATATAGTGGTGTATCAATGGAATATATTGGGTACACCAGAGTCAGCCGTCAATGACTATAGTAATCTACAGTTTGATAAACCTAAAGACCCCAGTTTGGGAGATAAGAACTCACTATTTGACAAAAAACTATTGGGAAAACTGGAATATAGTATGGCAGAAACTGGACATAAACCATTATCTTACACCATATACCAAAATAAAGTCTAAATGGGCACATGATATAGGTATAAAGGCTGATACTGTAAGCAATATCTGAAAGCAAGGAATAGTTTTCCTGTCAGATCTATGGAGAAGGGAAGATTTTATGAACAAACAAGAGTTACGGAGAATTATAAAATGCAAAATGGATAATTTTGATTGCATTAAATTGTGAAGTTTCTGTGCAAATAAAGGCAATTTCATCAAGATTAAGAGGGAAATCAACAATTGGGAGATAATTTTTACAGCCAATGTTTCTGATAAAGGCCTAATTTCTAAAATGTACAGAGAATTGAGTCAAATCTATAAGAATACAAGTCATTCCCCAATGGTAAATGGTCAAAGGATATGAATTCTCAGAGGAAGAAATTAAAGATAAGTATTCATATGAAAAAATGATCTAAATCACTATTGATTAGAGAAATGAAAATCAAAATAATTCCGAGGTACCACATCTCACTGGTCAGGTTGGCTAAGATGACAAAGAAGGAAAATGAAAAATGCTGGAGAGGATGTGGGAAAATTGGGACACTAAGGTATTGATGGTGGATTTGTGAACTGATTCAACCATTCTGGAGAGCAATCTGGAAGTTTTCCTAAAAGGCTATAAATAAGTACATACCCTTTTACCTAGCAATACCACTTCTAGTTTTGTATCCCAAAGAGATTATAGAAGTGGGAAGAGACCCCAGATATACAAAAATATTTATGGCAGCTCTTTTTGTGGTGGCAAAAAAATGGAAATCAAGGGAATGCCCATCAAATTGGGAACAGCTAAATAAGTTGTGGTATATGAATGTAATGGAATACTATTGTGCAATAAGAAGAACAGACTTCATGACAGCCCAGAAAGACTTATACAAACTGATGTTGAGTGAGAAGAACAGAACCAGGAAAAATGTGTACCCAGTTACAGATACAACATATGTGTGATGACCAACTTTGATAGACTGGGCTTCTCTCAGCAATACAGGGTTATAACAAAAGACTCATGATGTAAAGAGATGTCCACATTGACAGATAGAACTGCAGAGTTTGAATGCAGATTGAAGCCAACTACCTGCTCTCTTTTTTTCTTGTTTTGTTTCCTCTTTCTTATTGTTCATCTTGTCAGTTGCAATCTTTCTTTCCAACCTGAGTAGTGTTTAATGTGAATGTACTTGCATATCCTATATTTAGTTGGGTGCCTCCATGGTGGGGGGGTAGAGGAGGAGAGAGTGGAGTAGAAAATTTGAAACTCAAATGATTGTGGAAAGGATCTTGTAAACTAAAAGTAAACAAATGAACTAACGAAACACCTGGTAGTATATCAACTGCTCCTCAAATTTGTGAGCACGGAGTCTCTCACTGAAATGGTCAATAGAGAAAGCATATGGACACAACAACTTCAGAACTCGGAATACTAAAGAGAACAGCACAACGATAAAAGTGGAAGAAAACTATAAATAACTTCATTGGCTTCAGGGAAGTCCTACAAAGGATCACTTTTAATGAACCAATAATGAGGAGATGGTTGTTTCCAGTATGCTACCCTAGAGGTGTTATAGAGGTATCACTAATTTAGTAGCATTGAATACTTTATCAAAGTTAAAGTCTAATATCACATGATTTCATTCTAGTATAATGAAGAAAGTTAACAAATCAAGTATTTATTGTGTGGCCTATTAGGGGACAACCTCTGGTGGGTACTGATCCACAAGAGGAGTCCTGAAATATTACAACATAGAGCTAATTTGTACTTAATTGAAAGTGGTGGTTTCACTAGGATATCATTATGAAAGTATGCAGCTTGGTTGTCATGGTTATATCTAAAGGTGTTGCCACTGATTTTACCCATGTTAGCAGACCATTGTTGTAAATAGGTAAGGCATTAAAGCAATCTCAGTGAAGACATTGGAACTTCATGACCATCCAAAATTATCAAGTCCCTATCACTTCCTACATTTCAGATTTCTAATGTGTCATGGAATTATTTGCCCTAAATTATTTTTATTGCAATGAGTATTCTTATTTGTCTTAGGTCCTTGGATTTCAGAGCTCCTAACATATCTTGGTGCTTTCATATACAGTTTCCCCTTGTCCTTTTCCAACATATACTTCTTTTTAGACCTCTCCTCCATACCATTCAGACACTACTTTTTTCCTCTTTCAAGAGGTTTGCATAATTCTTTAAATGTAATCTCTGTCTAAGGAGACTTATAGTATATAGAGTTTAATAATATCAATATATTCATATCCTAGAATTTTTTAATGTTATTCCCTTACTTTTCCTTCTCCTCAGTATATAATGGACATGAGTAGAGTTCAGAAGCATATAAAAACCTATAGAGAAATTTACTTTTTCTATATTTGCAATATTCTTTTGCACTGATACTGTGACCTTCACTGGCACAAAACAGGTTGGAAGAAGTGACCAAGTCAACTTTCCAAGTGTATCTCTTTTGGCACCTTATTGTTCCCTTTCTGCTTACAGAACGACAATCAATTCTTTCATCATTTTTGTCTCATAATGACTGAAGTGATTTCGGCTGCATATCTTTCTGTAGATCAACTAGTTCACATCAGTTGTCTGCAATTTTGGCTGTGACAGCCCACTCTAAAAGGCACCTGCTTGGCAATAGTATGGCCAAGATACAGTGGCTTCCTGCTTGCCAGAGACCAGGTGCAGAATTCTACATGGACAGGGTCATTGCACATTCTGGTTTTAGCCATCTGTAGTGACAAAGCATGTTGATTATGGGCACAAATCTTACTCTGGAAAAGGTCTCGCTTTTGGTATTTAAAAAATCGAATAGTGACCAGGGGAACCAGACATTTCATCCCCATATTCTCTCAAAACTTCAATTGCTGTTATTATTTTTGTTTTTTTGTTTTTGTTTTTTTCATTTTTAAAGATGTTCTGAATACATGAACCATATTTCGGCATTGATAAAATAATCTGAAAAGTGAAATCAATGTGTGATGAAATTTAAAATACTGGCATATTGATATAATATTAATTGTTTATTTAAAAATTCGGTGACTTCATCAGTATGGCATCTTTCCAATGTGAAAACTCCTTGTACCACTGCAAAGCACATTTGATCTATGAATCAATAGGTAAACCCTAGATATTTGTTGGATATTCATGAAAGATGCTTGGCTTCTCTCTCTCTCTGTCTCTGTCCCTGTCTATCTCTATCTCTGTCTCTGTCTCTGTCTCTTTGTTTCTCTGTCTCTCTGTCTCTCTCTCTCTCTGTCTCTCTGTCTCTCTGTCTCTCTGTCTCTGTCTCTGTCTCTGTCTCTGTGTCTCTGTCTCTGTCTCTGTCTCTGTCTCTCTCTCTCTCTCTCTCTCTCTCTCTCTCTCTGTCTCTCTCTCTCTCTGTCATAAATTACTTTATATAATATACCAGATGTCTTTTGCCCCATAAATTTTCAGGGCCCATAGAAGTGCTTTGCACTGTTGCTATCTCAAGTATACAGCATTGATGGAGCCATGCTGATGAGTGATAAAGACGTGATCCTGGGAAGATAGTCTGAACACTTTCACAGAGTTTTTAATGGGCCATCATTAACTAATACTAAAGTCATTGAGTGTAGACCTAAAATTTAAGTCAATCCCTCTCTAAATGAACTTCTAACTGAAAAAAAAAAAGTATTAAATGCTATTTAGCTCCTCTCATGGGGCAAAGTGTCGGGTGTCAGTTACATCCCAGCAGACATCTTTAAAGCAAGTAGTATACTGCTCATGCAAAATCCAATTAAAATATTCCAAGTTATATGGCAAAAGGAGGCTATCCTCCTGGAGATCAAGTATACCTCCATTGTCCATCTCTATAAAGAAAAGAGGAGCATGTTGTTTTTCAACAATCACAGGGAGGTCTTTCTCTTAGTCATCATTAGCAAGATTCTTGCCAGAATCCTCCTTAATTTACTGATCCCTCTTCTAAAGCCAAGGAATAATTGACATGCTGTATGCTGCCCAATAACTCCAGGAGAAATGCCAAGACTGGTACAGAGGGCTGTGTACTTTGATACTGTTCCTTGAGAGATCTTGTGGAAGACTGTTGCAAAATTTGATTGCCCAGAGAATATTATCAAGATTTTTGGGGTTCTGGATAAAGAATGATATTCTTGCTTTTTTCTCAATCACAAATGTGTCATTTCTCAATCATGGCTGTCTGCTTGCTCACATACTTTTTAACATCATATTTTCTGAGATATTGTTTGATGCCTTCAATGAGGAAGAAAACTATTTAACTTGAAAAGGCTACAAGCTGGGGGTGTCGAGTTGGCGCAGAGAATAGAGCACTGGCCCTGGAGTCAGGAGCACCTGAGTACAAATGTGGCCTCAGACACCTAACACATACAAAAAAACTAGGTGTGTGACCTTGAGCAAGGCACTTAACCCCAATTGTCTCTCCAAAAAAAGAAAAGAAAAGGCTATACACCAAGTCTAGAGTTTGAAAGAGAACTTGTATGTAGCTTTTTATTTGCAGATGATTATACACTTAATGCAACCTCTGAGGCTGAGAAGCAACAGTGTGTGGATCAATTTGCTGCCATTTGTAGTAATTTTGACCTGAAAATTAAGATCAAGAAAAGAAAGAAATCCACCAACAAGCACTGCACCATTCACGTGTGGAACCTTTGGTTACAGAAAATGGAGGAATTCTAAATGCTGCATTTCACCTATCTTAGCAATATACTTGTTAGGAATACCCAAACATATGATAAGGTTGATGAACACATTGCCAGAGCGAATTCAGCATTTGGGAAGCTCTAGAAGAAAATGTAGGATAGAAGGGGCATTAGGCTACATAGCAACATGAAGGTCTACCAACACATTGTGTTGATTTCCTTGTATGCCCAAGAAACCTGAACTATCTACCAGTGCCATGCCAGAACACTGAACTGCTTCCATTTGAATTGTTTTAGGAAGCTTCTGAAGATCACATAGAAAGATAAAGTAGTGTATACTTAGGTCTTCTCTGAAGCTGAACTGCTAAGGATTCAAATTTTATTGCAGAGTGTCAGACTCTGATGGTTTGGTTATGTACCCCAAATGTTAAACATATGTTTATCTAAAAGACTATTGTTATATAGAGAAATAGCACAAGGCAAGTGCCCAGAGAGAGATCAGAAGAAATAGTATGAGAACAACCTTGAGGTCTCTGAAGAAATTTTGTATTGATGGTGAGATATGTGAGATTCTGGCCCAGGAACATCCAGTTGCAAGCAAAGCAGAATCAAAGTAGAACAAAGGAAATATGAGATGTGCAAATCTAGAGGCATCTTTATCCTATGTGTTCAAATTGACTTTTTGTGTCTGACTTGTCATAGAGTTTTCTGAGCTCATATTGGATTTATCAACCACAGTTAAACATATACTTTGACCCCAAAATTATGACATCAGTATTATTTTTCAACTACAAAGAACAAATAGTAATCTATATAATATAAAATATTATATGTAAAACATTATATTAGATTATATCTGCAGTATATACATTGTATATTTTCATGTATATAAATGTGTACATATACCTCTGACAGTGACATAAATATAATTTGAAACTTGGTTTTCCAGAGACCTGTCTTCTATAACTACATGAAATGTGCCTAGATTCACCTAATAACATAAAAATAAATCCCTAGGCCTTTAGAAAAAGCTAAATTATACTTTCTTATTTATTCACTATTTATGAATTTGTTGCTTCACTAAATGTTCTGTACATTTGAAGGACATCAAAGTCAATTGAAAGGAAACAGAGGTGAAATTTCATAAGTTAAATGAACAGCAGTCACAGATTTAACTATAGTATCCAATCTTGTTTATTTTTCCTCAGAATCATTGTAAAAATAATGCATAGGCATAATTTAGTATTTACAGAGCAGTAACAGAAGCAGAGTGTATACATATTATTATTTTAAACGTGTTTTATAAAGAAAATAGCATTGAAATAAATATAATAAGCTAAACTTGTTTAGTAATCATCTACATTTAAATAAACAAATTTTAATGAATAAAATACAATGATTTTTCAGGCACTCCATTTTCCTCATCTCTAAATTGAGAAGGATGGACTTTAAAGGCTCTGAGATCTCTTACAGCTCTGAATCTTATGATCTTTTTAAGTCCTATTAGGATTCCTTTTACATACATACTCTTTTCTCCTTACACAGTTGAAGGCTGTAAAAGTTCTAGGCTTTAAGAACGGAAGCACTGAGTAAAAATGGGAGAATAAAGCATGACCTTACTTCAATTCTTCACAAATTCAACTCTGTAAAACTATAAAACAAGACTCAAAATGAATTATGGAGCAGCAGGATCAATATAAAGATAGGGTAAAAAGAATCTCCAGCCCAGGAAAACTTAGAAGAGAAGTAGGAAAGGGTGGTCTCACTGAGATAAAAGGGAAGCACAATTTAATGTAGTCAATACCCAGGCAACTCAGCAATGAGCCACATCTCAGTAAGCCAGTAGTGAAGCTCTGAAGGTCCTGAACCTCCAGAGGAAGAAGCATTACCTTTTAAACTCATGAGCAGAGCCCAAATTTAACAAGAAATTAAAAGCCACAAAAATTGCTGAAAAACGATGAAAAATAAATAATTTCATTCTAGAAAGTAATATGTTGACAAAAAAAAATCCAAAGTAAACCTAAGAAGAGAAAAACAATGCCCAAATGCCTATATGCATAGTCCCAAATAAAAATCTAACTTAGTCTCAGGCCTACAAAGAACTCTTGGAAGTTGTGTAAAAAAAATTTTTTTAATCAAATAAATGAAGTAGATGCAAATTTGGGAAAATAAATGAAAGTGGTGCAAGAGAATCATGGAAAAAAGAGTGAGCAGCTTGGCAAAAGAAATACAAAAAAGCATAAGGAAAAAAATAGTACAAACATTTACTGAAGAAATAAAACCTTAAATATTAAATTAGCCAAATGGAAATGAAATAAAAATGATCATTGAAGAAAATAATTACTTACACTTTAGAATTGTTCAATTAGAAGCAAATGATTTTGAGACATCAATAAAGAATTAAAAAAAAAAACTAAAGAATGGGAGGAAATAGAAGATAATGAAAAAAAAAACTCACTAAAAACAACTGAAATAGAAAATATATCCAGAAGAGATAATATAAAATTTGTTGGATTACCTAAAAGTCATGATAAAAAATTTAAAAAAGCCTTGGATATGATCTTTCAATAAATTATAAAGGAAAACTTTCTTGATATCCTAGATCTGGAGGGTAAAATAGAAATTGAAAGAATATGCTGATTGCTTCATGAAAGATAATTCAAAGTGAAAACTTGTAGGAATATAATAGCTAAATTCCAGAGCTTCCATATCAAGGAAAAAAATTACTGCAAGGGATCAATCCAGAAAGAAACAGTTCATATATCACAGAGCCACAGTCAAGATTACACAGGATTTAGCAAGTTTTACATTAAAAGACTGGAGGACTTGAAATATGATATTCTAGAAGGCAAATGAGCTAGGATTACAACCAGTAATCACCTACCCAACAACATATAGAATTATCCTTTAGGGAAAACTTTGAATATTTAATGAAATAGAAGGTGTTCAAGCATTCCTGATAAAAAGAGTAGAATAGAACAGAAAATTTAATTTTTAAAAATAAGGCTCAAGAGAATCATAAAAAGTTAATCAAGAGCTTCCCCTTTCCCCTCCTTCCTTGTCCCCTTTCCCTTCCTTTTCCCTCTCCCTCTCCCCTTCCCCCCTCTCCCCCTCCCCTCCCTTTCCCCCTTCCCCCTCCCCATTCCCTTACCCATCCTTCCCTCCATCCTTTCTCCTTTCTCGCTTCCCGGGCCTAGACGATGCCGTGGTGGAGACGGCTGAGGAGGCCACGGAGCCTGCCGAGGCGGACATCACCGGCCTGTGCCAGGACATGTTCTCCAAAATGGCCACGTACCTGACGGGCGAGCTGACAGCCACCAGTGAAGATTATAAACTTCTGGAAAATATGAACAAACTGACTAGCTTGAAGTATCTAGAAATGAAAGATATCGCAGTAAACATAAGTAGAAACCTAAAGGACTTAAACCAGAAATATGCCCCCCTTCAGCCTTATCTGGATCAGATCACTTTAATTGAGGAGCAAGTAGCCTGTCTTGAACAGGCAGCTTACAAGTTGGATGCCTATTCAAAGAAACTAGCCTGTACGCTTGGAACCTCATCTAAGCGTGTGCTTCCTTGTGTGCCCTGGACCAAGGCTCAGAAATCAGGATCAACCCCGTCTGGAGCAGACACAGATGAGAGGCTTTCGGCTTCCTGGCTCTTCCCTTGCCCCCACCCCCCTCATAACCTGTTCTTCAGCTTAAATAAAAAATGCCAACCTATGAAAAAAAAAAAAGTTAAGAAAGGAAAAAAATGTCATGAAATTCATTGTTTTAATGGTTTACAGCAAATGATACTAGTAACTCTTAACTTTATCAGTATTAGGGCAAGTTAAAGGCATATTCATAGATGATGGGCACATATATTACCTGACTGTGATAAGATGATAGTAGGAACAAAATTAAGAAGTGAGAAAGAGGATTGCCCTGGGAGAAGGGGGAAGGGAGAAGTAAAATGAGATAAATTATCTAACATGAAGAGGCACGAAAGAACTATTACAGGAGAGGCAAAGATGGGGAGTGATGGGCAATGCTTGGATCTCACTCTCATTGGAATTGCCTCAAAGAGGGAATAAAATGAATGTTCATTTTGGAATAAAAATCTTTCTTACCTATTAGGGACATAGGAGAAAGGGATCAGAGAAGGAAGGATTGATAGAAGGAAGGGTAAATGTGGAAAAGTAATGGGTAAACCTGAATCACTTTTTACAAAGGATGGAGTGAAAGGAGAAAGAGAGAGAGAGAGAGAGAGAGAGAGAGAGAGAGAGAGAGAGAGAGAGAGAGAGAGATGGCAATGGCAATTTGAAGACCTTCTCTGCTCTGAAGATATTCCCTGCCCCCTAATAGGCTAAAAATAACCACATGGAATCTGCTGTGGGGGGAGTTTGCTGAAGGGCTAAGCAGAACCCACAGGAAGTTGGGAGTCAGAGCAGCTAAACATAGGGAGGAAACAGAGAGCAAGCAATGCTGTGAGGATGCTGTGGCTCTCTGCTATGTCGTGGTGTATTAAATTATATGATACTATGATGGATTTGGTTTCCTGGTGTAGGGATTTGGTTTTCTGGTGTCTGAATGAATGCTTTTCTTTTATTTTATGTATGAAGCTTCTGTTATATTTTGAAATTGAGCATTATGCTGGAATACTAACAATTGCTATCAGCACTGTGAATATTGCAACGGTACTACATTTGGTGTGGAGGATAAGATAATATGATATCAGATCACTAATTGGAGGCAGAAGGGATTTAGAAGAAGAAATGGACATCCCTCGGAGGGCGGAGCCATGATGGTGGGGTAGAAACAGATCATCCAAGACACTCTGCCCCCAGATTACCCCCAAACTATGTAAAAGGGGACTCTGAACAACTTCTGGAGCTCCAGCACCCACAGAACGACAAAGAGAAGCTAACCTCCTGCTGAGGACAGCCCAGCAGCACTGCAGAAAGGACCAGCACAGTGCTCTGGGAGCCGGCAGTGCACAGCGCCCAGAGCACGGGGAGTCAAGCTGAGCGGAGACCAGGTGCCCATTAGCCGAGGTTGTAGCCCCAGGGTGGCAGGGCCAGCAGTCAGCTGGAGGAACCCCAGAACACCAGCAGCTGTGGCGACTCCAGAATTATCAATATAGACATGCCTAGGACAAACTGAGAGGTTAGTGTCCTATGGACTTTGGGATCAGTATTTGGGGAATGCGTCAGCTCCCTCCCCTGAGGGCTAGAAGCCGCTGAGGAGACACGCTATTTTGCAGTTTTCAAAGGCGGCTCCAGCTCCCGGCCTCCAAATCGTAGGGAGAACCAGCGATCAGTCTTGGGGGGTAATCGCTCTTACTTTAACCTCCCTGGATCTGGATTGTGATCTAGGGTGGGAGTCGTGGGTGGGTTTACAGCTTGCCAGAAACGGAAGTTGCCCCCCACACGTTTGGGATGAAAATTTCTCTATCTGGCCTTAAAGCCATAGTGTGGCAACAAGCCGAAAAGTCAAGTAATTAAATGGCAACATGCCAAGGCAAAGGAAAGAGAAAAATGCAACCCTAGACTCCTATTTTGGGGGCATAGAGCAGGAAAAGGACTGTGAGTTCAGAAGTCCTGCTCCAAAAGCTCCAGGGGAAAACATGAGTAGGTTGCAGGCCATAGAGGACCTTAAGAAGGACTTTAAAAATCAAATAAGAGAAGTGGAGGAAAAATTGGAAAGAGAAATGAGAAGGATGCAGGAAAAGTATGAAATAAGGGTCAACAGCCTGACTGTGGAAAACAACACCTTAAAAAATAGACTAACTCAAATGGCAAAGGAGGCCCCAAAGGGCAATGAGGAGAAGAATGCCTTAAAAAGTCGAATTTGCCAGATGGAAAAAGAATCTCAAAAGTTCACTGAGGAGATTCATTCCTTCAGAGTTAGACTGGAGCAAATGGAAGCTAATAACTTTATGACAAATCAACATGCTGTTAAGCAGATCCAAACAAACGAAAGATTAGAAGGCAATGTGAAATACCTCATGGGAAAAACCACTGACCTGGAAAATAGATCCAGGAGAGACAATTTAAAAATTATTGGACTCCCCGAAAGCCATGGTCAAAGAAAGAACCAAGAAATCACCCTTCAAGAAATGCTCAAGGTGGGGCAGCTAGGTGGCGCAGTGAATAGAGCGTCGGCCCTGGAGTCAGAAGGACCTGAGTTCGGAGCCGGTCTCCGACACTTAATCCACACAAACAAAAACCTAGCCATGTAACCTTGGGCAAGTTACTTAACCCCAATTGCCCTAAAGGGGCGGCTAGGTGGCGCAGTGAGTAAGAGCGCCGGCCTCAGTGTTGGGATGGCCCGAGATCAGATCCGGCCTCAGAAAATGAGCACCCACACATAAATAATGACTAGCCGTGTAACCTTGAGCAAGTTACTTAACCCCAATTGCTTTAAAAAAAAATGCTCAAGGAAAATTGTCCTGCTGTTTTAGACCCAGAGGGGAAAATAGCGGTTGAAAGAATCCACTGACCACCTCCTGAAAAAGATCCCAAAAAGAAAACTCCCAGGAATATTATAGCCAGGTTCCAGAATCCCCAGATCAAGGAGAAAATACTACAAGCAGCCAGCAAGAAACAATTTCAATATTGTGGAATCACAATCAGAATAGCCCAGGACCTGGCAGCTTCTACATTGAGGGATAGAAGGGCATGGAATATGATATTCCAGAAGGCAAAAGAGCTGGGAATGAACCCAAGAGTCACCTACCCAGCAAAACTGAGTATCTTGTTTCAGGGGAAAATATGGTCATTCAGTGGAATAGAGGACTTTCAAGCATTCTTGAGGAAAAAACCAGAATTGAATAGAAAATTTGGCACCTAGACACAAGAAGGAAGAGATACCTGAGAAGGTAATCAGGGAAAAGAAATCAAATGGAACTTATCAAAGTTGAACTATTTACATTCCTATATGGAAAAGCAAAAACTGTGACTGATAATATCTTTCTCACTACGAAAATAATGGAAGAAGGTTGTGTGGTCATATGAATACATATGTGAATGTTCGTGTATATGGTTAGAGTTGTATATGGATAGAGGGAATAGGTTGAATTTTTTGGGAAGGGAGAATACTCAAGGGATTAAATCATGAGGTGAAAGAGGAAAGTGACAAGAGGAGATGGGGAGAGACAGGGTAGGGTAAACTATCTCATGTAGAAGAAGCAAGGAGAAGTGGTTGCAAGGGAGGGCGAGAATAGGAAGGCAAAAAAGGCAAAACGACATTCTCATTGAATTAGGTTCAGGGAGAGAATGACATACATACTAAATGGGATATCTCAACTTGCAGCAGGATAGGGGGAAGGGGGATGAGAGGAGGGATGATGGATGGGAGGGCATCCTTGGGGGGTGGGGTAGATCCCTACAGGATCATGTAGGGAATGGACCAGGTGGGGGGTGGGATGAGTGGGAGGGAATTTAAGCAGCCTTGTACAATATATCTACTATGATAATGTTTTGCATAGCTAGTCATGTACACCATATACTGAATTACTTATTTCCCCAGAGGGAATGGGTGACAAGGGAGGAAGCAAATGGATCTGAAATTCGAGGTTTTAATATTAAATGTTTCAAATATATACAAATACTACTGTTAATACTCTTTTTCTTATAATTGGGAGAGATGATGTGCAGGCATTGGGACACAAAGATTAACCTTCCTCTAATGGAAAAGTCGAAGGGGGTATGGGGAAAGGTATGGGAGAGAGCAGATTGGAGGAAGTGATATGTTGTGGGACTGCTATTCTGGGAGGTTGGGTAGGCGAATAATGGGGGGGAAATGATTGTAACTCAAAATTTGGCGGAAATGTATGATGTAAAACAGAAGTTAATAAAGCATTTGTTAAAAAAAAGAAAGAAATGGACATCCCTCCATGGTAGGACTTACCGTAGTCCTTCCTAGAAAGGGAGTGAGATAAAAGTACATGGCTCTTTTTGGGATCTTTTTCAGGAGGTGATCGGTGGATTCTTTCAACCTCTATTTTGCCCTCTGAATCTAAAACATCAGGGCAATTTTCCTTCAGAATTTCTTGAAGGGTGATTTCTAGGTTCTTTCCTTGATCATGGCTTTCAGGTAGTCCAATAATTTTTAAATTGTCTCTCCTGGATCTATTCTCCAGGTCAGTGGTTTTTCCCATGAGATATTTCACATTGCCTTCTAATCTTTCATTTGTTTGGATCTGCTTAACAGCATCTTGATTTCTCATAAAGTCACTAGCTTCCATTTGCTCCAGTCTAACTCTGAAGGAATGAATCTCCTCAGTGAACTTTTGAGATTCTTTTTCCATCTGGCAAATTCGACTTTTTAAGGCAGTCTTCTCCTCAATGCCCTTTTGGGCCTCCTTTGCCATTTGAGCTAGTCTATTTTTTAAGGTGTTGTTTTCCTCAGTCAGGCTGTTGACCCTGATTTTCATACTTTTCCTGCATCCTTCTCATTTCTCTTTCTAATTTTTCCTCCACTTCTCTTATTTGATTTTTAAAGTCCTCCTTAAGGAGGGCATCCTTGGGGTGAGGGGAGGTTGGAAGTACCCACTATAGAAGAGGGACAGGATCATGTAGGGAATGGACCAGGTGGGGGGTGGGATGAGTGGGAGGGAATTATAAGCAGCCTTGTACAATATATCTACTATGATAATGTTTTGCATAGCTAGACATGTACAACATATACTGAATTACTTATATCCCAAGAAGGAATGGGTGACAAGGGAGGAAGGAAATGGATCTGAAATTCAAGGTCGTAACATTAAATGTTTCAAATATATATATAAATACTATTATTAATACTCTTTTGCCTATAATTGGGAGATAAGATGTGCAGGCATTGGGACACAAAGATTCATCTTCCTCTAATGGAAAAGTCGAAGGGGGTATGGGAGAAGGTATGGGAGAGAGCAGATTGGAGGAAGCGATATCTTGTGGGACTGCTATTCTGGGAGGTTGGGTAGGGGAATAATGGGGGGAAAATGATTGTAACTCAAAATCTGGCGGAAATGAATGATGTAAAACAGAAGTTAATAAAGTATTTGTTTAAAAAAAATAAAAAAAAAAGTTTAGGAAAAAAAAAGTACATGGCTCTGTGAAAACTGGGCACTTAGGCTACAGAAAGGAGAACCCAGTGATTTAAATATATATTTACAAGAAATACCAATAAAATCAGAGAGAGAACTGAAAGGAATGTGCACAAGGGGCTGGGCTTTACTAATAGGTTACCATATTAAAGGTAAGAGCAGAGATAAGCTGTTACAAGAGAAAATTCAAATGGAGAAAAAAGTAGCTGTTTTGAAGGAGAAGTTGGCTGTGTTACAGCATTCAGGCTCTTCATTAGAAGAGCAAGTTGGAGGGTCTCAGGTGGTATAAGAGAGGACTGTTGTGTGTTTGGCTCAGAAGAAGAAGCAGAAAAGTGGCAGGTGGGAGGTTCATATAATTTTGGTAGAGTCTGAACATAGTTGTCTTGGCAATGGCTGCCAGGAGATGACATAGCTAGAAAATGATGTTCATGTTCAGGCTTTTATAAGGGCAGAAGTTCACCCCCATACTGAAAGGAAATCAGGAGAATCATGGGGTACAGAATTCAGGGAGATAATTAAATGTTTCAATAAACTGGAAATTACTGACATATCAAGTAGATTCACCTAAATTATGATAGAATGGAAGAGCAAACAAAGTAATACTTTGCTGTTTGTTTCAGCTCTTGAAGTGCTTTGAGCCTAGCCATTGATTGCATCAAATTCTTGTTGGAAACAGTATACATTACTTTAATAGGCATAAGTGAGTTTAGAGACCTTACCTACACTTAATAGGCCTAATGTCATTACCTGGAGCCCAAGGTGGAATGAGTTTGCCTAAAGAGCAGATTAGGAAGGGTGGAAGAATAAGGGTGGAAAAGGAAAAAGCAGAGTAAGAGAAAAGCTGGAACCAAGCAGAACTGAGAGGGAGAATGCTTCTGATTTCTACACTCTTGTCTGTTCTATGTTGAGGTTACAGTTTTAGTAGGAAAAATAAAAAAATGGACCCAAGCACTATTCCTGAACCTTCTGAAGTAATTACTTTAAAGTAGTATCATGTGTCAGGTGGGTAAGATGAAACTACCAATACTATAAAAGAATAAGTTGAAACAAGAGTGATAGTCTCTACAACCACTCAATGGAATAATGCAGTTTGGACAGTAGGAAAGCCAAATGGGACATGGAGAGTCAGAGTGCATTATAGACAATTGAAAAAGGTGATTACCCCCTTGTATGCTGCTGACCCAGATATTGTCACCTTAATAGAAAGGACCCAGAAATATAATGGGATTGATATGTAGTTATTCGTTTAGCCAATGCTTTTTTTTTACTATCTCAATAGACTCCAAAAATGGGACCAGTTTGCCTTCACTTAACAAAGCAGACAATATGCTTTTACCTGCTTGCCACAAGAATATATGCATAGTCTTCCTATGTCTCATAGGATTGTGCTTGAACATTTGGATGAATTATAGCTACCTGGTGTACAGCTTACATACAAGATAAATGATATTATGATATAAGGAAAAAAACTGTAAAATAAAGTGGAAAAGGTTTTGATGCTTTTAATTGGACATAAGAAAAGCAATAGGTGGGAAATTAGACCAGTTAAGTTTCAAGAAACGATTCAAAATGTAAAATTTTGGGGTATACTATGGAATAAGGGACTGTGAGAGATTCTTTTACAATCCTGACAAAAGATTCATGATTTCCTATCCCTATCAATAACAAAGAGGCCAAAAAGTTTATAGGATTATCGGGATATTGGAGTCACCACATGTTGCATCTGGGACAGATTTTGAAACCATTATATAAAGTTGCTAGGAAGAAATTTGAATTGGATTGAATACTTCAGCTAAGTGAGTAAAGCTATTGAAGAAACCAGTGTTGCTATACAATTGACGCCAGACTTATGGCCTATCCAAAATCTCCCAGTAGAATTACAAGTGACTCTACAGGATGAATATGCAATCTGGAGTTTATGGCAAAAACAACGAAGCTGAAATGTAACCTTAGGATTTTGGTCAAGGAAACTCCCTTCATCTGTAGTTCAATATACACCTTTTGAAAAAGAGTTGTTAGCTATTATATTGGATTATATTATATTATATTATATTATATTATATTATATTATATTATATTATATTATATTATATTATATTATATTATATTATGTTAGCTATATATTGGATTTTGGTAGAGACTGAACAACCGACTCTGGGCCATGAAGTGGTATTAAGTCCATGCACAAGAGGCTAGCATAATTAAATGGAAATGGTATATTAAAAATAAATCTAAAACACGCAAAATTATAGTTTCTGCTCTACATGAATCTACAGCAAGTATAGATAATGAAGGGAATTATACACTCCCTGAACCAAAACAAAATTTGTACAGTCCTTGATAAAATGGAATGATTAATATTATGGATTCTCTGAAGAACAGAAGAAACATGCATGGTTTATTGATGGGACAGCAAAATATTTGGGCAATAAAAGACATAGTAGAGCAGTAGCCTATAATCCATGTACTAGGTGGACTTAAGAAAGTACTGTGATAGGTGGAACTAAAGAATATGCTGAACTTATGGCAGTACATCAAGCCATTAATACAGAGGAAGGAAGACAGTGCCATATATCCACTGATTCATCGGAGGTAGCTAATGGGTTAGCAATATGGATGCCCAATTAGAAAAATTAAAATTGGGAAATTCATGGTAAACAAGGCTATGCCAAAGAATTATTGGAAAATATATGTAACATGACTTTGGTTATTGATTTGACAATTTTTCATATAGATGAGCATGTGGCCCTCACAACACAAGAACATGAGTACAACACACATGCTGATCAACTAGAAAAGCTTGCTACTCAACATATCGTCCTTACCCCAAAACCAACTGATTATACAGTAATAGCAAAATGGGTGCATCAAATTTCCATTATTTTAGGAGTCGAGGCCACACACTCCTGGATACAAGATCAAGGTATTAGTGACTTTCATCAAATATTGAAACAAGTAGTAGAGGAATGTCATATATGTCCGTTGAAAAAGGAACCAACTTTTCCCTGAGGAGCAACTGGAGAGACAACAAGGGAAAAAAGTCTAGCTCAAATTTGGCAAGTAGACTACATTGACCTGCACCCCAAGATAAAGGATGTATATTTATATATCCTTGTGTTGACACCTATTCAGTTATACTAGTGACTTGTCCTTATAAGAATATGATCAAGAAAAACACCCGTAAAACTCTAGATCTTATAAGTCCATGTTATGAAACCCCAATGCAGATCCAAAGGGACAGTAGGTCATATTTCAAAGATAATGAAATGAAGAAATATTGTTTTCTAAACAATATGGCATTCCATATTATCCACAAGCATCTGGGTTAATTGTAAAAATGAATAGATTGTTGAAAGAAGAGTTAAGAAAGTTAAGTTCAGGTCAGAGTCAAGATGATAGAGTAGAAACAGTACTACCACAGGGCTCAAGGTTCCACCTCCCCCAATTCATGTAAAAAGGGACTCTGAACAAACTTTGGAGCTACAGCACCCACCCTACATCACCCAAAAAAATGACACAGAGAAGCGAACCTCCCACTGAGGACAGCCCGGCAGGCTGGCAGGGATCAGCCAGCACAGTGCTCTGGGAGCCAACCCCAGGCCCGCTTAAGCCAGAGGTTTTAGCCCCAGGGTGGCCTGACAAACCACCAGCTAGAGGAACTCTAGATCACCAACAGCTGTGGCAGTTTCCAGAAATATCAACACATAAATGCAAAGGAAAAAGTGAGAGGTTAATGCAGTGTGGACTTTGGGATCCAGTAGTTGGTAGTGTGGTTGGCCTCTGTCCCCAGGGTGAGAATCCACTGAGGGGCCACAGAGTGCAGCCACCAACATTTGGCAGCTTCAGCTCCTGTTCTGCACTTTTTAGGGGGACTAAGCAACCAGTCTGAAGAGTAATCACTCTTGCTTTTACCAGCTTGGATCTGGATTGCAGTCTAGGGTGTAGGTCTTGGGGTGTGTGACCAACTTGCCAGAGCATATGGACGCTTCAGAGAGGGCACCCAACTAATACCTTAGGCAGCTGAGATAATCCCAGCATCTGGGACAAAGCTCCCCTATCCGGTAGAAGAGTCCTACTGTGGCAAAAAGCCCAGGGGTCAAGTGATTGAGTGGTGACTTGAGCAGGCAAAGAAAGCAAAATGAACAGAGCAACCCAAGTTTACACTCCTATTTGGGTAACAAAAATGATAAAAGCATGTAACAGGAGGAAGATAGTAAAGTCAGAACTCCTGTACCAAAGCTTCAAAGAAAAATATGAGCAGGTTATAGGTTATAGAGGACCTTAATAAGCAATTAAGAGAAGTGTAGGAAAAATTGGGCAGAGAAATGAGAACAATGCAAGAAAATTATGAAATGAGAGTCAACAGCCTAACCGAGGAAAATAACATCTTATAAATTATATTAACTCAAATGGCAAAAGGGGCTCAAAAAGCCAATGAGGAGAAGAATGCATTAAAAATTGAATTTGCCAGGTGGAAAAATAATCTCAAAAGCTTACTGAAGAGATCATTACTTCATAATTAGATTAGAGCAAATGGAAGTTACTGACTTTATGAGAAATCAAGATGCTGTTAAACACATCCAAACAAATAAAAGAACAGAAGGCAATGTGAAATATCTCACTTGAAAAACCACTCACCAGGAAAATGGATCCAGGAGAGATAATTTAAAAACCATTGGACTACTTGAAAACCATGATCAAAGAAAGAACCTAGAAATTATCCTCAGAGAAATTATGAAGGAATACTACCCTGATATTTTGGAACCAGAGGACAAAATACAGGTTGAAAGAATCCATCGATCACCTCAGGAAAAAGATCCCACTCCACAAAATCTCCTAGAAATATTATAGCCAGGTTCTGAAATTCCCAGATCAAGGAGAGAATATTACAAGCAGCCAAGAAAAAACAATTTGAATATTGTGGAAACACAATCAGCATAACACAAGATCTGGCAGCTTCTACACTGAGATATCAAAGGTCTTGAAATGTGTTATATAGAAGGTCAAAGGAGCTGGAATTAAAACCAAGAATCACCTATCAGATACAAAAAAGCAAGAGAAGCATGAGAAGGTAAACCGGGAAAAGAAATCATAAGAAACTTGTCAAAGTTGAACTATTTCCATTCCTATGTAGAAAAATGATAATTGTAAGAGATGAAACATTTATCAGTATGAAAATCGTTGAATGGAATAGAAATATATGAGTGTGTGTGTGTGTGTGTGTGTGTGTGTGTGTGTGTGTGTGTGTGTATGTGTGTCGATATAGGAGGGTATGAGTAGCCACACAGAGTGCCTGCAGAGGCCATGACTCCACCGCTTCTTTCTCTGCTCTGGGGATAGTAACCAGACCACCCTCCCCCTGCTTGAAAACATTTCCTCACTGTCCCTTTCCTTTGTATTTGGCATTTGTGGATTAAGCAGCCTGGAAACTGCTACAGCTGCTGGTGATTTACTCTCTCAGAGTTTGAAGTTTCTTCCAGCTGCTGCTGGTAGCAGCTTCCCTAGGCTTTCCTGGGGCTAGGCTCAGCTTCCAGCATGCTGTGATGGACCCTTACTGCCTGCCTGCCCTGCTTCTTTCAGCAGGAGATTTTTTCTCTCTGTCACTTTTTGATTTCAGTAGCTCTAATTTTTTTTTTTTTATAATCATTTTTTACATGTATTAGAGGAAGTAGCAGCTGGAACCACATGGAAGTCCTGTTTCTACTCAACCATCTTGGCTCCACCCCCTGCCCCCATTTGCTCATTTCTTTATGTAGTTTGAATATTATGCCATTGCAAGGAAGTACACCTTTAGCCAGAATGATGACCACAAATACGCAAATTAGAAAACAACAAACACATAAGATCCCAAATACTGACTATTGGATTGTTAGGCAAAATGTCCATGCACCATATCCAGAAAAACATGATTTGGCATGATATGATTTACATTGTTTAGAGGATTTTTGTTTGAATAGAAAAGAAGTAAGAAATTTATCCACTGGAATATGTATGATAATCCCTAAAAATCATTTTGGATGGATCTCACCTAAATCAAGATTAGCAGGTCGAGGAATACAGGTATTGGCTAGAATAATAGATACTAATTATCAAGGAGAAAATATTGTGGCACTCCAAAATTTGGTGAAGAACCCATGCAATTTCACTTTTTTTAAGCAATTGGGGTTAAGTAACTTGCTCAAGGTTACACGGCTGGTCGTTATTTATGTGTGGGTGCTCATTTTCTGAGGCCGTTTTTGATCTCGGGTCATCCCAACTCTGAGGCCGGTGCTCTTACTCACTGCGACACCTAGCTGCTCCTAAAAGAGCAACTAGACAGAGAACTCTTTTTTTTTTTTTGGCGGGCAATTGGAATTAAGTAACTTGCACAAGGTCACAAGGCTAGGTTTTTGTTTGTGTGTACGTTGAGTGTCTGAGGCCGGATCCGAACTCAGGTCCTTCTAACTCTAGGGCTGACACTCTACTCATTGCACCACCAAACCACCCCGAACCCATGCAATTTCATAAAAATTATTCCTAGTGAATAATAATCCCTTGTGCAAACTGACGCTCCTGAAATAACTATCAGAGGAACTGAGGGGTTTGGTTCTACTGATAAAATAAAATTGGCAGCTAAAGTATGGGTAAAGTAAAAGCCAGATGATCTTCCAAACACTGCAGAAATTATAGCATATAGGAAAGATAATAATTTAACTGTTGTTTATTCAGGAGAAAACAATTACGAAATTGTTCCATTACCTCATATTCTCTACCTTGAATGAGGCTATGATAGTAAGTTCATGGACTCCAGAAGCAAGGCTGATTCTATATTTGTTTGTTTGTTGGCTTGATGTCTGTTAAACTTGTTTGCAAGATTTATTTCTTAGACTTAATACCCTCCACCTGCAGGTGTCTGATAACTTAAGCTGGATATCACACCCTGTCTATGTTTATGATATCTCACACCTGTAACTGGCATCAGCCAAGCTCCAGATGCCAGCTAAAGAGTTGACCTCTCTAATGGGACCTCCTGGACCTTGCTCCAACCAAGCTCCAGATACCCCCTAAAAACTGACTCTCATATGAGACCTCTTGTTGGCAGAACAACTATATATTCAATTTCAGCAGAAACTAGCTAGAGATAAGATAACTTCATGCCTTCCCACCAAGATTTTGAGCCCCATTAATTTGAGGGGGAAATGATGAGGTGTCTGTGCCCAAGCCCCCACCCTAAGACCCACCCTAAGATGTCTTATATTGTGTGATCCCTGTTATATTGTTTTAAAGTTCTATTGACACCAGTTACCCCACCAGTTACCCCTAATCTTTCATTAACCTATGTAAAGAAATGCATTGTTAATGTATGTCAGTGCTATGTAATGAACTTGAAAGATCTTGGGGCCAAATGGAATAGCAATGGGAATTTGAAGATCTTCCCTTTCTTTTAATTAGCCTAAGGGAATTTGAAGACTTTCCCTCCTCTGTAGATTTTCCCTGCCCTCTAACAGGCTGAATGTAACTAGATAGAAGCTGTGGTTGGAGACATTTGCTGAAGGATGGAGTAGAACCCACAGGAAGCTGAGAGTCAGAGCAAATATACAAAGGGAGGATAGAGGACAGCAGGCAAGCAGAAAATTAGGCTTGTGTGTAAATCTTTGTGGGAAGACTAAATAATGGTGTGGCTTTCTGCCAAATTGCACTGTATTAATTTCTATTTTACTATGATGAATTTGGTTTCCTGGTTTTAGGATTTGGTTTTCTGGTGTCTTAATAAATGTTTTGCTTTTGTCTTCTTTATAGAGAATCTGTTATATTTTGCAATTGAGCACTGCGCCGGCATATTCAAAGCCATCATTGGAGCTACAGAGAGGGAGAGGAAGGGGGGGGTGGGGCTAAAGGGCTAAACAGTAGAAATAGGAAAGAAGGAAGTACACAGTAATAACAATTTGAATGTGAACATGAGAATGGAAAATAGAGTGGGTTAAAAACCAGAATCCTACAACTTATTGTTTAGAAGAAACACATTTGAAACAGAATGACACACTCACAAAGTAAAGTAAAAGTAAAGTGATGGATCAGAATCCATTATGCTTTGGATATAGGGAAAAAAAATCAGAACAGCAAGCATGATATCAGGCAATGTTAAATAAAGAACTGATTAAAATAAAAATAGCAACAACCAGGGCGGCTAGGTGGTGCAGTGAGTAAGAGCGCCGCCCTTGGAGTTGGGATGACCTGAGATTGAATCCGGCCTCAGAAAATGAGCACCCACACAGAAATAATGACTAGCCGTGTAACCTTGAGCAACTTACTTAACTCCAATTGCTTTAAAAAAAAAATAGCAACAACCACCACACCCAGGAAGGAAAATATTTGTTGCTAAAAGGCATCAGAGATGATGAAGTAATATCTGTACTAAACATAATATGCACCAAATGCTATATATGTATAAAGAAAATAGAATGGGAATAGAAAGAAATGTACTTTTTTTGCAGTGGCACCTGCACATGTGGGCACACACACACACACACTCACACAGTGACCACATATTACAACACAAAACTTCACAGTACAACGTAGAAAAGCAGATACATTAAATTTACCCTCTTCAGATCTTAATGCAATTAAAATATCATTCAATAAATGTCCATGAAATTAATTAAAATTTAGAAATTAATTGGACACTCAATAATCTAATTCTAAAGAGTGTGTGGAAAAAAGAACAAATCAGAGAAACAATTAATAATTTCATTAAAGACAATGACCTCAAAAAGAAAAAAAAAACATCGAAAATTTATGAAATACAACCAAAGAAGTATAAAGGGGAAATTTTATATCTCTAAAGATTTACATCAATAAAAGAGAAAAAGAACAGATCAATGTAGGAAAAAAAAACAAATGAAAAATCCCCAATTAAACATCAAATTGGAAATCTTGACAATCAAAGGAATGATTAGTAAATTTGAAAACAAAACAAAACAGAACAAAACATTGAACTAATAAATGTACCTTGGAGCTGATTTTATGAAAAAAGTCAGTAAAATAGAAAACTAATTGGTTAATTTATTTAAAAAAAAAAAAGAAAACCAAATTGGCAATTTCAAAAATGAAAGGGATGAATTCACCAACAATATAGAAGAAATTAAAGTAATAATTAGAAGCAATTTTGCCAATTTATAGACCAATACATCTGACAACCTAAATAAAAGCAATTAATATTTATAAAAGAATAAATTGTGCAGATTAAGGGAGGAGGAAATAGAATACTTAAACTGATCTTAGAAAAAGAAATTGAACAAACTATCAATGAACTCCCTAAGAAAAGATCATCAGGACCAAATAAATTCACAAATTAAATGTATCAAACACTTAAAGAAAAAAAAAAACATTCCAATACCATATTTTAAACTATTTGGGAAATTAGTTTAGGACAAATCCAACCAAATCCCTTTTATGACACAAATATGTTGCTGATTCCTAAACCACTTAAAGTGAAAACAGAGTTATAAAAGTATAGGCTAATGTCCTTAATGAATATTAAGGTAAAAAAAATTTATTAAAACATGAGCAAGGGGAATTCAGCAACATATCAGTTGAAACTGATACTATGATGAGTTTTATACCAGGAATTTTGGATTGGTTCACTGTTAGGAAAGAAATCAGTACAATCAAATATATCAACCAACAGAAATCATATGATTATCTAGAAAAAAGGAGAAAAATATTGTCTTTTTCCATATAAAGAATTGATGGAGTCTCTTTGCAGATGAAAGCACACTATTTTTTTTTCCATTTTGAAATTAATTTTTCTAGGTCTGTGTTTTCATTCACATGACTAATATGCAAATAAGATTTGCATGATTTTGCCTGTATAAGCAATACTATATCGCTTACAATCTAAGGAAAGGAGGATAGGTAGGGAGAAAATTTGTAGATTAAAATATAAACACAAATGGCTTTTAAAATCCCTTTACTTGTAACTGGAAAAAATACAATCCTCCAAATACCATGGAAGTAAACAAAAAGGGTGGACAGTAATACCTTAACAAAGGGATAGCCTCATGTTCCCATGGTTGGGGGAAACCTTAAGATTCGACTACTGGGCAACCCATATGGAAAGCTTGCTATACAGTTAAATTCATTCTAATGAGTCTGAAATATGTTAGTACATTAAAAAAAATTCTAATTGACAGTAGAAATACAAAATTCAGTCTTTTAGGTTTCTTAACAGTTAACACAAATGGGGTTTATTTGACCAGGTCCACTTCTCTAACTGGCTGAGAAGTGGTTGGATTTAATTCTACTGTATAGGATCGGATAGTGGTCATTAATATAGTGAAAAAGAAAGAAAACCTTCTATCCTTGCTGTATATAGTCTTCCCTTCTTCCTCCTTTGTTTCCTTCCTTCCCCTACTTTTCCCATTTTACTTACTCCTTCCTCTTCCCTCTTTGTCCCTTCCTTCTGTTTCTCATTTCACCTTATCTATTTTCATTTCTGCCTTTTTGCCTTCCTTATTTTTGGCAGAGTGAATGATAACCTTTTTATTTAAAAAAAAAAAAATGCTTTATTAACTTTAGTTTTACATCATTCATTTCCGCCAGATTTTGAGTTACATTTTTTCCCAATTTTTCCCCTATCCACCATCCCAGAATAGCAGTCCCACAAGATACCGATTCCACCAATCTGCTCACTCCCATATCTTCTCCCATAACCCCTTCGACTTTTCCATTACAGCAAGGTGAATCTCTGTGCCCCAATGCCTGCACATCTTATCTCCCAATTACATGCAAAAGAGTATTAATAATAGTATTTATATATATTTGAAACATTTAATTTTATGACCTCGAATTTCAGATCCATTCCCTTCCTCCCTTGTCAACCATTCACTCTGGGAAGATAAGTAATTCAGGATATGTTGTACATGTCTAGCTTTGCAAAACATTAACATAGTAGATATATTGTACAAGGCTGCTTATAATTCCCTCCCACACATCCCAGCCCCAACCTGGTCCATTCCCTACTTGATCCTGTCCCTCTTCTATAGTGGGTACTACCAACCTCCCCTCCCCCCAAGGATGCCCTCCCATCCATCATCTCTCCTCTCATCCCCCTTCCCCCGATTCTGATGCAGGTTGAGAAATCCCATTTAGTATGTATGTCATTCTATCCCTGAACCAAATTCAATGAGAATGTGGTTTTGCCTTTTTGCCTTCCTATTCTTCTCCTCCCTTGCAACCACTTCTCCTTGCTTCTTGTACATGAGATAGTTTCTCCTAACCTGTTTCTCCCCGTCTCCTCTTGCCACTTTCTTCTCTCGCCTCATAATTTCACCCCTTGAGTATCCTCCCTTCCCAACAAATTCAACCTATGCCCTCTATCCATATATAACTCTAACCATATACACACACATTCACATATGTATTCATATGACCACACTCCCTTCTCCCATTATTTTCATAGTGAGAAAGATTTCATCAGTCACAGTTATTGTTTTTCCATGTAGGAAAGTAAATAGTTCAACTTTGATAAGTTCCCTTTGGTTTCTTTTCCCTGACTACCTTCTCAGTAATGGTGGGGGACAAGAGAGGAAGGGAATGAATCTGAAATTCAAAGTATTAAAATCAAATGTGCAAAAATGTATAAATACTATTAATAATACTATTTTGCATATAATTGGGAAATAAGTTGTACAGGCAATCGGGGCATGGAAATTCACCTTGCCCTTCTGGGAGAGTCAAGGGGGTATGTGAGAAGATATGGGAGAAAGCAGATTCGGTGAGGGGATATCCTGTGAGACTGCTATTCTGGAGTGAGGGGTAGAGGAAAAAAGTTATAATACAATACGTGACAGAAATGAATGATGTAAAGCACAATCTAATAAAGCATTTGAAAAGAAATAGATTATAGATTATAGATTAACTCAAATAGCAAAAGTGGCACAAAAATCCACTGAGGAAAATAATGCCTTAAAAATAAGATTAGGTCAAATGAAAAGAAGGTCCAAAAGCTCACTAAAGAAAATAATTGCTTCAAAGTTGGAATTAAGCATATGGGTGCTAATGACTTTATGATAAATCAATATATTATAAAACATTAAAAATGAAAAAAAATAGAAGACAATGTGAAATATCTAATTGGATAAACAACAGAACTGGAAAATTGGAGCTAGATTCACTCTTTTATTTTTGATACTCATAATTTGGTTTTCTTCTTTGTTTATCAGATTGACTAAGGGTCCATCGATTATCTTGATTTTTTTCATAAAACCAGCTCTTAGTTTTATTTATTAATTCAATAGTTTTCTTAATTTCAATTTTATTAATCTCTCCTTTGGTTTTCAATATTTCTAATTTAGCACTAAATTGGGGATTTTCAATTTGTTCTTTTTCTAGCTTTTTCAATTGCATGTCCAATTCATTGACCTCCCTTCTCTCTGCTTTAATTAAGTATGCACTCAGGGATATAAAACTTCCCCTGAGAACTGCCTTTAGTGCATCCCACAAAATTTGGTATGTTGCCTCATTATTATCATTCTCTTGAAATAAATTATTGATTGTTTCTATAATTTCTTGTTTGACCCATCCATTCTTTATGATTAAATTGTTTAATTCCCAATTAGTTTTTAGTCTATCTTTCCCTAGCTCTTTATTGCATATATTTTTATTGCATCATGATCTGAGAATTATGCATTTAATATTTCGGCCTTTTTGCATTGGATTGTGAGGTTTTTATGCCCTAGTACATGGAGCTCAGCGAGATTACTGCTTCCTTTCCACCATCTTGGCTCCTCCTATTAGTTGATTCTTATTAGTGATAGAGAGAGAGTGATAGTCGAAAACCAGAGTGGTACATGGAGAAACCCATTTTTATTATCTGAAAGCTGTATAGTGAGCTAAGAATAAAAATGTAATTAAGAAAAAAAAAAACATATCGTCAAAATGCCTTCTTGCTCCAATTTGTTTTGTATTGCAGAATCTATTCATCATCTTTTTTTCCTAGATATTGAAGATTTGAATACACAAACACATTTCTTAAGTAATATGCAGTTAAGCAAATGACATTCCATCTATTGACTCAAGAGATTTGCTCTTAGAGATTTGCTCTTGAAGTTTTGCTGATGGTTGTAACTAGACTCTTTATACTCAAGAGATTAGGAACTTCTATATGTAACTAGAAGTCATGAAAAAAGGACATATTAAATTAACAATTTGATTTTCACAGTTTTATTGGTAGTGCTATGAATAACAGAATTATACTGTTCCTAGATAACAGAGTGAAATATTAGAATATGAAAACAAAATTCTTAAAGATTTAAATATTCGCATTGTACCAAGTCCAAAAAGAAGTTTCCTCTTGATGCAAATAACTAGAATTCTCATCATATTGGTAATTATTTGATTTAGGCATTTTAATATTTAGATTAGAGAATTAGATTGTTATTGTTAAAACATATACAGCAATAGAATATATTGCCTAAAGAACATAATCTCAATTTTTTTTATGTTGTTTTAGATGCATGATTAATTTATTTCTGTCTAAGACAATGATGCATTGGAAGCAGCAGACAAATATCTTGTTATAATCGAATCAATTCCACATAGATATATTCTCTTAATGATGTTTTGACGGAAAAACACGACAAAGTAAAACAAAACTAAGATATTAGATACTCAATGAAGATGTCAAAAAGACCTGAGTTCTAATCCAACCTCAGATTTTTACTAGCTATATGATCTTGGATAAACCACACTACCTCTTGATTGCTTCAGTTTCCTTATCTGTAAAATGGAGAAAATAATAGTCCCTAACTCTTAAGTTTGTTGTGAGGATCAGATAAGATAATTATTATGAAACACTTATCATAGTGCTTCTTACATAGTAAGTACTACATAAATATTAACTATTATTGATGATGATGTTGGTGTTGATGATGATAAACAATATTACTACAAGGTAGTTAGCTGATTTGAAATGAATAAAATCACATTTAAATAATATATTGTAAATAAATCAACTCAGCTAAAAATAATGATGAATCAGTTTCAGTTTAGTATAGTAAAATAATAAGAACTGAATATAGTTCTTTTAATAAAATAATATTGTGCATACATTACAAATATAAAGAGAAGTTTCCCCCTTGATTCTGGGTTGATAAACATAGATAGTATAATAAATTGGATAGTTTAATCACATTTAATTGTAGAAATTCAAATTGCTATTCGGTGTTGAGATAGTTAATAAGAAACCATATGATAAATTAAAGATTGTAGAAGATCAAAAAAAGTCCAGATGGTACCATATTTATTTTTACTAGGCCTCAAAAAGCCAAGATGTATTTTGACAGAAAGAAGAGATATGTTGGAAGCTAGAAATAAGTTATTTATTGATACTGTTAGAACATGATACTGCACCAGTTACCTCTACAATGGGTATTCTTCATGTGTGTGTAAGTGCAGTTTGTGTGTGTGACAGACTACTTTGGCATTTTAGGGAAGACTTTGGACTCATTCTCAGAATAATGATTCTAAATACAAAAAAATATGGGGGATTAGAAAAGAGCTCATTTGTCTGAAAATAATTCGTATCAAAATAACTATTAAAAATTTAAGAAGCACTAAACCCAACCATAGGAGAGCAAGAGTGAATTCAAATATCATTGAATGACAGTCAGGATCACATAGGACCTAGCAGCTTATACATTAAAATATCATAGGGATTGTAATATGATATTTCATAAGGCAAAAGAGCTTGGACTGCAACCAAAGATTAACTACCTAGCATAACTGAGAATAATTTTTCAGTCAAAGAGATGGTCATGCAATGAAATAAGGGACTTCCAAACCTTCTTGATGAAAATGCCAGAGTTCAGTGGAAAATATGATCTCCAAATACAAGACTCAAGAGAAACAAAAAATATTAAAAAGTGAAAAACACCCACTCAAACACACACACACACAAACACACACACACACACACACACACACACACACAAACAAAAACTTATTTAATAAGAGCAAACTATTTACATCCCTAAACAGGAGGATTATACCTATCAATATTGAGAACTGTATAATTATAGAGACATTTAAAAAGGGTATACATAGATAGAGGGTGTGGGTAAAATTTAACTAATGTTATTATAAAAAAAAAACTTCACTAAGAGGTGCAAAAGGAGTGTATTTGGAGAAAAGAACAAGGAGGATACAGAAAAGGGCAAATCATGTGGCATGGAGACGCATAAAATCATATTATACGAAAGGGAAAAAATGGAGGGAGATGAACACTGTATGAGCTTTACACTCATTTGTTTTGATTCAAGGAGGGAAAAACATACTTTATTAAGAACATATTTTATAAAAAATCTAATGTACACAACAGGCAGTAGGAATGGAAAAGGTGAAAAGGGGGGGTGGTTAGAAGGTAAAGAAGAAGTAGTAAATGGGCAGAGCCAAGATGGCACAGTAGAAACAGTATTTCCAAGGTGTTCTGGCCCACACTACTTCCAAACTATGTAAAAGGGGACACTGAACAACGTCTGGAACCCCAGCACCCACAGAATGACGCAGATAAGCTAACCTCTCGATGAGGACAGCCCAGCAGACCTTCAGGGAGGGCCAGCTCAGCGCTTTAGGAGCCGACATCTCAAGGTGTGGAGAGCCAAGCCCAGGTCCTGTTGAGCTGTGGTTTTATCCCCTGGGGGTCCAGGCCAGCAACTGTCTGGAGGGACCTCAGAACACCAGCAGCTCTGGCGATTCCAAAATTATCAACAGAGACATGCCTGGGACAAAATATGAGGTTAGTGCCCTATGGATTTTGGGACCAGTATTTGGGGAATGCATCTTCTTCCTACCCTGGGGGCTAGAAGCTGCTAAGGAGACACAGCACACTCGCCATTTTGCAACTCCAGTGGCAGCATCAGGGCCTGGCCTGCTAACTGAAGGAGATTCAGCAATCAGTCTTGGAGGTTAATCGCTCTTGCTTTAACCTGCTTGGATCTGGATTGTGATCTGAGGGGAGATCCGGGGTAGGTATCCAGCTTGCCAGAACTGGAAATTGTGAAGACTCCAATGTTCTGGACAGAAGCTCACTTGTCTGGTGGCAGAGTCCTACTGTGTCAACAAGCCCAAAATTCAAGTAATTAAGTCGCAACATGCCTAGGCAAAGGAAACATAATAAATAGAAAAATGAAACACTAGCCTCCTAGTTTGGGAGCAAAAAGGATCGAAGCAGAGAACAGGAGGAGGGCTGTCAGGTCAGAAATCCTGCTCCAAAAGCCCCAAGGGAAAATATGAGTGGCTTACAGGCCATAGAGAACCTGAAGAAACAGATAAGAGAAGTGGAGGAATAATTAGGAAGAGAAATGAGAAGGATACAGGAAAAGTATGAAATGAGGGTCAACAGCCTGACTCAGGAAAATAACACCCTAAGAAATAGACTAACTCAAATGGCAAAGGAGGCACAAAAGGGCAATGAGGAGAAGAATGCCTTAAAAAGCCGAATTTGCCAGATGGAAAAAGAATCTCAAAAGCTCACTGAGGAGAGTCATTCCTTCAGAGTTAGACTGGAGCAAAAGGAAACCAGTGACTTTATGAGAAATCAAGATGCTGTTAAACAGATGCAAACAAATGAAAGAATAGAAGGCAATGTGAAATATCTCATGGGAAAAAACACTGACCTGGCAAATAGTTCCAGGAGAGACAATTTAAAAATTATTGGACTACCTGAAAGCCAGGATCAAAGCAAGAACCTAGAAATCACCCTTCAAGAAATTCTCAAGGAAAATTGCGCTGATGTTTTATATCCAGAGGGCAAAATAGAAGTTGAAAGAATCCACCGATAACCTCATGAAAAAGATCCCAAAATGAAAACTCCCAGGAATATTATAGCCAGGCTGCAGAATTCCCAGATCAAGGAGAAAATACTACAAACAGCCAGGAAGAAACAATTTCAAAATTGTGGAAACACAATCAGAATAGCCCAGGACCTGGCAGCTTCTACAGTGAGGGACTGAAGGTCATGGAATATGATATTCCAGAGGGCAAAAAAGCTGGGATTGAAGCCAAGGGTCACCTACCCAGCAAAACTGAGTATTTTGTTTCAGGGGAAAATATGGTCATTCAGTAGAATAGATGACTTTCAAGCATTCTTGAGGAAAAAACCAGAGTTGAATAGAAAATTTGTCATCCAGACATAAGAAGCAAGAGATGCCTGAAAAGGTAATCAGGGAAAAGAAATCAAAAGGACCTTATCAAAACTGTACTATTTACATTCCTGCATCAAAAAAACAATAACTCTGATTGATGAAACCTTTCTCATTATGAAAATAATGGAAGAAGGGCATTTTGGCATATGAATATATATGGGAATGTGTGTTATGTTTAATGTTTACAGTTATACATGGATAGAGGGCACAGGTTGAAGTTGGTGGGAAGGGGTGATACTTAACGGGTGAAGTTATTAGGTGATAGAGGAAGTGGCAAGAGAAGATGGGGCGAGACAGGGTAAGGTAAACTATCTCATGTAGAAGAAGCAAGGGGAAGTGGCTGCAGGGGAGGGGAAGAGCAGGAAGGCAAAAAAGGCAAAACCATATTCTCATTCAATCTGGCTGAGGGAGAGAATGACATACATACTAAATGGGATATCTCACCCTGCTGGAGAGTAGGGGGAACGGGAATGAGAGGGGAGATGATGAAGGGGAGTGCATTCTGGGGGAAGGGGAGGTTGGAATTACCCATTATAGAAGAGGGACTGGATCAAAGTAGGGAATGGACCAGGTGGGGGATGGGATGGGTGGGAGGGAATTATAAGCAGCCTTTTACAATATATCTACTATGGTGATGTTCTGTATAGCTATACATGTACAACACATACTGAATTGCTTATCTTTCCAGATGTAATGTGTGAGAGGGGAGGAAGGGAATGTATCTGATATTCGAGGTTTTAAAATTACGTGTTTCAAATATATATAAATACCATTATTAATACTGTTTTGCATGTAATTGGGAGATAAGATGTTCTGGCATTGGGGCACAGAGACTCACCTCGCCCTAATGGTAAAGTCAAAGGGGGTATGGGAGAAGATATGGGAGAGATCAGATTGGATGAGGGGATATCTTGTGGGACTGCTATTCTGGGGTGGTGGGTAGGGGGGGAAAGGGGGGAAAATGTAACTCAAAATCTGGCAGAAATGAATGATGTCAACCAGAAATCAATAAAGCATTTGTTTAAAACAACAACAACAACAAAGAATTAGTAGGGGGAAACGATCGGAAAAGTGAGGGTGCCTGATATGGAGGGAGGTGGTAGTCAAAAGGAAAACTCTTAAGGAGGGGAAGGAAAAATGGAAATATAAAAACATAAATGGGGAGAAAGGACAGACATAAAGACACACATGGTAATCATAACTCAGAATATGAATGGCATGAACTACCCCGTTAAATGGACACAGAGAGCAGAATGGATTAAAAATAATAATACTACAATATGCTGTTTAGAAGAAACACATTTGAAATACGGGTATATATACAGGGTAAAGATACAAGGCTGGAGTGGAATATATCATGCTTCAGCTAAAGTAAACAAAAAAAAGCTGTTGTTGAAATCCTAATCAGAGAAAGCAAAAACAAAAATAGATCTTAATTAAATGAGATAAGGAAGGAAACCGAATTCTACTAAAAGGCACCATTATAAATGAAGCAATATCATTGTTAAATACATATGCAGCAAGTGCTTTAGCATCCAAATTATTAGAGAAGAAATTAAGAGAGAGGAAAAAATCGATAGCAAAATTATATTAGTGGGGGATCTTATCCTACTCCTCTCTGAGCTTGATAAATCTAACACAAAATAAGCAAGAAAGAAGTTTAGGAGGTGAATAGAATTTTAGGAAAGGTATATATGATAGATCTCTGGAGAAAATTGAATGAGGATAAAACAGAAAATGCCTTCTTTTCAGTGGTGCATGGTACACACCCGAAAATTGACTATCTACCAGGGCATAAAAACCTCAAAATTCAGTGCAGAAAAGCAGAAAAATTAAGTGCATCCTTCTCAGGTCATGAAGCAATAAAAATTATATCAGGACCATGGAAGGATAGACTAAAATCTAGTTAGAAACTAAATAATATAATCCAAATGAATGAATGCATCCAACAACAAATCTTAGAAACAATTAGTAATTTCATTCGAGAGAAGGACAATAGTGAGACAATATGCTCAAACTTACGGAGTGCAGCAAAAGCAGTTCTTAGGGGAAGTTTTATATCTCTGAATGCTTACATGAATAAAATAAAGAAAAAAGAGTTCATTTAATTGAGTATGCAACTAAAAAAATCTAGGAAAAAATAAATGAAAATCCCTAAGCAAATACTAAATTAGAAATACTGAAAAGAAAAGGAGAGATAATAACATTGAAATTAAGAAAGCTATTGAACTAATAAATAAAACAAGAGCTGGTTTTATGAAAAAAAAATAAAACAATAAAATAAATAAACCTTTAGGCAATTTGATTAAAAAGAAGTAAACCAAAATACCAGTATGAAAATGAAAAGGGTGCATTTACTTCCAATGAAGAAGAAATTGAAACAATAATTAGGAATTATTTTGCTTAATTGTATGCCCAGAAATTTGACGGTTTGGGTGAAGTGGATGAATATTTGCAAAAATATAAATTACCCAGATTAACTGAAGAGGAAGCAAAGTGTATTCAAATAACCCCATCTTAGAAAAGAAATGGAACAAGTCATCAATTAACTCCACAGGAAAAAAGTCTCCAGGGACAAATGGATTTAAAAGTGAATTCTATCAAACAACTAATTCTAATATTTTATGGACTATTTGGGAAAACTGGTATGAAAGAAAATTGGGAAGAGCCAAAAGAGAGAGAAAAATTGTAGATCAATTTCCCTCATGAATAAAGATGCAAATATTTTAAATAAAATGTTAACAAAATTAATCATGAGAATAATATACTTGTATCAGGTAGGGTTTATTCCTGGAATGCAAGGATGGTTCAATATTAGGAAAACTAACAGTATAATGGATCATATCAACAATGTGAATACTAGTAGAAACCATACAATTTTTCTCAATGGTTGCAGAAAAAGCTTTTGACAATATACAACACGTATTCCTATCAAAAACACCAGAGAGTGTAAGAATAAATAAAGTATTCCTTAAAACAAAAATTAACACCTATCTAAAACCATAAGCAAGTATAATATGTAACAGAGATAAGCTAGAAGCAATTTACAATAAGATTGGAATGTTTATAGCTACCCCTGTTATACAATTTGGCATTAGAAATGTTAGCTGCAGCATAGAAAAGAAAAAGAAATTGAAGGAATTATATTAGGCAAAGGAGAGACTAAGATATAATTCTTTGTATTTGATATGATGATATGCTTAAAGAATCCTAGAGAAACAAGTAAAAACTATTTGACATCATAAATACATTTAGCAAAGTTGATGGATATAAAATAAACCCACATAAATATTCAACACTCATATATGTCTTTCTCTCTTTTAGAATTTATTTATTTATTTAGTTTTCAACATTCATTTACATAAGATTTTGTTTTCCAAAGTTTTTGCCCATATCTCCCCTACCCCCAAACACAGGATAGGAAGCATACTGATTTCTCCTTCCCCTGGTCTGCCCTCTCATATATTCCCTTCACATGCCCTCTCTTTTCCCCCTTCCCCCATACTTCCTTGTAGGCCAAGATGAATTTCTATGCCCATTGCCCATATATATTTTTCCTGGGTGCATGTTACAACAATTTTTTGATATATTTTTTAAACTTTGAGTTTAAGATTCTCTTCCTTCTTCACTTCTCGCCCACCCGATGAGGAAGGCAAGCAATTCAATATAGGTTATTCCTGTGTAATTATGCAAAAGCAGTCATGTTGTGAAAGAGGAATTATAATTACCTCCATCCTATCCCACCACCCATTTATTCTATTTTCTCCTTTGACCTTGCCCCTTTTCAAAACTTTTGCTTCTGACTACCCCTTATGCCCATCTACCTTGCCGTCTATTACTCCCTCCTTTATCCATTTCCCCCTTACTTTCCTGTAGGGGAAGATACCCAACTGAGTGTGTATTATTCCCTTCTTGAGTCTAATCAAAAGAGAGCAAGATCGATTCATTCCCTTGCACCTCCCTCCTCTTTCCCTCCACTGAAATAACTTTCTTTTGCCTCTTTTATGTAAGATAATTTACCCTATTCTATCTCTCCCTTTCTCTTTTTCTGAATATATTCCTCTCTCCCCTCTCAATTTTACTTTTAGATATCATCCCTTCATATTCTACTCACCCTGTGTCCCCTAAGTATACATATACACACATACACATACATATATATATACATGCATACATGTGTTTATATACATATGCACAGTATAAAAACACATACACCTACCTATACATGCATATACACATATAAACATACACATATGTATATATATGTGTGTGACTGCATATACACACACAAACCTATATATTCCAATCACCTATCTTCATAGTGAGAAAAGCCTGATGAGTTACAAATATCACCTGTGCATGTAGGAATGTAAGCAGTTTTACTTTCATGATGCCTTATGATTTCTCTTTCCTGTTTACCTTGTCATGCTTCACTTGCTTCTTGTATTTGAAAGTCAAATTTTCTGTTCAGCTCTGGTCTTTTCATCAAGAGTGCTTGAAAGTCCTCTATTTCATTGGCTTTTACCCTTAAGTATTATACTCAGTTTTGCTGGGTAGGTGATTCTTGCTTTTAATCCTTGCTCCTTTTATCTAAGGGATATCATATTCCAGGTCCCCCAGTTCCTTATTGTAGAACATACTAGATTTTGTGTTATCCTGATTGTTTCCATGAAACTCAAATTGTTTCTTCCTGACTGCTTATATTATTTCCTCATAGATTTGTGAACTCTGGAATTTGACTATGACATTCCTAAGAGTTTTGTTTTAGGGAACTTTTCAAGGGGTGATTGTTCAATTCTTTCAATTTCTATTTTATTCTCTGATACTAGAATATTCACGGAAGATTTTCTTGACTATTTCTTGAATGATGATGTCTAAGCTCTTTTTTTTCCCAAATGCTTTATTAAATTCTGGTTTACATCACTCATTTCCGTCAGATTTTGAGTTAATATTTTTCCCCATTTTCCCCCTACTCACCACCCCAGACTAACAGTCATACAGGATATTCCCTCACCCAATCTGCCCTGTCCCATCTCTTCTCCCATACCCCCTTCGACTTTTCCAATAGGATGAGGTGAATACCCCCGCCCCATTGCCTGCATATCTTATCTCCCAATTATATGCAAAATAGTATTAATCATAGTATTTATATAAAATTTTAAAATTAATTTTAAAAGGAAGAAAAGCAGTTCAGTATATGTTGTGCATGTGTAGCTATGCAAAACATTACCATTGTAGATTTATGGTAAGAGACTGACTATATTTCCCTCCCTCCCATCCCACCTTCCACCTGGTCCACTCCACTCCTTGATCCTGACCCTTTTCAAAAGTCGGTATTTCCAACGGAATTATATGAACAAAATTATAAAACATTTTCCACACAAAGTCAGATCTAAGTAATTGGAAAACACATGAACAGCTCAAGGTTAGTCTGAGATAATATAATAAAAATGACAGTTTTATCTAAATTAATTTACCTACTTAGTGTCATAGCAATAAATCTACCCAATAAATATTTTATAGAGTTAGAATAAAAAGTAACAAAATTCATCTGGAAGAACAAAACTTCCAGAATGTCAAGGCAATTTATGAAAATAAATTCTAGGGAAGGTGGCCTAGCCATACCGGATTTTAAGCTGTATTATAGAGCAGCAGTCATCAAAACTACTTGGCACTGTTTGAGGAATGGAGTGGCAGAGGAGTGGAATAGAATAGGTACTCAAGACAAAGTAGTCAATGATTACAGTAATCTACTGTTTGATTAACCCAAAGACTCCAGCTTCTATAATAAAACCTCACTATTTGACAAAAACTGCTGGGAAAACTGAAAAATAGTATGGCAGTAACTGGGTATAAACCAATATCTTACACCATATACTAAGATAAAATCTAAATAAGCTCACAATTTCAATAAAAAGACTGATATAGTAAGCAATCTGGGGGAGAAAGGAATATTTTACCTGTCAGATTTATGGAGAAAGGAAGGATTTATGACCCAAAAAGTGATAGAGCACATTACAAAGTACAAAATGGATAACTTTGTTAGCATTAAATTGAAAAGTTTTTGTCCAAACAAACCCAATGTAACCAATATTAGGAGGGAAAAGGAAGAGTGGGAAAAACTTTTTATAACCAGTATTTCTGATAAAGGCCTCATTTCTAAAATATACAGAGAACAGTGTCAAATTCATAAAAAGACAAGTAATTCCCCAATTGTTAAATGTTCAAAGGATATTAAACGGTAACTTTCACTAGAAGAAATTAAACATATCTATAATCATAAGAAAAATCTTTCAAATTTATATGGATTAGAGAAAGGCAAATCAAAACAACTCTGAGGCACTACATCTTACAAATCAGATTGTCTAAGATAGCAAAACAGCCTAAGAAATATATGGGAAAACTGGAAAACTAATTCATTGTTGGTGTGGTTGTGAATTGACCCAACCACTCTGGAGAGAAATTTGGAACTATGCCAAAAGGGCTTTTAAAAGGTGCATGCCCTTTGATCTAGCAATACCACTACTAGCACTGTATCCCATAGAGGTCATACAAGTGGAAAAAGCTCACGTTTGTACAAAAATATTTATAGCAGTTCTTTTTGTCATGGCAAAGATTTGGAAATCAAGGGGATGCCCTTCAATTGTGGAATGGCTAAACAAGTTGTGGAATATTAATTTAATGGAATACTATTGTGCTATAAAAAATGTGGAACAGATAGATTTTATAAGAACTTGTATCTTGGACTCCTTGGCAGAGGTTGTCCTGCAAAATCGACGAGGGTTGGACCTCCTGTTCCTAAAACAGGGGGGTCTGTGCATGGCCCTGGGCGAAACCTGTTGTTTTTATGCTAACAGATCTGGAGTTATAAGGGAATCCCTTGCCACTCTCCGTAAGTGCTTGGACGTGCAGGATCAAGCCTGCAGATCCACCTCCTCTTGATGCCAGTCCCTGGATGACTGGTCCCCCTGGTTAATGACCCTTCTCTCGGCCCTTGCTGGCCCTCTACTTCTTGTCGTGCTAACCCTGACCATCGGCCCCTGTCTGATTAACCGCCTGCTCTCTTTTATCCAATCCAGACTTGAGGCCACCAAACTTTTTGCAATCCACATGTCCTACAAAACCCTAGAATCAGAAGAATCCTTAGTCTGACCTAAAACAGCGGGGAGTGAAGTAGTATGCCTTGATATTTCACTGGCCTAGGAGGGGCCCATCTTTGTATCCTGAATTCTTGCAAACCCAAGAATCCTCTATTCCTCTAGGTTATCGAAACTCAGTGTGCCCCAGCCCACCCTGATCTCATCAGACCAAACCCAAGAATCCTCCATTCCTCTAGGTTATCGAAACTCAGTATGCCCCAGCCATCCTGATCTCATCAGACCAAACCCAAGAATCCTCCATTCCTCTAGGTTATCGAACATTTTAACCCAGTGTGCCCCAGCCCACTCTTATCTCATCCGGCTAAAGTAGTAAGCCTTGTAAACCCAAGAATCCTCCCTTCCGTCATTGAACAACCTGCGTTATCTAAGAGTGCCCCCACCCCATATCCTGCCCGACCAGCCTGCCCCTGATATGATGGTAGCTTTTGGACTATTTAAACTGTGTGTCTACTGGGGTTCAGGGCAGCTCCTGGGACTTTTCCTAGGACTGCCGCTGGGCAGCTAATAAACGCTTCCTAAATTCGGAAAAAAAAAAGAACTTGTAGCAACATATATAAACTGATGCTGAGTGAGAGGAACATAACCAGGTGAGCAGTATACACAATTACAGACACATCATATCTATGATCCCTAACTTTCGTAGACTGGGCTTCTCTCAGCAATACAAGGCTATAAGACAACACCAAAGGACAAACAGGGGAAAGAGCTGTCCACATCCAGAGAAAGAATTACAACATCTGAATGCAGATTGAAGCAAAATACTTGTGCTCTCTCTTCCTCTCCCTCTCTCTCTTTTTTGTTGTATTTTGTTCTTCTTTCTCATTGTTCTTTTCATTGGTTATAATCCTTCTTTACAACTTGACTAATGTTTTATGTGATGGTATTTATAGAACATATATCAGATTTCATACCACCATGGAGGGAAATAGGAGGGAAAGGGAGGGGGAGAAAATTTGTAAATCAAAAGCTGGTGGAGCTAAATATTATAAACTAAATGCTAATAAATAAATAATTAAAAAATTTTAAAGTCTTCAACCCAGTGTAAAGAGACATTAATGTGGTTTTCCTAGAAGTATTTTCTTTAATGATGGTATAATGAGTCCTTTACCTTAATAATAATTAAAAAAAACTACTTTGAGGTCCTCCCTAACTTTCTGTTAAAAGGCTCTCGAGTTTAAGTTTATGTACAATTTGAGTATATGTACAGGTTGTTTCAAGAAAACAAATCACATGTTCCTATTGTTGTTTTGTTTGTTGGCTTTTTAGACCTGTGATTTCATCAGAATAGTAAATTCCTTACATATTGAGTATATTCCATCTATCAGTATAGATCATTTCTTAGGCCACAACTTGGAAATTGGTAATCAGATAATGAGGGGTTAAGGTTCTTGCTCTGGGTCTCACAGTCAGAATTTGTCATAGGTATAAATCAAACCCAAGCCCTCCTGATTGCATAAACTTTCTATAAATTATGCTAAAACACCTGCTAATATATGGTATTATAGGAAAATAACATGTAAAATTACATTCTGCAGGATGTCTATTAACTCTTTCAAGTATTTGCAAAATCATTTGAACATTCTAAATTTTTCAGTGAGAGAACAGGGAAACATCAGGGGTAGCCTGATTTAAATTGTTTCTACAGAAGACTAAATGAAGGCAAACAACTACTAACTAGTTTTTTTGATCAACATAAAATTATTGATCTTTTATTTCAGGCTCCAAAATTTTGACCTATTTATGCAGTCTAAGTTAAATGGATGATTGCCTATATTGCCCATATTCCCTCTTTGTGGCATATGCATTTGCAATTATATCATTTTTAAAGGTCTAAGGGACCATTTAGTTTTTTTTGTTTGTTTGTCTGTTTTTTTGTTTGTTTTTGAAGGGCAATTGGGGCTAAGTAACTTGCCCAAGGTCACACGGCTGGGTTTTGTTTGTGTGGGTTAAGTGTCTGAGGCCGGATCTGAACTCAGGTCCTTCTGAAGGCCAGCAATCTATTCACTGCACCACCTAGCCGCCCCGACCATTTAGTTTTATAGATCAAAAAACAAGGTCCAAAAAGAAGCACATATATAATTAGTGGCATAGCCAGAACCAGAAATTATATGATATGACTCCTAGTTCATTGTTCTTTCCACTACATAGCACAGCAAACTTCCCATGGTGACAGTAATAGGGCAAATGAAACACTAAGCAGTGGTAATTCCTTATATCAGTACCAGGGAAAACAGAAGTTGTGGCCTCATTGTGCTATCAGATATTCTCTCTATTATACAGGGAGGTGGTAGCTGAAACATGATGTAGGAAGAAATGGTTTGTAACATAAATTTCTCTCCAAGGTCACAGATTTATCCATCATCAAATCAAGACTAAAACTTCTGTTTTCAGTGTTATGCTTCAGTGCTGTCTATATACTAATTTACTCTCACTTTAATACTTAGGCAAATCTGTTTAATGAAAAGAATAAAATAGTTCTTTATTGGGTGGAGTTGAGAGGAGGTAAAAAAAAAAATCAAATAAAAGCAACAACAGAAACAATCACCACTACAAAACTGACTGCAGCTAAGGGAAAATATCATTATACACAAGATGGCCTTAATTTAAATACTGCTGCCTTTTATAGGGGTGAGTTAAATAAAATTCCTTTGCTGTGAGGCTCAAAACTCACTTTATGTGTTCCTGTTTCTTTCTGACAGTGCAGATGATTTTGTTGTACACTCATTAAGTTAATGTAGCATTCACCATTTCATTGATGTAAACGCATCCTTTGTTAATGACTCCTGGTATTCTTTGCTCCAACAAGCATAATAAAGTTATCTGTTGAGCGAGGTTTACTTAAACTCTCACAATTTCAAGTCAATGGGTTAATAGAATACTTTTTTTTTTTTACAGTATTTACAAAAGTCCTATTTCTTTATTCACCTGAGGGGTTTGTGATACCTTAGGGGTTGCTAAAGAAAAAACAACATAATAACCACTCTAACAAGTTGCGTAAAGATAGGAAGGTTCTGAATGTGTGACTAATAATAGACTATATTTGCCATGAAATCTTACTAAGTTCAGAAAGCTGATCACCCAGAAATGATTGTTTTAAATGCAACAGCAACTGACATATAATTATCAACTAAGTTGGAAAAAAAATCATTATTTGTATTTAGTATGCACTTAGAGTTATGAACACTGGGTTAATCAAAATACCTAGAAAATACCTAGAAATATGAATTATTATTATTCCAATAAACAATAAAAAAAATTATCTATCAACCACAAGTATTTCCTAAACATCTATTATAATCCAGATGCTTCCATAGATAATATGGTTAAAAAGGCAGGGACGGGAACAATACTTGCTGTTAAGAAATTCTTTCCAATATAAAATACTACCTCCTTTTATAGACAAATATTTACTCTGAACCTCCCAGGATGATTTTACTTTCAATGGTGAGTCAAAGTCATGAAGTAGAATAAATGATTTGTATCTTATCAGCCATCAAGTCCAAACTCCTCAATTTCTACAATTATAAAATATTCACTTTAAAATAAAGAAAGGCTTAAATAATTGTAGAGATATACATTCTTCATGTTGTGTGAGACAGGTAAAAACTTCTCAGAGTTTACCCTAAGATCTAGCAGGTTTTGCAACCAGTAGCCAGAAGCCCAGGCTTGAGTTTAGGAATTTGGGACCCTTGCCCTGCTTTTTGGTCCTAATTTGAAGTTTTGCCAGCTAAACTAGTTCATAGCAAGGAAAAATGAAGACTCTTTAGAATTGGCCACAGACCCAGACTTGAGTTTCTGCTGACCCGGAACCATCTGACCTACACAAATATGAAATTAGAAGGACTGGCAAAAACCTCGGGATGGTCACCATGTCCTAAAATATCCATGAATAAAATATTTTCTACCTTCCTGTCAAATCTATATTGATGACTATTAGCATTTTCTTGCTGTTCAAGGGAATTTGTGGTTAGATTGTAATCCTGTCAAGTTGAGGTTTTGTCAGCTACTTCCCTGTTTCTTGTATCTGGCATAAAATTAGATTGTGAGCCTAAGCTCCTGATTATTGGGAGTGAAGGTCACTGGAGGGGGGGGGGAGTAGCATCTTTGGGGTATATAAAGCAAAACTTTGCTTTTTGTCATTTGCCACTCCTACCTTATTGCTTCTGGTGGTGATAACCCTCCCTTCTCACAAGATTGTAATAAAGAAGTTTTTGTTTCTACCTTGAGAAACATCTGAGTTACTGATTTTATTTGGGTAATGGTCTTTTGTCCCACACAATGTTTAGGGAATGATAGTAAAAAATTCATAATAATAACTAAATTAATTTACAAATTTACAATACCAATCAAGCTACCAAAAGATTACTTTATACAACTGAGCAAATAATACCAAAACTTTACTTGTGGGGATGGGGAAGAATGGTCAAGAATTTCAAGGGCAATTATACACAAAAACAAGTATAAATACACACACATGTACATTATATATGCATACACAGTATATGTATCTTTGTGATATGTCTATGCACACTGCAAAATGAATATAGACACATAAAAAAGTATGCATATATAACATATCCAAGCTGACCTGCATGTACAGGGGAAAGGGAATTTGGTAATACTGCTACTCAAATTTGGCTTTTTAAGGCATTCTTCTCCTCATTGCCCTTTTGAGCCTCCTTTGCCATTTGAGTTACTCTATTTTTAAGGTGTTATTTTCCTCAGTCAGTTTGTTGACTCTCATTTCATACTTTTCCTGCATCCTTCTCATTTCTCTTCCCAATTTTTCCTCCACTTCTCTTATTAGGTTTTTAAAATCATTCTTGCTGTCCTCTATTCCATGTAACCCACTCATATTTTCATTTGGGGCTTGTGGTGCAGGGGTTCTGACCTCACAGACCTCCTCCTGTTCCATGCTTTGATCCTCTTTGCCCCCAAATAGGAGTCTAATGTTGCATTTTTATGTTTATTTCGTTTCTTTTGCCTAGGCATGTTGCCACTTAATTACTTGATTTTTGGACTTGTTGTCACAGTAGGACTCTGCCACCAGACAGTGGAGCTTCCATCCTTAACCTTGGGGTCTTCACAACTTCCAAAGTTGGGTGGCCTCTGTAAAGCCTCTACATGCTCTGGCAATTTGGAAACCCACCCCATACCTCCCCCCCAGACCACAATCCAGATCCAAGCAGGTTAAAGCAAGAGCAATTAACCCACAGACTGATTGCTGGATCTCCCTACAGTTCGCAGACCAGAGAGCTGAAGCTCCAAAATGGCTTCTGTGCCATGAATCGTCAGCTGCTTCTTGCCGCCAGGTGAAGAAACCGACACGTTCCCCAAATACTGGTCTCAAAGTCCATAGGACACTAACCTCTCACTTTGTCCTAGACATGTCTGTGTTGATAATTCTGGAATAGTCACAGCTGCTGGTGTTCTGGGGTCCCTCCAGCTGGCCTGGACACCCTGGGGCTAAAACCGAGGCTCAAGAGGACCTGGGCTCAGCTCCCCGTGCTGCATTGGCTGCTCCCTGCAAGTCTGCTGGGCTGTGCTCAGCGGGAGGTTAGCTTCTCTGTAGTTCTGTGGGTGCTTGAGCTCCAGAAGTTGTTCAGAGTGCACTTTTTACATAGTTTGGAAATGGTGTGGGGCAGAGCAACTTGTAAGTGCTGTTTCTACTTCACCATCTTGGGTCTTCCCCAAGTTCATATATTTTAAAGGAGGAAAATCCAGACAGTGCCCTTGGCTTATTGATTTAATGGTTCTTGAAGTACTGTTTGACCAGAAGGCATTAAATTATAAAGGCAGAATCCTGCCCAATTTTAGTATCACCAATCTGAATCCATCACCCACACAATCTGCCTTCTGACTGTTCAGATCACTCATGCAAGCAAACAAAGTTAGAATAGCAGGTGAAGTGAAAATTCAGCTTTAGGCTTTCTTATAGCTGAATTGTTCTTCATGGATGAACAGGTGGAACTCACAAATAGGATAGAGGAAATTACAGAACACTTGGGAAAAGAATAAATCAAATTTCTTGGATTAAAGCAAACCTTATCCCAAACACACATCTTGAGTGGCAAGCTTAATCTGCTCTTTTGTTTTCTTCAGTATTTTTGAACAGGTCTCCTTTAGCAAGCTGATAACTAATTTTTCATTATATTCTTCCATCACTCTCATTTGTCTTCTAAGTTTTTCCTATACTTCTATTACTTGATTTGCAACATGTTTTTTGAGCTCTTCCATGGTCTGAGATCAATTCATATTTTTCTTGCAGGAATCTGAAGTAGGAGCTTTGACTTTGATGTCTTCTTCTGGCTGTATTTTGTGTTCTTCTATGTCACCAAGGTAAGTTTCTATAGTCTGAGAGTTTTTTATGTTGTTTGCTCATCTTCCCAGAGAAATACTCTTCTTTCTAACTCTTTTTTAACAGGGGTTTTTAACAGCTATTCTCTTCCCCCTATCTGTGGGCCCAAAGCTCTGGAAGCAGTCACTGCTGGTGCTGCTGCTGCTTCCACAGTCACCACTTCTAACACACTGGGGCTTGGTCCAGACCCCAGCTGGGCTGCCATCTTCTTTCACTCCAGGCCCAAAGTTTTCTCACTATCTATGCTCCATTTGGCCTTTGTGGTTTGAAAAGTCTTGAAACTGTCACAGCTCCCAGTGATTCAGTCCCCTGAGGTCTGATACTATCATATCTGAGCTAGTGCAGCCCATGCTGAACTATGCTCTACTCCCAGCCCAGTGTGATAAATGGTTCATATAGGTTTTCTAGGCTGTCTTGGGCTAGAAATGTGTCTCATACTGTTATTTTATGGATTCTGCAGCTCTAAAATTTGTTTAGAGTCATTTTTACAGCTATTTGGAGGGTTTTAGGGACCGGCTTAAGCAAGTCCCTGTTTTTACTCCACCATCTTGGCTCTGTCCCAATTTGCTCTTATAAAAAGAAAGAAATTTTATATCCTTTGCTTCTCTAAGTTGCTGTGTTAGGTAAGATTAATAGTATAAAGATAGTTTTTCACTTTGTAACCCAGGAATATAGCTTACAAAGTAATAGAATAATAAAATAAAAAAGATAGGAAAAGAAGATAAAACAAGGAAAAATAAAAGAAAAATTGGAACTGTCCTCTCTGTTAATGGAAAGACAGAACAAGTAGAAAATGAAATCCTTATTTCCATGGAGTTCATGAAAAGAGGTAAATTAAAAAATGAAAAACAATAGCATAAGTATTCTTCTTATTTTTATGGTACTGCTAATCATAGTTTCCTCCTTTCACTGTAACATCTTTTCAAATTAGAGAGGGTAAACTCAGTATGCCCAATTTGGAAATGAGGAAATGGATGCTTAAAGATTCCAAATAACTTTCTGAAATTCTCACAGACAATAACTGGCATAGTTAGGATACAAACCTATTTCTGGTATTTTGAGCATTTTATCCACTAAAGCATTGTAAATGAGATATTTTAAGAAGTTTTCTTACAAATCTGCAACAGCATGCAAAGAAATTCATTCATCAATTATACAGTCTTTACCATTGAATGGATACAGCTCATATCACAAATGAAAAGTCATATTTTTCCTTTTCTTTTTCTTTATTTTCTCCAAGAGGATCAGTCATGTCCCTTTATGTATGTGGCATGGATCTGTTTTGATACAAGAGGCCAGGATTGATGCCCCATACACACTGACACTGGACTTGCACCATGCTAACACATCATATGTAACTATAGATAATGTAAACTTGTGATTTTGGCCCATAAACACTAACATAACGCTTGTACTATGCTAACATGTCATTATGTAATGACAAATAATGTAAACATATGTATTTATTGTTGGCATGTGTGCTTTTTGTGTGGTTCTTTGTATGCTTCCCTATGTATCAGGCAAGCACTAGTCATGAATGTGCTTGTTGTACTATAGGTGAATGCTCCCATTCTTTGTCTCAGTCAACTATCGCCAAGAATAAAGAGACTATGAGTCCCTTATCTACTCTATCTTTTTTTTTTTTGCCTTTTGGAGGGCAATTGGGGTTAAGTAACTTGCCCAAGGTCACACGGCTAGGTTTTTGTTTGTGTGTGCATTAAGTGTCTGAGGCTGGATCCAAACTCAGGTCCTTCTGACTCCAGGGCCAATGCTCTACTCACTGCGCCAGCTAGCCGCCCCATATCTACTCTATCTTAATGTAGTCTGCCCAGATCCAGTGTAAACCTGAACAGTGAAGGTGAGCTCCTGCCTTATATGTGGAAACTGTATTAAAAATAATAGTCAGGGGCAGCTAGGTGGCGCAGTGTGTAGAGCACTGGATCTGGAGTCAGAAAGACCTGAGTCCGGATCCAGCCTCAGACACTTAAAACACACAAACAAAAACCTAGCCGTGTGACCTTGGGCAAGTTACTTAACCCCAATTGCCCTCCAAAAAGCAAAAAATTAAAATAAAAAAATAATAATAATAAAAATAATATTCAGGTCTCATTATATCAACCTTGGAAGCTGTAGAAGAAGTGACCATTAAGAGAATTCATTTACTTACATTTTGGAGAGAAGTTCTGTTCTGTTTGGTTTTGTTTTTTCTTCCCTTCTCCTGACCTGCTCCTCTTTTCCAATTGGCCATAGCACCAAGCAGCAGCACTTGCTTCCCAGAAGGAAATATGTAATGCATCAGAGAGAAGACATGTTTCAGATATATTTAGATACAGAGAAGAGATCACTGAAGGAAGGAAGCAACTTTTGGAACAGGACATTTCACACTGAATAATAGAACTAGCTGATCTCTCAAGATGGAGCCCAAAGGATATGGAAAAGTAGGATGAAGGTATAAAAAAGAAAGGAAATTCAAAAAAGGTGCAGAGGAAATAGGAAATATGTTGTGTGGAACTCCCATAAAGCTAGAGAGGTAATGGGGCCTACTGAATAAGATTCCTTTAACAGAGATAGTATGACACAATGAATTAGACCACTAGACTTGCACTTAGTGTGTACTAGGTTCAAATTCTATCATTAACTGTGAGATGCTAGGAGAGTCACTTAATATCTCACCACATCAGTGTCCTCATCTGTAAAGTGTGTCAAATAATACCTACCTCACAGAATTTTTGAAAGGATCAAGTGGGATAATATTCAGGGTACTTTATTTGGCAAATATTAAAGTGATATAAATGTTACTATTATTATCATAAAAGTATTGATTTACTTCTTGAGTTCAGTGAGTAAATTTAACAATACTTAAAATATTTTCTTAATTCCTATTTTTTTATTCAGGTATATATATATATAGTATATTATAATTATCATGGGATACACAGGGAGAGGTTCTCTTATCTTTTAAGCACAGTAGCAGACTCTTGAAATGTTTATTTCCATTACAACAATAATATTTAAGGCATTAATTACACACTGAACTAAGCCTAATATACTAACTAATATACTAGCTTCAAAATTTATACCTCAATGAAGCTTTTGCTTTTCACATATGATAAAACTGAGAGCAATAGGCAACATGACAGAATGAAGATCTAAAGTGATATTGATAGGTTAGAATAAATGGATCCTAACCAAGAAAATGAAATTTAATAGTGTAACAATGGATGCTTGTGATCTTACAGGTCATTCCCTACATGTGGCATAGATATGTCTTTGTGTTACTCAAAGGGAGACAAGACAAACATATCTAGCCTTTTTTCCTCTGACCCTCATCAGAGGAAGACCTTAATTCTTTCAGGGAGGAAGCAGGAGGTAGAGGCTAACTACTCTGCTTTCCTCATAGAGAGGAGATACTGGGTTAGAATTATATTTTTCTGGTCCTTGATACATTCTTGGTCTAGGAGATAAAGTTTTCAGGTTCAAGTTAACTTCTGATCATTGTCTAATAATTGGGAGGCAGGACTCTCAACTTTATGTCCACAGTTTTATTCCATTCCTACCAAATAACAGTTTCACAATGAAAATAGAATACTTCATTAATAAGACCCATTTACCCAAATTTGTAACAAAATCAAAATCAGTAGAAAATCTATGTGGAAAAAATTACCAGGCAATACAGTGACAGAACCATATCATTGATAGAGAAGTAACAGCTCAAACAAGATGGAAAATCCTAGACCTCATCCAGAGGCAATCTCTTCAGTTCTTTTGTATTGGAATAGCTCCTGATAGAGGCTTCCAGGTCCCCTTATATAATTTTCTTCCCAGAATCTTTTCCTTTAGCAACCTGAAGAGGGGTTTGAATCTTCCCTCTCAAAGTTGGAAAAGTTGTGTATGGAAATCTATCCTAAACCACAGGAAACCAGGGGGAAAGGGATTAGATGGGGTGGGAAGATAGAAGGGAGAGCAAATGGGAGGAGGGATTAATCATAATTAACACTTTTGAGTAAGTAGTGGGTCAAAGGAGAGAATACAATAAATGGGGGCAGGATAAGATGGAGGGAAATATAGTAAGACATTCACCACATGACTTATGGAAGTGTTTTGCATGACTACACATGTATAACTTATAATGAATTGCTTGTCTTCTCAATGAGGGTGGGTGGAGAGAGAGAAAAAGAGAGAATGTAGAACTAAAGTTTTAAAAACAAATGTTAAAAATAGTTTTTACATGCAAGTAGGAAATAAGATATACAAGCAATGGTGTATAGAAATTTGACTTGTGCTTATAATGGTAATGGAAATTTGATCTTCCCTGCCCCTTAATAAGCCTAAATTGTATTTGAGGACATTTCCTGATTTGAAAATATACTCTGCTTCCTAATAGGCTGCATGTGCTCACGAGGAGCCTGTGGTGGGAGGCTTTTTTTTTTCAGCAAGGCACAACTTTTGTTACTTTGTAGTCAAGTGGGAAAGGAAGGTTGTGATGGTCTCTGACCCTCGAGAAGACTATATACCACTGATGTGAGGTTTTGCTTTGGGGCTCACATTGGGAAGAGTTGTGTGATTTAGCCAGATGAGACTGTGAGCAGCCATTGAGCCCCCTGGCTTTGAAAACCCAGATGTTGGTGATTCTATCTCTGGTGACTAAGTAAGTATGGATGTAATAGAAAGCTTGAAGCCCTGTCTGCTGAAATGTGTTATTTTCTCTGGTAATTTCAGCTTGTATTCTCTGAAGTTCAGGGTACTGACTTTTTCCCCTAAACTAGGTAAATTATATATGTTTGATTCCTTAAAGTAAGATTAACCTTTTTTGAGGTGCTTTCCTTTATAAAAGCATATCAAAGAACCTGTGCTAGCAGCCATCCTGGGTATGCTAGGGTGCTTGCTGCTACTATAGGAAAATAGAGGGATTGAATGGAAAATAGGAAAATAGCCCTATAGGAAAATAAAAGGGAAATGTGTAAGAGAAGGGTTGTGTGTGATAGGAGGGAGGGCAGATTGGGAGATGGATGGGGGAAGGTGAGAGATGGGGAGAAAATTTGAAACTCAATGTCTTATGGAAAACTAGAAATAAATTGATTAATTAAAAAAAGAAGATATCTGAGTAGCAATTTAACGGTGTTTGAGGGGAGGTTATGGAATCTTACACTTTATGATTTAGCACACACTTTAAAAGCATCTATCATGTGCTCATCTTTGTGATAGAAACATAAATTTTATAGTTAGAGTACAGATGCCACAGAGATAACCCTAAACAATTTCTTCATTGAACAATGAAGAAACTGAAGCTCAGCGATGAAGAGTAATGTGTCCAAAGTCACATAAAATTAGAACATGCAATTTGAAGGGCAAAAAGAATGTTAAAGCCTTATTTGCAATGACTGATAGGGAGGTCTCTACTCTCCAATTTAGCCCATTCACTTGAGACAACAAATTATTAGAATTTCACTCACCCCAAAAATATTGAGGCTAATTCCATGTCTCACTCTAATTTTCACCTATTGCCCTTATAGTGCTACCTGTGGAATAGCAAAAAAACCTGTGCACACAGTTCTATACAATATATTTAAAATATTTGAAGACAATTTTCATTTACCTCCACTCCCTTCCACCAAAATCTTCCCTTGCTTATGAATTATTTGGTCTAAGAGTCTAAGAGACTCCTCAGAACAGTACTTTCAAAGGCAAGAAAAATATAGATGTATGCTTACAAAAGCAATAAATTATATTGAGTTACAGGGGTGGAGTTAAGTTGGTGGGGTAAAAGCAGGAATTTACTTGAACTAGTCCCCAGTTACCTCAAATGCCTCTAAAATATAATCCTAAACAAATTTTAGAGCTACAGAACCCACAAAATGAGAGAATGACATATATATGCAGATGAGACCTGCAGAGCAAAATGATGGGAAGAGTCTATTGCACTAGGCTGGGAGTGGAGCACAGACAGTCAGCACAGACAGGCTGGAGCAGACATCAGGGGACTAAATCACTGGCAGCTGTGGGAGTTTCTAGACTTTTCAACCCATAAACAGCAAAAAGAAAGTAAAAGCTCAATGGGAAAACTCTTTTGGAAAAAACTCAGTTTTGAAAACTGATCGAAGAGCACTCTCCAGACTCTCCCCGCACGGCGCCAGAGATGGTGGCTGCTGCAATTGCTGTCACTATGGCTGCTTCCAGGGCTCTTGGCCCACAGATAGGGGAAGGGGAACCAAGGGACTGTCCAAAAGACACAGGAATCTCTGCTGGTGCAGAGGCAGGATCCTCTTGCTTTGCCCTGTTTGCATCTGGGTCGCAATCTTGGGTGGTGGTGCTGTGGTGAGAAACACTGGTGTGCTAGAGCTTGTTGAGGCTGTGGAGAGACAGTCTTCCTCACAGTTCTGAGACAGGTGCCTCGAAGAAGCTCTGATAAAAACTGCAGAAAACCCCAAATTTATATTTAATAAAGTAAAGATGGGGTCAAATACAGGTAGTTATAGGGACTTATATCTAGCAATTTTTTTTTTATTTTTAACAAATAAATTAAGAATAATACAAATGGAAGCAAGGAATGTGCCTTTCATAGATATCTTACATCTGCTCCTGGAAGTTGGGAGTGTCTATTGGTGAAGTTTTCATTTAAATACTATTTCCTCCAAATAAAATCAAACTCTAGGCACAGTTAAAGCAGTCTCTCCATCAACTTACCCTGTTTAATCATATATTCAGAGGAGGAGGTCAAGGTAATACACTAAAAAAGGTATGGGAAATAAGACACCTCATTTTCTTTTCTCTCCACTACCTCTTTTTTGCCAACTTTGATCTAGAAAGATATTCGTCTCAAATCTGAAACATTATTCACTTTTTCCCTTACCCCATATACCCATCTTCAAAGGTGATACAAATTGAATGGATTATTAGCAAAACAAACAAACAAAAAAGATCCAAGTATGTTCTTTTTTTGTTAGAATGATAAAATTTTAGAACTGAAAGAGACCCTAGAGTCATCTGGCCCAAGCTCCTCACTTGACAGATGTAACAACCTTTGACATAATTGGCTGACCACAACAATTCAGATTTATAGTTCTTCCAAGTTTGGGAATAGAGAAAATAAACACAACACGATTTCTTTTACAGGGAGGCACTCTCAAGAAGTTCAAGGAGACAACAGAGAAGTGATTCATCCCAAGAGAGCATAACAACCAATTGATCATGTCTATAACATTTACAATTCTTTTTTTAAGACCATGATAAATGATCTCTATCTAAATGAACATACTGTAAGGTGTGTTTGTGTGAGTGTATGTGCGTATGTATGTATGTGAGAGAGACAGACAGACAGACATAGAGAGACATAGAGAAACAGAGAGACTGCATTTGTGCTTCTGTTTGTTTCATTGAGAGCACTTACCCCAGTAGTAAAGTCTTAGAGAAATAGCTAGCTGAGAGGAGTGAGTGGGCCTTACCTTGCCTCATCCTAGCTTCCATTTGTATTATTCTTAATTTATTTATTAACTAATACAATTTTAGATAAAATTCTTATAACTACCTGTATTTGACCCGGTCTTTACTTTATCAGATCCCTTTTTTGTGGCATGGGATGCAGTGGGGGTCACATGGGAAAGAGGAACATTCCCTTACTGTTCCAACTTGTGCTGTTTAACTGGGGTAATAGGTAAAATCCATTTCAACTACTCTTCTATTTAGAGAATTGTTACGAATTCAGGCTTTATTTTTTATAAGTTGCCCTCACAGAAATGAGTCAAAAATACACAGATGAAGAGACTGAGCCTTAGAGAAGTGAAATGATTGCCCTGAGAATGGACACGTAATTTACTGGAAGATCAAAGATTAGATTCTAAATCTCCTTTTCTGGCTAATCAGAGTACTTCAGATTATCTGATACTGTTCAATTACATCCCTTACCTCCCTTTCTCCTTTCTATAGTGAACAACATTGCCTATACAACAACTACATATTTAAGCAAAAAATATTTAGACTGATTATATGGTAAGGGAAAAGCCAGAATTAATGAATAGAAAATACAGGGCTATGGTCCAGACCTGATTCAGACTTTTCTGATGAATCAGGCTTGAATTTGAAATTAAATGAGGGAAAACATTTAAAGACTTAAGAGTATTATACTTCAGTCACAGATGTACTATAAATAATCATGAGAAATGTTTATGTTGAAATGCTCTTTTGTGCCTTAGTTTTAGGTCTATCAGAAATTAAAAAAAAACTATTTCCTCCCCCAAAAGCTTTTATATACTTAATTTCACATAACCTGACCCACTTTCCCATTCCTACCATCTTTCCAGGAAATGTCAACACTACAATCATAACTATCCTCCCAAAAATCAGGATGTTATTAATAACAATAATGATGATGCTTGTTTAAATGAAAATCAATATTCTAGAAAGAATTCAAGAATATTTATTTAATGAATTCAACATCTCTCCTTTGGGATAATTTGAAATGTGTTAAATGAAATGTGTTAAAATGATGTGTAAAGATTAGAGTACTGTAAGGTATAAGAGAAAGAAGTTCACTTCAGCTTCAGAGGACTTGGATATAAATCTTACTTCTGACACTTATCAAGTGTGACCTTGGGTAAGTCATGTAACTCTTATTGGCCTCAGTTTCCTAAGCTATAAAATAAGTGGTTAGACTAAATTATCTCCGAGGTCACTTCCAGCTTAACAATTATGATTTTATGAATGGAGACAAGTATAGATGAAAAGTTTGGGATACATTTTCTATGTCTCAAATTAAAATTCTAAGACTATTTTCTTTTCAACTACCTCAGTTTAGTGGAATTTCTATTTTCAGGTACAGCCTAGACATAGCTACGGATTATTGTATGTCTCAATTCATCATACAAGAGTCAAATAAAGATTAAGAAATACGTTATCTTTTATTTTACCCTCTAAGATTAATGAACTGTACTTGCATATATTGCAAGTATATTGCATATATATATATATATATATATATATATATATATATATATATATATATATATATTAGAAAATATAGCATGCCTTGTGTATATTTTAAATAATTTAGTTTCGAGGTAATTGGATACAAGGTGTTTCAAATTAATCTCTTTTTCCAAAGAGAGTCCATTTAAATTTAAAGAAATGTTCCAGGGATTGAGCCAGTGTCAAAGATTTTGTTCACATTGTAAATGAAAATTCATTATCTGCATCAAAATTATTCCTTTGCTTTCTTTCCATCCTAATGCTTATTTAATCACAGAGGGATATTTGTACACAATATAATGTCTATAGAAATCTAATTCACTGTTTTAAATATTTAACAGTATGTTAAAAGTTTACATTCCCAATATCTCTTGGAAAAGAATATTTGCTAAGAATAGTGTTGTTGTTGTGGACTGTGACATCAGGGAGATGATGACATGACTTGCAACTGATTTTGACTTGAGTGCAGGAAGACTGTGCAAAGTCACCACCCTCACTTTCTCCTCTGCGTGCATCGAACAAATATCCATCAGAACAATTGGAAATGGCCCAGGATCTAGTGGGAGACCTTGGCCTTTTTAAGCTAAGTTCTTTTCAGGTTCTCAATTTGAATGAGGGTATATCCATTCAGTGAACTATACTTTAGTCATAGATGTACTTTAAAAAATAATGAGAAATATTTATGTTGAAATGCTCTTTTGTGCCTTAATTTGATATCTGTTGGCAATTAAAAACCCTTCCCTCTCCCAAAGATTTTATATACCTAGCATCACATAACCTGATCCATTTTCCCATTCCTACCATCACAGGATTTTTTGATGGAGTATTTCCATTTCAGAGAAAAAAATGTGTATTTTCATAAAGAGATTTTACTTTTGAAAACAATATAAATCAGATCAATAATGCTCAAATAGGTTAATTAAGTCTAACTAAGCGAATTTAATGATAGATTTCAAAAAATTAATAATCTCAGAAAGGAATAAGAAAAAAGTTTCTGCTATTTTATAGTATTCTTCCTCTGCTCAATTTTAATTTATTTTTAATTAATTTATTAGTTTAGTTTCAGTTAACAAGATTCAATTCCATAGTTCCTTGATTTTCAAATTTCCTTTACTTCCCTCCCCCCTCCCCCACGACACCATATAGTCCAGTATAGGATCTGCAAATGCATTCATATTAGACATTATTCCAATTACAAAGTCATATTTTACTAGCTGGGATGAAAGGAAAAAATAAAACCAAACAATGAAAAGAACAAGATCATTTAGTTTGCTTCCAACAGGATTCAGGCTCAGTTCTTTCTAGTTATATCTCTGGATGGCTCATTTCTCAATTTCTTGTGTCTTTCGGGATTAACTTATTTCACTGCATTGCTGAAAAGAGTCCAGTCTGTCATAGTTGGTCATCACACATAAGGTATGTCTGTGATTGTATACAAATTTCTTCTGATTCTACTCTTCTCGATCAGCATCAGTTTGTATAAGTCTCTCCAGGTAATTATGAAATCCATCACTTCCTCATTTCTTATAGCACAATAATATTCCATTACATTCATATACCACAACTTGTTTAGCCATTCCCCAACTGATGGGCACCCCTTTAGTTTCCAATTCTTTGCAACCACAAAAAGGGCTGCTATAAATATTTTTGTACATATGGGACTTCCTCCCACTTTTATGATCTCTTTGGGATATACCCCTAGAAGTGGTATTGTTGGGTCAAAGGGTATGAAATTATTTATAATATTTTGGGCATAATTCCAGATTGCTCTCCAGAATGGTTGGATAATTTCACAACTCCACCAGCAATGTATTAGTGTTCCAATTTGTCCACATCCTCTCCAGCATTTGTCACTTTCTTGTTTGTCATCTTAGCCAATCTGACTGGAGAGATGTGGTATCTCAGAGTTGTTTTGGTTTGCATTTCTCTAATTAATAGTGATTTAGAGCATTTCTTCATATGCTTATAGATATCTTTAATTTATTTCTCTGAAAACTTCCTGTTCATATCCTTTGACCATTTATCAATTGGGGAATGACTTGTATTAATATAAATTTGGCTCAATTCTCTATAAATTTTAGAAATGAGTCCTTTATCAGAGACACAAGTTGTAAAAATTCTTTCCCAATTCCCCACCTCCCTCTTGATCTTGGTTACATTGGCTTTGATTGTACAGAAGCTTTTCAATTTAATGTAATCAAAATTCTCCATTTTGCATTTTATAATGCTCTCTAATTCTTGTTTGGTCCTAAAGTCTTCCCCTTTCCACAGATCAGTCAGGTAAACTTTTCCTTGCTTTCCCAAATTGCTTATAGTATCATCCTTTACTCTTAGATCATGCACCCATTTGGACTTGATTTTGGTATATGGTGTTAGATAATGGTCTATGCCTAATTTCTGCCATACTGTATTCCAGTTTTCCCAGCAGTTTTTGTCAAATAGTGCATTCTTATCCCCAAAACTGGTGTCTTTGGGTTTATCAAATAATAGATTGCTATATTCATTAACTGCTGGGTCTCCTGCACATAATCTATTCCATTGATCCACTATTCTTCACCTCTGCCAGTACCAAGCAGTTTTGATGACTGTTGCTGTATAATACGGATTAAGGTCTGGCATATCTAGTCCACCTTCCCTAGCTTTTCTTTTCATTAATTCCCTTGATATTCTAGACCGTTTGTTTTTCCAAATAAATTTTGTTATTATTTTGTCTAACTCTAGAAAGTAGGGTTTTTTTTTGTTTTTTTTTGTTTTTTGTTTTTTTTTTTTTGGTAAATTGATTGGTATGGCACTAAATATGTAGTTTAGTTTGGGTAAAATTGTCATTTTTATTATATTAGCTCGACCCAGCCATGAGCAATTGATATTTTTCCTACTATTTAGATATGATTTTATTTGTGTGAGAAGTGTTTTGTAGTTGTGATTATATAGATTCTGGGTTTGTTTTGGCAAGTATTTCTGCCTTTCTGCACTGGATTGTGAGGTTTTTATGCCCTAGTACATGGTCTATTTTTTAGTATGTACCATGGACTGCTGAGAAGAAAGTAAATTCCTTGTAATCCCCATTCAGTTTTCTCCAGATACCCATCATATCTAGTCTCTCTAAGATTCTATTCACCTCCTTAACTTCTTTCTTGTTTATTTTGAGGTTAGATTTATCAAGTTCAGAGAGGGGGAGAGTAAGGTCCCCCACTAGTATAGTTTTGCTATTGATTTCTTACTCTAATTCCTTTGACTTATCCTCTGGGAATTTGGATGCTATACCACTTGGTGCATGTATATTAAGTAGTGATATTGCTTCATTCTCCATGGTGCCTTTTAGTAGGATATAGTTTCCTTCCTTATCTCTTTTAATTAGATCTATTTTTGCTTTTGCTTTATCTGAGATAAGTATTGCAACCTCTGCTTTTTTTTTTTTACTTAAGCTGAAGCATAATAAATTTTACTCCAACCTTTTACCTTTACCCTGTGAGTATATCTTTGTTTCAAATGTGTTTCTTGTAGACAGCATATTGTAGGATTGTGGTTTTTAATCCATTCTGCTATCTGCCTCTGTTCTATGGGAGAGTTCATCTCATTCACATTCACAGTAATGATGACTATCTGTCTCTTACCCTCCATCCTATTCCCTCCCCTGTTTGTTTTTTGTTTCTTCCTTCTCCATTCCTCTCCTTGAAGTTTTCCCCTTAGACCACCACCTCCCTCAGTGTTCCCACCAGTGATCCCGCTTCTTAACCTACCCTTTCCCCTTACTACTGTTTCCCTCCCTTGTAATCCCCCCCTTTAAGTCTCCTCTTTTTCACCCCCATTACCCTTCCACTTTCTATAGGATGCAATAAGTTTTTATACTTATCAGAGTGAATTACTCCCCGTTTGATTCCAAACCAATGAGAGTAAATTTCAAACATTGATCCTCTCCCTCCCTCCTTTTCCTCTATTTAATGAATTTATGTGTCTATTCACATTAAAATCTTAAACTTCACTGATGTAAGTTGATCCCTCTTTGAACCAGAACCAGTGAGAATAGTGTTTAAATGATGTTCCTCTCCCTCTTTGTTTCCCCTCTTCTATAGTGTGTTTTAATGCCTCTTCAGATGGCATATTTTACCTTTTCCTATCTAATCCTTTCCTTTTTCCCATTACAGTCTCTTTGATCCCCTTAATAGTATTGTTTTTTTTTTTAGACATCAGGTTAGTACATTCATACCCACACCCTCTATCTAAGTATAACCCTTTTGAAGGTCATGATAATCATAAAGATTTTGAATATTAACAGTTATCAGCTCCACATATAGGGATGTGAATATTTTGCTCTTGTTGCATCCCAAGTAATGAGCGTGTGTTTGTGGGTGTGTGTGTGTACACTTATGCTTGTGTGCATCTGTGTTTCTCTTGTTTACCTTTTGGAGATAAAATTTTCCATTGAGCTCTGGCTTTTTCATCAGGAAAGACTGGAAGTCCCTTATTTCATTAATCTTGTTATTCTGGAATTTGGCTACTATATTTCATGGAGTTTTCAATTTGGGATCTCTCTCAGGAGGAGTCCTGTGAACTCTGTAGATAGCTATTTTATCTTCTGATTCCAGGACCTCAGGACAGTTTTCTTTGACAATCTCTTGGAGGATGTCGTCTAGGCTGCTTTTTTCATCATGTCTTTCTGGTAGACCAATAATTCTTAGGTTGTCTCTCCTGGATCTGTTCTCTAGGTCAGTTATATTTCCAGTGAGATATTTTACATTTTCTTTCAATTTTACGATCGTCTTGTTTTGTTTGATTGATTCTTGCTGCATCATAGAGTTCTGAGCTTCAGTTTGATTGTTTCTAATTTTTATCGAATTTGGTCTTCAGTTATTTTTTGAAGTTCCTTTTGTAGGGAAGTATTTTCTACAATTACTTCACTGAGACGTTTTTCCAAGCTGGTCACTTCCTCCCTGATTTGTTTTTTTGTTTTGTTTTGTTTTGTTTTGTTTTTAATTTTCTTAAGCTCCTTCAGGAATGCTATATGGGCTTGAGACCAGATCATGTTTCCTTCTGTGGTCTCAGGAGTGGGTAGAGAGTCTATATTGTCCTGTGTATTTTGTTGTTCTTTCCCTGCATAGTATGCTCGAATAGACTTTTTTGCCTTCCCCTTCTCCTCAGCTTCTTTTTTTTCCCATTGTGACTTCCTGTTTCTTAGTTTCTCAGGCTATGAGTTTAGGGCCTGATCCTTGACTTTGAATACCTCTGGGTGGCTAGTTTATGGCTAAGTCAGGGAAGTCAGTGAGGGATGTAGATGTGCAGGAGTGGTTGTGTCTGACCACTTCAGATGTCTGCCTCTATACCCCTGGGCTATAAGTAGGTTTTTGTTGGTGAGGTGAGGTGGGGCTTGTGGGGACTACACCCTCTCTTCTCTTCAGACTCCTGGCTGTCTCAGTTACAAGCCTTCTTGGAGACTCTCAAGCTGAGGCTATTTCCATTAACTTGGGATTTCAATCTGGGTGGGAGACTTATCTTTGGGTTTTCTGCTTCATGAAGGAGGGATGGGAGGATCAGAGCAGCTAGAATTTACTTTGCCATTCCAACCCCTGTATTATACAGGCAGGCAGTTTCTAAACTTCCAGGCTGGGGGCCGAATGCAGCCAGAGAAGCTGCTCTTTCCACTGAGGGCCCAACTCTCCTACCTGGCTCCAATGATCCTACCCGTCCGATAGATGAAGATGATTGTGATTCGTCCTCGGTAAGTCTGCAGGCTGGGGCTTTTGCTCTCTCTGGTGTAGTCTGCTTGTCTGCTCTTAGGTCTGGGCTGTGCAGACCCCACAAGCTCTTCACTCTACCAGTCCGGACACTCTGGGCAACCTCCTAGGCTGGACTCTGACACATTCCGTCTTCCAGTGGGCTCCGTCCCTCCAGAATCCGCTCAGATTCACCCTTTGAGCCTTAGTGACCGAGGAGCTCAGCGAGGTTACTGCTTCCTTTCTGACATCTTGGCTCCACCCCCCCAATTTTAATTTATTTTAAAGAATATATAGATGATAAAGGGGGCAATTTATTTAATAGATCCTAAAATCCTAAACTTCAAGAATATTTTTAGAAATGTCATATATTAGATAAAAAAGATAAGCTAGATATTTGTGATAACTGGAGTTCTACCTCATTTATACAACCAGAGAAAAAGAGATTACTAGGACCTAATAATATAGAGTCAAATTTTGGAACTTGGAAAAAGTTCCAAGGCCTAAAATTCTCAGGAAAGTGAGTGGAGACTCACCACAGGGAATAATTTATTTTTATTTTTATTTTTATTTTTTATTAAACAAATGCTTTATTAACTTCTGGTTTACATCATTCATTTCTACCAGATTATGAGTTACATTTTTCCCCCATTTTTTCCCTACCCACCACTCCAGAATAGCAGTCCCACTAGATATCCCCTCATCCAATCTGCTCTCTCCCATATCTTCTCCCATACCCCCTTCGACTTTGCCATTAGAGCAAGGTGAATCTCTGAGCCCCACTGCCTGGACATCTTATGAAACATTTAATTTTAAAACTTCGATTTTCAGATCCATTTCCTTCTTCCCTTGTCACCCACTCCCGCTGAGAAGATAAGCAATTCAGTATGTGTTGTATATGTATAGCTATGCAAAACATTACCATAGTAGAAGTGTTGTAAAAGACTGTTTGTATTTCCCTCCCACCCGTCTCACCTCCCACCTGGTCCATTCCCTACTTTGATCCTGTCCCTCTTTGATAGTGGATACTTCCAAGCTCTCCTCTCCCCAGAATGCCCTCCCCTCCATCATTTCCCCTCTCATCCCCCTTTCCCCTACTCAGGAGATATTCCATTTAGTATGTATGTGATTCTCTCCTTAAGCCAACTTTAATGAGAATATGCTTTTGCCTTTTTGCCTTCCTGTTCTTTCCCTCCCCTGCAACTACTTCCCCTTGCCTCTTCTACATGAGATAGTTTACCCTACCCTGTCTCTCTCCATCTCCTCTTGCCACTTTCCTCTCTCACCTCTTGAATCCACCCCTTAAGGATCATCCCCTCCCTGGGGCAGCTTGGTGTCGCAGCGAGCAGAGCACTGGGCCTGGAGTCAGAAGGACCTGAGCTCGGATCTGGCCCCAGACACCCAACACACAAACAAAAACCCAGCCTCATGACGATGGGCAAGTCACCCAACCCCTACTGCCCTCCGAAAAAAAAAAAAAAAGAATAATCCCTTCCCATCAAATTCAACCTGTGCCCTCTATCCATGTATACCTGTGAACATATGCCATGTACCCTTCTTCAATTATTTTCATAATGAGAGAGGTTTCATCAAACACAGTTATTCTTTTTCCATGTACCAATGTAAATAGTCCAACTTTGATTAGTTCCTTTTGATTTCTTTTCTATGATTACCTTCTCAAGCATCTCTTGCTTCTTGCATCTGAATGTCAAGTTTTCTATTAAACTCTGATTTTTTCATCAAGAATGCTTGAAAGTCCTCTATTCCACTGAAGAACTATAATTTCCCCTGAAACAAGATACTCAGTTTTGCAGGGTACGTGACCCTTGGCTTCAGTCCCAGCTCTTTTGGCCTCTGGAATATCATATTCCATCCTCTCCAATCCCTCACTTTAGCAGCTGCCAGATCCTGGGCTATTCTGATTGTGTTTCCACAATATTGAAATTGTTTCTTCCTGGCTGCTTGGAGTATTTTCTCCTTGATCTGAGGATTCTGGAACCTGGCTATAATATTCCTGGGAGTTTTCTTTTGGGGATCATTTTCAGGTGGTGATCTGTGGATTCTTTCAACCTCTATTTCCCCTACTGGGTCTAAAACATCGGGGCAATTTTCATTGAGAATTTCTGGAAGGGTGATTTCTAGGTTCTTTCTTTAATCATGGCTCTCAGGTAGTCCAACAATTTTTAAATTATCTTTCCTGGATCTATTTCCCAGGTCAATGGTTTTTCCCATGAGATATTTCACATTGCCTTTTATTCTTTCATTTGTTTGGATCTGTTTAATAGTATCTTGATTTCTCATAAAGTCACGAGCTTCCATTTGCTACAGCCTAACTCTGAAGGAATGAATCTCCTTAGTGACCTTTTGAGATTCTTTTTCCATCTGGCAAATACGACTTTTTAAGGCATTATTCTCCTCATTGCCTTTCTGAGCCTCTTTTGCCATTTGAGTTAGTCTTTTTTTTTTAAAGCAATTGGGGTTAAGTAACTTGCTCAAGGTTACACGGCTAGTCATTATTTATGCGTGGGTGCTCATTTTCTGAGGCTGGTAGTCTATTTTTTTAAGGTGTTATTTTCCTCAGTCAGGCTGTTGACTGTCATTTCATACTTTTCTTACATCTTTTTCATTTCTGTTCCCAAATTTTCCCCCACTTCTCTTATCTGCTTCTTAAGGTCCTCTATAGCCTGTAGCCAGCTTGTATTTTTCATTTGGGGCTTTTGGTGCAGGAGTTCTGACCTCACAGTCCTCCTCCAAGCTTTGAGCCTCTTTGCCCCTAAAATAGGAGTCCAATGTTGTTCTTTTCTGTTTATTTTGTTTCATTTGCCTAGACATGTTGCCATTTAATTACTTGATTTTGGGGCTTGTTGTCACAGTAGGACTCTGCCACCAGACAGGGGAACATCTGCCCCAACGTGGGGTCTTCACAACTTCCTCCATTTGGGTGGCCTCTGTAAAGCCTCCACCCACTCTGGCAAGTTGTATACCCACCCCAAACCTCCCCCCACCAGACCACAATCCAGATCCAGGCAGTTTAAAGCAAGAGCGATTAATCCCCAGACTGATTGCTGGATCTCCCTACAGTTCGCAGACCAGGAGCTAGAGCCACTACTGACACTGCAAAACGCCTTCTGTGCAGCTGTTTCTTCAGCAGATTTTCGCCCCCAGGGGAGGCAGCCGCGGGTTCCCGAAATACTGGTCCCAAAGTCCATAGGGCATTAACCTATCACTTTGTCCTAGGCATATTTGTGCTGATAATTCTGGAATTGCCACAATTGCTGGTGTTTTGTGGTCCCTCCAGCCGGCTGAAGGCCTGGCCACCCTGGGGCTAAAACCAAGGACTTGGGCTCTGTTCTGCGTGCTGCGCTGTTGGTTCCCAGGGCGCTGTGCTGCTTGCTCTCAGAGCACTGGGCTCGCTGCTTTCTGCAGGGCTGCTGGGCTGTCCTCTGCAGGAGGTAGCTTCTCTGTGCCGTTCTGTGGGTGCTGTGGCTCCAGAAGTTGTTTGGAGTCCCCTTTCACATTATTTGAAATTTTTGTGGGGCAGAGCACATTGGAAATGCTGTTTCTACTCCACCATCTTGGCTTCACCCCGAGAATAAATTTTTTTTAAAAAGTATGTGTGTATGAAGGGAGCAGAGTCTAGATGGTAGAGAGAAGCCTGAAAATTGCAGGAGCTCTAGTCAGTTTCCCTCAGAAATAACATTAAATCAATCCAGTAAATGTATTCTGGAGTGACAGAACTCACAAAAAATGGAGTGAAATAATTTTCCAGCTTAACATAACATAGAAGGACTATGTCTGGCTCATGGATAAAAGTGGAGTGCAGCCCAATGCACAAAGCTCTCTCTCTTTGCAAATGTTATAATCATATACTGAGAAAGAGGCAACTAAAAATCTACTTGAAATAATTGAAAACGTTAGCAAAGTTGCAGGATATAAAATAAACAAAAATATATCATCAGCATTTCTATATATTACCAACAAAGTCCAGTAATAAGATATAGAAAGAGAAATTCCACTTAAATTAACTGAAGACAATATAAAATATGTGTGATTCTATCTGCCAAGAGAAACCCAGTAATTTTATGAACCCTTTTACAAAATACTTCTCACACAAGTAAAGCGAGGTCTAAATAACTGGGAAAATATGAATTGCTCATGGGTAGGCTGAGCTAATAGAAAAATAAGTGATGATTCTGCTTAAATTAATTTACTTCTTTAGTTCCATTGCAATCATACTACTAGAAATTCTTTTATACAGTTAGACAAAATACCAGCAAAATTATGCTGGCAGAACAAAAGGTCAAGAACATCAAGGGAATTAATGAAAAATACAGAGGAACTTGGCCTAACCTTGACAGATTTAAAACTATATTATAAAGTGACAATCATCAAAAGTACCTCGTACTTGCTAAAAAAATAAAATAGAGTGGTGGATCAGAGGAATAGAATAGGTACACAAGACATAATAGTTAATCATTACATTAATCTACTGCTTCATAAATCCAAAGGTTCCAGCTTCTAGGATAAGAATTTGTTTTACAAAATCTATATGATAAATACTGGGAATACTGGAAAATAGTATGGCAGAAACTAGCAATAGACCAATATGTTATGCCCTATATCAATTTAAGAGAGTAAGGAATTCTTTCCATGTCAGATCTATGGAGAAGTGAAGCATTTATGACCAACCAAGAGGAAGAGAACATTACAAAATGCAATATGGATATTTTTGCTTACATTAAATTAAAAAAATAAAACTTGTGTAAACAAAAACTCTAGCAAGATTAGAAGGAAAGCAGAAAGCTGGTGGGAAATTATAGCCTGTGTTTCTGAATAAAGACTTTATTTCTAAAATATATAGAAAATTTAATAAAATTTATAAGAATAGTCATCATTTCCCAATTGACAGATGAAGAAATTAAAACTATGTATAATCATATAAAAATATCTAAATTCCTATTATTAGTACAATGCAAATTTTAAAAAAGCAGACTCTGATAAAAGCAAACTCACACCTATCAGATTGGCTAATGTGTCAGAAAAGAAAAAAAATGATAAATATTGAAGACGTGGGATAATTGGGATTTTAATGTATTGCTAGTGGAGTAGTGAACTTATCAAACTATTCTAGAGAGCAATAAGAGAAGAAAATCAAACTATGCACACTCATTGGTCCAGCAATGCCACTCCTAGGTCTGTATCCCAAAGAGATCATAGAAAAGGTAAAAAGACATAAATGTACAAAAATATTTATAGCAGCTCTTTTTGTGTTGGAAAATGATGGGGAAATGATGAGATGCCCATAAATTGGGGATTGACTGAACAAGTTGTGTTATGTGAATATAACAGAATACTATTATGTTACATGAAATGATGAGCAGGAAGATTTCAAAACATCCTGAAAAGACTTACAATAACTGATGTTGAGTGAAGTGAACTGGACCAGTAGAATATTGCATAAAACATCACAATTGCAAGAGGATTAACTATGATAGACCCAGCTCTTCTCAGCAATATGATGATCTAAGAGAATCCCAAATGACTCATTATGGAAACTGTTAACCACATCCAGAGAAAGAACTGTGGAGTCTGAATGAAGATCAAAGCATACCATTTTCACTTTGTCTTTTTTTTTCTTCTGCTTTTCCCTTTTACTCTGATTCTTCTTTCACAAAATGACTAATGTGGAAATCTATGTAACCTTTTTTGTACATGTATAATCTATATCAGATTTCTTGCTGTTTTGGGAGGGTGAAGGTAAGGGAGTGAGGGAGAACAATTTGGAACTCAAAATTTTATAAAAATGAATGTCGAAAACTATCTTTATATATAATATGAAAAAATAAAATAATATCAAGTAAAAAGACATTTAGAATGTGTTTGCAGCCTTCTAAAAATAAAGACAGTAATCTTGGAAAAGTTGAGCATTCAATTTGACTAGCTACCAATTTAAACTGTCTTTCTAAAAATAAATTTTACAGTTTATTTCTTATATGATTTTTTTTCCTTTTAGAACATATTAGTTTATAAAAGAAGCCTTTGAAAAATATATTTTTTCTCAAAAATTTGCTTTTAAATCATGTTTTAGATTTGTCAGCTCTTCAGAAAAGTATTATTGTCATTACTTTTCAAGCATTTTAACTTTTCTTTCTATTTACAAGGCCATCATCATCATACTTTAATCCCGATTCACATTGCTATCTTTTTTTCAAGAAATGCTTTTTTCTTTCCTTAAATATTACTTAGCATCTTATTTAAAACCCCCTATTCTATTCTGTTCTGTGTAACAGACTGTATAAATCCATCCTGGATTTATTCAGCTGTGTTTTATGGTTTTGGAGGACACACCCTAGATGTTTTACTTCAATTTGAAATCTCATCAGCCCAGTACTGCACTCTTTACTGAGTAGCCACTTGAAAATTCTTTATTGAATCCCTAATTAAAAACTAATTAGTTTTCCTTAACATTTATGAGTTAGAAATGCAAAGAATAACATCAATATCTAATTTAATAAAACAAATCTACAAAAATTGAGGCAAGTATTTATTAAGCACATTACTGTTTTATAAAATTCCTGGGCAACAAGATCATTTTATCTTATTTTTATAATTGGGGAAAAAAAGAATACAGATAGCTAACACTGCAAGTGTACTAAGGGAATGCAGCCTCTTAAATTTCTAAACATTCCCTTATGAATAAAAGACTTTTCTGTTGAAAAGGTAGTCACAAATATCAATCTCTGTTTGTAGTCTCTTGTCCCTCCTCAATCCAATCTAAAGTTTACTACTATATTAGTCTAATTATAACCTCAGAGTTATAAGGAATTTTGGATAGCTAGTGCGACTGATGAGGTGCATGCTCTGGGACCCCCCTTGAGCTCTCCTTGAATCTTTGAGGTATATGCTCTGGGAACTCCACCTTGAACTCTGACTAATCATCCCATTTGATGAGGCCATAAGCCTTACATTGTGGCCCGACCCAGACCTCTGTTACTAACCTAGTCGTCCATTGTCCATCTACTTCCCCTCCTTGAGCCTATCAAAATATCAATCCACCCTTGAACTGGCATAGCCCACCATTGTTTGTAGTCTCCAGGTAGCCTCTAGCAACTTCCCACCCTTAATCACTCATTGACCTCATCTGACTTCTCCTGAAGACGCTCCCCAAACTCCTCCACTAGACCACCACTCGATTCCTTACACCACTTTCTGTATATAAGATTCCATCTTCCCTCCATATGTGTGAGCGCACCATAGAATGACCTCGCACTCAGAGTCCTACCAAAAGTGAATGGTGATTGAATTGAGTGTGAATAACTGCAAATCAGACTACATAGCCTAATATATCTATTGACTTGCCCTGACTACTTGACCATGGTTTTGGAGAGTTTCTGTCTCTGTCTCTGAGTTTCTCTCTCTCTGTTTGTCGGTCGATGTCTCTGCCTCTCTGTCTCTCTCTCTCTCTCTCATCAGGACAAAACTCACTTCCCTGACTACTACTCCCTTATCTGTTTGTTTTTACTCTATCAAAATGATGTAGGCTCCTTGAGGCTAAGAAATTTCTCTCACATCTCTGTTCCCCATATTTCTTATCTTTGTGCCCAACATTTAGTATGGCACTTGGAACTTAGTAATAATCCCTTAATAAATATATATATATATATATATGTATATATATATAATGTATATGTATATATACTATATATATACATATATATTATATATATATATATATATTTCTTAAGGGATTATATCTTTTGCTCTTTGGAGGGCAGTTGGGGTTAAGTGACTTGCCCAAGGTCACAAGTCTAGTTTTTGTGTTAAGTGTCTGAGGCTGGATTTGACCACAGGTCCTCGGGACTTCAGGGCAGGTGCTCTATTCACTGCACCACCTAGCTGCCCCCACCCTTGAGAAATATTTTGTTTATTTTCACTCATTTATTCATGATACCTAATTCTGGGTGATTAAAAAGAGCACAGAAGAAGATATGATGAAAAGAAATCTAGAATGTACTTTATGGTTCTTTGAGCTCATAGGAAGTTATTCTCAGTGCTTGACCATAAAGCTTTCAAGTCCTCTTTACCATTTTGATTTCCCCAGAAATGTCTCTAAAATAGTTTCTAAGTATGTCTCATGTCAAGAATTTCCACAAATGTAGGCAATAGGGCTCTATTCCACAAAGAAATTCAATGTTAAATAGGGATATTTTATATGAGATAATATTTAATTATTCTACAACACAAAATCCATAAAATTAGAAGAATGATCAAATACAGAACATATTAAGCACTCAAATAACTGCATGATACTCATTATATTACTCTCAGAAGTAAAAGGCCCATTGTGGGATTTCAGACAGCTATTATACATACATTTACCTGAGTGTAGAACTGTATGAGCAATTCATAGTTGCTATAATGAAGGATTAGAAAAGTCCAAATTGAATGGTTTTACTAATGTCATTCCATTTACAGATTAATCCTAATGGTGGTCTGCTTCCAAAAGTGAGTTGTTCTCCAAAGGACTCATGGTGGAAAAGGCTGTCCACATCCAGAAAAAATAATTACAGAATCTGAATGCAGATTGAAGCAAATTACTTGCTCTCCCTCCCTTTTCCATTTTGTTTTGTTTCTTCTTAAGCATTGTTCATTTCATTGGTTGTAATTCTTCTTTACAACCTGACTAATGTTTAATGTGAAAATATATGTAGAACCTATATCAGATTGCATGCTGCCATGGTGGAGAGGGGGGAGGAGAGAAAGGAGAGAAAATATGAAACTGAAAGATATGTGAATGAATGTTATGAATTTAAAGTAAATAAATTAAAAATAAAATAAAAGTGAGTTGTCATTGATTTTTTTCTCCTTTTATAATTATAATAGTCATATGATGGAGAAATTAATGGTCTCTGCTTTACAGTTGAGGAAAAAGAAGCTTAGAGAAGCTCGGTGACCTGTACAGGGTCAAACCACTAGAAAGAAACAGAAACAGGACTCCAAGTTCAGTATGCTGTCCTCCTTATCATGCTACTCCCCAATCAGTTGTGAGAGGCTATGGTAAAGTGGAAAGGTCTCTATTCTTCAAACTAGAACAGTTGAGATGACTGATTTTATACACATATACATATTTATATAAGTATGTGTGTATGTATATATACATGCTGACAGATATATACACACATATATATGTATATGTGTATATAATATATATATATATATATATATTCATATGGAGAGAGAAAGAGAGAGAGGTAGAGAGAGAGAGAGAGAGAGAGACTAAAACAACTTTGAGGCATCAGTCAATGAAACTGTTTGTAGAAATCTAGACAAACAAACAAACAATTCTATTCATTTACTACTGGTAAAATTGAAAACTGATATAATTATTTTTCTAAAACAATCTGACATTATGAAGCAAAAGTATGAAGATAATAAAATCCTTAAATCGAATAATTCTATCCTTTGGAACATAATATGATTGTGATATTAAAGAAAACATTTCTATTGGTTTGGTTTTTTTTAGCACTTTTTTTTTATAATTACATACAGACTGACACGAACTGGAAACAGTGTTTATGTCCAACAAAAAAATGCTTAAATAAATTACTGTGCATTAATGCAATGGGACAGAGTAATGAAAATAAATATTAGGGATGCAAAGAAATTTGGTTTAAATTATATGAAATATAAGAAAGTGAAAGAGACAAGCAGAGCATGAAGTTAGCACATACTAACTTCAGCTACATGCAAGGAAAAGTGTATGAGAATGAAAGAACAAAAAATATTGAGAAATTTTTGGAATATTCTCTGAAATATTAGTATGGCTTGTGCATTGCAATTGACTAGATCATATAATCATAGATCTAGAGGTAGAAGCAAGCTCAGAGGCTATGTATTTCAAGCCCTTCATTTTTCAGATCAGTAAATTGAGTGTCTTTGATAAGAGGGACTATATCTATATCTAATATCTACACTCATATATACATATATTTATAAGTGTATTATGCATGTGCATATATATGCATATCTATACACATACATTTCTGTATGAATGTATGTGTGTATGGGAATATCTGTGTAATAATAAAGATTTAAAGATCCTCATCAATTGACTTGATGCTTCAATGCTGCCACTCTAAATGTTGATTTCCAAAACTAGTAGTAGGACTCAAATTTCAGAGTTGATGAAAAAAGAGCTACAGAAAAAAACTTTCAGATAAGAGTACTTTTTATCAAAATTCCTGTTCCATCATAGTCATAATCTTATGACAAACTCTTACCTCGAGAACACTGAAAACATCTATAATTAAGGACAACTTTCCAAGGCTGAGAGATAGTATAAAAGTATTATATACCTACTTGTTGTCAAATTAGATAAGATCACAAATTTAAAGCTGTAAGGGACTGCAGAGATCATGTAGTCCATCTCTTTGGGCATTTTACAGATGAGGTGATAGAGGCTAAAGGAACTTACCTGATTTTCCCAAGATCATAGACAATATCAAAATAGGTACTTGAAACCAAATCATTTGAATCCATAGACACTATTTTTTTTTGCTATGTCATTCTGTTCCCTAACATCAGTGAGGCTTGTCATGTTGAGAGAGATCCAGGGGTAGTACTTGGACCAAGAATCAGATCCCTTCTCCATAAGAGCCCTGCCTTATACAATGCAACTGAGTGTGTGTCAGCACCAATTCATCACTCCTCCCCTTATAAATCAATTAATAGTCAGTGAATAAAGGCCCAAAGAGTATGTAAATCTTGGCTGCCAATGTATTTGATCTAGCCACTCATCTAAAGTGTCAGAACAGGCTTTTGTATTGTATGGTATACATTTTCTACAACTGACAAGCATTATATTAATTCAGTTTAATTTTTAGTAGACTGTTCTTTCCCTATGTGTACGCTGGGCTAGCACTCTACTTTGTATCTATGTAAGTTTTCATAGTCTTGTTTGGCCATTTGAGCTGACCCCAGTGTAATGTGTCTGTCATATGTGTGATGTTTGGGAGACAGACTATCTGTCACTCTATGTTTATCTGAAGGGAAAGGAAAGAAAATTAGAACTGTCTATGATGTAGGTAGATTATTATTCAGAAATAATGATCTGTCATATTCACTCTTTATCTGTGAGTGTATACTTATATTAACCAAAGCAACTGAATGTCACAGTGGCTAGAGCTCATGGCCTTGAATCAGGAAGACATAAGTTCAAATCTGACCTAAGACTAGTTGTGTGACCCTGGGCAAGTCACTTAACCTCTGTTTGCCTTAATTGACCTAGAAGAAAACCAAAAAACACACCAGTATCTTTGCCAATAAAATCCCATGTACAGTACTATTGTGATATGTTTAATGGTGTCATGAAAAATTTATACACTGAAGGACTGAAAAACAATAATTTAAATGAATAGTATTGAGCCATTCCCTAGCTTTGCTATAGAAAATCCACAGTGAAAAAGTTATTGATTCTTTTTAACAAGCACTGTTATAGTAACTCGTGAGTTCTAGTGGCAGGTTGTTGAGCGCATAAATGGGTAGAAGGCAAATAAATAACTTTCTATCAGAGCAGTGGATGGAGTGTTATAGATGATACATGGATCATACACTCCTAAGTACTGGATCCTTCTATTTTCACCCGGGATTTTGTGATGGATGGCAGATAGAAGGAAAAGCTTCATTTCAAGAAATGAAGTTTCTTGGTGGCATCCTACCCAGTCTTATATCTTGTTTTTAAGCTTATAGGTATTGCAGTTGCCAAAACTAATTACATTTATTTTTATTTTTTTAAACAAATGCTTTATTAACTTCTGGTTTATATCATTCATTTCCACCAGATTTTAAGTTACAGTTTTTCCCCATTTTCCCCCTAGCCAACAGCCCAGAATAGCAATCCCACAGAATATCCCCTCATCCAATCTGTTCTCTCCAAGATCTTCTCCCATACCCCCTTCGACTTTACCATTAGAGCAAGGTGAATCTCTGTGTCCCAATGCCTGCACATCTCATCTCCCAAATACATGCGAAATAGTATTGATAATAGTATATATATATATATATATATATATATATATATATATATATATATATATATATATATAATATATAATTATATATATATATATATATATATATATATATATATATATATACATTTGAAACATTTAATTTTAAAACTTCAAATTTCAGATCCAAACCCTTCCTCCCTTGTCACCCATTCCCTCTGGGAAGATAAGCAATTCAGTATATGTTGTACATGTATAGCTATACAAAACATTACCATAGTAGATATATTGTAAAAGACTGCTTATATTTCCCTCCCACCCATCCCACCCCCCACCTGGTCCATTCCCTACTTTGATCCTGTCCCTCTTCAAAAGTGGGTACTTCCAACCACCCCTCCCCCCACCATGCACTCCCCTCCATCATCCCCCTTCGCATCCCCTTTCCTCCTACTCTCCTGCAGGGTGAGATATCCCATTTAGTATGTATGTCATTCTCTCCCTGAGCCATATTCAATGAGAATATGGTTTTGCCTTTTTACCGTCCTGTTCTTCCCCTCCCCTGCAGCCACTTCCCCTTATTTCTTCTACATGAGATAGTTTACCCTTCCCTGTCTCTCCCCATCTCCTCTTGCCACTTTCCTCTCTCACCTATTAACTTCACCCCTTAAGTGTCTTCCCTTTCCACCAAATTCAACCTGTGTCCTCTATCCATATATACCTGTAAACATATATATACACACACATTCACATATGTATTCATATGCCCATATACCCTTCGTCTATTATTTTCACAATGAGAAAGGTTTCATCAGACACAGTTATTCTTTTTCCATGTAGGAATGTAAATAGTTCATCTTTGATAAGTTCCTTTTGATTTCTTTTCCCTGATTACCTTCTCAAGCATCTCTGCCTTCTTGAGTCTGAATGACAAATTTTCTATTCAACTCTGCTTTTTTCCTCAAGAATGCTTGAAAATCCTCAATTCCACTGAATGACCATATATTCCCCTTAAACAAGATACTCAGTTTTGCTGGGTAGGTGATTCTTAGTTTTAATCCCAGCTCTTTTGACCTGTGGAACATCATATTCCATGCCCTTTTATCCCTCAGTGTAGAAGCTGCCAGGTCCTGTGCCATTCTGATTGTGTTTCCACGATATTGAAATTGCTTCTTCCTGGCTGCTTGGAGTATTTTCTCCTTGATCTGGGAATTCTGGAACCTGGCTATGATATTCCTAGGTGTTTCCTTTTTGGGATCTTTTTCAGGAGGTGATCTGTGGATTCTTTCAACCTCTATTTCCCCCTCTGGGTCTAAAACATCAGGACAATGTTCCTTGAGAATTTCTTGAAGGATCATTTCAAGATTCTTTCTTTGATCATGGCTTTCAGGTAGTCCAATAATTTTTAAATTATCTCTCCTGGATCTATTTTCCAGGTCAGTTTTTTTTTTTCAATGAGATATTTCACATTGCCTTCTGTTCTTTCGTTTGTTTGGATCTGTTTAACAGCATCTTGATTTCTCATAAAGTCACTAGCTTCCATTTGCTCAAGTCTAACTCTGAAGGAATGAATCTCCTCAGTGAGCTTTTGAAATTCTTTTTTTTTCCATCTGGCAAATTTGGCTTTTAAAGGCATTTTTCCCCTCATTGCCCTTTTGAACCTCCTTTGCCATTTGAGTTAGTCTATTTTTAAGGTGTTATTTTCTTCAGTCAGGCTGTTGGCTCTCATTTTGTATTTTTCCTGCATCCTTATCATTTCTCTTTCCAGTTTTTCCTTCATTTCTCTTATTTAATTTTTAAAATCCTTCTTAAGGTGCACTTTGGCCTTTAACCCACTCATATTTTCATTTGGGGCTTTTGGTGCTGGAGTTCTGACCTCACAGTCCTCCTCCTGTTCCCTGCTTTGATCCTCTTTGCCCCCAAAAAAGGAGTCTAAAGCTGCATTTTTCTGATTGTCTTGCTTTGTTTGCCTAGACATGTTGCCACTTAATAACTTGACTTTTGGGCTGGTTGCCACAGTAGGACTCTGCCACCAGAGAGGGGAGCTTTCGTCCCAAAACTTGGAGTATTCACAACTTCAGGAGGTATTAGTTTTGTAGCCTCTATGAAGCCTCCACATGCTCTGGCAAGCTGGATACCCACCCCAAGGCTTCCACCCCAGACCACAATCCAGATCCAGGGAGGTTAAAGCAATAGTGATTACCCCCCAGGACTGATCGCTGGATCTCCCTATAGATTGCAGACCAGGAGCTGAAGCTGCAACTGAAGCTGCAAAATGTCGTCTGTGCCCCATCTCCTCATCCACTTCTCTCCCCCAGGAGAAGAAGCCGACGTGTTCCCCAAATACTGGTTCCAAAGTCCATAGGGCACTAACCTCTCACTTTGTCCTAGACATGTCTGGGTTGATAATTCTGGAATCGCCATAGCTGCTGGTCGTCTGGGGTCCCTCCAGCCCAGCTGTTGGCCCTGCTGCCCTGGGGCTATAACTGGGGCTCATGTGGGTCTGGGCTAGGCTCCCAACACTCTGTGCTGCTGGCTCCCAGAGCACTGAGCTGTTGGCTCCCAGAGCATGGTGCTCACCTCCTGAAAAAGATCCTAAAATGAAAACTCCCAGGAATATTATAGCCAGGTTCCAGAATCCCCAGATCCAGGAGAAAATACTACAAGCAGCCAGGAAGAAACAATTTCAATATTGTGGAAACACAATCAGAATAGCCCAGGACCTGGCAGCTTCTACACTGAGAGATCGAAGGGCATGGAATATGATATTCCAGAGGGCAAAAGAACTGGGAATGAACCCAAGGGTCACCTACCCAGCAAAACTGAGTATTTTGTTTCAGGGGAAAATATGGTCATTCAGTGGAATAGAGGAATTTCAAGCATTCTTGAGGAAAAAACCAGAACTGAATAGAAAATTTGACATTCAGACACAAGAAGGCAGAGATGCCTGAGAAGGCAATCAGCGAAAAGAAATCAAAAGGAACTTATCAAAGTTGAACTATTTACATTCCTATATGGAAAAGCAGTAACTGTGACTGATGATATCTTTCTCACTATGAAAATAATGGAAGAAGGGTCTGTAGTCATATGAATACATATGTGAATGTGTGTTTATATAGTTACAGTTATACATGGATAGAGGGCATAGGTTGAATTTGTTTGGAAGGGAGAATACTCAAGGGATGAAATCATGAGGTGAGAGAGGAAAGTGGCAAGAGGAGATGGGGAGAAACAGGGGAGGGTAAACTATCTCATGTAGAAGAAGCAAGGGGAAGTGGCTGCAAGGGATGGGGAGAATAGGAATGCAAAAAAAGGAAAAACCACATTCTCATTGAATGTAGTTCAGGGAGAGAATGACATACATACTAAATGGGATATCTCAACCTGCAGCAGAATAGGGCGAAGCGGGATGAGAGGAGAGATGATGGATGGGAAGGCATCCTTGGGGGGAGGGGAGGTTGGAAGTACCCACTATAGAAGAGGGACAGGATCATGTAGGGAATGGGCCAGGTGGGGGGTGGGATGAGTGGGCGGCAAGTATAAGCAGCCTTGTACAATATATCTACTATGATAATGTTTTGCATAGCTAGACATGTACAACATATACTGAATTACTTATCTCCCCAGAGGGAATGGGTGAGAAGGGCGAAAGGAAATGGATCTGAAATTCGAGGTCTTAACATTAAGTGTTTCAAATATATATAGATACTTTCATTAATACTCTTTTGCTTATAATTGGGAGATAAGATGTGCAGGCATTGGGACACAAAGATTCATCTTCCTCTAATGGAAAAGTCAAAGGGGCTATGGGAGAAGGTTAGGGATAGAGCAGATTGGAGGAAGTGATATCTTGTGGGACTGCTATTCTGGGAGGTTGGTTAGGGGAATAACGGGGGGAAAATGATTGTAACTCAAAATCTGGCGGAAATGAATGATGTAAAACAGAAGTTAATAAAGCATTTATTAAAAAAAAAAGAAGTGGGAGGAAGACCCACATGTACAAAAATATTTTTAGCAGCCCTTTTTGTGGTTGCAAAGAATTGGAAACTAAAGGGGTGCCCATCAATTGGGGAATGGCTAAACAAGATGTGGTATATGAATGCAATGGAATATTATTGTGCTATAAGAAACGAGGAGGTGACGGATTTCATAATTACCTTGAGAGACTTATACAAACTGATGCTGCGCGAGAAGAGCAGTATCAGAAGAAATTTGTATACAATCACAGACATACCATATCTGTGATGACCAACTATGACAGACTGGACTCTTTTCAGCAATGCAGTGATATAAGTTAATCCTGAAAGACTCAAGAAAGTGAGAAATGCGCCATCCAGAGATATAACTAGAAAGAACTGAGCCTGAATCCTGATGGAAGTAAACTAAATGATCTTTTTCTTTTCATTGTTTGGTTTTATTTCTTCCTTACCATCTTTCATCCCACCTAGTACAATATGCCTTTGTATTTGGAATAATGTCTAATATGAATGCATTTGCAGATCCCATACTCGACTATATGCTGTTGTGTGGGGAGGGGGGAGGGAAGGAAAGGAAATTTGAAAATCAAGGACCTATGGAATTGAATCTTGTTAACTGAAACTAAACTAATAAATTAATTAAAAAAAGAAAAAAAAAGAAAGTTAGCATGAATTGATTTCAATACACCTTTGATGCAAAGTCAGATGGATAAACACTTCAAAGCTGAGACATCAGTCATTAAGTCAGTACACTTTCCTATTGTGATTAACCAGTATCATCCTCAAATGTAGGGATGTAAATAATTTGCTCTTCTTAAATATTTTTTTTACATTTTTATGTCTCTTTTGAATCATGGATTTTAAGTTCAAATTTTCCATTAATTGGTGGCATTTTCATCAGGAAGGTCTGGAAGTCCATTATTTCATTAAACTCTATCTCCTTGCCTTAAAGATTATACTCTGTTTTTCTGAGTAGTTGATCCTTGATTATAGTCCAAGTTCCTTTGTTTTATGAAATACTCCATTCCAATTTCTCTAATCTTTTAATTTAGAAACAGCAAGACCCTGTGTGATCCTGTGATCTTGATTCTATTGTAGTTCCTTGATATTTTAATTGTTCCTTTCTGGCTACTTGCAATATTATCTCCTTAACCTGATAATTCTGGAATCTGGCCATACTATCCCTTGACATTTTAAATTTGGGATTTCCTTCAGGAGGTTATCAGTGGGATCTTTTGATGACTCTTTTACCCTCTGGTTCTAGGACATTGGGGCAATTTTCCTTGATGATTTCTTGGAGGATACTGTCCAGGCTCCTGTTTTTTCATCATGGCTTTACAGTAGACCAAAAATTCTTAGATTATATATCCTGTTTCAGTTTTCCAGGTCAGTTGTTTTTGCAATGAGATGTTTTACATTTTCTTCTTTTGTTTCATTCTTTAGATTTTGTTTGACTCATTCTTGATGGCTCATAGAGTTATTAAATTCTATTTATCAAATTCTAATTAAAATAAATGTTTTCTTTAGTTAGCTTTTGTACCTCCTTTTCCATTTGGACAATTTTTCCTTTAAAAATGTATTTTCTCCTGGGCATAGACCATTATCTAACACCATATGCCAAAATCAAGTCTAAATGGGTACATGATCTAGGTATAAAGGATGATATTGTAAGCAATCTGGGAAAGCAAGGAATTGTTTACCTGTCAGATTTGTGGAGAGCTAAAGACTTTAGGACCAAACAAGAATTAGAGAGCATTATAAAATGCAAAATGGATAATTTTGATTACATTAAATTGAAAAGCTTCTGTATAAACAAAGTCAGTGTAACCAAGATTAAGAGGGAGGTGGGAAATTGGGAATGGATTTTACAACCTATGTCTCTGACAAAAGACTCCTTTTTAAAATATACAGAGAGTTGCATCAAATCTCTAAGAACACAAGTCATCCCCCAATTGATAAAGGGTCAAAGGATATGAACAGGCAGTTTTAAGAGAAGGAAATTAATGATATCTATAAGCATATGAAGAAATGCTCAAAATCACTATTTATTAGAGAAATGCAAATCAAAACAAATCTGAGATAGCACATCTCTCCAGTCAGAGTGGCTAAGATGACAAAACAGGGAACTGACAAATACTGGAGAGGATGTGGGCAAATTACAACACTAACACATTGCTATTGGAGTTGTGAACTTATCCAGCCATTCTGGAGAGCAATCTGGAATTATGCCCAAAGGGCTATAAATAATTTCATATCATTTGACCCAGCAATGCCACTTCTAGGGTTATATCCCAAAGAGATCATAGAAGAGGGAGGAAGACCCATATGTACAAAAATATTTATAGCAGCTCTTTTCGTGGTTGCAAAGAAGTAGAAATTAAAGGGGGTCCATCAATTGGGAAATGGCTGAACAAGTTGTGGTATATGCATGTAATGGAATATTATTGTGCTATAAGAAATGAGAAGACAGTTTTCATATTTACCAGAAGAGGCTTATAAAAACTGATGCTGAGTGAGAAGAGTAGAACCAGGAGAAATCCGTATACAATCACATACACAACATATGTACAGACTGGACTCTTCTCAGCAATGCAGTGATGTAAGTCAATCCTGAAAAACTCATGAAGGAGAGAGACGTCTACATCCAGAGAAAGAACTAGAAAGAACTGTGCTTGAATACTGATTGCAGAAATCTAATTGATCTTTTTCTTTTCATTGTTTGGTTTTATTTCTTCTTTACCATTTTTCATCCCATCTAGTAAAATATGCCTTTTTAACTTGACTAATATATATTGGGAAATTATTTGCAGATCCTATACTGGATTATATGCTGTAGTGGGGTATGGGGGGAGGGAGGGGAGGGAGATTTGAAACTCAAAGAAATATGGAATTGGATCTTGTAAACTAAAAATAAATAAATTTTAAAAATAGTGATAAAAAAGGAATTTATTTTCACCATTTAGGTTTCATATTTAATTATCCATTTGGCCATTTTACTTCTTTTTTTTTCCTAACGTTTTATTAACTTCTGGTTTACATCATTCGTTTCCATTAGGTTTTGAGTTATAGTTATTTCCCCATTTTTCCTCATCCCCCACCAAAGAATAGCAGTTCCCTAGGACAGCTCACCCCATCTGCTCTCTCCCATAACTTCTCCAATAGCCCATTTGACTATTTCCAGTAGGGCAGGGTGAAGCCCTGTGCCCCAATATCTGTATATCTCATTTGCCAATTATATGTAAAAAAGTACTAATAATAGTATTTATACATTTTTAAACATTTAATTTTAAAACTTTGAATTCCAGATTCATTCCCTTCCTCACTTGTCACCCAACCTTACTGGGAAGATAAGCAATTTGGTATATGTTGTATATGTGTAGCTATACAAAACATTACTATAGTGGATATATTGTAAAAGATGGGCTATATTCCCCTCCCTCCCATCCCACCTCCCACTTAGTCTATTCCCTACTTGGATCCTGTCCCTTTTCAAAAGTGGGTGCTTCCAAATTCCCTCTCCCTCCTTCCCTCCCACCCTCCCTTCCATCAGCCCCCCTCTCATCCCCTTCACCCCTACTCTCCTGTAGGATTATATATCATATTTTGTATGTATGTCATCTTCTCCCTGATCCAAATTCAATGAAAATAAGGTTTTTCCTTTTTGCCTTCCTGTTCTTCCCCTCCCTTGTTACCATTGTGCCTTGCCTTTTCTATATGAGATAGTTTACTCCATTTTGTCTCTCCCCATCTCCTCTTGTTATATTCTTCTCTCACCTCTTAATTTCACCTTTTAAGTATCATCCCTTCTTATTAAATTCGACCTGTGCCCTCATTGTATGTATATCTGTAAACACATATATACATACATATATATGTATATATATATATACATATATATGTATGTATATACAAACACACATTCACATATGTATTCATATCCCCATACACCCTTCTTCAAGTATTTTCATACTGAGAAATGTTTCATCAGTTACAGTTATTATTTTTCAATGTAGGAATTTAAATAGTTCAACTTTGATGAGTTCATTATGATTTCTTTTCCCCGTTTAACTTATAAGCCTCTCTTGCTTCTTGTATTTGAATGTCAAATTTTCTAGTGAACTGTGTTTTTTTCATCAAGAATGCTCGAAAGGCCACTATTTCAGTGAATGACCATATTTTCCCCTGAAACATGATACTCACTTTTGCTGGGGAGATGATTCTTGGTTTTAATCCCTTCTCCTTTGCCCTTTGTAATATCATATCCGAAGCCCTTCCATACCTCAGTGTAGAAGCTGCCAGATCCTGAGCTATCCGACTGTGTTTCCATAATATTGAAATTGTTTCTTCCTGGCTGCTTGTAATATTTTCTCCTTTATAAGGGAATTCCAGAACCTGGCTATAATATTCCTAGGAGATTACTTTTGGGGATCTTTTTCAGGAGGTGATCTGTGGATTCTTTCAACCTCTATTTTGCCCTCTGGGTCTAAAACATCAGGGCAATTTTCCTTGAGAATTTCTTGAAGGATGATTTGTGGATTCTTTCTTTGATCATGGGTTTCAGGTTGTCTAATAATTTTTAGATCATCTCTCCTGCATCTATTTTTCAGGTCAGTGGTTTTTCCCATAAGATATTTCACATAGCCTTCTATTCTTTCATTTCTTTGGATCTGTTTAACAGGTTCTTGATTTCTCTTAAACTCAATAGCTTTCATTTGCTCCAATCTAATTCTGAAGGAATGATTCTCCTCAGTAAGCTTTTGATATTCATTTTCCATATGGCAAATTCAGCTTTTTTAAGGCATTCTTCTCCTCATTGCTTTTTTGAGCCTCTTTTGCCATTTGAGTTAGTCTATTTTTTAAGGTGTTATTTTCCTCAGTCAGGTTCTCATTTCATACTTTCCTTGCATCTTTCTCATTTTTCTTCCCAATTTTTCCTCCAGTTCTCCTATCTGCTTCTTAAGGTCCTCTACGGCCTGTAGCCAGCTCATATTTTCATTTGGGGCTTTTGGTGCAGGATTTCTGACCTCACAGTCCTCCTCCTGTTCCATGCTTCGATCCTCTCTGCCCCCAAAATAAGAGTCTAATGTTGCATTTTTTGTTTATTTTATTTCCTTTGCCTAGGCATGTTGTCACTCAATTACTGACTTTTGGGCTTATTGCCACAGTAGGACTCTGCCACCAGACAGGGGAACTTCCATCCCAAACTTTGGGGTCTTCTCAACTTCTGGAGGTATTAGTTGTGTGGGCTCTGTGAAGCCTCCACACACTATGGCAAGCTGGTCACATACCCCAAGACCTCCACTCAGACTGAAATCTAGATCCAAGAAGGTTAAAGCAAGAGTGATTACCCCCAAGACTTATCGCCTGGTCCCCCTACAGTCCACAGGCCAGGACCTGAAGCTGCAACATGGCAGCTGTGCCACGCCTAATCAGCAACTTCATACCCTGTGAAAGAGGCTGACGCACTCTCCCAAGTCCCAAAGTCCATAAGGCACTGGCCTCTCACTTAGTCCTTAGCATCTATGTGTTCATAATTCTTTAAATGCTATACCTGCTGGTGTTCTAGAGTCCCTCCAGCTAGTTGCTTCGCTGGTCACCCTAGGGCTAAAACCTCTGACTCAGGACTCAAGGGGGCCTGGGCTCAGCTCCCTGAGTGCTGAGTTGGCTGCTCCCTTGCTGGCTGCCGTGCTGTATTCAGTGAGAGGTTAGCTTCTTTTTTGTCATTTTGTGGGTTCTGTAGCTCCAGAGGTTGTTCAGATTCACCTTTTACATAAATCTGGAAGTCAGCAATTTTACTTTTTAAGGAGTTCTCATGATTTTTTTTTCCATTTTTTCAGTTGTATTTTTAAAATAATTGGTCATTTTGTCTTCTACATTTTGAATTTGGCTTTTAAAATACTTATTGTGCTCTTCCATTGATTGTGCTTCAGAAAGTTCATATTCCCTTTTGTGGTTTCAGATATGGGTATAGTATTAATGCTTTCCTCTTTTGAATCTGTATTTTTTTCTTCCCTGTCTCCATATTTACGATCCCATCATTGCTGCTTTTCCTATTTGCTTTTTACCCGTTGTGATTGCCTGATTTTCCTGGCTTTTATAGTAGATCTCTTCTTCTGCAGCACAGGGGCTCTGTTCCATAATTCTTGTGCTTTGAGCTAAGGGTCTGTTTATTGATTTTTGTGCTGTAGCATCTTGTTCTGTCAGTTACAAGCTAGATTAAGCTTCAGCTCACTTGGTGCTGAGCTGGAATTGGCTGATGTGTGCTGAAGACAAGCCAGGTGTGGTCTTTCTGCATTTCCCAGAAGGTTATCACAAAGCTCACAGTGTGAGTTGTGTAGGAAGGGTGGTCTAGCCTCTTCAGGTCTTCACCTCCTCTATGGCTGTGAAAAAGCACAGACTCAGCCACTGGTGGACACCTGTCTGTGCTGGTGTCTGAAAATTAGCTAACTGTGCAAAGGCACAGCTGGGGTCCTCATGTTGTCACTTGCCAGCTCCACCCCCTATGGTTTTGGATCTCCAGATTTTCTGTTGTGGTGGGGCTTGCTGGAATACCTCCTATCCTGCACTGGTCACCTTCAGTCACAGTGAGAGGGACATTTGCTCTTGATCTTCCTAGCCTCCCAAGCTAAAAGACTGCAGTACCCCCTTTGGCTGGTTCCACCATTCCAGGGTTTTCCTGGGCAATGTTTTCTGGGTTTATGAAGGTCAAGGAGGGGCCTAGGGAGGAGAACACTTATGATTTACTTCACTATCTTGGCTTCCAGAAGTTCAAGTAGATGACTCTCAAACATTTTATATATGGCCTGAGACACCCCCGGAGTAGCTGCTTCTGTTGTCACAGGCACCATGCTTGTCTCTCACCCAGCTCTGCCAGACTCCTTTCCTGTGCTGAGAGGTTTGGGAATCAACATTGCTACAGGTGATTCAGGTTGCCAGGGCCAACTCCTGCTCAACTATGGTTGGGTCTGTCCTGGTGCAGCCTGTGCACTCTGCATTCTCCTCACCTATTGCAACAAATCCTTCCCATCAACTTGAAATCTGAAATATATAGATTTAAATATAGGTATGGTACAGATGATACAGATAGAGATAGAGATAAATATATCCCTTAAGGAAACATGAGTCCATATGCTTGATTCCTTTGAATGTGGTATAAAGTTAAGAAATAACTTACTTTCAGATTATTTGAAAGCATCAGCTCTCATCTCTTAGGTTTGTTGTGCTGAATCATGAACATATTGCATTTTGTGAGAGGAATTTTTTAGGCAAAAGCATTTAATAATTGATTACTATGTTCTAGGCACCATGCTAAATGTTATATGCATGGGTACACACAAAAAATGGTCCCCATTTTCAAGGAACAAACATTCTAAACCTACTAAATATATGAGTATTATACTTTTTGAAACTTTTATACTTTCACCCCTCCCTTGTAATTCTTGAAAATGGCTGTATATGGTGGTAAAGCCTATCTCAGCAGCTCTCTTGAGGACTGATGCTGTGAATAGCTTTAAAGGTCTAATCACATAATATAATGAACTCTCCATTTATTCAGCAATAAACTACAGAATTACATTCATGACAACATAACACAATGTTATTAAAGTGGCCACATAGTTTAAACAAAACATACCACTCAGTATATCATATAGTCACCTTTAAGGGATAGCAGAAAATATAAACACCATTCACCCCCAGGTCACAGTAAGCTACAATCTACTCAGTCAATACAGTGTATCCAACTAAAGTCCTTTTTCATCTTGACTAGAGACTGGATTCAAATCATCCTTAAGCCAATCATCCTTAAGGGGTAGCAGAAAGTGCAAACACATCCACCCCTAGGTCACAGTAAGTTACAAATCTCAACAGTCAATAGAGTATCCAAAATAAAGTTCTCTTTCATCTTAACTCCAGGCTGGCTTCCAAACCCCACTGCTCCTCCTCCATGGGTAACTCTTGCCAGCATTCATATGTAGGCCGGTTTCTACTCATGTTCCATATCTCATCTCACGGGAACTGTTCCACTCCAAGCTCTTTGCAGTTTCTGTTCCTAGGAAAATAAAACTTAACAAGTTTACTATAATATTTACACATATTACCAGTACTATCATTTCAATTTACTTTCTGTCTAAGAAACCAATACAGATCAGCAGACAGGGCTTCTGTCTGAGAAAGTAACACAGATAAACAGGTAGAGTGCCAAGATCACAAACATTTTTTCTCTCAGTTCTGCCTCCTCCCACCTCTGCTCATGCTCTTATCTGCCCCTTCCTGATCAACCCTTTTTGTAAGCTCCTCCCACTCTGACCTACTATGTGATTACATTCAGCCTATTAAGGGTCAGGGGATATCTTCAACCTCCCTTAGGCCTATTAAGGGCAATACAATATGCACTGTAATCAAGGATTCTTGATACAATCAAAGATAATGCTCAAAGGCATTTGATTAGCTAAAACCCAATCCTGAAAAACAGCAAAAATCCTATTTTGCTTGACAATATAATGGCACATGGTTAGAAATCAATGTCAAGTATGTTTTCATTATTTAGATACAAAAATGGCTAAATGTACAGACATTCATTTTTCAATACAATTTTGATATTGCAGCCATAATATGGCTAATTAAAAGTTGGACTTAGTCATAGAGATATCTACTTAGCATGTGATTGTAATGCCATGCATGAACAGCTTTGCAGGAGAATGCTACTGTGAACAGATTTTAAGGTTCTGATTACACGGTATAGTGAACTCTTTTTTTATTCCATAAAAAATCAAAGCAAAACATTCACACTAATTCAAAGTACAGCATTCACAGCATTACAACTTATCACAGAAAATCAAAATATAGCATTCAGAACTTATCATAGAAAATTGCCACATAGTTTCCACTACAGTGGTACAAAATTTTGAACAAAGAACAATCATTTACTAACTCAATAATTCATAAAATCCTTAATTCAATCTCTAAGCACAGTAGTCAAAGTTTTCCACTCATGGGGCATAGTAGGTTACAAATCAATTACTTATTCAGCCATCAATCACTAAGTACAATCATTTAGTCAATCCATCATCCTTCATTATTCACTGTCCAATCATTAGAAAATACACAGAGAGAACGGAGGGGAGGGGAAGGTGTTGGGGCTTCCGGTGGCGGCAGCAGTGGTGGAGGCGACTCGGCCATGGTGACGTTTGCAGATACGGCACAGCTTGGTGCTCCTTGACACGTTGGAGAAGCCATTGAAAATTGAGTGGAAACGAAATCAAAGAAGCAGATAGAGTTCGCTTGCTGTTGTGGGCCCTGTGCCTCTCCACCCCTGCCCAGCAGAGACCATGTACTACCTCCAGTGGTTACTGCCTGTCCTGCTCATCCCAAAGCCCCTCAACCCAGCTCTCTGGTTCAGTCACTCAATGTTCATGGGCTTCTACCTTCTGAGCTTCCTCCTGGAGTGGAAGCCATGCATCATCTGTGCCTTGGTCTTCAAGGCAGCCTTGTTCCTCATCTGTTATAGCTGTTGGGGGAACTGTTTCTTATATCACTGCACTGGCTTCCATCTCCCTGAATCAGTTCACAATCTCAGGATAGTGGGGACTTAGAGTCCTCACGTGCTGCTAATTGATTGGCTTTAAAGATGAGAACCCAAGGGTAAAGGATGGTCACAGTATGATTGATCACAGGCTTCCTGCATGTCTGTGTAGACTAGATTAGTACATTCCTGATTGGGCATCCTTCACCTGTGACATGTCACTTCCAATTTTTTATGATGTGAACAACAGCACCACCTGGTGCTTTTGATTTGAAGCCCAGCAGTGGTCAGTGGTTGTTGCTGTTTTTCTTTCCTGCCTTCATTCCTCCACCTCACTGACTGGATGATCATCCTTTCATCTCAGATCCTGCCAGGGGACCAGACCCAACATGGCCAGCCTAATTCTGCTGTTCCAGGGATCTCCATTATGTGGCAGCAGAATTCACATCTTGTTTTTAACCTAGATGGACCTTGTCTGGAGCGCAATTAGTTTCCTTCTCTCCAACTTCTCAGCCTTATATTGCCCACTGGTCCACTTGAGTTATTGTCAACAAAGGTCACATAATTGCAGAAACCCCAGCTCTTCACTGAAGCCACTGGCACCTGGGAGGCCCAGCTTCTTGCTCAGTAGGCTAGAATGAAATGTGTTTTGGCATTTCAATGCTGTCCACATTTAACTCTCCTGTTTCTTTTTCTGAAAGAAAGACTATCACTCTTGCAATAGTTCCTGAGTATCAGAACATGTCTCCCCTACAGTGTCACATCCTTCCCCAATCTCGAGAGTTTACAGGGTTCTCATTTCTTAGGGGCAGTACTACGAGCTATTGGGTTTTTATTTTTTTTTATCTTTGTCCCAGTTCCTTTAAATCCCACATGACCGGGTTGGAGAGCAGGTCTGTGCTTTCAGAATGGTGATGAGCAACCAGTGGTTTTGCTTGGGGGGTTATCTTGTTTTTATTAGCTGGAAAGAATGTTATGTTGTGTATTTGAATTAGGAATTTATCACTAGCAAAGTTGATATCATACAATGGTGGAGATTGTTGGAAAGAATAGAAACCCTACAATACATCAGCCAGAATGGAACAACTCAGGAGAGGTGATATGAAATGGCCACTTCTGTTCCATGCTGGGGCCCCTAGGCTTTGTCTCTTCTAAGATTCCATAGTACAAAGAAATACCCAGGAAAAAGACTGTTTTTCTTATTATGCTTCCAGTCTGATCCACTCACTCATCTTCCCTTGGATTGACTGAGGAGTAGGAGGTGACCCGGGCAGAGGATTCAACTTGCTGCTTGCCACCTGGGGGAATTGGACCTAACAGCAACATTTTTTTGAAATGTAAGGGCTGCTGGTTAAAACATTGTTTTATTTTTTTTATTAAAACATTATTGGATCAATTGCACAGCTATTTAAGATGTTTAATAAAAGCTTTATAAACTTTGGGAAAAAAAAGAAAATACACAGACCCTCTACCCCTAGGTCACTAGTAAATTTACAATTTCTCAGTCAGTACACAGTATCTAAATAAAGCCTTCTTTCAGTTTGACTCGGAGTTGTTTCTTAGATTCCCTGGATCCCCTTTCATGGTCCCAAGTCTCACCTGGACTCACCAAATTGTCACCTGGGTTCAAAAGCAGACAGCTCCCAGGTCCTCCCCTAGCTCTCTGTGCAGTTCCTGCTCCACATTGGAGCTCACAGTTGCCAATACATCTCAAATCCTTCACAGTCTTTGTTCCCAGGAAGTCAATGTTTAACAAAGCCACCAACAGGTTTATATAAAGTACCAGCATCACAGTTATGCTTCTTCAGTCTTTGCCATTTCCAGCTGGCCCTTGGAAATCCTCAGCAACCCTGACTGACCCTTGTGAATCCTCAACAACCTCAGCAGCTCTGGCTGGCCCTCAGCTCTGACTGGCTCTTGGAAATCCTCAGCAGTTCAGGCTGGCCCTCAGACTCAGCAGAATTTTCAGCTGGTTCCCAGAATCAAAATCATTTCATCCAGGTTCTCCAAATCAACATCATTCTCCTCAGCCTGGGAGGGGTTTACCTCTTCAGCCTCCCTGGCTCCTCCTCAGTCTCCCTGGCAGCAGCAGCTTCTGCCTCCATGGAGCTTGCTCCAAGAAGATATAACTCTCCATTTTTAGGGCATCCCTTATATACACACAGCAATTGCTTCCTGATTCAGCCAAACCCTTCCTATTATGTCAGCACCCAGAGACAAGAGTTCATACCTTCTGTTTCCCCAACAAAGGCTTGATCAATTACTAAGTGCTAAATACATGCTACCTTTGCAAATAGGAAGGAATCTTCAAATTCAAATTACATTACCATTACAATGACAGAGCATGGAATGAAAATTCTAGAATTCCAATGGAATCTTGGCAACAATTGACAAAAGAGTTGTAAGTGATAGTCCTTTCCTCTTTCTTTTTCTAGTTGGGTTTAGAGAAAGAAAGAATCATTACAACGACATTCTTATTTTATATTATTCATTCTCTTTACTAGGCTGTATCAACTTCCTATCTCCCTGTCATAGAAAAATCAGCATTTTTCATACCACAGTTGAGATGCCCCAGCAAAAGTTGGTTCTCGATACTTTTGGTTTTTAATGTTCCCTAGCTCTTAAAATTATGTTCTATTAATTTTATATACCTCATATTTCTGCATCTATGGACATGCCATAAACCTCCCAAGCAGAATATAATTTGCATGGTCAGAAACAGTTTTACATTTGTACCTCAAGCACCTAGAACAATGACCCAGAAAAAAGTGCCCTTAACAAATAGCTTTTTACATGGATTGAAAATGATATGAATGGTCCTTTCTCATTCAAAGCAATAAAAGCAGCCCACATAGAAGTATAATAGTAATAGGAAAATTCAAACATTCAGATACAGGATTAGAGATTTAGAGCTGGAAGACGCCTTAACTGTAACCTAGTGCAATCCCTTAAATTTATAGAAGAAGAATCATAGGTACAGAGATATAATCCAATTTACCCAGAATTATTATGCACAAGTGAGAATGGTATCAACAGTGTGGGCTTATAATGCATATGTGTGTATGTATATGCATGTGTATACGTGCATGTATGTATGTTTGTATACACATATATATCAATTGCGTGTGCATATTCACACACACCATACATGCAAGTGTTAGCATGTATTGCATCTACACACATACACATGTCAACATAGACATTTGCATACATAAATATGTGATCATGTATGCCTATTCATACATACACATATTTTGTGTATACATATGTGAATGTGTGTGCATACATTTACAAAAATTGTCACTGCATCTAGAAAGATTAAGTCAGCTCATTTTCAGTTTCCAGTATGTGTTGTTTCTCTGAAGTGTATATTCAGTTTACAATGAAATCACCTTTAGGTAGGGGATTTTTTACTTTTATATTTTTATCTCCTACACCTAGTACAATACTTGGCACATAATAAAGACTTAATAAATACCTTCATTAATTTATTTCTTCTTTCCTTCTCTTTCTCTTTCTCCCTTCCTGCCCTCCTTCCTTCCTTTCCCTTTCTTTTCTTTCTTTCCTTTCTACATTCTAGTCAAATTGCCCAGGAGTCTGGGAGATCTAATTTTAAATACTCTCTGTTGCTTTCAAAGGGTGTGACTTTAGGCAAGCCACTTAACATATCTAATTTTCAAATCCATCATGTGTAAAATGAGCAACTTGTATTTGATGGAATCTAAATTCTCTTTCAACTCTAAATATGACATGAGAAAGAGTTTTGATATTTTCTTCATGAAAAGAGTTACCTTTGATGAAAAACATTAAGATTTGCAAAATGTGCTCCATAAATTTGATCCAAAGAACCATGCTGTGGTATTATTATCACTATTTTACAGATAAGGAAATTCTGAGACTGGAAAAGGTTAAATATCTTTAGGGTCACATAGCCTATAAATGTGTGAGTCACAATTTGGATCTTGGTCTTCCTTTGTCTAAATTCAGAGTCCTATATACAACATAAAACCTGTATCCAGTAAATTTTTTGTTTGGAGGTCTTCCACTTACACAAGTCCCACTCTAAATCCAATATAGTACCCTGTAGACAGGGCTTGAAGCACAATGACATTAAATTATTTGTTCATGGTCACAACTAATAAATGCAAAAGTTGGAATTTTAGTCAAGGTCTTCCAAACTTAATGGACTTCACTTGATCCATTATGTGATGATGCCTCTATTTGATACAAATAAAATATGTTAGAGTGTGGAAAGTACATTCTAAGCCATACCCCATTTAAGCCTCACAGTATCCATGAGAGTTTACTGAATTATTATCCCAATTTTGGCCCACGACATAACTGAGAGTGAGAACTTTTCTATAGAGTCTCAGAAGGGGTGGGATATAAATTTTGGTCTTCCTAAGTCTATTCCTAAGACTATTTTATGCTACTTTGTTTAAAATTTGGCTCTATCACCTAGCATCTTTCCTAGAATGGGATGCCTCAATCTTTAAAGTTTAAAACTTGGTGAAGAAAAGGACAGCCAGAGGGCAAATATACTTCTATCTACACACTGGCTCCACCAGTTCTCTATCTGGAGGTGGACATCATTTTTCATCATGAGTCCTTTGGTGTTGATCAGAGTTACTAAGTCTTTTGTAGATGATTATTTTTACGATATTCGTCTAACTGTGTAGATCATTCTTAAGGTTCTGTTCACTTCACTGTGCATCACTAAAGGGAATTTTAAAAACGGTCTGCATTCTAAATAGACAACAAAACTTTTTGGAGGATGGAAGAGGAACTACACTTTCAGGGGATAGTATATATCAGTTGATTTTACTTTACTGCAATTTTTAGTTACACTTGAGGAATATCAGGGGAATAATAGTGGGGAATGCCAATGGAATAAAAAAAATGCCCTCAATAAAATGTGTTTTTTTGATAGTCCATCTAATTTGAGCTTCCCATACAAATCAGGTTATGTTTTCAAGGTTCATTACCAACTCTGCAAGAGTCTACAAAAGAGATACCATTAATCATTTACTCTCCCCTCCTTCCTTTTAGTTAACCTAGAATGTGGAATAAGCAAAACACTTAAGCAATGCAATATTATGTTTGTTCTACAGGAACTTCTATATAATATTTTCATTATGAGTGACATTATAGCAAAAGTCTTCTTGAATCTTCATTATAATAGTAAATTAATTTTCTTCCCTTTCAGAAACAGAATTTTGTCATTCAATTTGCTCTCAACAGTTATTAGTCACTTTAATATATTCTTGGGGCAGCTAGGTGGCACATTGAATAGAGGACATAGAGGAGGACCTGAGTTCAAATCTGGCCATAGACACTTAATATGTACTAGCTGTGTGACCTTGGGAAAGTCATTTAACCCAATTGCCCTGCCTTCCCTCCTCCAAAAATACAAAAAAAGTATATTCTTCATATTTTCCCTTCGATATAAGTTAAATTCTGTCCTTTAGAAAATAAGCCAAGCCAGTCTCTTTTCTCTGTTTTCCCTTAAGTTATTAAAGTGTAGTCTTCCCAAAATGCAATGTATTTGCTAGCTCCTTTGTAAAGCCAAGCACAAGCAGTTCTCCAGAGGACTGCTGCTGTGAATAGCTTTAAGGTTCTGATCACATAGCATAGTGAATTCTCTACTTATTCAGTAATAAACTAAGACAAAATATTCACAGCAAACAAAGTACAGCATTGGCAATGTTATAACAATTTATTACTAAAGGGGCCACATAGTTTTCACCAAAGTGGCCACATAGTTTTAAGCAAAATCTATCTTTCAGTAAGTCCCTTAATTCTATCATTCTTAAGAAGCCAGCCTCCGTAAGAGACACAAATTACCAAGGACACAGTTCTCCACCCCTACGTCACATTGTATTAATCTCTCAATCAAAAAGTCTTCTTTCTTCTTGACTGGAACTAATTTCCAATAATCTTTAACTCAATCATCCTTAAGAGGTACAAGGTACAGAGAACAAAGTTCTCCTACCCCTAGGCCACAGTAAATCATGATCTTCTCAGTCAGCATTAAGTACCCAAGGAGAAGTCTTTTCCCCTTGACTGGAGGCTGACTCACAGATGGTTCCTTTTCCATGGGCCTAACTCCTGGCTGAATCTACCTGAACACCACCTGGATTGACAGGGAGGCAGTTCTCTTCTCCTCATCCGGCTCCTCATCTAGCTCCATATTGCAGTTCACAGTGTCCAGTTCAACTCAAGTCCTTTGCAGTTTCGGTTTCTAGGAAGACAAAGCTTAACAGAGCCAAAACAACATTCATCCACATTGCTTGCACCATCATCAATTAATTATCTGCCTGTGAAATCAACACAAACAAGGTCTGAGAAGTCAACACAAATAATCAGCATAGAAATCAACATAGAGCCACAAACAATGTCCAAGAGGTCAACACAACCATCAGAACACTCCCAGGACCTCTGAAACCCTTCTCTAGGACTTCTGTAAACAGACAGCAAGAAAATCATCTTTCGGGCCTTCCAGTAAGGTCCCAGGGCTTCTTTACAAAGTATTACAAACATAAATCAACACAGACAGAATAGACAAACAAGTGCTGGGATATCACAAGTTTTTTCCTTCTCAACTCTGCCATCACAAGTTTTCCCTTCTCGGTTCTGCTCTCTCACAGCTTGTGCTGAGATTTTTATCTGGTCACTAGCTCCTTGTCCCATCCACCTCTTATGCTGTTCCTTTTCCTGTCTTTGTCAAGTCCCTCCCACTGTGGGTTTCACAAGTTCTGTTTCTTAACAAAGACTTGATATAACCATGGGCAAATTTCAACTGAAATAAAGCTCTAAGTACTTGTTTGCTTGCCATTACATCCTTACACATTCTTCATAAAAGTCTCCTTGAAAATTCGTTATACTATAATGACACAGTTCTCATAAAGTTTCACCTCATCTTCTTTTTCTCTGTCTTATCTACATGTACTATATAATATGTCCCAATAGATCATACATAAATTTGACTCCATAGGAAAAAGAGACACTTCATAGTCTGATATTTTTTAACTGTCTTCAAACTTCTAGGATAAATTGCCTTTTCAACATTCCGTTTGTCTCATAGAAGTACAGTAACTCTATCTGTGGAAAAGGTAAGTGAAAAAGGGTTTTGCACTGAATTGTTTTGTTTTGGTGAACGAAGTCTTTTGGTGAACACACTAATCATTAAACTGAATGTACAGCCTTTCAGTGTGATGTGTTGGAAATAACAATTGACTTGAATTTAAAATTTATTTGGATTCAAAATTCCACATTAAATGGATTATGTTTACTGAAATATAATTGATCTTAACTTGTCTATAAAAATATGTTGATATTGATTTTGTTATGGAAATGTTAACTATAATACCCATTTTCCTGTAATATGTAAATCTGATAAGTATAAAACCTATGCAATCTGTGTAATCATTGATTTTTTATTTAAGTAAAACAGGGATAGAAACCTGAGATGCTCCACTAGAATCCTTCTTCTATACAAGATATTTTTAACATTTTGGGAGGGCCATGTATGTCTTTGACAGTCTGATGAAACCTATGGGTATCTTCTGAGAAAAAAAAAATTAATAATTCAAGAAAATGTTATATTTTACTTAGAAGTTAATAAACATATATACACATATGTGATCTACATGTGCACATAAGCTTGAATTTGTGTGTCTACATATATATATAAAATATATTGTTATTCTGTTTATTTGTTCTTCATAATGATCCTGATATCTGATTTAATTTAAAAAACAAAAGAAATAAAAAAAGATTATTTTTCTTTCTCAGTTTTTTATCATTCTTAACGACCCTTCCACCAGTTCTAGGCCCCAACAATAATTTCTGCTGTACATTATCAGTTACCAGCTATCTTCTATTTATAGTGTTTATTATCACAAATAAAGACACATTCCAGAGGGCACCTGTAGGGACATTGGCCCATTAAAGTATCATTACAGTTACCAATTTGCTATCATTTAGCATATGTTCCCTTGAAGATGCTTAATGAATAAAGGACCTAAAAACAATAAACTCTTTTCTTATTTGTAATACTCAGACTTCATAAAAGTACTGAATAGATACATGGCATAAAAATAATTTCAAATAACAAAGAAATTAAACTTTTAAATATATGTGGCTGAATTACCAAGGGCAGAAGTAAAAAGCATATTTCCCTCTTCCACCCATTTTCCTAAACTGCTTGTAAAATCTAGGGAGAGCAAGAGCATCTCCTGCAGGAAAACTTCAGGCTGAAAATAATTTAATGTTATCCCAGAATCTTTTTCATCTGTTAATTTGTATTCACCCAGCATGGTGCACAGTAATTGTGTCTAGAGAATTAGAACGAGATGGTTACTGCAGTGGTTATAGAATTACTATCAATGTTCTAAGCTGGTAAAAGGATTGTGCATTTCAGTCAAAGGATTTAAAAACATGCGGGAATGAAGAATCCCTTATGTTTTTGCTAATTTATTTTTAGAAAATAAGGCTTTATTTATAGTTACAAATGTAAGACCTATAAAAAAAGATTCAGGTAAGAAGTTTAATTAAAGAAAGTTTTCAAGAGAGGACCTTATTTTCACCCTTGGGGAAGGAGCAAGTTTTGGCCAACCAGATTTGTTGTTTTTTACTCATTTTAATCAAGTCCGGTTCTTTGAGAGCCCTTTCAGGGATTTTCTTGGCAGATACACAGGACTGATTTGCCATTCCCTTCTCCAGCTCATTTTATAGATGAGGAAACTGAGGCAAACAAGGCTAAGTGACTTGCCCAGGATCACATAGCTATTAAGTGTCTCAGCCTAATAATAGCCCAGAAAGTCTAGATACTTATTCTTCATCACCCTCTAATTAAAATACATAATAACCTTGGGACTTCAACAGTAATGTGTTCATAACTACTAGTGAGTTGGATGCACAGATAAAATGTTTGTCCTAAGTATGTTGAAAATAGAGAGCGAAATAAACATTTGAGCAATTTTCCTAGAGATTGTATGCTTTATGTAAACAAATAACGCAGACAGTTTTGCAAAATTTTAAAATAAACCTCTTTTTTTTACTTTATTGTGACCTAAGTATCCCAACAACTTCTCCACTTAGGCCACCTGAACTGATACAAAGTCTTCTGAGAGAAACAGATGATAGACTTCACATGCAATGTTCTCTGGATGAATCACATCCACTCTGTACTATTGCATTCATTTCTAGACATTGCTTCTACCTCTTTAGAGGTCATTAAGCAGTAAGTAGGACCACTTCTCAGGGATTTTGCAAATGATGTTTTTGTTCAGTTCTGAAATAAATCAGATAGCCTCTGAGGTGCATTCAAGCTCTGAGAGTCTGGGATCCCAAAATGCTTTTGAAATGAAACAGCTTAGTTGTCTCATATTAAATCATTAAAAACTAAAATTGCCTGATACAATTATGCAATGACATAAAGGTCTGCCTTGTAAAATAGAGAGCTCTCTATCACTGGGAATTTTTTAAGCAGAGCTATTATATAACATTTTGTCACATTATTTTCGGTGAAGGGGAGGTGTATTCATTGGGAATGTTATTTTGAACTAGACAAGCTCAGAACACCCTTATAACTGAAGTTTTCTGATTCTAAACAATTTTCCTAAATATTCTCAGGTAGTAATTACATTGATTTATTTTTTCAAACTTTGATGTAACTATACTTAGTCATTAGAAAATATGATGTAAATTTAATAAATTATTTTATTATTTTTATCCTATTATCTTCATGTTAATTAACCTTGAAATGCACTTTCCTTTGGTTTGCTGAAGTCATCAGTCAAATGTTGTATGGATTCTCTTTTGAGAGTAGCAGTAGAAATGATAAAAGCTACTAATTAGGGGAAAAAAGTAGATGTTAGAGTAAGACAATATCCATGCTACCATTACTCATTTTCCTATCCCCCTAAGATTCAATTGTTTTTGTAGAATATATATATATATATATTTTTTAAATCATTCCCAAATTATGTCTTGAATTTTTTTTAATTTTATAAAAATATTTGCTTGTGAGTACATATGTATTATGTCCATCAAATCAATGTGATTGCTAAATTAAAATCAATAAACTTAGGGAAAATACAATCAATGGGAGAACTTTAATATATTGTTCTTATTTTGTTATTGTTTTGTTTTAAATCAGCAACCCCACCTCACCTTCTCCCCGCCCTGGAAGAAAGTAGACTATATCAATTTTAGGTCAATGAAACAGACGTCTATTTTTGGCAAAATTCAAGAATGAATTTTTAAAAAGGTGTTTTATGAAAACTGAAAAAGAAGGAACAGTAACTTTGATCTGGAAAACAAGCATTATATTTTTTACTAGATTAATGCATTGCTAGAGCAAGCGAGTGCTATAGTTATAGTTATCTTGAATTTTAACAAAGCATTTGACAACATCTGTCATGTTTAACATTATGGATAAAGTAGACCCATTTGTATTAGATGATCACGCACTTATGAATGGATAAAAGTACTAAAAGACTAATTATGAACTAGTGCTTATCAGGAGGTTAGTCTCTAATGGATGGTTCCTGTGATCTCTTCTCGATCCATAATTGTTAACAATGTCATCAGTTCTACGGGTGAAATCATCAAATGCTTGTTTCTAATACTTGCAATTGACACAAAAATGGGAGGGAAAAGTTATTGTATTGGATTGTGTGTTTAGGATTTAAAAAGATCTTAACGTGACCTGAAACATGGGTAAAATCTAAAAAGAGGAATTTTAAATGATAAAGATAAAATTCCACTGTTCAGCAACCACTGACAAAGGCAATCCTGATACCCTACTTCTTTCACTTCAGAGTATCCACTGATAGAAGAGAAACAAGAAAAAAATCCGTATCCTTATGGAGTGACAATTAGTATTACTTGTCAGCTTCTTCCAGCCCACCTATTGAAAGACACCCTTTAAAACTGGAGTCAAATCTATGTCTTGAAAACTTTAAAGGAGTGAAAAGAGCAAGCCCACCATGGAGTATGATGTGAGAAAGGAAGAGCAGGACCATAACCTTTGGATGATTATAAAGATTTAGCAACGGACTTGAAAAAGCTATGCCTAAGTGATCATAGGCTGTTAGAGGTGGAAAATGCCTTGAGGTTATCTTTTCCAATCTCCTCATTTTATAGATGAGGAAATTGCTACCAAGAGAAGCTTCATGATCACGGTCATAGTTACTGGCAAAGTCAGAACTATTTCCCGAGTTTCTTGTCTCATAGTCTTATGCTGTAAGCGTAACCTCCTTGAGGGGTGTATCAATTTTTGGTCATTTTTTTTCACATAAGAAAATGAAAGGAAGCATTCTTAGTTAATAATAGAGAACCAGACTTGGAAGAAGACCTGCATTATGTTGTACCTCTGATACCTGCTAGCTATGTGATTCTGGGCAAGTCATTTAAGCTTTCAGCATTTTAGTTAATTCTCTAAGACTACAGATCACAGTGAAGTTAAACATATAGTTGCATTGGTACAGGGTATTTATTAATCAGCAAGTTACACATACCAGTGAAGTAACAGTATCAGTCTTGTCCTTATCTGGGACAACGACTTCAAACCACTATCATTTTATAAATTTTTAATAGATATTTATCGAATAAGGTAGGGATGACTGGGCAAAATGGTAGAAGCTGTTACATTAAAACTGCCATGTCTTCTGAAGAAATTCCCCTCTCTTTGGGATTCTCATATCTCTTCCCAAACATTTGTGTTTTTTCTATGAATAAGTATCTATTTTATCTTCCTCTCACTTCCCCCACTAAGGAAAGAAAAACAAGACAAAAACAAAAAAAAATAAAACTTATCTAAAAATACGTATAGTCAAGCAAAACAAATCCCCACATTAGTCGTATCCAAAAATGTATATTCCATTTGCATTTCAGGTTTCTCTTGAAAAGTGGGTATCCCTCGGCTAGGTGGCGCAGTGAGTAGAGCATCTGCCCTGGAGTCAGAAGGACCTGACTTCGGATCTGGCCTCAGACACTTAACGCACACACAAACAAAAACCTAGCCGTGTGACCTTGGGCAAGTTACTTAACCCCAATTGCCCTCCAAAAGGCAAAAAAAAAAAATGTTGTAGACTGAATTTAGGGGCTGCTAGGTGGTACAGTGAGTAAGAGCTTCGGCTTGGGAGTCGGGATGACCCGGGATCAGTCCCAGCCTCAGAAAATGAGAACCCACACATAAATAATGACTGGCCATGTAACCTTAAGCAAGTTACTTAAACCCAATTGCTTTAGAAAAAAAAAAGAAAGAAAAAGAAAAGTGAGTAGCATTCTTTATCATCAGTCCATTGAAATAATGAATGGTTATTGAATTAATTAGAACAGTTGTCTTTAAATTATTTAAATTAAAGAACAAATGTCTTTAAATTATTTCAATTTGGAAAAAAAAAATCTATTATGTTCCAGCCATAGTGATAGGGCTTGAAAAGAGACCAACATGAATCTCAAACCTCAAGGAGCTTTCAGTCTATTAGGCAGGGATGTGGTCACATATATACAAATTTATATGAAATAATGAAGCATGTAATAGGAAAATTAGTGTTTAAATGTGATAATAAAGTTTGGGTTTCTTAACAACAACACTTTATATTTACATAAATATTACATAATCACATATTTTGGCAAAGAGCTCTCTAAGATTTTAAGTTCCAGATCAATATTTATGTAGTGAATTTCTATGCTTAGAGTGTCCAGTAACGATAAAATTGTAGGCCTAGACCCTAATGTATATATATATATATGTATGTATGTATGTATATCTTAAATATGAGGTATATATATATTTCATAAATGTGAGATATATATTCATGAATATGAAGTATATGTAAAAACATCAAAACAAATTGCTAAAATTACAATTATATTTAGAGTGGATACTGTGGTTCATACTCCTTTGTACACGGTACAGAATTTGCCCATGACACCTAGACAATATTAAATATTTGATAAATTTTGTTAATTGAGTGCCTGAAAGATATAGTGACTCAATTGGTCATTTATTTTCTTTTCAAAGCAAATAAACAGGTTTTTCTTCCTATAAATAATTTTTCCTTTAGGGTAACTGACTAAATCAACTGGGTAGTTTCTTGGTTTATTTGCTACAATCTGAGTTGAAATAAAAAAGAGATTTTCAGGCAGAATCACTGTTTGTATGTTTACTGATAAGTGAGGAAAAGTGTCTCCAAAATTCTTACATTTAGGGGAACTTATGTATATAAAGAAGTTTTGGTCTGCTCTCTCTCTGTAGATAGATAGATAGATATACATATAAACTCAACTAACATTTATTAAACACTTATTATGTGCCACTCACTGTGCTAAATACTGGAAATACAAAGAAAGGCTAAAAAGTATTTCCTTCTCTTGAGGACTCAACAGTCCCAAGAAGAAACAAGAATGTGTATAATTAAGAGATCTCTAGGGTAAATTAGGTGATAATCTCAGAGGAAAGACATTAAGATTAATGAAGACTGGGAAAGACTTCTTGCAAAAGTTGGGACTTAAGCTGAGAATTGAAGGAAGCCAGGGAAGCTAGAAGACAGAAATGAAGGAGAATGTCACAAACTTGGGGACAGAAGCAATAAAATCTCTTAGAGTAGGGAGATAAAGTGTCTTGTCAGTGGTGAAGCATCGAGTTCAATGCTCCTAGAGAGAAGAGCATATGTAAGGCATAAAAAGATTGAAGACTGAAAAAGTATGAATGGGCCAAGTTATGAAGGGCTTTAACAGCTCAACAGTAGATTTTATTTTTGATCCTTGAATTAATTGTGAATCCCTGGAGTTTGCTGAATGTGTGTGTTTATGTGAGTATATGTGTGTTGGGGGAGGGTGTCATATGATCAGACTTGCATTTTAAGAACAATTTGAGAGTTGATAGGATAGATTGGAGTGGAGAGTGTTGATTGAGGGAGATTGAGCAAGAAGCTATTGCAATAATCTAGGAACAAAAAGGTGGGGGCAGCCACGAGGGTGGTGGCAGTGTCAAAGTTGAGAAGGGGGATATACTAGAGATATTAAAAGGACAGAAATAACAAGCTGTAGGGGCAAGGTTAGCCCCTCTGTGAGGAATAAGATTATACAAACCAAGGCCCCAACTGAATATGACCTTTCTATTACCCTGAGTTGTTTGGGAACAGGGATCCTGAGAACTTGAGGGCTGCTCCTCTCCTGGGAAGCTGACCAGGTCCTTGAGAAGAGATATAACTGCCCAACTCCTGGAACTAGAAACTCCAAGGAAACATCGTTCTTGGGGGGTTGGGGCTTGGAGGGATTGGCCTCCATCCCAGGCCTCACACCAGATATGATGCTTGCTAGAAACACCTGGCAGTATGCCTTCTTTGTTCTCAGCACTACTGAAACTGTAAGATTCAGACCCCAAATTAGAATGTCACCCATGGAGAGGATGCTCTGCCTGGGACCCTCCCATGCAGGACCCTGATGGCTGTACCCAGGATTCCCTGTGGTCAGGTGCTGATGCTTCCCTACAGTGGTGATGCTTGTGTGTGTGTGTGTATATATATATATATATATATATATATATGTATATATATATATATATATATATATATACATACATACACTATCAACCATAGTTGCTCTTATTCTGCCGTTTAAGCACCTTATTTTGATATCTCTGGTTTCTTTCTCACTTGCCTATATATACATATATTCTGAATAAATATTCTAATGAAATTGCCTTGGGTCTTTCTTGGAATGCCAAGCATTTCGTTCGTTTACTGGAATCCTGAACCTCCTTACTTGGACACAAGCCTTGGAAATTAATTGAATATGAGAGGTGAGAGTAAGGATTCAAGGATGGCATCTAGGTTCCCGGAGTTGCCTCTGGGAAGCCTCCACATGCTCTGGCAAGCTGGATACCCACCCCAAGACCTCCAACCCAGACTGCAATCCAGATCCAGGGAGGTTAAAGCAAGAGTAAATAACCCCCAGACTGATCTCTGGACCCCTGTACATTTCTCAGGCCAGGAGCTGAAGCTGCAACTGAAGCTGTAAAATGGTGTCTGTGCCGCATCTCCTCAGCCACTTCCTGCCCCCAGGGAAAGAAGCCTGAGGTGTTCCCAAAATACTTTTCCCAAAATCCATAGGGCCCTAACCTCTCACTTTGTCCTAGGCATCTTTGTGTTGATAATTGTGGAATTGCCACAGCTGCTGGTCTTCTGGGGTCCCTCCAGCCGGCTGCTAGCCCTGCTGCCCTGGGGCTAAAACTGACTCAGGTGGGCCTGGGCTCGGCTCCCAGAGAGCTGCTATCTGCCGGGCTGCCGGGCTTTCCTGAGCGGGAGTTTAGCTTCTCTGTGTTGTTCTTTGGGTGCTGGAGCTCCAGAGATTGTTCAGAGTCCCCCTTTTACATGATTTTGAAGTGGTGTGGAGGAGAGTGCCTTGGAAGTGCTGTTTCTGCACTGACATCTTGGCTCTGCCCTAGGTGAGTTAAATTTGAGATCTTCTTATAACTCTATCTTGCCAGCCACAGGCAATAGCTTTACTCTCTCTCTCTCTCTCTCTCTCTCTCTCTCTCTCTCTCTCTCTCTCTCTCTCTCTCTCTCTCTCTCTCTCTCTTTTGCTTTTTGGAGGGCAGTTGGGGTTAAGTAACTTGCCCAAGGTCACAAGGCTAGGTTTTCTTGTTTGTGTGTGTTAAGTGTCTGAGGCCGGATCTGCCCACTTTGTTTTTTCCTTTCTCTACTGAATATGTCTGTGTTGTTTTTTTGTTTATTTGTGTGTAACTTGAAGAGTTGAAACAATTAAAAAGAAAACACTAAATCTTATGAACTATTTTTGTGCTTTACTTCTAACATATCAGGCAAAAATTAAAAAAAATATATAATTGAAGTGAATAGATTACATGCAAGGCTAAGTTCTAGTATGCAAATTCATTTCTAAAATATATAACTGAGAGAGTTCAATTGTATACTGAAGGATGAGTCAAATGAAAATTGTATTGGTCAGATGTTACAAAGGAAAATGATTCTCTTAGTTTTGGCTAATACAAAGATAAAATAGAATCCAAAAAGTCTCCTTTAAAACATTGATAGAGGGCAGAGCCAAGATGGCCAAGTAAAAGCAAGAACTTGTCTGAACATCTACCCCAACTACCTCTGATACTTGCCGGATTTGAACTCATATCCTCTTGACTCCAGGGCCATTGCTCTATCCACTGTGCCACCTAGACACCCCCAGAAGCACATGTTTTTTAAAAGGTTCATGGTCAAAGGAGAAAATAGAATAAGTGGGGTGCAGAATTGGATGGAGGGAAATAAAGTTAGTCTTTCATAATATAACTACTATGTAAACGTTTTGCATAACTACATATGTACAACCTGTATTTAATTGCTTATCTTCCTGGGGGTGGGGGTAGTGAAGTGGGAAGAATGGAAAGAATCTTGAAATCAAAGTTTTAAAAACAAATGTTAAAATATTATTTTTACATAAAACTTGCAGATAAGATATACAGGCACTGGTGTATAGAAAACTATCTTGCCCTGCTAGAAAGTTAGATGGGGGATTGGGGAGGGTATAAGAGAGAGGAGATTGGGGAAGGGGTATTTACTAGGCTTGCTATTTTGGGGTGGGGATATGGGGAAAATAGGGAGAAAATTTGTAACTCAAAATCTTGTGGAAATGAATGTTGAAACTAAAAACAAATTTTAAAAATTAAAACAAAAAAGTAAAAAAAAACATTTTGAAAAAAACAGTTTAGATAAAGTGTTGAATTCCAAGGTTTTTCTAGGAGTTCTGTAAGATGATTAGGGAAAATAATCAGATGACTTTCAATAAAGTTTCATAACAAAGAAACTTGATGCAGTTAATAAATTCCCAAGCTATGATACAGCCTACATGTGCATGGATTACTGTTCTCTGAAACAATTTAAGCCTGGGACGAATCAAAGGCATTATGTAATGTGACATTTGTTCCTTATAGATAAAGAAATTGAGGCATAGGATGTTGAAATGATTCATTCATATTAAAAGTAATTAATGATTGCAGGGCATATTGGTTTGTAAAGCACTTTCTTTTTGAATGTTTTTCCAATTATATAAAAAAGTCATTCTTTTTTTTGTTAAATTTACTTTCCAAATTCTCTCCCACCTACTTCTCCCCCGACCTGTAATGGAAATTCAAATTTAAAGATCTTCCTTGCCCCTAAGTTAAATGCACCTGGAGTCTGTGGTGGGAGGCTTGTTTTTCAGGAAAGCCCACACTTTGATACTTTGTGATTGGGCAGTGGGTCAAAAAGGTTGTTACATTCTCTGAGCCAGGAGAAGGCTATATAAACCCTGGTGGGAGGCTTTGCTTTGGGGCTCACTTTGAGAAGTGTTGTGTGATTTGACTAGATGAGACTCTGAGCAGCCGTTGAGAGCCCCCTGGCTTCGAAAACCCAGATGTTGATGCTTCTCTCTCTGGTAACTGTGATTTGGTATTGATGTATGTAATGGTTGGGCAGTTTGGAAGCCTGTCTGCTTGATCTGTCTGTCTCTCTGTTTTGAAACTACTGTCTATATACTCTGAAGTTCAGGGTGCTGACCTTTTTCCCCTGAACTAGGTAAATGATATATGTTTGTTTCATTAAAGTAAGCTTGTTAACCGATTTTGAGTTGCTTTCCTTTTGAAAAGCAGATCTAAGAATCTGTGTTGGCAGCCACCCTGGTGATGTTGGGGTGGTTGCTGCTACACCACCCTAAGATATCAAGCAATTTGATATAGATTGTATATGCCATCATGCAAAACATATTTTCCTATTAGTGTTTTTTTTTTTTGAGAGAAAATACAAACAAAAAAAAGTGTTTTCTTATCTGCATTCATTTGCTGTTTCTTTGGAGGAGGATAGCATTTTTTGTCTTGAGTCCTTTGGGATTATCTTAGATTATTATACTACTGAGAATAACTAAGTCATTCACAGTTGATCTTCACACAATATTTTTATTGTTTTGTACAATGTCTTCCTGTTTCTGTTCACTACATTTTGCATCCGTTCATGCAAGCTGTTCCAGCTTTTTTCTTCTGAAATTCTCCTGCTCATTATTTCTTATAGTACAATAGTATTCTATCACAAGTATATACCACAACCTATTCAGCCATTCCCCAATTGATGGACATTTCCACAATTACCAATTCTTTGTTACCACAAAAGGAGCTACAATAAATATTTTTTGTATAAATATGTGATTTTCCCTTTTTAAAAACTCTTGTGGATAGAGAGACCTGGTAGTAATATTACTGGATCATATGGTATGCATAGTTTTATAGCCCTTTGGTCATATTTCCAAATTGCTCTCCAAAATGGCTAGGTTAGCACTAATAGTGCATTAGTCTTCCCATTTTTTCCATATCCCTTCCAGGATCTGTCATTTTTCTCTTGTGTTATATTAACCAATACAATAGATGTGAGGTGGAATCTAAGAGTTGCTTTATTGTGCATTTCTCTAATCAATAGTGATTCACACCATTTTTCCATGGGTCATAGATAGCTTTAATTTCATCTAAAGCCTACCTTTGACCATTTATCAATTGGAAAATGACCTGTATTTTTATAAATTGAAATTAGTTTTCCATGTATTTGAGAAATGGGGAATGACTTGTATTTTTATAAATTGTTATTAGTTTTCCATTTATTTGAGAAATGGGACCTTTATCAAAAAACATGCAATGAATCTTTTCCCCAGTTTTCTGCTTTCTTTCTAATCTTGGCTGCATTGATCTTGTTTATGCAAAACTTTTTTTTTAATTGAATGTAATTTAAGTTATTCATTTTACATCCCACAATGCTCTCTATCTCTTGCATGTTCATAAATTCTTCCCTTATCCATAGATCTGACAAATAAGATATTCCATACTCCCCTAATTTGTTTATGATATTACCTTTTATGTCTAAATCATGTACTAATTTTGACCTTACCTTAATATTTTATGTGAGATGGTGGTGTTTCTTTTACCAAACTGCTGAATCTCTTTTAATAATTTTCTTATATATCACATTTCTTTTCCCAGTTGTTTTTCTATCTCTCTTGAGGTCTTCTAGAAATTCTTGCTGTGATATGTGCAATTTACATTTTCCCCCCTGAGGTTTTGATTGTGTCTGTTTTAGTTTTGTTGTCTTCTGTGTGTGTTTTAATTTCCCTGTCACCATGGTAGCTTTTTATGCCCAGGTTCTTTTTTATTGTTTGCTCATTTCCCCAGCCTATTTTATTGATTTTTTTTTACTTTATGTTTAAATTGTGTTCTCCTCCCAGAGTGAAAGCGGTGCTATCCCAAGAAAAAAAAAAAGGGATTTTCATGATACTGTTTTCAGAGCTATTTCTGAGCATCTATGAGTTTTCAATTTTTCCAAGGTGTTATAATCTAAGTAGAAGCATGGTCACTATTCTACTGGTCTGTGTTATGGTCTTTGAGAAGCCACAAACTTTCCTTTTCATCCTGGAATTGTGACCAGGCTCCCCATTCCTGTGCTCTTTCTTGTCCTGGGGACTGTGACCCAGAACTGCATATAGACAATACAACAGAGTCCTGCTCCCAGTGACAACAAAGGGTCACTTGCAATCTTCTTCTGAGCCAATTGTCTGACTCCTTTAAAGGTTGTGCACTAAGTGCTTCAGAAACCAGATGCTGCTTATGTGTATTCAGCTACCTCCAAGGCTTGCTGATGGCTTGCTGGGTTGTGGCTTGCATTGGAGTGCTCTCCACTCTCACTCTAGTGACACAGATCTTCTCTCCTGATTTGCAAGTTTACTTGGACTAGAAAATTGTGTTGCCTCCTCCTTTTATTGTTTCTGCCACTTCAGCATTTATTTTGAGGAATTACTTTAATGTTGCTTGTAGGGAATTAGGAAGATCTCAGATGAGTCCCTAACTTTATTCCACCGTCTTGGCTCTGCTCTCTCATACAGCACTTTTATCGAAAAACAAAACAAAAAAAGAAAAAAGAATTTGTATGTAATGCAACTATTATCTTTCCATTGTACAGATGTAGAAACTACAATTTTGACTGGACACATTCTTCACTCATGCTAAAAGGAAGCAACTGAGGATGGAATCTAGGACACATTTTAGTATAATACTACATTGTAATTGTGTGTGTGTGTGTGTGTGTGAGAGAGAGAGAGAGAGAGAGAGAGAGAGAGAGAGAGACAGACAGACAGACAGACAGAGACAGAGAGACAGAGACAGAGAGACAGAGAGAGAGAGCATGTGTGTATGTGTTTGTATATTCACATGTGAGTTTGAATATGGAGGATTTTGAGAAAAGAAATATGGAAACACTTGGACAAAATGAGAATGAGAAAAGATCTGGATTTAGAGAAATGATGAAGGGGAAAAAAACGAAAGTGCTTCGGAAAGAACAATAACTAAAATCTTCCTTCCAAATTCTTATCATTGTGACAAAAACAGCTTGCTATTTATAGTAATAATAAAATTTATAATTATTGATGAGAGGCAACATGGTATAGTAGATAGAAGGAGACACAGAAGTCAGAAAAGCCTGAAATTCAAGGTCTGTCCCTGACATATACTGGTTGACTCACCCTTGGCAAAACGTGAATTTAACTACTCAGTGTTCTGAAAAACAGTTTGAGAAGATAAAGATACTTCCTTATACTTTCTATATAGCTGTGAAATCATAGATCTAGTCCATATCCCTGATATTATTGTTATAGCTATAGAGATATCAAATAACTTTTAGAAAAGAAATAGTTTTATATATATATATATATATATATATATATATATATATATATATATATATATATATATTTTTGCTTTTTTGGAGGGCATTTGGGGTTAAGTAACTTGCCCAAGGTCACAGGGGTAGGTTTTTGTTTGTGTGTGTGTTAAGTGTCTGAAGCCGGATCCGAACTCAGGTCCTTCTTACTGCAGGGCCAGCGCTCTACTCACTGCACCACCTAGCCGCCCCCAATAGTTATATTTTTAAATGATATATTTTACTGAAAGAAATTCACCTGATCATATTTACCTGTTGGATCATTTCTTCACCATATTGCATTTAGAGTGCAAGTTTCTGCCAAACTGAGAACCTAATTTGACTCTAGATAATTATTTATTTCAATTATTTGTTCTAATAGGTACTGAATGAAGACTTCTCTCAGAACACACACTATCATTGTATTATCATGCCTTTAAATCATTTAGTAGTCAATTTTTTTCACACATACACCATTTTTGCATTGACACTATTGCATGAAGTAGATAGGATAGGTAATTGAAAATGAAAATTTCTAATTTGAAAATGAAATTGCTGTGATTCATAGTAATTAAAAGCCTTGATAGAGATAACAGCTGTAGTGGAAAACCGGGAACAGAATAAGCATTGCCAAATGCCATCTTTGTGTTCTTTATTGAATTTCTGTATCTAAAGTACCAATACTATCCAGGGGTACTTGTCCATAGTAGTCTTACAGAAGATGGCTTGTTTTTTTTTTTTTTTGTTTGTTTGTTTTGTTTTTTTGTTTTTTAACATATTTCTCTATCCATATATCTACGGTGAAAAGATTTAGGACTCCTGGCCTTTGAATGTTATTTCAAACATTTTACTTCTTCAGCTAACACTGTTTATTTTCAGTAACCTCTCAATTAATGAAACATCCAAATTATGTTTTTTTTTAATGGTTCACTGTAAATTTAAAAAGAATATGCAATTAGGAATTAGGAAATAGCATTTAATTTTCTACTCTCCTACTTACTGATATCATTGACCAAGTCATTCCCCATCTCCAGACTTCTGTTTTCTCATGTTTAAAAGGAGGATTGAACTAGATAATAACTTATTTGCTTTAATCCTATGGTGAAACTACCCTTATAAATTGCTGAAATATGCTCCTCCTCCAACTTCCACCTAAAAGTTTTTCAGCCTTTCAACTCAGAAATAAACTCCATACTATAAGGCCTCAATTAGAAAACCTCCCATTCTCTTCTCTGCTACAATTTGTCCCTCTTCTAATTTACACACATAATTGCAGACTTTTATATTACACATTCCTATATTTATACCAAGTGTCCTTAGTCATTCCAGTAACTGCATTTCCTTGCTCACCCCCAGCAGTCCCTGCATTATCTCTATAGCTGTACTTTATTAAGAATTGTGCATTATCTCTATAGCTGTACTTTATTAAAAATTGTGTTTGTAATTGTCTCATGACACATAACATAATCTATCCCAGCTCTAAAACCCATCATCCTATGCATATATTTGCATCGAGCTCACTGCTCCATTAGTTTATAAGCTCCTAGAAAGTAAAGATTATATATGCTTCCCCCATGAATACATACCACAGTGCTCTATACTGAGCCTTGGCTCAATAAACATTGATTACTTGCTCATCCTACTTCCACTTTCCATAAAATAATTCTACATGTTCTTTCAAGGGCAGGTCTGATCTGTGTCTTACAACAGGGATGTATCTGTGTCTTACCATTGCTTAGCATTACCTACGGATATAAATTGTTATGATCATCTCTTTGGACCAGTCTTTATATAAAGCCATCCACCATTTTACCTGCTGTTTCCTCATTCAATATCCTTTATTTGTGTCTGTTGTTCTGGGTTTTTGTTTGTTTGTTTCTTTTTTTTTCCTTCCTGATCACACAGCTTTTCTAACATCTGTTTGTATCTTTTGGTACTGACATGGTGGGGTGGGGGAGGAGATGTGAAAGTTTCCTCTGATGATAGTCACTTGCTGACAGTGCTGGTCCATGACACCTGCATTTATTCCTGTCCATGTGCCAATTAAATGCTAAAACTTCTCTGAAGACAATTGAGTACAGTTTAAATAAAATCTGCAGCTAGAAAACTGCTGATGGATTTGCACCACATGTTAGGGATGTGGCCCAGCAGGTGACAGTGAACATTATTTAATTTTATTCTCTTTCCAGGTAGAAAGGGAAGGGAAAAAAAAAGATGTTTGGGGGTAAGCTTTTTCACAGGTCAAACTGTTATAAAATTCAAGAAGATTTTAATTTTAGTAGTGAGCTCCCAATGTCATTTGAGCTTTCTAAGTAAAGCTCCAGTGTATATTTAGTCATCCCCTGTGGCTTTAGGAGTATTATCTTATATGAATGTCAATGATTAATTATCGGCGTGTTTGGTGAATCATTAAAGCACAGCTTGGAGCAAAAGTTGATTGAAAGCTTATGTCCAATACAATTACCAAGTTGTCCATCAGATTTCTCAAAATAGAAAGTAGAAACTTGAAAATTTCTGTTTGAAACATTTACACTCTGGTTTTATCTTACTAAAAAAATAAAATAGTGTGACAGATAATTTTCAATTAATTCCAGAAATATTCTTAGTGATATAAAAAACATTAATGTTTTAAAAGATCATAAAATTCAAAAGGGATAGTGAATTTAAAAGCACAATTATTAAAATATCTATTTGATATTTGAATTAAATAAAGTTAAGCTACTCAGAATTTACAACAGATACTTGGAATAGTAATTATTTAAATAATTTTTGATTATCTAAAAGAAAAGTTAAGTTTTGATGAATTCATTGATCAACATTTAATACTCAGTTCAGCAATATTTTGGAGGTATAGTGTCAGTAAGGGAATATGTCAATGAGCTGATAAAATCATGTGAAATGTCATTTGTAGTTCCCACAGATCTAATCCAGAAAGAAAAATGCAAAAAAAAAAAAATAATAAGCTTTTAATTAGATACTAAAGAGACACCCTAAACATAATAGGCTTTTATTTAGATACTAAAAAGACACCCTGAAACAATTAAAAGTATGCTGAATTTAGAATCAAGGTTCTGAATTTCAACCCTGACTATTAAGCTTACTGTGAAACCTTGAGGAGTCAAGTTTCTTTTTCCTTATCTCTAAGATGAGGAGATGGAATATTTGAACTGAGGTTCATTCCATTTCTAAATCTAGTATCCTATGAAGGAGCAATACTAAAATTCCCCTAGGAAGGCAAAGAAAGCACTGTTGTTAAAAATTAAGTAGATTGGGAGCCCTGTCTATCCCTGGCTGAGATAATATCAGGGAGACCTTGTAGGATAGTACAAAGAATGGCTGGCCAGAAGATTGGTGAGGTCTGATCTCATCACCTACTGTATGACCTTATATAAGTCACAATATCCTCATTTTTCTCTTGTCTTTTCTGTAAAATGGGACAATACTTGCCATAGGTATAGGGAGCATTTTTTAAACTGTTAAGGTGCTATATAAATATGAGCTATTATATTTTATCTAATAACAAATACATTTAACATATTCATGTTAAGTAACATAACAGTGAGATCTAGGTATACAAACAGGTAGCTCACATGTTCCTTACGTGACTGTTAGAAGCCTAACTTTTTCCTAGTTTTGATGTCTTCTTAGGGACATCATTTATTCAACTGTATAGCTCTGAACCCTGAACAATGATTCTATCTTAGACTGTGTCAAGCAATTCATGAAATCAGAGGAAAGGCATTTAACAAAATACAAGGTAAAATAGCATGGGACTGAATCAGGCTATAAGTGTTCACTAATTAATTCCTTTGTCTCATCAGCACAATCTGAGAGGAGAGAATGACAGTGGTGACAGTGAAGGACAGTAAAACTATTGCTAAATGAATGAGCAGCTCTTAAAGCAGCCATGAGCCTGTTAACATAAACATGTATGTGCATATGCATATGTGTGTGTGGGTGGGGTGGGAGTGGGGGGTGGGTGTATGGGTGTTATAGTGAATGTATCTGAAGAAGTGTAGAGAGATTTCAAGTAAAGATAGCAATATTTGTATTGCACATTTAATGCATATGGATTTATATAGTTACACTTTGCTTGGCTTCCTTTTTGAATTTTTAATAGCAAGTAAACAATGATAAACACATATGAATATCTGTACTGTTAACACTTTGCTTGCTTATTGCATTCCTGAACTTCTTAAGAGGCCTTACTATTCAGGTAATCCTTAGTCCATGGAGTTACATTTATAAAAATCCAGTCATTTTCTAGGTGTAGAATGTATTGTTTTAATGTGTGCTGTGCATATGCATGGGGAACAACAAGCTTACCCAGGTTTTCATTTCATTCCCTTGGGTAATGCTGAAAGATTACAAAGAATAGATACAGAAAGAGAAACAACAAGTTAACACCGTATTTCCACATTTATAAAAATACCACATCATCTGAAACAGAGATTGATAAGTGAGAAGCTAGGGACACCATATCAGAAGTGGGTACCCTAATGAATGAAAGAGACAGACTAAGCCATCATGTTTGATACCCTGCCAATGAACTCTTCATACTTTGCACTGCCATGATAGTGCACAGCTGAGAAATATGCCCTTTGGGAAAATGTAGTTAAGCATGAACTGCTGGATCAGAAGGATCCACATTCACAATAATTAAGGATCAGGAGCTATAGAAATTTGCTCCTGATGTGTTCTTGAATTGGTATAAATCAAGGACTTGAATAGTCTTACTTTGTTTTCATTCCTGTAAGCATAATATCTCATTGATGTACATGTCATCAATTGTTTATCTGAATAACAATTGATAGAGATTATTTTCCTGTATTTTCATCCTTTTCAAATATAGTCAATCAACTAACATTTATTAAATGTCTACTAATGTGTTTGTGTGTGGATATGTGTGGAGATGTATGTGCATGTATAGCGCCAATGCAATATTCACAACCCCAACAGTCATGATAAATATATCTGCATAACTGCTCAATCACAAAATATAACAGACTCACCATATAGAAAACAGAAACAAAACATTTATTCAGACACCAGAAAACTCAGTCCCAAAACCAGGAAACCAAATAGATCATAGTAGCAAAGAAATTAATAAGCCACAACAGCATAAAGAGCCATAGCATCCTTTAGGCTTCCCACAAAGCAACATAAGACCGATATTTACACACAAGACTGTCTCCCTATGAAGCCTGCTCTCTTTCCAAACATCTTTCTAGTCTCACTCCCAGCTTCCTCTGGGCCCTGCTCCACCCTTAAGCAAAATCCTCCTGCCACAGGCTCCATGTGATTACATTCAGCCTATTCGGGGGAAGAGAATATTTTCAAAACAGGAAAAGTCTTCACATTACTTTAGGTTTATTAAGGGACAAGGAAGATTTTCAAATCCCCATTAAAATTACAGACCTACATGCAGAAAAAAGTACAGGCTCAAGTCTTCTTTTTGTTTATATAGCACAAAGATTATGTCATAGAAAATTTCCATAAATCGCTCATCCTTCAGCTCCTATATAAGCAAGACATCTTTCCCCTTCCACCCAAACAACCAGCCTCCTAAAACTGCTTGATTCCATTTGTTTTTAAGACAGTGAAACTTCATCCACTAAGAATTTAGTCTGGCTCTCAGGTAATTTTTACTTATTGAAATTACTTTAATTCAGGTCGGCTAGGTGTCGCAGTGAGTAGAGCTCCGGCCGTGGAGTCAGAAGGACCTGAGTTCGGATCCAGCCTCAGACATTTATCACACACAAACAAAAACCTAGCTGTGTGACCTTAGGCAAGTTACTTAACCCCAACTGCCCTCCAAAAAAAAAAAAAAAGAAATTACTTTAATTGAATTTATTTATTTACTTATTTGAAAATACTTTAATTGAACTCGCTCTCCCTCTTCTATATTATGGAAATGTTTATTTTATTACATAAGTTAAAAACAAAATAAGTAAAAATTTACAAATATAAAATGAATGGAAATAAGTAGAGGTTCATAATTTATATCAAAGAGATTAGCCACATAAGACAGGACATATATAGTAATATGTAAAAGTAGCTAATATGAATGGTTTGAAAACACAGAATATTTTGGGGGTATTTGTTTTGTTTTGTTTGTCTAGTTTACAGGAGACTTGAATTTGTCTGTTGGGTCTAGATAATGAGGCAATAGATTGGGAGAGACAGAAGATGAGTGAGAGACAGACAGACAGAGACAGAGACAGGGAGAGAGAGAGAGAGAGAGAGAGAGAGAGAGAGAGAGAGAGAGAGAGAGATGTATGATTGAGAGATTGGACAATTTATTACAGAAAATGAGAAAGGATAGAATCGAGGCTGCATGCTAAGGGAATTGTCTTAGCAAGGAGAAGAACATTTCATTTTTCACATTTTTCAGGTGAGAGGGATGAAGGAAGAGACAGTAGATAAAATGTCTGATTCCCATGAAACAAGGAGAGAAGTGGGAGCTCTTGGCAAATGACCTCACTTTTTTTTTCAATTAAGTATAGAGACAAGATCCTCCCTGAAAAAATGGATGTAGGAGTGCTTTGGGGGAGTTGAGAAGAAATTTCAATGTTTAGAACTGATGCTATGGTGAGTGAGAACAGATTGAAAAGAGAAGTACAAAAGGATTGCCTTGCTATAGTGTGCAGTACTAATTGAAATCATGCAATATAAATTTGTATTAGATTCAGCATACACAATTCATGATATTTTTTCTAGGCCTTTAAGCACATGAATGCATGGAGTAAGGAGGGAGATAAGGGGAATAATCCAAGAATGGGATTTTATAATTACTTTGTGTTGATTTATATAAAAAAATAAGCTATCTCCATTTTCATTAAACTGTTTCCAACAGTTTGAGTTTTGGGATTTTTCCTTTGTCACAAGGTCAACATATGAAGGGCTACCTCTCACCATGATGTCTTCTTTGCTGAAATTATTATATTCATGATTTTTATTAGAATCAGCCTACAGCCCTATGCCATGGAATTAAGATGTGTGTAGTTGAAAGGACAGGATCATAGAACTGGAGTTGGAGGGAACCTTAGAGACCAGCAGGTGCGCCGACATCATCTTAAAACACAGAGAACTTAAATGAGTTGCCCAGGCTAAGAAGCAAGTAAATAACTAATCTAGATTTGAACTCAGACCTTCTTGATTCCCAGTCTTTCCCTTTTCACTATGCCACCTTGATAATTCCAAACAATTTTCATCATATTTCCCAGGGAGTTAACCCAAATTAGTGGTAATACCAGAATCCAATCGGTCTGTTTCAAGAATTCTTCTGGGTCTTCAAAGCTACCATAGGGTGTTCAGAGTTCAAAGTGCCACCACTGTGCAACACTATCTTGGCTGACATATTATTTTAGTACTAACCCTACTCCAGAGGGATTATTGATTAATTATGGAGAGGATTGTCGTTGTCATAAAGGTTATCATTATCATCATCAATCATATTAATTAATATTTTGTTATTATAGTTATTACATGTTAGAATTCTTCCCAAGGGTATTATTTGACATGAGTTTATTATAGGCTCATTTCATTCATTTGAAATATTTGTTTTCTTTCTCTAACTCAAATCCTCCTCCTGCCTTTCTTCTTCTATAAAATGAGGAGGTAGAATGAAATGATCTGGAAGAATTCTGGAAGTTCTGAAATATTACTGGAGGTTTCTAATTGTATTTCAAAATGTACCATTACAGTACCTCCCCACCCCCATTCTGACTTACTTATACATACAAAATACCTCCAGCTAGAATTTCTCATATCCCAACAAGACAAAATCATTTATATACAGGCAGAAAAAAGGGTGAAAAGTATGGATTAAGGCTAAAAATTTCTATTAAATCTAGTTGTCCCACACTGACACAACCCTCTGCTAACTAGTAGGATTTTACATGAGTTTAAAGGCCATGAGTTGCCATTATTTTTCTTTCTCGTTTTGAATTTTATCCCTATAGATATCATAGTTTGTTTAAACAATCTAGAGAACAATGTCAATGTCATGTCTTGTAAACAGACTATTTCTTTCCAGCTAGGTCCATTAATCTGTTTGTTGTTTTACCTACAGAATTATGCTTGCCACATAAATTTTCAGCCAAGTCCCTGTATAGTGTATCTAAATCCTTCAGCTAATTCTGGATTCCATCACATCAAAATTCATACAGTTCATCTTCCACAGCTCTTCCATGGTCTCTTAACAGTTCTTGGTATTAATCATAAAGATACTCTCTTGTGCACTTATACTATGAGTGCATTTCTCCCCCCACCCCAGGCCAATTATCTGGCTCCAAAAGTTGCATTAATTATTGCACAAGAGACTTTGTTCCACCTCAAAATGTCAGTGTACTTCTGAGTTCCATTACACTATGTTTGCTGAATGAGTCATTAATACCTATGATATTTATATAGAAAATGAGTTAATTGATGTCTTCTTGTAAATGTAGAGATTGATCATTCGAAATTATGAGGCATCACAAACCTTAAAAAAAACAGCTTTTTTGTAATGAAGTGCAGAATTAAAACGCCAGAACTCATAGCAACTTTCTATCTTTCAGATTCAGTAAGCATATATTTTATTTATTATACCATACAGTGCAAATTAATTTCAAAATAAATTTTCTGCAGTCTAAATATGGATATTTCTTTGCTTTTATAAAATCTTTTCCACACTTCCAATATTAACTTATCAGTCTCCAACTGATAAAAGTTACTGAAATATTAAGTTGATACTAAAATGGAGACTATGTTAATAGCAGTGTGTGTGTTGGGGGGGCGGTGTGTGTCGTGGTTGTCTTGTGGTTGGTCTTTTGTCTTGGAAGAGGACCATGAAATCAGGGATATGATGACATGACTTGCAGTTGAATTTGATTTGAGTGAGCAAGGGCTGTGCAAAATAAGTAGCATCACTTTCTCCTTCACTCATCTGGGTCCAGTGGCTAGATATCAATTAGGGTGACTAGAGATGGATGGCAATGTTGTGGGAGAATGAAAATCGTTGTATTGTTGTATTTTTGTTTGTTTGTTTTTGTTTTTCGTTTGTTTTTTTTTTGTTTTGTTTTTTTGCTTTTTAATACATTTATTTATTTATTTATTTATTTATTTATTTATTTATTTATTTATTTATTTATTTATTTATTTATTTATTTATTTATTACTTTTTAATACTCAATTGGGTATTTTAACCTAGAAGGAAAGTAAGTTATTTCCACAGGATTTTGAGTTACAAATTTTCTCCCTTTCTCTCCCCTATCCCACACCCATATATAGCAAGCATACTGAATGACCCTTCCACCAATCTTCTGTCCTTCCCCATCCCTCGCTTGATTTCTTGTAGGGCAAGGTGGATTTCAATATCCCACTGCCTGTATATATTATTTCCCAGTTGCATGAAAAAAACAAACAATTTTTAACATTTGTTTTGAAACATTGATTTCCAGATTCCTTCTTCCATTCTTTCCACCACTGACAAGCAGTTCAATATGGGTTGCATATGTGTAGTTACACAAAATATTTCCATAGTAGTTAAATTGAGAAAGACTAACTATATTTTCCTCCCTCCTATCCTACCCCTCATTTATTCTATTTTCTCCTTTGACTTTGCCCCTTTTCAAAATTGTTTTCTTCTAACTACCCTCTCCCCCAACTTCCCTCCCTTCTATCATTTCCCCTTTTATCCCCTTTCCACCGACTTTCCTGTAGGTTAAAATACCCATTTGAGTGTGTATGTTATTTCCTCCTTAAACCAAGTGTAATGAAAATAAGGTTGAGTCACTCCCTTCCATTGTAACCGTTTTCTCTCGTCTATTTTATGTGAGATTATTTACTGTATTCTATCTCTCCCTTTCTCCTTGTCCCAATATATTCCTCTCTTACCTCTTAATTTTACTTTTTGGATACCATCCCTTTCTATTCAACTCATCCTGTGCCCTCTCGCTATGTATACATACACACACAGACATATAACCTCCTATACAGATATGTATGTATGTATACATTTATGTACATATGGCTGATTGTTGTCCAATCAAGTAGATGCTGATTGAATTGGTTTTAACACTTTGAGAAAGAAATCTAGCCAGTAAACCCTGAAACCATCCACAATTACTTTCCTTTCCACACAAAATGGAGAGGAGAGAGGAGATCATGGGAAGTCGTCATTTGATTGTCAAATTTATTGCATTTCAAATATCATCCCCCTCTCTGTACATTTTTTTCTCATATACAGAAAAAGTGATTAAGTGAAAGTTTTGGTAACAATGTCTGTATAATTAAGTCAATTGGATGTTTCTTGCCTTAAAATCTAGCCAAAAAAAAAAATTAGCAGAAGAGCACATTCTTCTATCTTGAACCGAAATTTCTGCGGATTTTCATTCTAATTTCTTACCTTCATCATTTAACTCTTAATTTCCTCTGGACAAGTCTGCCAAATGATAGTAATTTTAACTTAATTGCCATTACCAGAATAAGAATATGGTGAATAAACAACCATTTTTCCCCATAAAAGAATATTCAAATTCCACATTTATAAGTACAAAAAGCAACCTGTAGTGCAAAGAAAATGATTGCTTATGGCTATAAGTTAAGACCATTCAGAGTGAATGAACTTATAACTAGCTTTAGAAGAGGCATTCAGCTATGTTTCCAAAAAAAATTTGTTTGTTTGTTTGTTTTTGCTTGTGTTGCCTATTGTTAGGTGTAATTGACTGCCCTTTGATTTCTTGACCAGTGTCTGGTATGTGCAGGATATAACTGAAATGATCATTTTAGATTCTCAGAGTGTTTTGATAAAATGCAAAAGGGTTTAACAATTAAATAAGGGACAATAGGAGAAGGACCTTCTAAGTCTTTTAGTCTTTATCAGTCATATTTTCTAAGAATATAGAACTATATAATCCATATACCATTAACCATGTGAGATTCTCTGGAATATTTAGATTCTTTTTCAAATTATAAGAAGTCATTTCTTTTGTGTATGTTTATAATGATGTATCCATTTTATAATCTAACAAGCACTTTAAAAGTACCCTCCATGTGTAAGATATTGTGTAAGATGTTGAGGATGTAAAGAAAAAGCAACCTGGTTTCTGCCCTCAAAGATTTCATATTAAAAGTGAGAAAAACATCACAACAGCATATATATATATATATATATATATATATATATATATATATATATTATATAATAATGGCTATATGAGGAAGATCAGTCATTTAATACAACCTCTGATTTCACTACCTGTGTAGACATTAGCAAGGGTTTTATTCTTTGTGAGGATTGGGTACCTTTTTGAATCTAATAGTTATAAACTGCTTAAGAGACCTTCGCTGGTGAAAGGAATTCTCCTCCTGGCCCTTAAAGTAGAAAGGTAGATAGATAGATAGTTAGATAGGCAGACAGACATATACACATTTATATACATACATATATATGTATGTATGCATGCCTGTGTATATACACATATGTATGTATATATACACACCCATATATGTACACATGTACATACGTGTGTATATGTACACTAACTTATATGTGTATATGTGGGTGTTTAAAATTGAAATATATATGTATAGACAGTCTGTTTTTACTCTTAGTTCCATCAAAGTTCATAGATAGCTTGATGTGGGAGTTATAGGGAGGAGATAGAAAGGGAAGTGTAATGGATTGATATGCAAAACACATAGTTTTGAATAAGATAAAGAAATTTATCTTATCAGGGTCTCATAATCCCTCGGGCACTTAGAATTGAAGTAATTTATAGCACAAACAAATGGAGGACATGATTCACAACTGTGTGTATGCATGTATGCATATATGTATATGTGTATATATGCAGGTATATACACACATATACATATACATGTATATATGCATATACATATAAATATAAATATATATATATATATATATATATATATATTTAGAGAGAGAGAGAGAGAGAGAGAGAGAGAGAGAGAGAGAGAGAGAGGGAAGGTCAGCTGAGAAAAAACACTTCCAAGATTCACTACTATCTCACCATGAAAACTTCAAAGGGTCTTCAATGTTGTCAATGAAACTCATTTTTGTATATAAACTAAGGGAACAGAAGTCTACATTACAAGTAAATCCTACTTGTCTATGCTACTAATAGAGATCATAAGCATGTAAGAAGCTGATGCCCTTGTTTAACACAATTGGGAACGTTTATTTCTCTCTTGCTATCCCAACTCAATTACTTTGACTCCTTGTTATAACTGCATTGATTATGTTACCATGAGTAAGTCATCTAACATTCTGAATATGACTTTCCTCAACTTTAAAATGAAACAAATAACAATGTACTATGTGCCTCAGGGCACCATTGGGATAAAATGCCCTCATGTATAGATGGAAGAGTGACAATTTTGTCCCAACAACTTATTTTGCTTATGAGAAAACTGAGTCCCAGGGCGTTGACATTGTTGCTTAGGTAGTGAAATAAGATATTGTATTTGACGACAGTTCTTCCTCATGTGTCCATTTGTATATGTACACACACATATGTATATCATATCATATTATGTTATATTTGTCATATGATACCACATAAAGATAGATAGATGGATGGATAGATACATACGTAGATAGACAGATAGTAAAGTATAAGAATATTGAACAGGTACATGGCTGATTTTGAAAGGCACTGAACATCAAAGAGAAGATTTTAAATGTGATTCTGGAGGTGATAAGGAAGCCACTGAATGGATGGACTGGAGTGGGGTAAGATCTGTAGCAGGAAGATCTATCAGTTATTGCAACTAACCAGGTATAATGTGACACGGGTCTGCACCATGCTGGTGACATTATCAGAGGATTGAGGATTATAAAGAAGATATGTTACAAAGGTAAAAATTGACAGGATTTGGCCACAGATTTTACAAAAGTGACTTACTCATGGTCACAAAATCAATGTAATTTTAGCAAGGAGTCAAAGTATTTAAGCTGGGGTGAGAGAGAGGAATCAAGGATGATACTGAAGTTATGAATTTGTGATCTTGGGTGACAGACATGGTGGTACTCTTGATAAAAGGAAATTTAGGAAGAGGAAAAGAGGTGTTCAGATATTTTACATTTAAAATACACAATAGATATATGGAGATGTTAGACTAGAGCTTATTTAGACCTCTTTTAGTATTTAGGAGCTATAGATAAGTAGAATTTAGATCAGCATAATAGAGATAATAATTGAATACAGAGGAGGTGATGAGATCATTGATTTGAATAGTTTAGAGATAGAAGAAAAGAGAGATTTTATCAACATTTTTCCTTGGACAAGAAGAAGTAAGGAATCTCTCAGAACTTGACAATTTCCTACAAAGTAAATTAACACATGCACGAATAGCAAACACATTCAATGCAAAAATTACTCTGTAAATAAGAATATTAAAATAAACATGGCTTGCTATTCAGGAAAATAAGAGGTTAGTTGCTAATAGAAGACACTTTCCTATATCAATATGAATAATTTCATTGAGAACAAAATAAGAAGTGATTAACAATAGCAAATATAAAACTATATCATGTAAAGTTAATCATCTCAAAGAATAGAGTGTTGTCCTTAACATAATAAATGTGGAGGTACTCTCTAATTGAAGTGGATTCAGAAGAACCTAGAGAGTGTGGCCAGATGTACAAGATTAGAGCTGAAAAAAAAATATGTCAGATAAGTCTGTTGATCTTCAGCTATAACAAAGGACTAGAGCAGGTATTCTTAAACATTTTTCACATCTTTGGCCTCTTTGACAATCTGTTGCCTTATATGAATGCCTTCTCAGAAATATATGAATGCCTTCTCAGAAAAAGTGAATACAATTTTTTAAAATAGTAAAAATAAACTACATCTGGTTACAAAGCCAACTAGTTATACAGAAATAATTTTTGAAAATTTTTCATTTATTTTTTATTCAGGGACTACAGATTAAGAATCTTGGGAATATGACAACGGTTCTATCACACAATAAATAAATGTCTAAACTGAAATGTAACTGACTGACAGCACCAACATTTACAAAATATAAGACCCTCCCAATCCTGTTTTCTCTGCCAGTTTACTTTTAATTTATCTGAAATTTGGAGAGTGGAACTGATTAGATATGGTGTACAAACAGTTCTCATATCACATGAACTAAATTAATGGCCTCTTCCTTGGTCTTCCTGTTTAAAATATATCCCTACTTCAATCCATGGTCCCTATAGCTGCCAAAATGATTTTTTAGTCCAAAGCGTTGTCTGTGTTACTCCTTTACTGTAGCTTAAAAGATCAAATATAAACTCCTATTTGGCATTTAAGACTATTCCACAATTGATTTTTCAAGATATTACAAAGATAAGGAGTTCAAAATGAAGAAAGGGAAGAAGGAAAAAGGGAGGAAAAGATGAAGAAAGGAAAAGGTAAAGGAGAGAATTAAAAAACAAGGAAGGTGGGGCAGCTGTGACTAAAAGTGCCAACCCCAGAGTCAGGAGGACGTGGGATCAGTTCTGGCCTCAGAAAATTAGCACCCACACTATAACTAGTCGTGTAACCTTGAGCAAGTAACTTAACCCCAGTTGCTAAAAAACAAACAAAAACAAACAAACAAAAAAAACAAGGAAGGAGGATTAGAGGAAGGAATGGGTAGGAAAAGGAAGGAAGAAAGGAAGGAAGGGAAGGAAGAAAGAAGGGAGAGAGGCAAAAAATAAAAAAGGAATGAAAAATGAGAAGGGAGCAAGGAAGGAAGAAAAAATAGAAGTGTTTTATATTTGTTTTTGTCGTTGTTGTTGTTGTGTTTTGTTTGTTTTCTTTTGTTTTTTACCAATCAATAAGATAGAATGTGTATCCTCTCATATATCAATTAGATAAAGCAGAGAGAGATATCTCATAAGTATTTTTCACTGGCCTTGAAGAAGTCAGGAAGCTCTGAGACTCCTGAGAACCTGACAAATTCCCATAAAGTAAATTAACAAATCTTTGAATAACAAACTCTTTCAATGCAAAAATGACTCTGTAAATGAGAATATTAAAAGAAACATGGCTTGATTATATATTACATACACATATACATACACACATACATATACATATAAATACACATACACATACACATACACATACACATACACATATACATATACATATACATATACATATACATATACATATACATATACATATACATATACATATACATATACATATACATATACATATACATATACATATACATATACATATACAACTAAAAAATATGCCTGGATTCATTTTGCTAAAAAAATCTACATGGGAATGCTCTATGTGTCCTAAAAATATATGGTCAATAAACACAATAAACAGGGAAAAGACAGGTCTTCATAGGACATATCCTAGAAATGATTACAGGCCTAAATCTCACAAATGTCATAAAAAACATGGAATATTCTTAGTATACCTCCACATAAGTATTTCACTCAGTGAAATAAAAGGCACCCTCAAAGACATAGACATAATATTTCTTATGCATATTTCAGAATTATGCACAGTTCTGTAAGAACTGACAACAGAGAGAATTCAGTACAATGCCGAACAAGCAATTTTGCCACCTATGGCAAATTTCATAAAACTAGACCAGTAGGGACAGCACAAAATATTTCTTTAAATCCCCTTTTCTTTTTAGTCTGAGATAAAGATTATTTAATATTTTATATAGTCATGGGTGGGGCCATACATTAAAATAAGAACTGTTTTCAAAGTTCTACTTAAAAGATCATATAAGTTTTTTTTTTTTTTAATAAAAAGGGAATAAAATATTTATTTTCTATGTTGAGGCTAAACTAATGAAAAGCTATAGCCTCTGTTCCTCAAGAGTAAATGTGGAGTATAGGCTAATAAAACTTTCTTGTTTTTAAATGTAGGGGTATAGGTGGGATGTTTTGTTTTACTAATGTAGGTTTTATATGGAGGCAAATGGTTCTCTCTAGATGAGGCTTGCAGGGAGGCAAGAATAGATATCTCTAGAAACTGCTCCCCCTATCCTTGCAAGGAGATTCTTGCCAGGAAAGGATGTAGGAGGTTGGAGCTAGAGGCTGATCACTCTGCTATCCTCATAGAGAGGTGGTATTAGGTTAGAATTAAATCTGTATGCTCCCTCAAATATCATAAATATAGGAGAAATAATTTTTAGATTAAAGCTGCACTAATGATCATTATTTCTTTTTTTAATTTTTTTATTAATTTCTTAGTTTAGTTTCAGTTAACAAGATTCAATTCCATAGTTTCTTGATTTTCAAATTTCCTTTACTTGACTCCCCACTCCCCTCACGACAGCATATAGTACAGTATAGGGTCTGCAAATGCATTCATATTAGACATTATTCCAATTACAAAGGCATATTGTACTAGGTAGGATGAAAGATGGTAAGGAAGAAATAAAACCAAACAATGAGAAGAACAAGATCATTTAGTTTGCTTCCATCAACATTCAGGCTCAGTTCTTAATTGTTATATCTCTGGATGGCGCATTTCTCACTTTCTTGAGTCATTCGGGATTAACTTATATCACTGCATTGCTGAAAAGAGTCCAGTCTGTCATAGTTGGTCATCACAGATATGGTATGTCTGTGATTGTACACAAATTTCTTCTGATTCTACTCTTCTCACTCAGCATCAGTTTGTATAAGTCTCTCCAGGTAATTATGAAATCCGACACCTCCTCGTTTCTTATAGCACAATAAAATTCCATTACATTCATATATCACAACTTGTTTAGCCATTCCCCAACTGATGGGCACCCCTTTAGTTTCCAATTCTTTGCAACCACAAAAAGGGCTGCTAAAAATATTTTTGTACATATGGGTCTTCCTCCCACATCTATGATCTCTTTGGGATATAACCCTAGAAGTGGTATTGTTGGGTCAAAGGGTATGAAATTATTTATAATCCTTTGGGCATAATTCCAGATTGCTCTCCAGAATGGTTGGATAATTTCACAACTCCACCAGCAATGTATTAGTGTTCCAATTTGTCCACATCCTCTCCAGCATTTGTCACTTTCTTGTTTTGTCATCTTAGCTAATCTGACTGGAGAGATGTGGTATCTCAGAGTTGTTTTGACTTGCATTTCTCTAATTAATAGTGCTTGAGAGCATTTCTTCATATGTTTATAGATATCTTTAATTTCTTTCTCTGAAAACTTCCTATTCATATCCTTTGACTATTTATCAATTGGGGGATGACTTGTATTCATATAGATTTGGCTCAATTCTCTATAAATTTTAGAAATGAGTCCTTTATCAGAGACAGAAGTTGTAAAAATTCTTTCCCAATTTCCCACCTCCCTCTTGATCTTGGTTACATTGGCTTTGTTTGTGCAGAAGCTTTTCAATTTAATGTAATCAAAATTATCCATTTTTCATTTTATAATGCTCCCTAATTCTTGTTTGGTCCTAAAATCTTCCCCTCCCCACAGATCCGTCAGGTAAACTATTCCTTGCTTTCCCAAATTGCTTACAGTATCATCCTTTACACCTAGATCATGCACCCATTTAGACTTGATTTTGGTATATGGTGTTAGATAGTGATCTATGCCTACTTTCTGCCATACTGTATTCCAGTTTTACCAGCAGTTTTTGTCAAATAGTGCATTCTTATCCCAAAAACTGGGGTCTTTGGGTTTATCGAACAATAGATTACTATATTCATTAACTGCTGGGTCTCCTGCGCCTAATCTGTTCCATTGATCCACTACTCTACACCTCTGCCAGTACCCAGCAGTTCTGATGACTGCTGCTGTATAATACAGATTAAGATCTGGCATGGCTAGTCCACCTTCCCTAGCATTTCTTTTCATTAATTCCCTTGATATTCTAGACCGTTTGTTTTTCCAAATAAATTTTGTTATTATTTTCTCTAACTCTACAAAGTAGTTTTTTGGTAAATTGATTGGTATGGCACTAAATATATAGTTTAGTTTGGGTAAAATTGTCATTTTTATTATATTATCTCGGCCCAGCCATGAGCAATTGATATTTTTCCAACTATTTAGATCTGTTTTTATTTGTGTGAGAAGTGTTTTGTAGTTGTGATCATATAGATTCTGGGTTTGTTTTGGCAAGTAGATTCCCAAATATTTTATAATGTCTACAGCGACTTTAAATGGGATTTCTCTTTCTAGCTCTTGCTGTTGAGTTTTATTAGAGATGTACAGGAATGCTGAGGATTTATGTGGGTTTATTTTATATCCTGCAACTTTGCCAAATTTATTTATTGTCTCAAGTAGTTTTTTACTTGATTCTCTAGGATTCTCTAAGTATATCATCATATCATCTGCAAAGAGTGACAGCTTGGTCACTTCTTTGCCTAATCTGATTCCTTTGATTTCTTTTTATTCTCTAATTGCTACTGCTAACGTTTCTAGCACCAGATTGAAGAAGAGGGGTGATAGTGGACACCTTTGTTTCACTCCTGATCTTATTGGAAAGGCTTCTAGTTTATCCCCATTGCATATAATACTTGCTGATGATTTTAAACAGATGCTAGCAACTATTTTAAGGAAGGCTCCATTTATTCCTATATTTTCTAGTGTTTTTAATAGGAATGGATGTTGTACTTTGTCAAAAGCCTTTTCTGCATCTATTGAGATGATCAAGTGGTTTTTGCTAGTTTTGTTGTTGATATGCTCAATTATACTGATGGTTTTCCTAATATTAAACCATCCTTCCATTCCTGGAATGAATCCTACCTGATCAGGGTGTATTATTTTTGTGATAAGTTGTTGGAGTCTTTTGGCTAATATTTTATTTAGAATTTTTGCGTCTAAATTCATGAGGGAGATTGGTCTATAATTTTCTTTCTCTGTTTTATCTCTTCCTGATTTAGGAATCAGTACCATATTTGTGTCATAGAAAGAGTTTGGTAGGACTCCTTCTTCACTAATTTTCCCAAATAGTTTGTAGAGTATTGGAATCAATTGTTCTTTAAATGTTTGATAGAATTCCCTAGTGAACCCATCTGGCCCTGGAGATTTTTTCCTAGGGAGTTCATTGATGGCTTGTTTGATTTCTTTTTCTGAGATGGGGGTATTTAGGTAATTCACTTCCTCTTCAGTTAATCTGGGCAATTTGTGATTTTGTAAATATTCATCCATTTCACTAAGATTGTCATATTTATGTGCATACAATTGGGAAAAATAATTCCTCATTATTATTTTGATTTGCTCTTCATTAGAGGTAGATTCCCCCTTTTTATTTTTGATATTCATAATTTGGTTTTCTTCTTTCTTTTTTTTATCATATTGACTAAGGGTCTATCAATTTTGTTGATTTTTTCATAAAACCAGCTCTTAGTTTTATTTATTAATTCAATGGTTTTCTTAATTTCAATTTTATTAATCTCTCCCTTGGTTTTCAATATTTCTAATTTAGTACTAAATTGGGGATTTTCAATTTGTTCTTTTTCTAACTTTTTCAATTGCATGTCCAATTCATTGACCTCCCTTCTCTCTGCTTTAATTAAATATGCACTCAGGGATATAAAACTTCCCCTGAGAACTGCCTTTAGTGCATCACACAAATTTTGGTATGTTGTTTCATTATTATCATTCTCTTGAATGAAATTATTGATAGTTTCTATAATTTCTTCTTTGACCCACCAATTTTTTAGGATTAAATTGTTTAATTTCCAATTAGTTTTTAGTCTATCTTTCCCTGGCCCTTTATTGCATATAATTTTTATTGCATCATGATCTGAGAATGATGCACTTAATATTTCTGCCTTTCTGCACTGGATTGTGAGGTTTTTATGCCCTAGTACATGGTCTACTTTTGAGTATGTACCATGTACTGCTGAAAAGAAAGTAAATTCCTTTTTATCCCCATTCAGTTTTCTCCAGAGATCCATCATATCTAGTCTCTCTAAGATTCTATTCACCTCCTTAATCTCTTTCTTGTTTATTTTGAGGTTAGATTTATCGAGTTCAGAGAGGGGGAGATTAAGGTCCCCCACTAGTATAGTTTTGCTATCTATTTCTTCCTCTAATTCCTTTAACTTCTCCTCTAGGAATTTGGATGCTATACCACTTGGTGCATATATATTAAGTAGTGATATTGCTTCATTCTCAATGGTGCCTTTTAGTAGGATATAGCTTCCTTCCTTATCTCTTTTAATTAGATCTATTTTTGCTTTTGCTTTATCTAAGTATTGCTACCCCTGCTTTTTTTACTTTAGCTGAGGCATAATACATTTACTCCAACCTTTTACCTTTACCCTGTGGGTATCCCTTTGTTTCAAATGTGTTTCTTGTAGACAGCATATTGTAGGATTATGGTTTTTAATCCATTCTGCTATCCACCTCTTTTTTATGGGAGAGTTCATCCCATTCACATTCACAGTAATGATGACTATCTGTCTCTTCCCCTCCATCCTATTTCCGACCCTGTTTATGTTTTTGTTTCTTCCTTCTCCCTTCCCCTCCTTGAAGTTTTCCCTTTTGACCTCCCCCTCCCTCAGTGTTCCCACCCAGTGACCCCCCTTCTTAACCTACCCTCTCCCCTTACTAGTATTTCCCTCCCTTCTAATCCTTCCCTTTAGTCTCCTCCTTTTCACCCACCCTTACCCTCCCACTATCTATAGGACACAATAAATTTTTATACTTATCAGAGTTACTCCCCGTTTGATTCCAAACCAATGAGAATAAATTTCAAACAGTGCTCCTCTCCCTCCCTCCTTTTCCTTTCTTTAATGAATTTATGTGTCTATTCACGTTAGAATCTTAAACTTCACTGATTAATTTGATCCTTCTTTGAACCAGAAACAGTGAGAATAGTGTTTAAATGATGTTCCTCTCCCTCTTTCTTTCCCCTCTTCTATAGTGTGTTTTGATGCCTCTTCAGATGGCATATTTTACCTTTTCCTAGCTCATCCTTTCCTTTTGCCCATTACAGTACCTTTGATCCCCTTAATAGTCTTTTTTTTTTAGACTCCATGTTAGTGCATTCATACCCACACCCTCTAAGTATAACCCTTTTGCAGGTCCTGATAATTATAAAGATTTCGAATATTGACAGTTATCAGCTCCACATATAGGGATGTGAACATTTTAGTCTTGTTGCATCCCAAGTAATGAGCATGTGTTTGTGGGTGTGGATGTGTGCACTTCTGCATGTGTGACTCCATGTTACCCTTGTTTACCTTTTTATGTCCTTCTGGAGTCTTGTATTTGGAGATCAAATTTTCCATTGAGCTCTGGCTTTTTCATTAGGAAAGTCTAGAAGTCGCTTACTACATTAAATGGCCATCTCCTTGCCTGAAAGATTATGCTCAGTTTTGCTGAGTAGTTAATCCTTGCTTGTAGTCCTAGCTCTCTTGCCCTACGAAATATCAAATTCCAGTCCCTCCCCTCTTTTAATGTAGAAGCTGCTAGGTCGTGTGTGATCCTAACTGTAGTTCCTCAATATTTGAATTGTTTCTTTTTGGCTGCTTGTAGAATTTTTTCTTTAATCTTGTAAATCTGGAATTTGGCTACTATATTTCTTGGAGTTTTCAGTTTGGAATCTCTCTCAGGAGGAGTCCAGTGAATTCTATCAATAGCTATTTTATCTTCTGATTCCAGGACCTCAGGACAGTTTTCTTTGACAATCTCTTGGAGGATGTTGTCTAGACTGCTTTTTTCATCATGACTTTCTGGTAGACCAGTAATTCTTAAGTTGTCTCTCCTGGATCTGTTCTCTAGGTCAGTTATTTTTCCAGTGAGATATTTTACATTTTCTTCCAATTTTTCAATCGTTTTTTTTTTTTTTATTGACTCCTGCTGCATCATAGAGTTCTGAGTTTCAGTTTGATTGTATCTAATTTTTAGTGAGTTGTGGTCTTCATTTAGTTTTTGAAGTTCCTTTTTTAGGGAGGTATTTTCTTTTTCCAAGTTGGTCACTGCCTCCATGATTTGGTTTTTAAAATTTATCTTAAGCTCCTCCAGGATTGCTATTTGGGCTTGAGACCAGATCATGTTTCCTTCTGTGGTCTCTGGTGTGGGCAGAGAGTCTATATTGTCCTTTGTGTTTTGTTGTTCTTGCCCTGCATAGTATGCTTGAATAGACTTTCTTGCCTTCCCCTTCTCCTTTTCAGCTTCCTTCCTTCCCATTGTGACTTCCTGTTTCTTAGTTTCTCAGGCTATGAGTTTGGAGCCTTATCCTTGACTTTGAATACCTCTGGGTGGCTAGTTTATGGCTAAGTCAGTGAAGTCAGTGAGGAATGTAGATGTGTAGGTGGGGATGAGTCTGACCACTTCAGATTTCTGCCTCCATACCCCTGGGCTATAAGTAGGCTTTTTGTTGGTGAGGTGAGGTGGGGCTTGTTGGGACCCCACCCTCTCTTCTCTTCAGACTCCTGGCTGTCTCAGTTACACCCCTTCTTGGAGATTCTCAAGCCTGAGGCTATTTCCATTAATTTGGGATTTCAATCTGGGTGGGAGACTTATCTTTGGGTTTTCTGCTTCATGAAGGAGGGATGGGAGGATCAGAGCAGATAGAATTTACTTTGCCATTCCAGCCCCTGTATTATACAGGCAGGCAGTTTCTAAACTTCTAGGCTGGGGGCTGAGTGCAGCCTGAGAAGCCACTCTCTCCACTAGGGGCCCAACTCTCCTACCTGGCTCCAATGATCCCTTCCCTCTGTGAGATGACTGTGATTCGTCCTTGGTAAGTCTGCAGGCTGGGGCTTTTTCTCTCTCTGGTGTAGTCTGCTTGTCTGCTCTTAGGTCTGAGCTGTGCAGACCCCACGCGCTCTGCGCTTGACCTGTGCCGACACACTGGGCAACCTCCTGGGCTGGATTCTGCCACGCTCTGTCTTCCAGTGTGCTCTGTCACTCCGGAATTGGCTCAGATTCACCCTTTGAGCCTTAGTGACCGAGGAGCTCAGGGAGGTTACTGCTTCCTTTCTGCCATCTTGGCTCCGCCCCTTTAAATCCACTTTTAAAAGACAAATCTAATTTTTAGATGTGTTGAAGATATTAAGACAGAAAAGTCTTTTTTTTTATGAGTGGATATTTTGAAATAACACCATGGGTGAAAAGAGACACTGTAATATCTTAAAGCTAAGTTGAAGAGTTTGCTGTATGACTGTTGGGTGAATGAGCGAGACTCAGAAATAATTCACCTAAAATCAATTATTTCAAAGTGGATAAAGGAATATAAAGTTACAGGATCAGAGATTTAGGGGTGAAAGTGATGTTAAATCTCATCTACTCCATTTCCCTCATTTTATAAGCAAGGGGACATAGGCAAAATATGTAAGATGTTTTGTTTTATTTTTCCCCTTCAAATTCAGAAAGGTAGTAAATAAGAGGGCTGGGATTCCAACTAATATTTTCTTATTCAAAATCCCACACTCTATTTTGCAGAGTTTTTTAAATTTAGGGAGAAAAATCTAATTTCTTGACCTAATTTCTCCTACTTATGCCTCTCTTTCATTGATGCACTGAGTACTCATTTCACAAGTGTCTATAGCAGCAGGTAGGCATTGCACAGAGGAGTTGAAATGAGACATGGGGCAGCTGAGGCAGTGGAAAATGAGCCGATTTTTTTTTCATCTGAGGGTCCAATATCTGTACTATAGCTAAAGCACTTATATCATACTTTCTCATGGGAAACTTCACATAGTTTGCAAAAGGAGGCAAGTAACTTGCAACTTTGCCTGAGGCTACTCCCATGGGACTCTTCCTTGCTTTCTTACATCATTGCTTCACTACTTCATCTATACCACTCAAACAGCCAGGGTTTCAGGGACTGCCAGAAGGTGTCAAGCCTCCCTTGCAGGGAAGATGAGTAACAGGTATGTGTGTGGGGGAGGTGGAAAGTCAACCTGAGAGAGTGGGCCCAACCTGGATTCACACCCATGGGATGCAGACCCCTCAGAGTATGCCCATGGCAGAACCCTCAGAGCCAGCAACATCACCCCCTACAACAAGTGTTTTTGAGTCATGGAAAGAATACCAATCTAGTTATTTTCTTATTTTTAAAACCTGTTTTTGTTGCTGTTATATTTTTTCAGTATTGTGAGCAGGCTTTCTTTATCTCTAGTATTCAACATGCATTTCCACAAGATTTTAATTATGAATTTTCTCCCCCTATTTCCCCTACCCCCACCCCAAGATAGTGAGCCTACTGAGCCTACCCATTCCCCAATCTACTCTATCTTATATCCTCCCCCATACCCTTTCTAACTTTTTAGTAGGGCAAGATGGATTTCTATGCACCAGTGTGTGCATATCATATTTTCCAATTGCATGCATAAAACAGTTCTTTTTTTTGTTTTTGTTTTTCAGAGAGCAATTGAGGTTAAGTGATTTGTCCAAAGTCACGCAGCTAGTTTTTGTGTTAAGTGTCTGAGGCCGGATTTGAACTGAGGTAGGCCTGACTCCAGGGCCGGTGCTCTGTTCACTGTGCTGCCTACTCTCACCAAAAAGCACTTTTTTTTGTTAAATTTGTTTTTAAAACTTTGATTTTCAGATTCTTTCCATTCTTCCCTCCTCACCCTCCCCCACTGGGAAGATAAGTAATTCAATAAGTTGTATATATCTAATGACACAAAATATTTCCATAGTAGTTATATTGTGAAAGACTATATTTCTCTCCATCCTATCTTGTCCCCTACATATTCTATTTTATACTGTGACCCTGTCTCTTTTCAAAAGTGTATGCTTCTAACTACCCTCTCCCCCAGTCTGTCCGCCCTTCTATCACCCCTCTCTTATTCCCTTCCCCCTACTTTCTTTTTTTTAATTTTCAGTCAATTTATTTCATTTTAATCAATCATGTTTCATAACATTTCATTACCCACACACACAAAAAAAAACCAAAACTTTAAAAATAAGTTCTGGGGGCAGAGCCAAAATGGCGGAGTAGAAACAGCACTTTGAACATGCTCTGTCCCACACAACTTTGAAATAATGTAAAAGGAGACTCTGAACAACTTCTGGAGCCCCAGCACCCACAGAATGACACAGATAAGCTAACCTCCTGCTGAGGACAGTGCAGCAGCCCTGCAGGGAGCAGCCAGCACCGCACTCTGAGAACAGGCAGCTCAGCACTCTGGGAACCAAGAGAGCAGAGCTCTGGGAGCTGAGCCGAGGTTTTAGCTTCAGGGCGGCTGGGCCAGCAGCCATCTGGAGGGAGCCCAGAACACCAGCAGCTGTGGCGATTCCAGAATTATCAGCACAGATATGCCTAGGACAAAGTGAGAGGTTAGTGCCCTATATACTTTGGGTCCAGTATTTGGGGAACGCATCAGCCCTTTTGCAGCATCACTGGCAGCTCTAGCTTTTGAGAAGGATGCAAGAAAAGTATGAAATGACAGTCAACAGCCTGACTGAAGAAAATAACACCTTAAAAAAATAGACTAACTAAAATAGCAAAAGAGGCTCAGAAAGGCAGTAAGGAGAAGAATGCCATAAGAAGCCGAATTTGCCAGATGGAAAAAGAATCTCAAAAGCTCACTGAGGAGATTCAATCCTTCAGAGTTAGACTGGAGCAAATGGAAGCTAGTGACGTTATGAGAAATCAAGATGCTGTTAAACAGATCCAAACAAATGAAAGAGTAGAAGGCAATGTGAAATATCTCATGGGAAAAACCACTGACCTGGAAAACAGATCCAGAAGAGATAATTTAAAAATTAGTGGACTACCTGAAAGCCATGATCAAAGAAATCATAGTTAAAGAAATTATCAAGGAAAATTGCCTTGATGTTTTGAACCCAGTGGGGGAAATAGAGGTTGAAAGAATCCACAGATCACCTCCTGAAAAAGATCCCCAAAAGAAAACTCCTAGGAATATTATAGCCAGGTTCTAGAACTCGCAAATCAAGGAGAAAATACTACAACCAGCCAGGAAGAAATAATTTCAATATTATGGAAACACAATCAGAATAGCACAGGAACTGGCTGCTTCTACACTGAGGGATTGAAGGGCATGGAATATGATATTCCACAGGGCAAAGAATCTGGGATTAAAACTGAGAATGACATACCCAGCAAAACTGAGTATCTTGTTTCAGGGAAAAATATGGTAATTCAGTGGAATAGAGGACTTTCAAGCGCTCTTGAGGAACAAACCAGATTTGAATAGAAAATTTGACATCCAGACGCAAGAAGCAAGAGATGCCTGAGAAGGTAATCAGGGAAAAGAAACAAAAAGAACTTATCAAAGTTGAACTATTTACATTCCTACATGGAAAAACCATAACTGTCTCTGATGTAACCATTATCATTATGAAAATAATTGAAGAAGGGTATATAGGCATATGTTTACAGGTATACATGGATAGAGGGCACAGGTTGAATTAGATGGGAAGGGCTGATTCTTATGGGGTGAAGTTAAGAGGTGAGAGAGGAAAGTGGCAAGAGGAGATGGGGAGAGACAGGGTAGGGCAAACTATCTCATGTAGAAGAGGCAAGGGGAAGTAGTTGCAGGGGAGGGGAAGAATAGGAAGGCAAAAAGGCAGAAGCATATTTTCATTGAATTTGGCTCAGGGAGAGAATGACATACATACTAAATGGGATATCTCACCCTGCAGGAGAGTAGGGGAAAAGGGGATGAGAGGAGGGATGATGGAGGGGAAGGCATTCTGGGGGGAGGGGAGGTTGGAAGTACCCACTATCAAAGAGGGACAGGATCGAAGTAGGGAATGGACCAGGTAGGAGCTGAGATGAGTGGGAGGGAAATATAAGCAGTCTTTTACAATATATCTACTATGGTAATCTTTTGCATAGCTATACATGTACAACGCATATTGAATTGCTTATCTTCTCAGAGGGAGTAGGTGACAAGGGAGGAAGGGAATGGATCTGAAAATCGAAGTTCTAAAATTAAATGTTTCATAAGATGTCCAGCAATTGGGACTCAGAGATTCACCTTTCCCTAATGGCAAAGTCGAAGGGGGTATGGGAGAAGATATGGGAGAGAACAGATTGGATGAGGGTATATCTAGTAGGACTGCTATTCTGGGGTGGTGGGTAGGGAAAAGTGTGGAAAAATTGTAACTCAAAATCTGGTGGAAATGAATGATGTAAACCAAAAGTTAATAAAGCATTTGTTTTAAAAAAATACGTTCTGAAACTTTGAGAATGAATCCTATACCTCACCAGCCTAACTTATCCACCCTTTCCCCTCTCCCTGCTCCCACAAAAATTTGCAGATAATGAATGGCTCTGTCAAGTTTTCAGGTTTAATAAGAGACAAACCAGAATTCTTTGGGCAAAATATATAATGTAACTTGTAAAACTGTTCTGATAGCAAACCAATTATATCTCATCTAAAAAAAATTAACCTCTAGTTAATACTGTAGGTCAAAGTATATATAACTTCAGTCAATATTTTGTTTTCAGTCATTAGTAGTTTTACTGCTCACTGACAGCCAAATACATTATACTAAAATAAGAACTTTTAAAAACCAAACTATTAATAGTGCTCTGTAAAAATTCATGCAAACTCCTTAAACATCAGAACTGTTTATTTAAAAAAATTAATTTATGGAATAAAATAACCATTTCCATAAATCATGGTATAATAAAAAAAAATGAAACAACAAATCTTTTATGTACAACTTACTATTTCTTTTAACTACATAAAAAGTTATTTTGTTAATTTCTTTTTTTTTTCCTTCTTCCCACCCCTGACATGGCTACCATTACATATATAATATATATGTAAGATATTTTGCATACATGTAAATCATTCTATATGTACTTCTATTTATCAGTTCTTACTCTGGAGAGAAATAGTATATCACTTCACATGCCCTTTGTAATTTATTTGAATATTTATTATATATTTATTTATTTTAACTTCTGGATTACATCATTTATTTCAGATTTTGAGTTACAATGTTTTCCCCATTTTTTCCCTACCCACCACCCCAGAATGGCAGGCCCACAGGATATGCCCTCATCCAATCTGCTCTCTCCCATATCTTCTCCCATACCCCCTTCAAATCTTCCCATTAGGGCAAGGTGAAACTCTGTGCCCCAATTCCTATACATCTTATCTCCCATTTATATGCAAAATATTATTAAAATAGTATTTATATATATTTGAAACATTTAATTTTATATATATATTTGAAACATTTAATGTTACGACCTTGAATTTCAGATCCATTTCCTTCCTCCCTTGTCACCCATTCCTTCTTGGGATATAAGTAATTCAGTATATGTTGTACATGTCTAGCTATGCAAAACATTATCATAGTAGATATATTGTACAAGGCTGCTTATAATTCCCTCCCACTCATCCCACCCCCCACCTGGTCCATTCCCTACATGATCCTGTCCCTCTTCTATAGTGGGTACTTCCAACCTCCCCTCACCCCAAGGATGCCCTCCCATCCATCATCCCTCCTCTCATCCCCCTTCCCTCTATCCTGCTGCAGGTTGAGATATCCCATTTAGTATGTATGTCATTTTCTCCCTGAACCAAATTCAATGTGAATGTGGTTTTGCCTTTTTAGCCTTCCTTATTCTCCCCCTCCTTTGCACCCACTTCCCTACATGAGATAGTTTACCCTACCATGTCTCTCCCCATCTCCTCTTGCCACTTTCCTCTCTCACCTCATAATTTCATCCCTTGAGTACTCTCCCTTCCCAACAAAATCAACCTATGCCCTCTATCCATATATAACTGTAACCATATACACACACATTCACATATGTATTCGTATGACCACACCCCCTTCTTCCATTATTTTCATAGTGAGAAAGATATCATCAGTCACAGATATTGCTTTTCCATATAGGAATGTAAATAGTTCAACTTTGATAAGTTCCTTTTGATTTCTTTTCCTGATTACCTTCTCAGGCATCTCTTGCTTCTTGTGTCTGGATGTCAAATTTTCTATTCAATTCTGGTTTTTTCCTCAAGAATGCTTGAAAGTCCTCTATTCCACTGAATGACCATATTTTCCCCTGAAACAAAATACTCAGTTTTGCTGGGTAGGTGACCCTTGGGTTCATTCCCAGTTCTTTTGCCCTCTGGAATATCATATTCCATGCCCTTCCATCCCTCAGTGTAGAAGCTGCCAGGTCCTGGGCTATTCTGATTGTGTTTCCACAATATTGAAATTGTTTCTTCCTGGCTGCTTGTAGTATTTTCTCCTTGATCTGGGGATTCTGGAACCTGGCTATAATATTTCTGGGAGTTTTCTTTTTGGGATCTTTTTCAGGAGGTGATCGGTGGATTCTTTCAACCTCTATTTTGCCCTCTGGATCTAAAACATCAGGGCAGTTTTCCTTGAGAATTTCTTGAAGGGTGATTTCTAGGTTCTTTCCTTGATCATGGCTTTCAGGTAGTCCAATAATTTTTAAATTGTCTCTCCTGGATCTATTCTCCAGGTCAGTGGTTTTTCCCATGAGATATTTCACATTGCCTTCTAATCTTTCATTTGTTTGGATCTGCTTAACAGCATCTTGATTTCTCATAAAGTCATTAGCTTCCATTTGCTCCAGTCTAACTCTGAAGGAATGAATCTCCTCAGTGAACTTTTGAGATTCTTTTTCCATCTGGCAAATTCGACTTTTTAAGGCATTCTTCTCCTCATTGCCCTTTTGGGCCTCCTTTGCCATTTGAGCTAGTCTATTTTTTAAGGTGTTGTTTTCCTCAGTCAGGCTGTTGACCCTCATTTCATACTTTTCCTGCATCCTTCTCATTTCTCTTTCTAATTTTTCCTCCACTTCTCTTATTTGATTTTTAAAGTCCTTCTTAAGGTCCTCTATGGCCTGCAACCCGCTCATGTTTTCCCCTGGGGCTTTTGGAGCAGGACTCCTGACCTCACAGTCCTTTTCCCGCTCTATGCCCCCAAAATAGGAGTCTAGGGTTGCATTTTCTGTTTCCTTTGCCTTGGCATGTTGCCACTTAATTACTTGACTTTTGGGCTTGTTGCCACACTATGGCTTTAAGGCCAGATAGAGGAATTTTCGTCCCGAACGTGTGGGGGGCAACTTCCGTTTCTGGCAAGCTGTAAACCCACCCACAACTTCCACCCTAGATCACAATCCAGATCCAGGGAGGTTAAAGCAAGAGCGATTACCCCCCATGACTGATCGCTGGATCTCCCCACGATTTGTAGGCTGGGAGCCGGAAATGCCTCTGAAAACTACAAAATGGCGTGTCTCCTCAGCGGCTTCTAGCCCCCAGGGGAGGGAGCTGACGCATTCCCCAAATACAGGTCCCAAAATCCATAGGACACTAACCTCTTACTTTGTCCTAGGCAAGTCTATGTTGATAATTCTGGAATCTCCACAGCTCCTGGTGTTCTGGGGTTCCTCCAGCCGGCTGCTGGCCCTGCCGCCCTGGGGCTAAAACCTCGGCTCACGTGGACCTGGGCTCGGCTCGGCTCCTGCGCGCTGCCGGCTCCCAGACCACTGCGCTGGTCCTTCCTGCAGGGTGCTGGGCTGTCCTCAGCGGGAGGTTAGCTTCTCTGTGTCGTTCTGTGGGTGCTGGGGCTCCAGAAGATTTTCAGAATCCTTTTTTACATAGTTTGTGGAGAATCTGGGGGCAGAGAGGCTTGGATGAGCTGTTTCTACTCCGCCATCTTGGCTCCGCCCCCGAAACATTTAATTTTAAAACTTCAGTTTCCAGATTCATTCCCTTCTTCCTTTATCATCCACTCTTGCTGGGAAGATAAGCAATTCAGTATATGTTGTACATGTATAGCTATGGTAAACCTTATCATAGAAGATGTATTGTAAAAGGCTGGCTATATTTCCCTCCCACCTATCCTACCCCCCACTTGGTCCACTCCCTACTTTGATGCTGTCCCTTTTCAAGAGTGGGTGCTTCCAACCTTCCTTCCTGGCAGCATGCCCTACCTTCCATCATCCCACCCATCATCCCCCTCCCCCCTACTCTCCTCTAGGGTGAGATATCCCATTTAGTATGTATGTCATTCTCTCCCTGAGCCAAATTCAATGAAAATATGGTTTTGCCTTTTTGCCTTCCTGTTCTTCCCCTCCCTTGCCACCACTTCCCCTTGCCTCTTCTATATGAGATAGTTAACCACGTTCTGTCTCTGCCCATATCCTCTCATTGTATTTCTCTCTAAGCTCTTAATTTCACCTTTTAAGTATCATGCCTTCCTATTAAATTTGACCTGTGTCCCCGAACTGTGTATACCTGTAAATATATATATACAGACATTTGCATATGTATTCATATGCTCATAAAACCTTCTTCAACTATTTTCATACTGGGCAATGTTTCTTCAGTTACAGTTATTATTTTGTGATGTAGGAATGTTAATATTTCAACTTAGATAAATTCCTTTTGATTTATTTTCCTTGATTATCTTCTCAGCTATCTCTTGTTTCTTGTGTCTGGATGTCAAATTTTCTATTCAACTCTGTTTTTTGCCTCAAGAGTGCTTGAAAATCCTCTATTCCACTGAATGACCATATATCCCCCTTAAACAAGATACTCAGTTTTGCTGGGTAGGTGATTCTTGGTTTTAATCCCAGATCTTTTGACCTTTGGAATATCATATTCCATGCCCTTTGATATCGCAGTGTAGAAGCTGCCAGGGCCTGTGCTATTCTGATTCTGTTTCCACAATATTGAAATTGTTTCTTCCTAGCTGCTTGTAGTATTTTCTCCTTGATCTAGGAATTCTGGAACCTGGCTATAATATTCCTAGTTTTTTTGGGGGGGATCTTTTTCAAGAGGTGATCTGTGGATTCTTTCAACCTCTATTTCGCTATCTGGGTCAAAAACATAAGGGCAACTTTCCTTGAGAATTTCTTGAAAGATGATTTCTAGGTTCTTTCTTTGATCATGGTTTTCAGGTAGTCCAATAATTTTTTATTGTCTCTCCTGGATCTATTTTCCAGGTCAGTGGTTTTCCCATGTGATATTTCACATTGCCTTCTATTTTTTCAGTTTCTTGAAGCTGCTTAATAGCATCTTGATTTCTTATAAAGTCACTAGCTTCCATTTGCTCCAGTCTAATTCTGAAGGAATGAATCTCCTCAGTGAGCTTTTATGTTCTTTTTCCAACTGGCAAATTCAATTTTTTTTGGCATTCTTTTTTTTTAAACAAATGCTTTATTAACTTCTGTTTTACATCATTCATTTCCGCCAGATTTTTAGTTGCAATTATTTCCCCCCATTATTCCCCTACCCAACCTCCCAGAATAGCAGTCCCACAAGATATCGCTTCCTCCAATCTGCTCTCTCCCATACCTTCTCCCATACCCCCATCGACTTTTCCATTAGAGGAAGATGAATCTTTGTGTCCCAATGCCCGCACATCTTATCTCCCTATTACAAGCAAAAGAGTATTAATATTAGTATATATATATATATATGTATATATGTGTATATATATATATATATACACATATATACATATATATATATATGAAACATTTAATGTTAAGACCTCGAATTTCAGATCCATTTCCTTCCTCCCTTGTCACCCATTCCCTCTGGGGAGATAAGTAATTCAGTACATGTTGTACATGTCTGGCTATGCAAAACATTATCATAGTAGATATATTGTACAAGGCTGCTTATAATTCCCTCCCACTCATCCCCCCCCCCCCACCTGGTCCATTCCCTACATGATCCTGTCCCTCTTCTATAGTGGGTACTTCCAACCTCCCCTCACCCCAAGGATGCCCTCCCATCCATCATCCCTCCTCTCATCTACCTTCCCCCTATCCTGCTGCAGGTTGAGATTTCCCATTTAGTATGTATGTCATTTTCTCCCTGAACCAAATTCAATGTGAATGTGGTTTTGCCTTTTTAGCCTTCCTGTTCTCCCCCTCCATTGCAACCACTTCCCCTTGCTTCTTCTACTTGGGATAGTTTACCCTACCCTGTCTCTCCCCATCTCCTCTTGCCACTTTCCTCTCTCACCTCATAATATCATCCCTTGAGTATTCTCCCTTCCCAACAAATTCTACCTATGCCCTCTATCCATATATAACTGTAACCATATACACACACATTCACATATGTATTCATATGACCACACACCCTTCTTCCATTATTTTCATAGTGAGAAAGATATCATCAATCACAGTTATTGCTTTTCCATATAGGAATGTAAATAGTTCAACTTTGATAAGTTCCTTTTGATTTCTTTTCCCTGATTACCTTCTCAGGCATCTCTTCCTTCTTGTGTCTGGATGTCAAATTTTCTATTTAATTCTGGTTTTTTCCTCAAGAATGATTGAAAGTCCTCTATTCCACTGAATGACCATATTTTCCCCTGAAACAAAATACTCAGTTTTGCTGGGTAGGTGACCCTTGGGTTCATTCTCAGTTCTTTTGCCCTCTGGAACATCATATTCCATGCCCTTCGATCCCTCAGTGTAGAAGCTGCCAGGTCCTGGGCTATTCTGATTGTGTTTCCACAATATTGACATTGTTTCTTCCTGGCTGCTTGGAGTATTTTCTCCTTGATCTGGGGATTCTGGAACCTGGCTATAATATTCCTGGGAGTTTTCTTTTTGGGATCTTTTTCAGGAGGTGATCAGTGGATTCTTTCAACCTCTATTTTGCCTCTGGATCTAAAACATCAGGGCAATTTTCCTTGAGAATTTCTTGAAGGGTGATTTCTAGGTTCTTTCTTTGATCATGGCTTTCAGGTAGTCCAATAATTTTTAAATTGTCTCTCCTGGATCTATTTTCCAGGTCAGTGGTTTTCCCATGAGATATTTCACATTGCCTTCTAATCTTTCATTTGTTTTGATCTGCTTAACAGCATCTTGATTTCTTATAAAGTCATTAGCTTCCATTTGCTCCAGTCTAACTCTGAAGGAATGAGTCTCCTCAGTGAACTTTTGAGATTCTTTTTCCATCTGGCAAATTCGACTTTTTAAGGCATTCTTCTCATTGCCCTTTTGGGCCTCCTTTGCCATTTGAGTTAGTCTATTTTTTAAGGTGTTGTTTTCCTCAGTCAGGCTGTTGACCCTCATTTCATACTTTTCCTGCATTCCTGTTCATTTCTCTTTCCAATTTTTCCTCCACTTCTCTTATTTGATTTTTAAAGTCCTTCTTAAGGTCCTCTATGGCCTACAACCCACTCATGTTTTCCCCTGAGGTTATTGGATCAGGACTTCTGAACTCACAGTCCTTTTCCCGCTCTATGCCCCCAAAATAGGAGTCTAGGGTTGCATTTTTCTGTTTCCTTTGCCTTGGCATTTTGCCACTTAATTGCTTGACTTTTGGGCTTGTTGCCACACTATGGCTTTAAGGCCAGATAGAGGATTTTTCGTCCTGAACGTGTGGGGGTCAACTTCCTTTTCTGGCAAGATGTAAACCCACCCAGCACTTCCACCCTAGATCACAATCCATATCCAGGGAGGTTAAAGCAAGAGCGATTACCCCCCAAGACTGATCTCTGGATCTCCCTACAGTTAACATGCGGGCTGGGAGCTGGAGCTGCCTCTGAAAACTACAAAATGGCGTGTTTCCTCCGTGGCTTCTAGCCCCAAGGGGAGGAAGCTGACGCATTCTTCAAATACATGGCCCAAAGTCCATAGGATATTAACCTCTTACTTTGTCCTAAGCATGTCTATGTTGTTAATTCTGGACGCGCCACAGCTCCTGGTGTTCTGGGGTTCCCCCAGCCGGCTGCTGGCCCTGCTACCCTGGGGCTAAACCTCAGCTTTCGTGGACCTGGGCTCGGCTCGGCTCCTGTGCTCTGCGTGCTGCCTGCTGCCAGGTCCCAGACCGTTGCGCTGGTCCTTCATGCAGGGCTGCTGGGCTGTTATCAGCGGGAGGTTAGCTTCTCTGTGTCGTTCTGTGGGTGCTGGGGCTCCAGAAGTTGTTCAGAGTCCCCTTTTACATAGTTTGGGGGCAATCTGGGGGCAGAGTGGCTTGCACGAGCTGTTTCTACTCTGCCATCTTGGCTCTGCCCCCCGGGAAATTCAATTTTTAAGGCATTTTTCTCCTCATTACCTTTTTGAGTCCCTTTTGCCATTTGAGTTGGTCTATGTTTTAAAGGTGTTATTTTGCTCAGTCAGGTTCTTGACTTTCATTTCATACTTTTCTTGCATCTTTCTCATTTTTCTTCCCAATTTTTCCTCCACTTCTCTTATTTGGTTATTAGAATCCTTCTTACGGTCCTCTATTGCCTGTAACCCACTCATATTTTCATTTGGGCCTTTTGGTGCAGGGGTTCTGGCCTCACAGACTTCCTCCTATTCCATGCTTTGATCCTCTTTGCCCGAAAATAGGAGTCTAATGTTTCATTTTTATGCTTATTTTGTTTCTTTTGCCTAGGCATGTTGCCATTTAATTACTTGATTTTGGGGCTTGTTGCCACAGTAGAACTCTGCCACCAGACAGGGGAGCTACCATTTCTAATGATGGGGTCTTCTCATCTGCCAGAGGTATTAGTTGGATGCCCTCCATCAAGCCCCCATACACTCTGGCAAGCTGCTCACACACCCCAAGACCTCCATCTCAGACGGCAATCCAGATCCAGGGAGGTTAAAAGCAGAGCGAATACCCCCAAGACTGATTGCCAGATCCCCCTACAGTCTGCAGGCCAGGAGGTGAAGCTGCAACTGAAGCTGCAAAATGGGGGCTGTACCAAGGCTCCTCTACCACTTCTCTCCCCCAGTGGAAGAAGGTGACATGTTCCCAAATACTGGTCCCAAAGTTCATAGGGCACTAACCTCTCACTTTGTCCTAGGCATCTATATATTGTTGGTTCTGGAAAAGCCACAGCTGCTGGTGTTCTGGGGTCCCTCCAGCCAGCCACTGTTCTGGCTGCCATGGGGCTAAAACCTCAGACACAAAGTCAGAAGAAGGTAATGATTAAATGTGTATGTGTATATATATATATATATATATATGTGTGTGTGTGTGTGTGTGTGTGTGTGTGTGTGTGTGTGTGTGTGTGTGTGTATCCATACCATTCCTTGGAGGAAAACTAAAAAGAAAACACAGACATAATTTGTAATAGGATTTCTAGTAGAAATTACCAAGATTTTTTTTTTAAAGTCAAAATTATAAATAAAATGAGAGCACTAGAGTAATGAATTAGAAATGAAATTTTGCCTATGGAGATATTAATAGAAAAATTGTCTTGGAAAGAGATTTAATAGATTAGTGAAAGAGTTAAAATTCCTTAACGAAGCAAAAGAAACCTTGAAAATTTGAATGGAAAAATTTCATAACTGCATGAGGCAATAAGAAATATTAAAGTCAAAGTGGTGAAAAATTAAATAGATAATACTATAAATATCTGAAATTGAAAACAAGTCACAAGGTAATAATTTAACAATTATTGTACAACCTAGAAGCAGTGATGAGGGAGAGAAAGAGAGAGAGAGTCAGAGAGAGAGAGAGAGAGACAGAGAGACAGAGAGACAGAGAGAGACAGAGAGAGAGACAGAGAGAGACAGAGAGAGACAGAGAGAGAAGGAGAAGAAGAAGAAGAAGAAGAAGAAGAAGAAGAAGAAGAAGAAGAAGAAGAAGAAGAAGAAGAAGGAGGAGGAGGAGGAGGAGGAGGAGGAGGAGGAGGAGGAGGAGGAGGAGGAGGAGGAAGAGGAAGAGGAGGAGGAGAAGGAGATTTTAAGAAGTCACACATCTGTCAGTGTCAGAATGAAAAATGAAAAGAAATATTAGTCTAATCAACTTTGGGGAAAGAACTCAAATTAAAATTCCAATTAATGTTATAGGAAAGATAAAATAAAATTCAGTTAAAAGAAAAAAATACATCAAGGAATTGGAAAGCACAAATTCCAGTACCAAGGAGTCACAGTCAGAATTATACAAGACACCAAATGGAAAGTTTGAAATATGTTTTTTAAATGACAACAATTAAAGGCTTACAACCAAGAAATATATTCAGAAAATCTGAGTAATAACCTATGGGGGGAAATGGTCTGTTAAGGAAAAGAAAGGATAATACTGTGTAATTTGACTGTTGTGGAAAGGGAATGGACAGCTAAGTGATACCATGGATAGAATGCAAGACCTCAAGTCAGAAAGATTCTTTTTTATGAGCTCAAATATAGCCTCAGATATTCTTTAGCAGTGTAACCTTAGGAAAGTCATTTAATCCGTTATGCCTGAGTTCCTCATCTGTAAAGTGAGTGCACAATGAGGTTGGAAGGGGTACAGCCAAGATGTCAGAGCAAAAGCAGGAACTTGCTTGAGCACCATCTCCAACCACCTCCAATACCTGTAAAATGACTCTAAACAAATTTTAATGCTACACAACCCACCAATTCAAAGAAAGAAACAAATCTCATGAAGAAGGCTGCCTGGCAGGGTGACAGGAAGGGCCCATCACATCGGATTGGGAGTGTAGCACACTCCTACTTTATTGCCCCAGCCCAGAACTGTGGCCCAGACCAGCCAGAGCAGACTTCAGAGGACTGATTCACTGGCAGCTGTGGTGGTTTCCAGACTTCTCAACCCAAAAATACCAAAGAGAAAATAAAAGTTCAGTATGGAACTCTGTTGGAACTGGAAGAAAAAGTGGTGTGGTACAGCTCCTGACCCTGGGAGGGTAGAGTTGGCTGCCGCTGCAGCTGCTGCCACATGGCTGCCTCCAGAGATCCCGGTCTACAGAACATAGGGGGAACAAGCTACTGTTCAGAGGTTAATTGCTCTTGTTTTGACCTGCTTGGATCTAGTATGCAGTCTTGTGTGGCAGTCCTGGGGTAAGGAGCACTAGTGTGGCAGAGTTTGGTGAGACTGTGGAGAGACAGTAATCCTCCCAATCCTGAGGCAGGTGCCTAGAAAAACTGTGAAAACAGCTATGCTTTTGCTCCAGAAATTTGGGACACAGCATTCTGCACTCTGGAAGCAGAGTTCTGCCATGGCGAAGAGCTCAAAAGCCAAGTAATTGGCTAGCAATATGAGTAAACAGAGGAAGCAAAGTCAAACTATAGAATTGTCTTTTGGTGACAAAGATGATCGAAACATAGATCCAGAAGAAGCAACAAAGTCAAAACTCCTACATCAAATGCCTCCAAGAATATGAACTAGTCACAGACCATGGAGGAGCTCAAGAAGGATTTTGAAAAATCAAGACAAGTGGAGGAAAAATTGGGAAGAGAAATGAGAATGATACAACAAAATTGTGAAATGCCTGTCAACGGTCTGCTAAAGGAGACCAAAAGAATATATATATATATATATACTGAAGAAAACACCTTAAAAAAAAAAAAAAGATTAACTCAAATGGCAAAAGAGGCCCAAAAAGTCAGTGAGGAAAAGAATGCCTTACAAAGCAAATTGGCCAGATGCAAAGGAAATTTCAAAAACTCACTGAAGAGTATAAGTCCTTCGAATTACATTAGAGCAAATGGAAACTCATGACTTTATGAGAAATCAAGATAATATTAAACATATCCAAACAAATGAAAAATAGAAGGCAATGTGAAATATCTCATTGGAAATGCATGGAACTGGAAAACAGATCCCATATAGATGAATTAAAATTTTTTGGGCTACTTGAAAGCCATAATTAAAAAAAAAGAACCCAGAAATCATCTTTCAAGAAATGTTCAAGGAAAATTGACTTGGTATTCCACAAGCAAAAGGCAAAATCAGAATTGAAAGAATACACTCATCACCTCTCAAAAAAAGATCCCAAAAAGAAAACTCCTAGGAATATTTTAGCCAAATTCCAGAGTTCCCAGGTCCAGGAGGAAATATTGTAAGCTATCAGTAAAAACAATTTAAGAATTGTGGAAACACAATCAGCATAACACAAAATCTGGGAGTTTCTACATTAAGGAATTAAAGGGCTTAGAATATGATATTCTGGAAGTTGAGGAGCTAGGATTAAAACCAAGAATCAACTACACAGCAAAACAGAGTATAATACTTGAGGGAAATATATGTATATTCAATAAAATAGAGGTCTTTCCAGAAGTCTTGATGAAAAAAACAAAGCTGAACAAAAATTTTGACTTTCAAATACAAGAAAAAAGAGAAACAAGAAAATGTAAAACAAGAAAAAGAAATCTTAAGAAATTTATTAAAATTGAACTATTTACATTCCTACATAGATGAGGCTTTTCTCATTATGAGGATATTCGGTTATATAAGTGTATGTGTGTGTGTGTGTGTGTGTGTGTGTGTGTGTGTGTGTGTGTGTGTGTGTGTATGTAAGTATAGGTGGGTGGGTGTGTATATGTGTATATATATATATATATATATATATATATATATATATGTGTGTGTGTGTGTGTGTATATATATGTGTGTGTGTATATATATATATATGTGTGTATATATATATATATATGTGTGTATATATATATATATATATATATATATGAGTGTGTGTTTATGCTTGTGTGTACATGTACATGTATACATAGAGGACACAGGATGAATTGAATATGAAAGTATGATATCTAGACAATAAATTAAGATATGCGAAGTATATTGGGAGGAGCAAGGGAGAGATAGAATACAGCACATTATCTCACATAAAAGAAAGAAGAGAAAACTTTTTCACTGGAGGGGAAGAGCATAAAGGTGAAAGGTAATGACTCAACCTTACTCTCTTTGGACTTGGCTTAAGGAGGGAATAACAAACACACTCAATTGGGTATTTTAACTTATAGGAAAGCAGGGGGAAGGGGATAAGACAGGGGATGATAGAAGGGAGGGCAGATTGAGGGAGAAGGTATTTAGAAGGAAACACTTTTGAAAAGGGACAGGGTCAAAGGAGAAAATAAAATAAATTTGGGTGGAATAGGATGGACAGAAATATATTTAGTCATTCACAATATATCTTCTTTCTTTTTTTTTTTTTTTTTGCTTTTTGGAGGGCAATTGGGATTAAGTAACTTGCCCAAGGTCACACGACTAGGTTTTTGTTTGTGTGTGCGTTAAGTGTCTGAGGCCGGATCCGAACCCAGGTCCTTCTGACTCCAGGTCCGACGCTCTACTCACTGCACCACCTAGCTGCCCCCTAGTCATTCACAATATAACTACTATGGAAATGCTTTGTGTATTTACACATGAACTACATATATTGAATTGCTTTTCTTACCAGTGGGGGTGGGTGAGGAAGGAAGAAGGGAGAGGATTTGGAACTCAAAGCTTTAAATACAAATGTTAAAAATTGTTTTTACATTCAACTAGAAAATAAGATATACAGGCAATGGGTTATAGAAATCCATTTTACTCTACAAGAAAGTAATGCAGGCGGATGGAGGAGGATGTAAGAGAGAGAAGATTGGGGGAAGGGACATTTAGTATGCTTGCCATCTTCGGGTGGGTGGTAGGGAAGGGATGGGGAGAAAATTTATAACTCAAAATCTTGTGGAAATGAATGTTGAAAGCTAAACAATTAATTGATTAAGTAAAATATTCCAGAGTTTATTCAGAATTAAAAAATGATTTGGACAATATTCTGCAGAGCAATAACCATGTACCAACTTTCTATCAACTTTAGTCTTAATTTTTTACTTTTTCATGTTAAATTTACCATCATATGATAACTGACCTTGCTGCATTTTTTATCCTCATTGAAGGCTTCTGACAACATCATTGCAAACATCATGCTAAAAAACATGAAAGGGAACACACACCCTTGCTTCACTCCACTGGTGGCTGCCAAAGTGTGAGGGCATAATCCATTATCCGGAACCCCTGCTACTATGTCACCATAAAACTGATGTACATTGCTGAAGAACTTCTCTGAGCAACCAAATTTTTCAATGATATTTTACAAGTCCTCATGACTTATAGTATCAAAATCTTGGTCACATTGACCAACATAGTATATAGACATCAGTTTTACTCCTGGCATTTTTCTTGAAGCTGTAAGATACCAACTCCCATGTCAACCATTTCTCTATCCTTTCTCAATCAACATTGGATCTCACATAGATGACCACCATCCAGTTGAAGAATCAGCCTTTTAAGGAAGATTCTGGCAAGATTTTTTCTACCAATAACTAAGAAAGAGACCCCTTCTTTCTTTGTCACAGGACAACGTATTTCCTATTATTTTATAGAGAAGGGCAATGGAGGCATCCTTGAAATACTGGAGGTTAATTTCCTTTTGTCATATAATCTAGAAGATTTTAGTCAAAACTAAACTAAAATTAACACTAGAGTTTAATCATTTTAGTCAACCTTCTCAATCATAGCTGGAATAGAATCAACACCAGGTGTTTTGCCACATAAGAGGAGACTAATGATATTCAAAACCTCTCCATCAGTCAGAAGTTTGGCTAGAGAAGAATTAACTTCAACTTGATTAATGTGATGCATGGCTTTATCATTGGTTAATGACAGTCTGTTAAGACCACTATGGAAGTGTTAAGTCCATCTCTCCAGGATCATGTCCTCATCACAGATCAATGTGACTCATAAGCAATGTACTGAATAGTTGAGATGCACAGTATATCTTTAGCCCCTAAATAACCTTCAGGGTATAATAAAAGTTCTTTGGCTTTATACTATAAGCATGAAACTGAATTTAATCTGCCTTCTCACTGAGCTAGGAATCCTGCATTTCTCAAACATTCACTTGCAATTTACTTCTGGTGGAGTTATATAGTGCCTTCCTAGAGAGGAACAAACTATCTTCCCTCTCTGGATGTGGATGGAAATTTCCATCATGAGTCTTTTGAAGTTGTTTTAGGTCCTCGCATTGTGGAGAAGAGTTAAATCTCTCAATGTCAGTCATTGCACAATGTGGCTGTTACTGTGTTCAATTATCTCCTGGTTCTGCTCTCTTTTCTCAGCATCTGTTCAAATAATTCTTTCCAGGTTTTTCTGAAGTTCACCTGCTCATCACCTCTTATAGCAAAATAGTATCCCATTATATTCACATACAACAACTTTTTCAGTCATACCCCAGTTGATGGGCATCCTCTCAATTTCCAGTTCTTGGCCACCACAAAAGAAAAGCTATAAATGTTTTTGTACATATGGGTCCTTGTTCCATTTTTGTGATCTCTTTGGGATACAGATATAGAAGGGCTATTGCTGGGTCAAAGGGTATGCACATTTTTATAACACTTAGGGCATCATTCCAAAATGCTCTCCAGAATGGCTCAATCAGTTCACATCTCCAACAAGAAGGAATTAATGTTCCAACTTTCCCACATCTTCTCAAACATGCATCATTTTCCTGTTTTGTCATGTTAACCAATCTGATAGATATGATATGGTACGTCAAAGTTTTTTGATTTGCATGTCTCTAATCAATAGTGATTTAAAGCAGTTTTTATATGACTACAGGTAGCTTTCATTTCTTCCTCTGAAAAAATTTCAAATCCTTTAGCCATTTATTATTTTAATAATGACTCATGTCCTTGTAAATTTCACTCAGTTCTCTTTATATTTGAGAAATAAAACCTTTATCAGAGACACTGATTATAAAAATTCTTTCCGAGTTTGTCTGTTCAAGGAAAAAAATCAATTTAATGTAATCACAATTATCCATTTTTTTTTCATACTGTTCTCTGTCTCAGGTTTCATAATAAATTCCACTGTTCTCCATATATCTGACTGGTAAACTATTTCTTGCTCTCCCACTTTGTTTAAAATATCAGCCTTTATATCTAAATGGTGTAGCCATTTGGAATCTATTTTGGTATACAGTGTGAGATCTATGCCCAGATTCTGCAATACTACTTTCCAGTTTTCCCAGCAATTTCTTGTCAGATATTGAGTTTCTTTTCTTAGAAGATGGAATCTTTCAGTTTATAAGTTTGTTACCATAGTCATTGACCTAAACTCTTCCATTGATCTAACACTCTATTTCTTAGCCAGTAGCAAGTAGTTCTGATGATTGCTGCTTTATAATACAATTTAATATCTGGTATGGCAAAGTGACCTTTCCTAGCATTTTTTTTTCATTAATTCCCTTGATATTCTGGAACTTTTATTCTTCCAGATACATTTTATTATTTTTTTTCTGGCTCTATGAAATATTTTTGGTAGTTTGATTGGTATATTACTGAAAAAGCAAATTGATTTAGGTAGAATTGTCGTTTTTATAATATTAGCTCAACCTACCTAAAAGCAACTGATATTCCAATTATTTAGATATGGCTTTATTTCTGTGAAAAGTGTTTTTGAATTGTATTCATGTAGTTCCTGGGTTTGTCTTGGCGCATAGACTAGTAAATGTTTTTATAAAGTCTACAGTCACTTTGAATGAAATTTGTCATGCTCTTTCTTGCTGTTTGACTTTGTTAGTAATATATAAATATACTGAAGATTTATGTGCGTTTATTTTGTATCCTGCAACTTTGCTAAAAATGTTTGTTTATTGAATTAGGTTTTTATTTGGTTCTCTAGGATCTCTAAGTATATTATTATGTAATCTGCAAAGAATGGTAGCTTGGTTTCTTCTTTGCCTACTCTAAATCCTTCAATTTCCTATTATTTTTTCCTTATTGCCAAAGCTAATGTTTTTAGTGCCATATTGAATAACAGTGGTGACAGTGTGCATAACTTATTTTACACCTGATCTTACTGGAAATGCTTCTAGCTCATCCCCATTACGTATAATACTTGTTTATGGTTTTAGGTAGATGCTACTTATCATTTCAAGGAAGAGTCCATTTATTCCTATGATCTCTAGTGCTTTGTTTGTTTGTTTTTAATAGGAATAAGAGTTGCATTTCTGTCAAAAGCATTTTCTACATCTGTTGAGATAAGCCTGTTTTCTGTTAGTTTTTTTTTTTTTAATGTGATCAACTATGCTGATAGTTTTCCTAATATTGAACCAGATATACATTCCTGGTATAAATTCTACCTGACATAGTGTATTATTTTTGTTATGGGTTGCTATAAATCCTTTGCTAATATTTAAAATTCTTGCATTGATATTAGCAAAATTGGTCTGTAATTTTCTTTCTCTATTTTAACTCTTCCTGGTATAGGTACCAGTAGTATATTTGTATCATAAATAGAATTTGGTAGGATCAATTCTTCACCTATTTTCCCAAATATTCTTTATAGCATTGGAATTAATGGTTCTTTAAATGTTTTATAGAATTCACTTACAAATCATTCTGCTCCCGAAAATTTTTATTTTCTTAGGAAATTCATTGGTAGCTTGCTTAATTTCTTTGTTTGAGGTGGGGTTATTTAAGGATTTTTTTCCTTCTTCTGTTTATATGGCAATTTTCATTTTTGTAAATATCCATCCATTTCACTAAGATTGTCAAATTTATTGGCACACAATTGGACAAAATAGATTACAATTATTGTTTTATTTTCCTCTTCATTGGTGGTGGAGTCACCCTTTCCATTTTGATATAGGTAATTTGGTTTTCCTTTTATTAAAAACTAACCAAAGGTTTATCCATTTTTGTTATCTTTTCATGAAATCAGTTCTTAGTTTTATTTATTAGTTCAATAGGTTTCTTGATTTCAGTTTTATTGATCTCGCCTTTGGTTTTTAGAATTTCTAATTTGGTTATTTAATTGGGCATTTTAATTTGTTCTTTTTCTAGCTTTTTAGTTGAATGCCCAGTTCATTGATTTTCTCTTTCTCTAATTTTATTCATATAACCATTCAGATATAAAACTTCCTCTAAGGATTGCTTTGCTCCATCCTGTATGTGTTGGTATATTGTCTCATTATTGTTATTCTTTTGGATGAACTTATTGGTTGTTTCTATGATTTGTTGTTCAACGCACTCATTCTTTAGGATTAGATTATTTATTATCCAATTAATGTCAGTCTATCTTTCCAGGGCCTTTATTAAATATAATTTTTCTTGCATCATGATCTGGAAAGGATGCTTTTTTCAATTATTCTTGTCATAATTTTAAAAATATTTTAAAATTATTTAACATTTTATATGTGATAATTTTTTTCAATATTTCTGCCTTTTTGTCTTAAATTGTGAGGGTGTTATGCATTAGTATGTAGTCAGTTTTTGTGGAGGTGCCAAGTATCACTGAGAAAAAGGCATATTCCTTTCTATCCCCATTCACTTTTCTCCAGAGGTCTACCATGTCCAACTTCGGTAAAATTCTATTCACCGTTATTTCCTTCTTGTTTATTTTGTGGTTAGATTTTTCTAGTTCTGATAAAGGGAGGTTGAGGTCCCCCACTATAATAGTTTTGCTTTCTATTTTTTCCTGTAATTCCTTAACTTCTCCTCCAAGAGTTTGGATGCTATACCACTTCATTCATATATGGTTACTTCATTGTCTATGGTAACTTTTAACAGGATATAGTTTCCCTCCTTATCTCTTTTAATCTGATCTATTTTTGCTTTTGATTTACCTGAGATTAGGATTCCTACCCCTATTCCAGCCTCTTATTTTTACTCTGAATTTATCCCTCTGTTCCAAATGTGTTTCTTGTAAACAAAATATTATAATATTATGATGTTTAAGCCATTCTGCTATCAGCTTCACCTGACTACTCCACCATTCTGTGGATAAGTATCTCCTTCTTATCTGCTGAAGCAGGGCTTGCTACTAGCTTCCTGGAAAACTGCCTGTTCTGTACTGGTGCCCTGTAGATTTAGCAAGAGGACCTTTTTCCTTTAATGCCCCTATCTTTGACCTAAAAAACTACTACACTCTATCTTCCTGCTTGCTCTGCTGTCCCAGGATTTTGTTGGGATGATATTTTCTTGGTTTTTCAAGGTCAAAAAGGGAGAGTAAGAGTGAGTTACTGCTTATTTTGCAATCTTGGCGTGAGGAAGTTGAGAATTTTCTTTGAATATTTCTTGTTTTACTGGTCAAGAGTCTTTATGTGATCATAGCTTTCAGGTAGTCTGATTATTCTTAAATTCTCTCTTGATCACAACAAGACTAATGTGGAAATATGATTAGCATGGTTATACACATATAACCTATATCAGATTACTTGCTGTATTGGGGAGGGAGTAGAGAAGGAAAGGAGGGACAAAAATTTAGAGCTCAAAATCTTACAAAATTAGTGTAAAAAACTATCTTTTCAGGTAATTTGAAAAAAATTAAAAAAAATATTAAGTGCAAAAATGTTCTCTTCTTGAAATGTCAGCTAAATCAGAAGTTATGCTTTTCTGTGCCTTCTGGGAATCTTGCATTTGAATACTAGGGAAATTGTGATTCTCTTGACTGGTTATATTGTGGTGTTTGGGGTATAATGAGTGTAAAAGCCTATGTGCTACTCTTTATTAAGGTATAACTTATTATTCAGGGCAACAAATGTAAAGTAAAAAGCAGGAAAGAAGTAAACATTAGAAATTTTAAGCTAGGGGCGGCTAGGTGGCGCAGTGAATAGAGCACCAGCCCTGGAGTCAGAAGGACCTGAGTTCGGAGCCAACCTCCGACACTTAATCCACACAAACAAAAACCTAGCCGTGTAACCTTGGGCAAGTTACTTAACCCCAATTGCCCTAAAGGGGTGGCTAGGTGGCGCAGTGAGTAAGAGCGCCGGCCTCGGAGTTGGGATGACCCGAGATCAGATCCGGCCTCAGAAAATGAGCACCCACACATAAACAATGACTAGCCGTGTAAACTTGAGCAAGTTACTTAACCCCAATTGCTTAAAAAAAAAAAATTAAGCTAGAAACTAATCCTGTTTTGCTTTGTTTTTTTAGACCCTGATGACTGGCTCCACTGTCCAGGTGCTTCTGAATTTACTTTCATTATAGAATAACTATGCTTTTGCTATTCTTTAGGACAATATCCTGTCCTATGACAGAATGAACATTTTAGAATGCACTAAATTACAGCAGAACCATTGTTTTTTTTTACTTTTTATTTTTTCATTTGTTTGTTTATTTTTAGTTTACAAGATTCAGTTCCATAATTCCTTGAGTTTCAACTTTCCTTTCCCTCTCTCCCTCCACCCCCCCCCCATGATGGCATATAGTCGAGTATAGGATCTGCAAATACTTTCACATTAGACATTAGTCAGGTTACAAAGGCATACTGTACTAGATGGAATGAAAAATGATAAAGAGGAAATAAAACCAGACAATGAAAAGAAAAAGATCAATTAGTTTGCTTCCATCAGGTTTCAACCTCAGTTCTTTCTAGCTATTTCTCTGGATGTAGGCATCTCTTTCCTTCATAAGTCTTTTGGTATTGACTTATATCACTGCATTACTGAGAAGAGTCCAGTCTGTCACAGTTGGTCATCCCACATATGTTGTGTCTGTGATTGTATACAAATTTATCCTGGTTCAACTCTTCTCACTCAGCATGAGTTTGTATAAGCCTCTCCAGGTAAATATGACATCCGTTTGCTCCTCGTTTCTTATACCAGAAGATTATTCCATTACATGCATATACCACAACTTGTTTAGCCATTCCCCAATTGATAGGCACCACTTTAATTTCCAATTCTTTGCAACCACGGAAAGAGCTGCTATAAATAATTTTGTACATATGGGTCTTCCTCCCGCTTCTATGATCTCTTTGGGATATAACCATAGAAGGGGTATTGCTGGGTCAAAGTGTAGGAAATTATTTATAGCTCTTTGAGCATAATTCCAGATGGCTCTCCATAATGGTTGGATAAGTTCACAACTCCACCAGCAATGCATTAGTGTTCTAATTTGCCTACATCCTCTCCAGGATTTGTCATTTTCCTGTTTTGTCATCTTAGCCAATCTGATTGGAGAGATGTGGTACCTCAAAGTTATTTTGATTTGCATTTCTCTAATCAGTAGTGATTTTGAGCATTTTTTCATGTGCTTATAGATATCTTTAATTTATTTCTCTGAAAACTGCCTGTTCATATCCTTTGACCATTTATCAATTGGGGAATGACTTGTATTCTTATAGATTTGATTCAATTCTCTGCATATTTTAGAAATGATTCCTTTATGAGAGACATAGGTTGTAAAAATACTTTTCCAGTTTCCCACCTCCCTCTTGATCTTGGTTAAATTGGCCTTGTTTTTACAGAAGCTTTACAATTTAATGTAATCAAAATTTTCCATTTTGCATTTTATAATGCTCTCTAATTCTCATTTGGTCCTAAAGTCTTTCCCTCTCCACAAATCTGACAGGTAAACTATCCCTTGCTTTCCCAGATTGCTTACAGTATTGTCCTTTATACCTAGATCATGCACCCATTTAGACTTGATTTTGGTATATGGTGTTAGATAATGGTCTATGCCCAATTTCTGCCATACTATATTCCAGTTTTCCAAGCAGTTTTTGTCAAATAGTGCATTCTTATCCCCAAAACTGGGGTTTTTGGTTTTATCAGACAATAGAATACAATATTGCTTTAAGGTTTGATCTCCTGTGCCCAATCTATTCCATTCATACAGTACAGTATTCCTCAGCCAGAAACAAGCAGTTTTGATGACTGCTGCTGTATAATACAGATTAAAATCTGGTATAACTAGTCCACCTTCCTTAGCATTTCTTTTCATTAATATTCTCTTAATAATTTCATTAATAATTCCCTTAATATTCTAGACCGTTTGTTCTTCCAAATAAATTTTGTTACTATTTTGTCTAACTCTATAAAGGAGTTTTTTTGGTAAACTGATTGGTATGGCACTAAATATATAATTTAGTTTGGGTAAAATTGTAATTTTTTTTTAAAAGCAATTGGGGTTAAGTAACTTGCTCAAGGTTACACGGCTAGTCATTATTTATGCGTGGGTGCTCATTTTCTGAGGCCGGATCTGATCTTGGGTCATCCCAACTCCGAGGCCGGCGATCTTACTACTGTGTCACCTAGTTGCCCCTTTGGGGCAATTGGGGTTAAGTAACTTGCCCAAGGTTACACGGCTAGGTTTTTGTTTGTGTGGATTAAGTGTCGGAGGCTGGCTCCCAACTCAGGTCCTTCTGACTCCAGGGCAGGCGCTCTATTCACTGCACCACCTAGCCGCCCCAGTAAAATTGTAGCTCAACCTAGATGCGAGCAATTGATATTTTTCTAATTAGTTAGATCTGACTTTATTTGTGTGAGAAGAGTTATGTAGTTCTGATCATATAGGTCCTGGGTTTATTTTAGCACATAGATTCCCAACTATTTTATAGTGTCTACCGTGACTTGCTGATAGTTTTAAATAGATGCTATCTACTATTTTAAGGAAGGATCCATTGATTCCTATACTTTCTAGTGTTTTTAATAGGAATGGATGTTTTACTTTGTCAAAAGCCTTTTCTGCATCTATTGAGATAATCATGTGGTTTCTGCAAGTTTTATTGTTGATATGATCAATTATACTGATGGTTTTCCTAATATTAAACCATTTTTACATTCCTGAAATAAATCCTACCTTATCAAAGTGTATTATTATTGTCATAAATTGTTGTAGTCTTTTAGCTAATATTTTATTTAAATTTTTGCGTCTAAACTTATGAGGGAAATTGGAGTATAATTTTCTTTCTCTGTTTTATTTCTTCCTGGTTTAGGAATCAGTACAATATTTTTGTCATAGAAAGAATTCGGTACGACTCCTGCTTCACTAATTTTCCCAAGTAGATTCTAGAATACTTGAATCAATTGTTCTTTAAATGTTTGCTAGAATTCACTAGTAAACCCATCTGGCACTGGAGATTTTTTCCTGGGGAGTTCACTGATGGCTTCTTTGAATTCTTTTTCTGAAATGGGATTGTTTAAGTAATTTACTTCCTATTCAATTAATCTGGGCAACTTGTATATTTGTAAATATTCATCCATTTCATTAAGATTGTCATATTTATGTGCATACAATTTGGAAAAATAATTCCTAATTATTGTTTTCATTTCCTCTTCATTGGAGATATAGTCAACCTTTTCATTTTTGATACTCATAATTTGCTTTTCTTCTTTATTTTTTTTATCATATTGACTAAGGGTCTATCAATTCTATTGGTTTTTGCATAAAACCAGCTCTTAGGTTTATTTATTAATATAATAGTTTTCTTAATTTCAATTTTATTAATCTCACTTTGGTTTTCAATATTTCTAATTTAGTATTAAATTGGGGATTTTCAATTTGTTCTTTTTCTAGCCTTTTCAATTGCATATCCAATTCATTGACCTCCTTTTTCTCTAATTTGTTTATCTATGCAGTCAGGGATATAAAACTTCCCCTAAGAACTGCCTTTAATGCATCCCACGAATTTTGGTGTGCTGTCTCATTATTATCATTTTCTAGAATGAAATTACTGATAGCTTCTATAATTTCTTGTTTGACCCAATCATTTTTTTAGGATTAAATTGTTTAATTTCCAATTACTTTTTTGTCTATCTTTACATGGCCCTTTATTGCATCGTCATCGGAGAAGGATGCATTTAATATTTCTGCCTTCAAGCACTGAATTATGAGGTTTTAATGCCCTAGCACATGGTCTATTTTTGAGTATGTACCATGCACTGCTGAGTAGAAAGTAAATTCCTTTTTATCCCCATTGAGTATTCTCAGGGGATCTACCATATCTAGTCTCTCTAAAATTCTATTCACCTCCTTAACTTCTTTCTTGTTTATTTTGAGGTTAGATTTATCAAGTTCAGAGAGGGGGAGCTTAAGGTCCCCCACTAGTATAGTTTTGCTATCTATTACTTCCTCTAATTCTTTTAACTTCTCCTCTAGGAATATGAATCCTATACCATTTGGTGCAAATATGTTAAGTAATGATATTACTTCATTCTCAATGGTGCCTTTTAACAGGATATAGTTTCCTTCCTTATCTCTTTTAATTAGATCGATTTTTTTCCTTTTGCTTTACCTGAGATAAGGATTGCTACCCCTGTTTTTTGTTTTGTTTTTGTTTTTGTTTTTACTTTGGCTGAGGCATAATAATTTCTACTCCAGCCTTTTGCCTTTACCCTGTGGGTATCCCTTTATTTCAAATGTGTTTCTTGTAGACAGCATGTTGTAGGATTGTGGTTTTTAATCCATTCTGCTATCTGCCTCTGTTTTATGGGAGAGTTCATGCCATTCACATTCAGAGTAATGATGATTATCTGACTTTTCCCCCACCATCCTATTCCCTCCCCCGCTTATGTTTTTTTTTCTTCCTTCTCCCTTCCCCTCCTATATGTTTTCTGTTTTGACTGTCCCCTCCCTCAATGTTACCACCTGGTGACGCCCCTTCTTTGCCTACCTTCTCCCCTTACTACTATTTCCTGTCCCTCTAGTCCCCCATTTGCTTTCCTCCTTTTTATCCCCCCTTATCCTCCTAGTGCCTATAGAACACAATAATTTGTTATACTTCTCAGAGTATATTATTCCCTGTTTGACACCAAACTAATGAGAGTAAATTTCAAACAATGTTCTTCTCCCTTCCTCCCTTTCCTCTATTTAATGAATTTATGTCTGTTCACATTAGAATATTAAACTTAACTGATTATGTTGATCCCTCTTTGAACCAGAACCAGTGAGAATGGTTTTAAATGATGTTTCTCTCCCTCTTTCTTTCCTCTCTACTATAGTGTGTTTTTGTGCCTCTTCAAATGGAATAATTTTTGGTGGAGTAGAAACAGCACATCCAAGGAACTGTCCCCCCAGATTATCTCCAAACTTGGACTACCTGAAAGCCATGATCAAAGAAAGAACCTAGAAATCACTCTTCAAGAAATTCTTAAGGGAAATTGCCCTGATATTTTAGAACCAGAGGGCAAAATAGAGGTTGAAAGAATCCACCAATTGCCTCCTGAAATAGATACTAAAAAGAAAACTCCCAGGAATATTATAGCCAGGTTCCAGAATCCCCAGGTCAAGGAGAAAATACTACAAGCAGCCAGGAAGAAACAATTTCAATATTGTGGAAACACAATCAGAATAGCACAGGACCTGGTAGCTTCTACACTGAGGGATTGAAGGGCATAGAATATGATATTCCAGAGGGCAAAGAAGCTGGGAATGAACCCACGGGTCACCTACTGAGCAAAACAGAGTATTTTGTTTCAGGGGTTATGGTCATTCATTGGAATAGAGGACTTTCAAGCATTCTTGAGGAAAAAAACAGAGTTGAATAGAAAATTTGACATCCAGACACAAGAAGCAAGAGATGCCTGAGAAGGTAAGCAGGGAAAAGAAATGAAACGGAACTTATCAAAGTTGAACTATTTACATTCCTACATGGAAAAACAATAAGAGTGACTGATGAAATATTTCTCACTATGAAAATAATGGAAGAAGGGTGTATGGTCATATGAATACATATGTGAATGTGTGTATATATGTTTACAGTTATACATGGAGAGAGGGCATAGGCTGAATTTGTTGGGAAGGAATGATACTTAAGGGGTATAATTATGAGGTGAGAGAGGAAAGTGGCAGGAGGATATGGGGAGAGACAGGGTAGGGTAAACTATCTCATGTAGAAGAAGCAAGGGTAAATGGCTGCAGGGAAGGGGAAAAATAGGAAGGCAAAAAGGCAAAACCACATTCTCATTGAATTTGGTTCAGGGAGAGAATGGCATACATACTAAATGGGGTATCTCAACCTGTAGCAGAATATGGGGCAGAGGGATAAGGAGGGGTATGATGGATGGGAGGGCAGTCTTGGGGGGAGGGGAGGTTGGATGTACCCACTATAGAAGAGGGACAGGATCAAGTAGGGAATGGACCAGGTGGGGGGTGGGATGGGTGGGAGGGCATTATAAGCAGCCTTGTACTATATATCTACTATGGTAATATTTTGCATAGCTATACATGTACAACACATACTGAATTACTTATCTTCCCAGAGGTAATGGGTGGCAAGGGAGGAAGGGGATTGATCTGAAATTCGAGGTCTTAAAATTAAATGTTTCAAATATATATAAATACTATTATCAATACTCTTTTTGCATGTAATTGGGAGATAAGATGTGCAGGCATTGGAGCACAGAGATTCACTTTCCTCTAATGGAAAAGTCGAAGGGGTATGCGAGAAGATATGGGAGAGAGCAGATTGGAGGAAGGGATATCTTGTGGGACTACAATTCTGGGATGGTGGGTAGGAGAAAAACGGGGGGAAAAATTGTAACTCAATCTCTGGCGTTAATGAATGATGTTAACCATAAGTTAATAAAGCATTTGTTTAATTAAAAAAAAGAAAACAAATGGCATAATTTACCTTTTTCTTTCTCATCCTTTCCTTTTATCCCATTACAATCCCTTTGATCTCATTAATAAAGATTTTTTTTTATCTTCAGGTTAATTCATTCATACCCCCACCCTCTATCTCTGTGTAATCCTTTTAAAGGTGGTGATAATCATATAAATTTCAATATTGACAGTTATCAGCTCCTCATATAGGGATGTGAACATTTTGATCTTGTTGCATCTCAAGTTTTTGTGCATGTGTGCATGAGTGTGCATGTGTGAATATATGTATGTGTGAGTCTGTGTTTTCTTTGTTTACCTTTTTATATCTTTCTTGAGTCTTGTAATTGGAAATCAAATTTTCCATTGAGCTCTGGCTTTTTCATCAGAAAAGTCTGGAAGTCCCTTATATCATTAAACGCCCATCTTCTTGCCTGAATGGTTATGCTCATTTTGCCTTGGTTGTAGTCCTAGCTCTCCCCCTATTCCTACTATCTTAGGATTTCACTCTGGGTGGGAGATTTATCTTTCAGTTTTCTACTTTATGAAGGAGGTATCATTGCTGTTAGAGTTTACTTTGTCATTATAGCCCCTGGAGAAACAGGAAGGTTATTTCTACAATTCCAGGGCTAATAGTCCCAGGAGAAGCTGCTGTTTCTGCTGGGGGCACCAAGCCCTCTCTTACCTGGCTCCCATGATTCCTCCTCTCCCCTGGTGAGATGCTTTTAAGAAGGCTATGATTCTTCCTTGGGATGTGTACGTTGGCCGGCTGGGGCTTCTTCCTCTCTGGTGTAGTCTGATTGTTCTCAAGTCTGAGCTGTACAGACCCCACGTGCTCTGCTCCCCCTGTCCAGACTTTTCTGGGCTGTATTCTGCCATGCTTCGTCTCCCAGTGAATTCTTTCACTCCAGAATCTGTTCAGTTTCACTTTATAAGGTTTAGTTACCGGATTCATGGAGGAGCTTAGAGAAGTTACTGCTTCCTTTCCACCATCTTGGCTCCACCCCCCCACCATTAAGTTTTTTATATCATAAAATTAAGGTTACATTTCATTAATGAACGTTTTGTATTTAAAGATAGTGACTATTCTGTTATCTATACTTCCACCAGTGGAAAGACGGTGATATCAGACACAGTAAAATAGAAATGTTAGACAAAATTTTAGTAGTATTAGCTCCCCTTCCCTATAATATCATATACTGTTCTTCATGTAACCCAGATAGAAACCTTGAAGTCAGCATTGTGTGTTATCTTTTCCTTGGTTCACATACCAAGTCAATTTGCCAAGCTTTTTCAACTTTTGGTGTGGATCTGAATGTATTATGTGTGTGTTTAATGTCTCTCACATACATTCTCCATGAAATTCCTCTAGCCATTGACCTAGTCTACTTGTTAATTATTTCACTTTTGAACTCTTACATGAGCTTCCCAAGTGATGTCCCTGCCTCCAGATTCTTTTGACTCTGAAATAACCTTTCCTCATGAATTTTATAAAATATCAGTTTTACCTTGTCATTCATAATCAAAATAATTAAAATCTTTCTATGAATTATAGTTAACAAGTTGTTGAAATTCATAATTTTACTTCAATATAAAACACCTTGTACCTTTTGTCTCTACTTATAGCTCTATTGCCATGTTAGATTATAACCTCTTTGAGAAAGGCATTATTACAGGATCATTCTCAACTTAACACAGTAGTTTGTACATAATATTTATATAGTTTGTAGGTTGGCTATTCAGCCCATTTCTTGTGAGTATATTCTGTTTGATGCAATCACTCTTTTGGTTTATCTTTATAGCTTGGTTGATTTCAAGGTAGAAAAATATTCTCTAAGTTTCTGAATAAGGAGAAGCCCTAGGACTTTTCTACCTGGAGCCAACATGCATCTTGTGAATATGAGATTCTTGCCTCTTCTGTAGTTTTATCCCACTATAAAGGCAGAGTAGAAATGACCTTACTCTATTTACCTTGATTTCTTAACTAGATGAGAGCATCTCAATCAATCAAATGACCTACACCAAGAAGGAATTTTTTTTTTTTAAAACCAGTTTGATGAATTGAAATGATACCAGACTTGAGCTCTGTTCCAAGTGTTTCTGTGATTTTATTATGCATGCTGGCTTTGCGAAAGCATTGAATTACATGGAATGCAGGCTTTTACAGAAAGTGAAGCCTGTAACTTTATGGCATATCTTTGAGGAGAACAGGAGGGGAAGAAATTGTGGGGAGAACTTTCCACTTTAATGTACTTTCTCCCTTTCAATTGCTATTCCTTAATGTCACTGCCAGATCAATTGATGGTAATATCAAAAGCTAAGGACAGGGGGGTAGAGCCAAGATGGCAGAGTAGAAACAGCATTTCCAAGGTGTTCTCTCCCACACCACTTCCAAACCATGTAAAAATTGGACTCTGAACAACTACTGGAGCTCCAGCACCCACAGAACCACACAGAGAAGCTAACCTCCTGCTGAGCCCTGCAGGGAGCAGCCAGCGCAGAGCTCTGGGAGCACAGCCCAGGCCCTTGTGAGCCGTCGTTTTAGCCCCAGGGTGGCCAGGCCAGCAGCTGTCTGGAGAGACCCCAGAACACCAGCAGCTGTGGCAATTCCAGAATTATCAACACAGATATGCCTAGGGCAAAGTGAGAGGTTAGTGGCCTAGGACTTTGGGACCAGTATTTGGGGAACATGTTGGCTTCTTCCCCTGGGTGCAAGAAGCAACTGAGGAGACACGGCACAGAGGCTGTTTTGCAGCTTCAGTTCCTGGTCTGCGAACTGTAGGGAGATCCAGCGATCAGTCTTGGGTAATTGATCTTGCTTTAACCTCCCTGGATCTGGATTGTAGTCTGGGGGCGGGGGGGCGGAGATCTCGGGTGGGTATCCAGCTTGCTAGAGCTTGTGGAGGTTGTAGAGAGGCCATCCAACTAATCCATCCGAAAGCTGTAAAGACCCCAATGTTTGGGATGGAAGCTCTCCTGTCTGGTGGCAGAGACCTACTGTGGCAACAAGTCCAAAAGTCAAGTAAGTGGCAACATGCCAAGGCAAAGGAAACAAAATAAACAGAAAAATACAACATTAGACTCCTATTTTGGGGGCAAAGATGATCGAAACATGCAACAGGAGGAGGACTGTGAGGTCAGAAATCCTGCACCAAAAGCCCCAAATGAAAATATGAGCTGATTACAGGCCATAGAGCACCTTAAGAAGCAGATAAGAGAAGTGGAGGAAAAATTGGGAAGAGAAATGAGAAGGATGCAGGAAAAGTATGAAATGAGAGTCAACAGCCTGACTGAGGAAAATAACACCTTAAAAATAGACTAATTCAAATGGCAAAAGAGGCTCAGAAAAACGCAATGAGGAGAAGAATGCCTTAAAAAGTTGAATTTGCCAGATGGAAAAAGAATCTCAAAAGCTCACTGAGGAGATTTATTCCTTCAGAGTTAGACTGGAGCAAATGGAAGCTAGTGACTTTATGAGAAATCAACATGCTGTTAAACAGATCCCAAAAAATGAAAGAATACAAGGTAATGTGAAATATCTCATGGGAAAAAACAGTGACCTGGAAAATAGATCCAGGAGAGATAATTCAAAAATTATTGGACTACCTGAAAGCCATGATCAAAGATAGAAACTAGAAATCATTCTTCAAGAAATTAAAAAGGAAAATTGCCCTGATATTTTAAAGCCAGAGGGGGAAATAGAGGTTGAAAGAATCCACTAATCACCTTCTGAAAAAGATCCCAAGAAGAAAACTCCTAGGAATATTATAACCAGGCTCCAGAATTCCAGGACCTGGCAGTTTCTACACTGAGAGTTTGTAGGGCATGGAATATGATATTCCAGAGGTCAAAAGAGATGGGATTAAAACTAAGAATAACATATCCAGCAAAACTGAGTATCTTCTTTCAGGGGAAAATATAGGCATTCGGTGGTATAGAGGACTTTCAAGCATTCTTGAGGAAATCACCATAGTTGAATAGAAAATCTGAGATTCAGACACAAGATGAAAGAGATGCCTGAGAAGGTAATCAGGGAAAAGAAATCAAAAATAACTTACCAAAGTTCAACTATTTACATTTCTACATGGAAAAACAATAACAGTGACTGATGAAACATTTCTCATTATGAAAATAATTGAAGAAGGGTATATGGGCATATGAATACGTATGTGAATGTGTGTACATATGTTTACAGGTATACTTGGATAGAGGGCCCAAGTTGAATTTGGTGGGAAGGGAAGATCCTTAAGGGGTGAAGTTAAGAGGTGAGAGAGGAATGTGGCAAGAGGAGATGGGGAGAGATAGGGTAGGATAAACTATCTCTTGTAGAAGAGGCAAGGGAAAGTGGTTGCAGGGGATGGGAAGAACAAGAGGGCAAAAAGGCAAAACCATATTCTCCTTGAATTTGGCTCAGGGAGAGAATGAAATACATACTAAATGGGACATCTCACCATGCAAGAGAGTAGGGGGAAGGGGGATGAGAGGGGAGATGATGGAGGGGAGGGCATTCTGGGAGGAGAGGAGGTTGGAAGTACCCACTGTCAAAGAGGGATAGGATGAAAATATGAACTGGAACAGTTGGGGGGTGGCATGGGTGGGAGGGAAATTCTAGCAGTCTTTTACAGTATACCTACTATGCTAATGATTTGCATAGCTATACATGTACAACACATACTGAATTGCTTATCTTCCCAGAGGAATGGGTGACAAGGGAGGAAGGAAATGGATCTGAAATTCGAAATTCTTAAATTAAATGTTTCAAATATACATAAATACTATTATTAATTCTGTTTTTCATGTAATTGGGAGATAATATGTACAGGCATTGGGGCACAGAGATTCACCTTTCCTTAATGGTAAAGTCGAAGGGTGTATGGGAGAAGATATGGGAGAGAGCAGATTGGATGAGAGCATATCCTGTGGGAATGTTATTCTGGGGTGGTGGGTGGAGGAAAAATGGGGGAAAAATTGTAACTCAAAATGTGGTGGAAATGAATGATGTAAACCAGAAGTTAATAAAGCATTTGTTTAATTAAAAAAAAAAAACTTCTGAGAATTGATATAAAGTGGAAGTTCAATTGTTCTTGTGGACCTTGGTTCTTTTTAAATTCCACCTATTAAATTCAAAGTAGAAATAAAAAAAAGAGCCAAGGTCAGAGGTGACTTATGATACCACAAATAGTTCAACAAAGGGAATATACTGTGCCTAAGGGAGAATTTCTTAACCATCACATGAATGGAAGAAAAGGATTTCCAGGTAACTGTCAATTAACCAATTGTCACTTTTTCTTTCTATGCTTGAGACTGTTTTCCCTTGAAAATTGTGCGTATTTATGGTAAAGTATTTTTTTAATTTTTTTTTTAGACTCAAACACTAAAACACAGAATAGAGAAAAGAAACAAAAAACATACCATAAATTTAAATATTAGAATTGAAATAGAAAGTAAGAATAAATGCATGTCATGTGCATAGCAGAACATAAGAGAAGATTCAAAAGATATAACAATAAATTTTCATTTCAAAAAAGGATGTATGATAAATAATACACATTGTGTTGAGAGCTATTAATCTCTGCTTCCTTGTAAGATTTCTTTTGTTCTCTGCTGCACACTTTTTTCTTTGTTCCTTTTTTTCCTTCCCCCTCTCCCCCCAGAAGTCTACAATTAAAGGCAGATTTATTTCTTTATTGCTATAAATACATACATACATATATAGACATATACTTTCCCAAACAAATTCTCCTCCCTACCTTTGTTTTTATGTTTGTGGAAATCTTATTTCCAAATCTCTCCTACCTCTTCTACTTTACTTCTAGCTGCTACCTTACCCTCCTATTATATGATTGCCCCCTCCAAGGATCCCTCCCCTTACATTCCCACCCCCATAACTCTAAAAATCCCTCTATACCACTCTATAACCTATTACTTCACCCTTACCTCTAGAGATTCCTTCTTTATCCTCCCATTCCCATTGATCTAAGCGCCTTTCTGTATCTCCCTTTCAACCTATTCCCTTACCTTCCACTATAGGGATCCCTCCCTTGTCCTCATCACTCCATATCCCATTATCATTTTATTTCCTCTGTATTTAGAATAATTTTATACTTTTATAAACATACTGTTCCCTCTTAAATGCATTCCTGATGAAAGTAGGTTACCAGCACTACCAGCCCTCCTCCTCCATCTGATTCCTCTGTATCAATTCCTCCTCCTGAGCCTCATTTGTATTAAATAATTACTTTTAAGCTGTTACTAAACTATTTTACTTTTTAACTTCATATAATCAGGTTTACCCCAATTTCTCTTTTGAGCTACCCAATTATTAATGAGTATTAGGCATATGTTTTGCATTTTACATATATAGAAACTAAACACTCTGTCCTTACTGAATCCCTTGTTATCGGTGTTTGGTATTTACCATAGATTTATCTTGGCTTTTTTATGTCAAATCTTCTATTAAGTTCAAGTTTTATTTTATTTTTTAACAAAGTCTTCAAAGTCTAACAATTGATCAAATATCTTTTTTTTTTCATTGAGGATTATGCTTAACCTTGAGGGATATGATATATTTGGAAAGAGTCCCAGTTCTCTTCAATACATTCTGCTCCAAGACCTGCAGTTCTTTAATGTATCTGCTGCTAGGTTTTGTATGATTCTTATTTAACACCACATCATTAAATTATTTTATTCTTCTTGCTTTTAATATTTTATCTTTCAGCAGGGGATTTCAGAATTTGATTATAATATTCTTATGAATTTTCCCGATAGCATCTCTTTTAATCTATAGATTTTTTCTATTTCTACTTTCCCCCTTCTTCTAATGCTTCAGGACATTTTCCTTTAATTATTTATTATATTATTGTATCAGGATTCTTTCTTTAACATAGCTTTCAGATAGTCTAATTATTTTTATATTTTCTCTTTTTGATCTTTTCTCCAGACCTGTTGTTTTTCTTGTAAGATGTTTCACTTTTGGGTTGCTAGTTGGCACAGTAAATAGAGCACAGGCCTTGGAGTCAGGAGGATCTGAGTTAAAATCTGACCTCAGACACTTAACACTTATGAGGCTTGTGACCTTGGTTAAGTTACTTAATCCCAATTGCCATGCCCTTATTTTCTTTTCTATTTTTTCATTATTCATATTTTGTTTAATTATTTCTTGATTTCTTATAATTTCACTGGTTTCACATTGCCTAGTTCTACTTTTCCAGGTGTCATTTTCTTATTTGAGATTCTGGATCTGAGTGGCTAGGAGTCATAGTGAATAGAACACCAGCCCTGGAGTCAGGAGGACCTGAGTTCAAATCCAGCCTCAGACACTTAACACTTACTAGCCATGTGATCTTGGGCAACTCGCTTAACCCCAATTGCCCTGTCTTCTCCCCTCCAAAACAAAGCAAAGAGAGAGAGAGAGAGAGAGAGAGAGAGAGAGAGAGAGAGAGAGAGAGAGGTTCTGGATCTCTTTTTCTAATTGGTTGACTTTTGTTTCATAATTTTCTTGTTTTTATTGAATTATTCCTTTCTTTTTCATTTTTCTTCCATCTCTGTTATTTGATTTTTAAAGTCTTTTTAAAGATCTTCTATGGATTCTTTTTTGGACTATTTGATGTTACTTTTTGGCATAGAAGGGGGTTTCTTTACTTCAATATCCTTCTCTGAAGATGAACCCTGGTGTTCTCTATTCTTATAATAGCTTTCTGTGGTTGAATTCTTTCTCTTTTGCCTGTGCATTTTTTTTGAGGTAATAGCTTAATTTTTGTAATCACCTCTAGCCTTGGGGTATGCAGGATGGTGCCTCTTGCCCCAGATCTTCAGTTCTCCCCTCTAGCCTGGAACCAAAGCCAAATTCCAACCTCCTGTAATTGCAAACAGTCAGGGGTTTTCTACCCCACTGCTTCTGCACCCACCAGGCATTTGTTGTTGTTTTTTTTTTCCTTCTCTCCACATTGCTCTCTGCAGCACAGCTGGGTCTGGCATTCCTTGTCAGCAGAGGTTCCCTCCATCTTCCCTGGTTCAGATGTTTATCTTCTTTCACTAACCCAGGTTTAAAAGTCTCTTTGGCTGGGCTGAGGTAGTTTCTCAAACCAACTAACCTCAGGGCTTGCTATTTGTTGTTTAAACAGCTTGTGGCTTCTTGTTAAGAAGACCACAGCCTGGAAGTGATTACTCTTCACAGGAACCAAAACTGGTCCTGGTATTTTTCTTCTGATCTTCTCTATTTGTTCTAGGAAGATCCATCTTATGCCTCTATTCTTACTTATTTTTACTACTGTCCCCCCTCCACTATGTTTACCCTAAAGTACTATTTTATCTCTTGGGGAAAATCTTGAGACCTTTGAATTCTCTAACCTACTTCACCATCTTCCCAGGATCCTCCCCTGCAAAAGCATTTCATAGCATTTAGGTAGACGCTTTGTACTTCCTGTTCTTATGTTTTCATTTTAATAAATGAAATAACCCTTTCTCAGTCATTTAAGACTCAATGACTAAATTGGCTCTCCCTCCATTGAAGATAAAGTGTAGAAAGCACATCTATTTTCAGGAATCCATTTCATCTGTGACAGTGATTGAGGATTCTCAGAGCTTACACCGGCTACACTACTTTAATTTTGTGTTTGTTCTTTGTTTTCCAAGAGGCCCATTGCATCAGAGAAATGATGCCATGCAGTTGACTTTGATTTGATTGAGGGAGGACTGTGCAAGGTCATCAGCCTCACTTTCTCCTGAAGAGCCATATGGATTCAGTGAGCACATATTCATCAGGATGACAGGATATAACTCAGGAGGCAATGACTGGCCCTTTTAAGTTAAGGCCTTTTCAAGTACTCAGAGTGAGATAATGCCTATTCAGTGAAATAGGCCTCTTTAAGTGAGTGAAGGAAAGACCCTTTTTATTAGAAAAAGAAAAAAAATCAAGCTGGGAGGGGAACACTGTCATAGTTGTTGTTCCAAAGAGAAAGAGTTGCCATTGATATTGCCTCTAAACCAGGAGGGCCAAAAATACAGTCATTAAGAGGAGATTGGACAGGGACCAATTGTGGTCCAATCTATGAGGGAAGGAAGGAAGGAAGGAGAAGTAGGAAGGAATCTATCTAGTGAACCCAAAGTGAAGTGGCAAGCTTCTAGCTATCAAATTTTACCTTCCTTTGGTGAGGAGAAGGAGAGAGAGCGGGAGAGAAAGAGGATGAAATGAGTTACCCGGCTAGCTGGGTCCCCATTCAGGCAGCTCAGTTTCTTGACATGTTGTGTTTGTCCTTCATTTCCAAAGAGGACCATGACATCAGGAAAATGATGACATGACTTGCAGCTGACTTTGATTTGAGTGAGGGAGGGCTGTTCAAGGTCATAAGCTTCGCTCCGGAGCCATCTGGATCCAGTAACCAGATATTTATCAGGATGACTAGAGACGCCCCAGGATGCAATGGGAGACCCTGGCCTTTTTAGCTAAGACCTTTTCAGGTACTCATTTAGAGTAAGGCGACTCTGATTCAGTGAATAGCCCTCTTTTAAAAGGGTCATCCCTTCACTCATTATTTTATTAGGAGTGTGAGAGAAAACCATGTTTTTGTAGGCTTCAAAAGCCATCAGAATTTGAGGAGCCTAAGTTAAAGTCAGATTTTGTGGCTAGGCAAAATAGGGAGGAGAAACGTCCTGAGTAATCTATTTAACTTAGGATACATAGAAGGCATTCAAGAGAGAGTAAAAGTGATTAATACCTTAACTATGTCACATTTGGAATTCAACTTGGTGGAGCAAATGCAACATAAAAACTATTTTAAGTTTATCTTCCTTATTTCTGGGACCAAAGTGTAACAAAAGGGAGTGTACCCTCAGGTATTGGAAGGGAATTTTTTTTTTATGTCTGTTCTATATTTTCTAAGAAAAACTCTTTTGTGAAAGATAGTTGATTATAATTTCTTTAATGGCAATAAGAAGGTTTAGAACTGAGAGTTATTATTGGGAAGAAGACAAAAGGATAAGAACTCAACCCTATTACATTAGCAATATGACCCTCCTATCCTGGCTGGGTTGCCCCTAGAATCCTTTGGAGAAAATGGAACATTGATCTGGGGAACCTGATTCATCTGTGAGAGTGGCAGTTGGGATAAAATTCCCCAGGGCTTGTAAGGATATTTTTTTGGTTTTGTTTTGTTTTTTTGTTTTGTTTTGTTTTGTTTTTTGTTTTGTTTTTTGGAGGGCAATTGGGGTTAAGCAACTTGCCCAAGGTCACTCAGCTAGGTTTTTGTTTGTGTGTGCATTAAGTGTCTGAGGCCGGATCTGAACTCAGGTCCTTCTGACTCCAGGGCAACGCTCTATTCACTGTGCCACCTAGCCACCCCTGTAAGGATATTTTTAATGAACATTGATTAAATTGAATTGAGTCTAATCTTTAAGAAAACCTGTATAGAACTTTCCATTCCATTTAGCCTTATTTAACCACTGGTCCCAAAACATTCTTGCATTTCAGTTTCTATATCTGTACTTGAACTACTACATCTGCCTGAAATTCCTTCTCCAATAGAAATAATATGCATTTGTCAAGGCCTCCCTTGAGTCTCATCTACTCTATGAAACCTTTCCTGACAAATTCTTCCTCAGTAATATTTCATTTTTTGTTGGGGGGGAGGAGGATTAATTAGTGATTGCAGGATACTGGATTTACTAGAAACGTGTTACACAGGATATTTCAAAATTGCATCTTGTTCTGGACCTGTCTGCCACCCACTTCTGGGTAATAGAGTAAGTAGTTATTGAATTGCTAATTTATAAAATTATGAAATGAGGGACAAATACACCCAGTTCTTTGGGTCATTGCTGGAAAAGAACTAATGATAGCCTGGTTGCTGGATTGTCCTAATCTTTTAAAATTTCATCTTTTCTTATTCCTAACAACTTCTAACCTTTTTCTCATTGTAACCTCTGTTCCATTTCTTAGTTCTTTCCATGTCTGACTCCACTTTCTTTCCCTCTGTATCTTTTCCCCATGGTTAACTAGTTCAATTCTACAATATCCTCTACACTCAATCCCTTGCCCCTTTTTAATTCTCATCAATAAGACTGCAACACTGAATATGGGATGGTCATGATTCACCTCCTTTATGCCTATTCACATGCAGTTAAATAGACTCAGAGGAAATCATGAAAATATGTTGACTAGGACCACAACAAATTTATATCAACTAATCTCAACTGGACCTTCAAGTCATCATTTTTTTTTTTTCTTTTTGGAGGGGCAAAGGTAGGACAATTGGGTTTAAGTGACTTTCCCAAGGTCACATGTCTAGTAAATGTTAAGTGTCTGAGGACAGATTTGAATTCAGGTCCTCTTGACTTCAGGGCCTGTGCTCTATGCTGCCTAGATGCCCCTAGGCAAGCATATTTTTATTCCGATAACATCTCATTTAAATATCTTATCAATTCTGATGATTTTAATTTTCTTTAAAAAAGTTTTAATGGATAGAAATATCTTAATATGCAGAAACCAGTGTTAGTAGAGTGATGCATGTAAAATGACTAATATTTATATAACACTTCATATGTGCCAGATATTGTGCTGAATCCTTTACAATCATCATAGCTTGCATTCTCATAGTAACTTTACAAGGAAGGTAATGCTATTATCTCCATTTTACAGATTAGAAAACTGAGACAAATAGAGGTTAGGTGATTTGCCCACGTGTCTAAGACTGCATTTGAACACAAAGTGCAATGCCTTTAGAATCAAAACTATCCAACATGCTAGCATATTGATTCCAGGGATGGGAGAAATATTTAGTAAGAGGTGGAAGCATGGATGTAGCATACCATCTCCAGAACATGAGTAGTGATGAGGAAGGGACAGATCAGTCCATGGCATGTGGGTTTAGCAGGCTCAAGAAAAGACGTTTTTTTGATCTTTTGTTTCTTTTTAAATATTTATTACCTGAATAAATTTATAAGAAGAATGGAAGAAGCTGGAAATGAGAGGCAGAAAGAATAACCAATAGATAATGATCTCAGAGGACACAAGAGGGAATAGGATGGGATGTGATTAAAAGTGCCAATGATAATATTAGTTTTGTGAAGTAGCAAATTTATCTTATACTCTAACACTGGAGAGAAAAAGAAAGTTCAAGTAAAGACATGGAGAATCCTTCAGATGTTGAGGAAAGGAGACATGGCTATAGTGCATGCATACATACATATGCATATATAAGCAGAGATCATATGGACAGTTCTTTTATTTTTAATTTTCAATTTAATTGATTTAAAATGTTTTGTTGGTTTTTATTTTTATGTCACAATCATACATTTTTGAAACATATATATTATTTTCTTTCCACGAGCAATTGACTTATTTTACTTTTGAAATACAAAGTAGACAAGATAAACATGAAAATCCTTACCAGTTCTGAAATTTTATGATTTTGTGATTCATCCAGCCCTTACCTTTGGATTTATTTATTTGAAATTGTTACTACCCCCCAATGGGTACTACTGCCTCCTCAACTTTGAAGTTCACTAGCCCCTGGTTTCTTATCCTGAAAGTGTACTCTTTTCCTATGATCCCTTCCTCTTATTGGTTATTTTCTCCCAGGACATCCTGGGAGAACTATGGGTATAGTTGGCTTTTCACGAAGAACCTTAATTTTTTCTTAGTTTTCTCATACTTGTAAAACATTCAGTCTCTGGGACCCCTTCCTCTTACAGTATAATAATTCCTAGACCTGGCCTGACTTATCAGAAGAAATGGAGTTTAGGGAGTTTTTCAAAAGTCTGACTTAAGGAGAAATATCTATTGATTTCCCTTTAAAATAAGAATTAGCCTATCAGTGACTAATATGAGCTTTACATTACTCTTTCATATTTTAAGCCTTTGTCAATGCATTCTTATGAATCTTTGTGTTTTCACCATCTCTGTTTTGTTGTTGTCTGTCCTTCAGTTGTTTCAAACTCTTCCTGACTCCTTTTGGAGTTTTCTTGGCAAAGATAATGGAGTGATTTTCCATTTCCTTCTCCAGTTCATTTTATATATGAAGAAACTGAGGCAAACTGGATTAAGTAACTTGCCCAAGGGCTTATACCTAGTAAATGTCTCAGGCTAGCTAGATTCGAACTCAGAGAGAGAGTAGTCTTCTTGAGTTTATGTCAGCATTTTATCCACTCCACTATCTAGCTGCCCTTTTCTATTTTGTGGAAGAAGTAAATAGCTATTCTATACCAGATTTAGTTCTACTCCTTTTGGGGGAGATCATGCAGATGAGGTATATTTAAATTTTAAGTAATTATTTCCCTATGACTCAGGAATGAAAACAAACAAATCAAAACAAGTAAAAAAGACAGACCTCTCTTTAAATGTCAAACTCCCCCTGGACGTAACCCTATACTTTTCTGAACCTAGACCACAGATATCATCACTCTGAATGTTGTTAGACTTGCATGGATAAAAGGTAAGAAAGATGAGATTAGAAAGAAGATGGACATTATGAACAAGGTTGTCTTTACATATGAGGCTACATATATAATATACATATTATACACATACTTAGTAGGGAAAAATAACCAAGATGATAACAAGGAAAATGGTTGGAAGTCAGGAAATTAAACCATCTTCAGTCTGATGCTGAGATAGCATATATGATCATTTTCGTTTTTCTTTTTGGATAAGAGAACTTATTCTCTTTCCTGCTTTCCTCTAAGATGCCTAGTGAAAGATTCAGCCGTCAGGATGCTTATCAAAAATAAATTCACATTTAATCGGTAGAGTTTCACAAAATCTTCCATACATTTTAAAAAAATCTAATGACCTCAGAACAAGAACAAAATTATTTTTCTGTTAAAGAATTGAAAGGGAAAATCACTACTAAAACTTTAGAAAATAAGCAAATATCACCTTTAAAAATCTTGAGTTGTTTGTTTCCTAAAAGTCAAATGGTAGATGGAAATTCTGTTTATCAACTTCGAGACATCAAATTATCCTATCAAGCATGTGTTTGGTTCTATATATCCATTCTAACTCACTATTTCTGGGTCTGTAGGGAATTGTTATGTTCTCTGTTCTGCTGTGGAGAATAGGGAATCCTCCAACAATTCATTCTCCTTCTAAAGTCCTACATACTCTACTTGAATTCAGTATGATTCAATCAGAGTACTATTTTCTTATTGTCTCTAGTGCATCTCTGCATATGCTCATATTTCAAACAAAACATATTTTCTATAATCTGGTCAGCATGGTCTACTGAGATCAGGATTGGAGTGGTTCTTTTAGGAACAATTTTATAGGATCTGCTAATATATAATAAAAATGGCTACAAGCCAAAGCAATAGTTGAAAAAATATCAATCAGTTTCATTCACCTACCCAGATAAATGATTGGAATAACCCTGATATTTTTGGGTCTGCGAATTGTACTGTAGTTATATGATACAGCACAAAGAGTTAGGGAGACGGGTTTAAATTTCACTGCAGACACTTAGTAACTGCCTGACCCTGTGCAAATTATTGAATTGCTCAACTTAGTTGCCTCCTCTATAAAATGGGGGTAATGATAGCACATATCTCCAAGAGTTGTAAAATAAAATAAAATAAAATAAAATATCTAAAATGCTTTGCAAAATTTAAGATTATATTTAAATATCAATTATTGTTGTATCTAGGTTTTTATTTAAAAATACTTATGTTATTAATTTAATGGAGCAGCTAGGTGTAGTTCAAATATGGTCTTGGTTACTAGCTAGGTAACCTGGTGAAGTCATTTAATACTGTTCACCTCATCTATAAAATGAGCTGGAGAAAGAAATAACAAGTCACTCCAGTATCTTTGCAAAAAGAAAACCAAACAAATAAAAAAATGGGGTTATGAAGAGCTGGGTATAACTGAAAAATGTCTTAACAACAACAGCAATCTACTTATTGCAAACATAATTTACTTGTTATTAATAGGCAGTGTTGATTGATTTGACTCGAAGGCATGATTTGAATATTACTTGCATGATTTTTCTACTTGCTTTATCTATGAAAATAGCCTTGAGGAGCAAAGTTTAAATAACATAGTTTCCATAAATATCAGCTGCAGGTACAAATGGGGAAAAAATAAATGAGATCTCTGTATAAATATTATTTCCCATTACTCCTGACTTGACAAATAGGAATTACCAGGAAGCATGGTAGAGTTAACAATGAGAGAATTGACGTTAGAAAGACCATAAGCATAAATCTTACCTCATTCTAGCTGTGTGGGGATAGCTAGGTGGTTCGGTGGATAGAGTGTTGAGTCTGGAGTCAGAAAGACTCATCTTTCTGAGTTCAAATATGACTTCAGGCATTTATTAGCTGTGTGGCCCTAGGCAAGGTAATTACCTTTGTTTGCCTCAGTTTTATTATCTGTAAAAGGATTTGGAGAAGTAAATGAAAAAAAGTGCCACTGCCAAGAATAGTCTAACTCAGGTCACAAAGAAATGAAATAAGTGAACAACAAAAACTGTATGTTCCTGGGCAAGTCAATAAACTGTTGAGTACCTCAGTACCCTCATCTGTAAAAAGAGGAAGTTGGTCTTGATGGCAAGTTATTTGTATTGTTATGTTTCATGGAAATTTTAAATAGTATAAAAATATCTTAAGGTATCTCTTATCTAGGCCCTTGCTTCTACAATTAAGTCAATCTTTTTAATCTGTACTCACATTTTAAAAGTTCATTTGAATCAGCCTAATAAATATTAAATATTTAGGAACTTTATTTTTTTCAGATGCACTCACTAAAAAAGTACTTCACAAACCAATTTATCCATGAATGTAGGTCTTTTGTATCTTTAGTAGATCCTGGAAATTATTTACTACGTGATACATAATGGATAAAAAATTCATCTACCATGTTAGGCTTTGTACTTTGAAAAATGGAGGTAACAGTGGACTAAAATTCTCCCTCTGCTGATTACTAGTTGTGTGATCTAGTTGTGTAGGAATTGGCCTCCCTCAACTGCATCTTCTTCATATGAAAATATAGAAGTCTGACTTATTTGGTTTAAAAGGTCACATTTTGAGGTTGGTAATCCTCTGATGGATAATATGTTGCTCAGAAGGTCCGTGTTAGAATCCAAGAAGATAGTTGAACTCAGGAATTCAATTAAAAAACCCTTAAGTGTTTACTTTGTATAGGACATTGTGCTAGACGTTGTGATCATAATATTAAAAAAAAGTGAAAAACTTCTCTCAAGTAGCTCACATTATACTGAACAGGGTAGGAGCAGATGTATGTAAACACTTTATAAGCCCTAAAACCCAAACCACTTCCAGTTATCAGCAACATCATCCTAATTCCTTAAAAAATTTACTTAGAACAATACACAAACAAAACTAGTTACACAAGGATAAATTGGAAAGGTAGAAATTAAGTTAGTTAATTCTATTCTTGCTTTTCCTTTTAAAGTTCAACTTTCCAACTTAAGTACCTTTGATGGAAGAGAGGATAAAACAACTGCTAAAGATGGAGTTCTACCTCTCTTCTAGAAACTCTTTTCATCTCCCCACAGCCATGGAGCTGACAGCATGAAGAATATGACGAGTAAGCTGGGGCTGCACCAAAAAGCTGGGCAAAATACAGAGGTGAAAAACTAGCTTTCTTCTATCCCCTGCAGTAACAAGCTGCATTCGTGTTTTTTCCTATCCCCGCAAGGACAAAATAGATAGTCCTTAGTGGTGGCTATTATTTGAGGAGAGGAGGAAAAGGGAATACAGTATGTCAAGATGAGGTGTATGTTAGGGAATTAAAACTGTGAATGGGGAAAATACTACAAAGTAGATGAAAAATCAATCATTTCAAATACTCAGAAACTCAATATGCAATTAAAATGAGGCTTATTTTTAAAAACCTATAAAAGAAATGTACATTATTGAATTGCAAGTTCATATTCATTTTGTAATATAATAATATATGGCAATCTTTAACTTATGTGTTTTGTTTTAATTTGCATCTGTTGTATAAAAGACATCCTCTGGGTTTCTGTTCATGATATTACATTATAACTAAGTAGATTGTTTTTACTTCAGATCATGTTGTTATGAAGTACTAATTCATAGCATATGACAACATTTTTTTTAAAGCATGGTGCTGAGAGTCGTCATAAAATTGCTGTCTAACATAGTATTTTAATCCTGTTAAAAGCTGTCAGCTGTAGAACATTAATCAATATTGACAAGAAAATGAGTGTTAATAGTTATGAAAGGCTTTTATAGCATTACTTAATAGTTTTAATGTAATCTTGAAATAATTCAAAACTTGCATGTGAGGTACAAGAGAATTCTGGGATATTTTTACAAGTAATTATATACCACACTTAGAATAATATTGTCTGCAATTGGGGTAAAAATGTAATTTGGACTAAATACTTCGGTTTTATGTAACCAGGAGCAGTAGTTCCCAATGTGTTTTCTGAAGATATTTCAGGAGGTCAATGAGGTTAGAATGATTTTCAGAATAATAATAAGATGCTATTTCTTTATTAAAACACAATACTCCTCTCTTTTCCAATAATACATATGTATGACGCCTGATTTCTTCATATACTTTTAACAAAACATAACATTGCAACTCATTGAATATAGAAAATTTGAGGGGCGGCTAGGTGGCACAGTTAGTAGAGCCCTGGAGTCAGAAGGACCTGAGTTCGGATCCGGCCTCAGACACTTAATGCACACACAAACAAAAAACCTAGCCTTGTGACCTTGGGCAAGTTACTTAACCCCAATTGCCCTCCAAAAAAAAATTTGAGAATCCAGTTGTTATCTTTTAATCCAGATGTAAAAGATATTTTAAAAATATGCAAAATTATGCCACTCCTCATTATTTTGGAGAAAAACTATTTTTTCCAAAAACTAATCTATTTATATTAATATGCAATTAGTTTAATACTATTATTTTAAATGAATTAGTATATATTTTATAATATAAGTTTTAATTTCTATTATGCTAAATATTGCTAAATACAACTCATATAAGTCCTCAATAATTTTTTAGAAGTGTAAAAGGGTCCTACCTAAGAAAAAAAAGAAAGTCTGAGTACTGCTGAGAGAGAGGGAGGGAGAGAAGAAGAGAGAGAGAGAGAGAGACAGAGAGAGAGAGACAGAGAGAGAGAGAGAGAGAGACAGAGACAGAGAGAGACAGAGAGAGAGACAGAGAGAGAGACAGAGAGACAGAGAGACAGAGAGACAGAGAGAGACAGAGACAGAGACAGAGAGAGACAGAGAGAGACAGAGATAGAGACAGAGATTTTGCATGTGTTTCTGTTTATATCTCATATCCCAATGGATTTAGCTCAGGTCTCTGGGAATGACAATACCACAAAATCCACCAAAACCAATTCCAGGCCATGCCTTATTGTTGTCTTTAAGGGGAGAAATAATACTGACTGTGAGGCCCAACTACCTCAACACCACCAGTAACAACTGCTGACCATCTGACACTGATTGGCAGATAAGTACAGAATTCATGTGAGTAGCATGATTACACAGCCCACAGGTTTTTCTCCTAAACTACTTCTCCCAGCTGTCATTTGGGGAAGAATTTTTTCTGGAAAAGGGTCCAACCATCTCCATGAACAGCAAAATACCTGTCACATCCAGGGTAGGCAAAACAACCAAGCTGATGCTGCAAGGCATCCAGAGGGTGAGGCAAGAGGTAACATATTGTATGGGACAAAAGACCCTTGCCCAAAATAAAATGAATAACTAAGAGGTTTCATCAGATAAGACCATATTTAATTATTTCTTCTCATGAAAAGGGGGAGTCTTGTCACCAGAAGCAGTCTGATGAGAGAGGCCCAAAGTACAGAATGTGAAGCTTGGTTATATACCCAAAAGACCAGCCATTTACCCCCTCCACGTGTAGCGGAATCAAAAGCAGATGAAATATGTCATCAGTATCAATATAGAAATGAAAGCAGACAATATTTTATGAATCATCGGGGTTTTAGGACATGGTGACCTACCCAGAGTCCCGCAGCAGGATTTCTAATTTTATATTTGTACAGGTCAGATGGTGGTCAGTGGAAACAAGTCTGGGAAATAGGTCCTGTGGTTAAAGTTGCTGGGTCTGTTCTTCTCCTCTTATACATTAACTTATGACCAGGGAAGTAAGGCAAGGGTCCCAGGCTGCTGAGTCTTTGGTAACTTACTACAAATCTGACTCGGTTTTAGAATACTACCTGAGAAATCTCCACTTCACATACACATCTCGTTAATAGAAACTTAAATCTGGGGTCCAGGCAATCTACTACTAAATCTTTGAGAAGTCATCACTTTTATCCCAGTTAATATTTCAGAAAAGTAAAGCCATTGATGCTTCTAGATCAGTGCCCAGAGGTACCACATAGGGAAGCAACATTTCTGCTGATGCAAACTGGCAACTGTTCCTTCAAGGGTATGTAATGCCAAGCATAGAAGTAGTTCACACCAAGTTCAGCTCTTCAATTAACACCTTGTTTCATTTCAAGTTTCTTTTGAGACTTGTATGTCTGTTAAGAAACAGAATGTGTCAGGGCAGATAGCTGGCACAGTGAATAGAGCAGGGCCCTGGAGTCAGGAGGAACTGAGTTCAAATCCTGCCTCAGTCACTTAACACTAGCTATGTGACCTTGGACAAATCACTTAACCCCAATTGCCCTGCCCTCCCCTCTCCAAAAAAAGGAAAGAAAGAAAGAAAGAAAGAAAGAAAGAAAGAAAGAAAGAAAGAAAGAAAGAAAGAAAGAAAGAAAGAAAAAGAATGTGTGAACCCCCAACTTGTGAACACTAGAACTTGTGAACTCCTGGGGAGGAGCTAATAACCATATATAAGGAGAGGCCCAAAGCCTCAGACACAGAACTGAGAAGAGGACCCTTGTGGTGATAGAGTCAAGAAGTAGAAAACTTGTGGTATCCCGGCACTCTGTTTGTCTTCTCTGTGTATATTGATGTGTGTTTGTGATATCTTGTACAGAAGCCCTGGGACCTTACTGGAAGCCCAGAAAGATGATTTTTGTATGTTTACAGAATTCCTGGAGGAGGAATTTGGAGTTTCTGGGACTTTACTGATGATTTGTGTTGACATCTTGGACCTTGTTTGTGGGTCTTTGTTTATTTCTATGTTGATTATTTGTGTTGAGTTCTTAGACATTCTTGGTGAAATCAACATGAGTTGATTTCACAGGCAGATAGTGAATTGAGGATAGTGCTGGCAATGTGCATGAATATTATTGTGACTCTGTCAAGCTTTGTCTTCCCAGAAACAGGAACTGTGAAGAAGTTGAGGTAGGCTGAACACTATGAACTTCAATATGGAATGGGAACTGGATGAAGAACTGGACAAGGAACTGGGAGCCGCCTGCCATTGAACCCAGGTGACAGTTGGAGCTGGGACTGTGGAAGAATAAATATGAAAGCTGAGAGCCAGCTCAATTCAAGCTGAAAGAAGACTTTACTTAGATACTGTGTACTGAATGAGAAGATTATGATTTACTGTGACCTAGGGGTGGAGAACTTTGACTTTTTTACTTTGTGATTGAATTAAGGATTTTGTGATTGAATAAATGAATATATTTTGTTATGTGACCACTTTTGGTGAAAACTATATGTCCATGTTAGTGATAAGTTGTTGAGTTGTGACATTGTGAATGCTGTATTATGATTTTCTGTGATAAGTTGTAACTTATTGTGAATGCTACATTTTTATTTTCTTTGAATGTTTTACTATTATTTGTTATTGAATAAATAGCAAGTTTGCTATACTATGTAATCAGAACCTTAAAAGCTGTTCACAGCAGCAAAGACGCTCATGTGTGGCTTTACAGGGTGCTACAACTGTGAGTACTCATAGCTCAGAAAAGAAATTTCTTGTCACCAAAGTATATGAAACTGTCATATGGTTCAACATTGGAAACTGATAAAATTTTGTTAGTGGAAATGATATGAAATAGAAATTATATTCTGCTTCCCAGGTGCACCTTTAGGACAATGAGTCCATGGGAGTATAGCACCTTTCCATCTGACTTGCAGATGAAGCTTCCCATATGTGCTGTTTCCCTATTAGAATATTAGCTCCATGAGAGCAGTAAATGTCTCATTGTTTTTCTTTTTCTCTCACCCTGGTTGTCTAGGAAAAAATATTCTGTCCTCATAGAAAGAGGGAAATGAAATAAAGGGGAAAGTTTTGGGGAAAATTCATTTTAGATGTGTTAAGTAGTCTATGGAAAATACACATTGCAATGTCTAATTGATAATAGGAAATGTGAGAATTAAGTTCAGGAGACAAATTAGGGTTGTCCAAATAAATCTGAGAAGCATGTTAATAAAAATGATAACTGAAGGGGAGGAGCCAAGATGGAAGCATAGAAGCAGGAAGACTCCCTGCACTTCCTGCATAACCACCTCAAAAACTATAAAAAGGCTCTAAAACAAACTTTAGTGCTACAGAATTCACAAAGTAACAGAGAGAAAAAAACCTCTCACTGAAGACAGCCTGACGGGCCTGCAGGAAGGGTCCATTGAAGCATGCTGGGAGCAGAGCCCAGCCCCACATGAGCCACCAGTATTAGCTACAAGGTGGCCTGACCCACCACAGCTAGAGGGATTTTGGGAGAGTGGATCACCAGTAGCTGTGACAGTTCCTAAAATTTTCAACCCATAAATGCCAGAGACAAAGTGAGTGGTCAGAAGACTTAGGGACAAGAAGGTCTGGGAGTGCTGTTGGGCCTCTGCCACCAGAAGGAGAAGAGGCTGAGGCATGGCAGCCAATGTCTCATGGCTGCTTCAGCACCTGGCTTGCAGATTGTAGGGGGACCAAGCAACCATTCTGAGAGAAAACCGCTATTGCTTTAACCTGCTTGGATCTGGATCGCTGTCTAGGGTAGAGATTCTGGGGTGGGTGACCAGGTGCCAGAGCCAGGGGAGGCGTCAGAGAGGGCAGCCAACTAATAGCTCCAGCAGCTATGAAAACCCCAGCAATTTGGGACAAAGCTCTGCTCTCTGGAAACAGAGTTGCACTGTGGCAAAAAGTTCACAAATCAAGTAATTGAGTGGCAACATGAGCAAGCAAAGAAAGCAAAGTAAGCACAGCAATTTGATCTTGGATTCCTTTTTTGGGGACTAAAAGGATCAAAATATGGAACAGGAGGAAAACAACGAAGTCAGGACTCCTGCACCAAAAGTTTCCAAGAAAATTATGAACTGGTTACAGGCCATAGAGGAGTTTAAGAAAGATTTTGAAAAGCAAATAATGGAAGTGGAGGAAAAATTGGGAAGGGAAATGAGAATGATACAAGAATATCATGAAAAGAGAGTAAACAACCTGAACAAAGAAAATAACACTTTAAAAATATACTAACTATAATGTGAAAAGAAGCTCAAAAAGCCAATGAAGAGATGAATGCCTTAAAAAGCCAAATTTGCAAGATGGAAAAAGCATCCAAAAGCTCACTGAAGAGTATGATTCCTTCAGAATTAGACTGGAGCAAATGAAAGCTAGTGACAATGAGAAATCAAGATTCTATAAAACAGATCCAAACAAATGGAAAACAAGAAGGCAATGTGAAATATCTCATTGTAAAAACCATTGACCTGGAAAACAGATCCAGCAGGCATCATTTAAAAAGTTTTGGACTACCTGAAAACCATGATCAAAACGAGCCTAGACATCATCTTTCAAGAAATTCTCAAGAAATATATCCCTGATATCCTAAAAGCAGAGGGCAAAATAGAAATTGAAATAATTCACCAACTGCCTCTTGCAAAATATCCCAAATAGAAAACTCCTAGGAATATTATAGCCAAATACCAGAGTTCCAAGGTCAAGGAGAAAATATTACAAGCAGTCAGAAAGAAACAATTTGAGTACGGTGGTAACACAATCAGGATAACCCAAGATCTAGCAGCTTCTACATTAAGGGACCAAAGGGCTTGAAATGATATTCTGGAGGTCAAAGGAGCTAGGATTAAAACCAAGAGTCACCTATCTAGTAAAATTTAGCATAATAATCTAGGGGAATACATGGAAATCCAGTGTAACAGAGGACTTACAAGCATTTTTGATCAATATACCAGAGCTGAAAAGAAAACCTGACTTTCAAATATAAGAACCAAGAGAAGCATGAGAAGGTAAACAGTAAAAAGAAAATATAAGGAAATTATTAAAGATGAAGTATTTACATTCCCACATGGAAAAATGATAATAGTAACTCATGAGACATTTCTCAGTATGAGGAAAGTTGAAGGGAATATATGTGTGTGTGTGTGTGAGTGTGTATATATATATGTGTGTGTGTGTGTGTGTGTGTCTGTGTCTGTGTATATATGTGTATACATACACATATATGTATGTATAGGAGGGCATAGGTATGTGGGGATTTGTGTATGTGTATACATATATACATAGAAGGTATATAATCAGTTGAATAGGAAGTGATAATATCTAAAAAAAAGAGGTGAAAGAGAAATATAGGGAATAGTAGAAAGGGAGAGATAGAATAGGGCAAATTATCTCACATAAAAGAGGCAAGAGAAAACTATTAAAATGTAGGGGAAGAGCAAGAAGGTGAAAGTGAATGAGTCAACCTTACTCTCATTTGGATTTGACTTAAATAGGGAATCACATACACACTCAAACGGATATTTTAACCTACATGAAAGTAGGGGAGACGGGACAAGAGCGGGAGTGACAGAAGGGAGGGCAGATTGAGGGTAGTTAGAAGCAAACTCTTTTGAAAAGGGACAGGGTCAAAGAAGAAAACAATATAAATGGGGGGCGGGATAGGATGAAGGGAAGTATTGTTAAGTCTTTCACAATATAACTACTGTAGAAACATTTTGTGTAACTGCACATGTACAATCTATATTGAATTGCTTGTCTTCCCAGTGGGGGTGGGTGAGTAGGGAAAAAATGAAGGGATATGGAAATGAAAGTTTAAAAAAAATATTAAAAATGTTTTTACATGCAACTAGGTTATAAGATATACAAGCAATGGGGTATAGAAATCCATCTTGCCTTACAAGAAATTAAGGGGAGTGGGTGAAGAACAGATTGGAGGAAAAGGTGATCAGTGTGCTTGCTATGTTGGGGTGGGGGTAGGGGAGAGATGGAGAGAAATTTTGCAACTCAAAATCTGGTGTAAGTAAATGTTGAAAACTAAAAACTAAATTTATTTATTGAAAATAAAAAATGATAACTGCATCGATGAAAACTGGTGGAATTTTCTCTCTCTACACACAAATGCATACACATATTAATATGTATGTATATACATATACACATACCTATGTGTCAATGTAGGGATGCATTTTTATGCATGTATATATATAAATGTATATGTGTGTTTATATATAGTTATAGTTGTGTTGTTATATATAGCTATAATTATGTTGTAAACCAATTAGGTTTTCAGTTGTTGTTTTTTTTTCTAGCTGTTTCATCATAAACTATACCTCTTCCCCGCCAATTTTCTTTCCTTCTCACCTACATTTTCTAATTTTTAGAGTAATGAACTAAAAAAAAATTAGGTATGTGAACTTGTTAGAATTGTGTCTTAAAGGAGAAAAAATAATTTCTGGAATCAGATCCATGACAGTCTTATGAGTATGAACTTCAGTGATTAGACTTTGTTGTAACATTCAGCATTGCAAAGGGATACTTTTTTTTTTCTGTTTTCTCCATCATCCTCAGCTTATATTGCAGGGAAATGAGGTAGTCAAATAATGTAGTATAAAGAAATGAAGTTTTATTTAATTATATTATCTCTAAAACAAAGAAAACATTGGGTAAACTTTAGAAAAAACTTGTAATAAAATTGTAAGAAATATTTGAATAAAAAATGCTATAATTAGCATCTACATCCCTAGCATTATATATTCTCTCAAATAGTGTATAGAACTATAATATGAAAAGTGTCATCACCTATACCTGAACCATTCATACAAAATTGTTAGTGGGTTGTAGATTTGCAAAGAAGATAACTATTGATTCATCAAAAAATGAATTCCCTTCAGAATTCTGAAATTTTATTTTATTTCATATTTTTGCTTTTTGGTGAGCAATTGGAGTTAAGTGACTTGCCCAAGGTCACATGGCTATTTTTGTGTTAAGTGTCTGAGGCTAGATTTGAACTCAGGTCCTCCTGACTCCAGGGCCGGTGCTCTGCTCACTGTGCCACCTATCCACCCCGTGAAATTTAATTTTTTAAAGTGAAAATTTTATATCACAGTATTTCAAAATCTATTGTTTCTTGACATTTTATGTTAAAAAAAACTTTTACATAAAGAATTACCCTTAGAGTCAATATCTATGTCTTTAAACTCTTCAAAAAGTTTGATCTGAGTGATTTTCTGTATTTGTTGTCTAGAATTTTCTTTCCTAAAAGCAGTAAATAAATCAATGTATGGAGAAAGACCTGAGAAGAATGGCAATATTTCTTTGTTTTATAATGATATACTCAGAAGTTATCTATCTTCAAGATTCAGTAGCAGTATAACACATTCTGTTGATGTATTAGCTACTATTATCTGTTCTTTCTTTTTTTTTCTTTTATAATCAAGATTTTATTAGTTCATTTGGTAATCAGTACATAGACACTATGAATAAATTGTACATTTAAAAAATGCTAGAAAAGTCTAAAAATTATGTAGTTGCAATCTTTTTTCTGAACTGTTATTCCAGTGACTTTCTTACTTTAAGTTTGGAGGCAACTCTCTCTCAAAAAGAGGTTATCAAATACCAGCATCCTGAATATGGATAAGGTATCAGGTCTTTTACAAAGCAAAGTTCCATTAATTCTGTATTTGATAAAACTACACTCATCATACACATTTTCCAGTCTCTTACAGCACATTAACAAAGTTACTGGAAAAAAATTGTACCACCACTATCAAAGATGACAATGTCACAGCACACAATTCTGAAAGGGAGATCCAACACCAGGGAGCAGTTTTATTTAGGAACCAATTGTACCGAAAGACAATATGGATACAGATTAGTTAAAATAAGAGCTTTAAAATTTGTGGTCACAGCTCCAAATTGCTTCATTTAATATGATATCAAAACTGACTATGGAATGTTAAGCCAATGCACAAGACATACACCTTCCTAGTCAACATTCTAGTAATTTCTGGTTGTATTAAAACAAACAAGCAAAAAACCAAACTGACAACCAGCACATGATTTAACTCTTTAAACAAGACTCTAAATAAAGCCACTTTAGATTGACTTATATTTATCTAAATGTTTTAAAAAATTAATGTGATGAGGTGGGACTGCCTCCTTCTTAAAAATGTGTTTCCAGAGCTACTAAAAAACTGGCATTTACAAAATAGTTGATAAAAATATTCCTCTGAATTGTATAAGAAGGGAGGTAACAGGGACAATTGTTAAAACACTTGGTATAAGATGTTATTCAGATTTGGTTTCTTTCTCCCCTGCTGAATCAGAGACTGGAACCTCTCCACTTTTCATTTCCCCGTTCTCTGCAGGCAGGTCCTCTTTACTCTCCTCTTGGTTAGTGGCTTCTGCTTGTTTTCCTTTTGTTCCTTTTTTTCCTTTTGTGTGAGCTTTTTTGTCCTCAGATTTACCCTTTCCAGCTGTCTTTTTGGGCTTGGCTTCAACCTTAGCAAGGACTGGTTTAGCTGACAATCTGGCCGACCTCCTCTTGGGCTCCTCCTTTACTTCCCCTTCTGCAGAGTTCACCTTCCTCTTGGGCATCTTGGCTGCGAGTGTGGATGGGCTCCCTCTCCCCAGACACGGGAGAGCGCCGACCGGAGCGACTGGGCTCGGGGGTCGGAAGGAAAGGGCCGCAGCCGCGGGTGCTTCTTCTCCGGCGGGGCTCCCAGGCCTCGACGCTCCTCCTCCCGCCTCTGGGCTGCCTTTACCTCGCCTTCCCCCTAGATCGGAAAAGAACACCTGACGGCTCGCCGCGGAAGCAGGCGCCAGGCTCTGTCAGAGGCCGGGGAAGTGGGGGCAGGGGTACAGTGGGAATTCTCGAGCGCTGGAGTCGCAGGACCCTATCTGTTCTTTCTTAAAATTACTATATGGCAATATCACCTTATTATTTGGAAAATCAGGATGAACAGAAGGTATTTCCCATTTAATTTGGTTCTTAGTAATTTACAGCCTTCTATTAGAACCAGATCTCTTTGGTCAACATGCATTGCAAATGACTGTTTATTCTTTGTATTTAACCATGTAAAGAAGAATTCCTCATACTTCTCTTCTGTTGTATTTTTAACCTGTGAAGTGATGACTGAGCAATAGATACAAATTGAATTTCAGAGATATTAGACTACATTGGGGGGGGGGTTATTAACTTATAATAATGTAACAGGAAGCCCACATTCACTATCAGAATGTTTTCTTATGGTTAAAAAAATGTTCACATTTTAATGGTTATTTGGAGTTCTACCCTATTTTATAATGCAAAATCATATCAAAGTATTATTAATTTTTATTATATGAAGGTGACTAACTTGGTGGCAATATAACTTTTTCATCAATGTAACACAGAATTATAAATATTTACATCTCTCTGTGTATATATTGATATATGCATATGTATTCTAATCCAATTCATCATAAAACAATTAATCATAAAATATATAAATATAATAGATTTTATAATAGTCTAGAAATGCATTGATATTTAAGAAGCTTGATCTTAACCTTTTCTCAATTCCTTTTATTCCTTAGTTATAAAGACTTTTAAAATTACTCTTATTTAGTGAAACAGTATAAAATGACAAATTTAGGCGGAGCCAAGATGGCGGAGTAGAAACAGCTCTTCCAAGCCACTCTGCCCCCAGATTCCCCCCAAACTATGTAAAAGGGAACTCTGAACAACTTCTGGAGGCCCAGCACCCACAGAATGACACAGAGAAGCTAACCTCCCACTGAGGACAGCCAAGCAACCCTGCAGGAAGGACCACCACAGCCGGGACCTGGCAGCACACAACGGGCAGAGTGGGAAGGCGAGCCGAGCGGAGCCCAGGCCCACATGAGCCGAGGTTTTAGCCCCAGGACGGCAGGGCCAGCAGCCGGCTGGAGGAAGCCCAGAACACCAGGAGCTGTGGCAACTCCAGAATTATGAACATAGACATGCCTAGGACAAAGTAAGAGGTTATTGTCCTATGGACTTTGGGTCCTGTATTAAGGGAATATGTCGGCTCCCTCCCCTGGGGGCTAGAAGCCACTGAGGAGACACGTAATTCTGTAGTTTTCAGAGGTAGCTCCAGCTACCAGCCTGCAATTAATTGTAGGGAGATCCACCGATCAGTCTTGGAGGGTAATCGCTCTTGCTTTAACCTCCCTGGATCTGGATTGTGATCTAGGGTGGAAGTCGTGGGTGGGTTTACAGCTTGCCAGAAACGGAAGTTGGCCCCCAATGCGTTTGAGGATGAAAATTCCTCTAGCTGGCCTTAAAGCCATAGTGTGGCAACAAACCCAAAAGACAAGTAATTAAGTGGCAACATGCCAAGGCAAAGGAAACAGAAAAAATGCAACCCTAGACTCCTATTTTGGGGGCACAGAGCGGGAAAAAGACGGTGAGGTCAGAAGTCCTGCTCCAAAAGCCCCAGGGGAAAACATGAGTGGGTTGCAGCCCATAGAGGACCTTAAGAAGGACTTTAAAAATCAAATAAGAGAAGTGGAGGAAAAATTGGAAAGAGAAATGAGAAGGATGCAGGAAAAGTATGAAATGAGGGTCAACAGCCTGACTGAGGAAAACAATACCTCAAAAAATATACTAACTCAAATGGCAAAGGAGGCCCAAAAGGGCAATGAGGAGAAGAATGCCTTAAAAAGTCGAATTTTCCAGATGGAAAAAGAATCTCAAAAGTTCACTGAAGAGATTCATTCCTTCAGAGTTAGACTGGAGCAAATGGAAGCTCATGACGTTATAAGAAATCAAGATGCTGTTAAGCAGATCCAAACAAATGAAAGATTAGAAGGCAATGTGAAATATCTCATGGGAAAACCACTGACCTGGAAAATAGATCCAGGAGAGACAATTTAAAAATGATTGGACTACCTGAAAGCCATGATCAAAGAAAGAACCTAGAAATCACCCTTAAAGAAATTCTCAAGGAAAATTGCCTTGATGTTTTAGATCCAGAGGGCAAAATAGAGGTTGAAAGAATCCACAGATCACCTCCTGAAAAAGATCCCCAAAAGAAAACTCCCAGGAATATTATAGCCAGGTTCCCGAATCCCCAGATCAATGAGAAAATACTACAAGCAGCCAGGAAGAAACAATTTTAATATTGTGGAAACACAATCAGAATAGCCCAGGACCTGGCAGCTTCTATCTGAGGGATCTGAGGGATCGAAGGGCATGGAATATGATATTCCAGAGGGCAAAAGAACTGGGAATGAACCCAAGGGTCAACAACCCAGCAAAACTGAGTATTTTGTTTTAGGGGAAAATATGGTCATTCAGTGGAATAGAGGACTTTCAAGCATTCTTGAGGAAAAAACCAGAATTGAATAGAAAATCTGACATCCAGACACAAGAAGGAAGAGATGCCTGAGAAGGTAATCAGGGAAAAGAAATCAAAAGGAACTTATCAAAGTTGAACTATTTACATTCCTACATGGAAAAGCAATAACTGTGACTGATGATATCTTTCTCATTATGAAAATAATGGAAGAAGGGTGTGTGGTCATATGAATACATATGTGAATGTGTGTGTATATGCTTACAGTTATATATGGATAGAGGTCATAGGTTGAATTTGTTGGGAAGGGAGAATACTCAAGGGATGAAAGTATGAGGTGAGAGAGGAAAGTGGCAAGAGGAGATGGGGAGAAACTATCCCATGTAGAAGCAAGGGGAAGTGGTTGCAAAGGAGGGGTAGAATAAGGAAGGCTAAAAAGGCAAAAACCACATTCACATTGAATTTGGTTCAGGGAGAAAATGACATACATACTAAATGGGATATCTCAACCTGCAGCAGGATAGGGGGAAGGGGATGAGAGGAGGGATGATGGATGGGAGGGCATCCTTGGGGGGAGGGGAGGTTGGAAGTACCCACTATAGAAGAGGGACAGGATCAGGTAGGGAATGGACCAGGTGGGGGGTGGGATGAGTGGGAGGGAATTATAAGCAGCCTTGTACAATATATCTACTATGATAATATTTTGCATAGCTAGACATGTACAACATATACCGAATTACTTATCTTCCAAGAGGGAATGGGTGACAAGGGAGGAAGGAAATGGATCTGAAATTCGAGGTCGTAACATTAAATGTTTCAAATATATATATATATATATATATATATATATATATATATATATATATATATATATATATATATATATATATATATACTATTATTAATACTCTTTTGCTTGTAATAGGTATATAAGATGTGCAGGCATTGGGACACAAAGACTCACCTTCTTCTAATGGAAAAGTTGGTGGGGGTATGGGAGAAGGTATGGGAGAGAGTAGCTTGAAGGAAGTGATATCTTGTGGGACTACTATTCTGGGAGGTTGGGTAGCGGAATAATGGGGGGGGGATGATTGTAACTCAAAATCTGGTGAAAATGAATAATGTAAAACAGAAGTTAATAAAGCATTTGTTTAAAAAAATGACAAATGTATGTGTATACATGTATGCGCATTTATATGTAAATATATTCATGCAATATGTGTATAGGAATATGCCTGTATATGTGTTGGTTCATATGAAAACTGAAAGATTTAGATAAAACATCCTATATTACAAGTTTCCACATAGTTTATTTAAAGATGATAACTACCTTAATGCATACAGTTTACATGTGTAGAACCAACAAAATCAACTGTAAATCAAAGGAAAAAGAGGTCGCCATTTGCAAACTCATGACAAAGTTCTAATTTTGTATCTAGATCAGCTCTAAGACTATAACAAGGTGGGCAGAGCCAAGATGGCGGAATAGAAACAGCATGGCCATGGTGCTCTTCCCCCAGATCACCTCCAAACCATGTAAAAAGGGAATCTGAACAACTTCTGGAGCCCCAGCACCCACAAAACAACACAGAGAAGCTAACCTCCTGCTGAGAACAGTCCAGCAGCCCTGCAGGAAGGACCAGTGCAGCTCTCTGGGAGACGAAAGCCCAGTGCATGGAGAGGTGAGCCCAAGTCTGCTTGAGCCGAGGTTTTATCCCCATGGCGGCCGGGCCAGCAGCTGGCTGGAGTGACCCCAGAACAACAGCAGCTGTGGCGATTCCAGAATTATCAACACAGACATGCCTAGGACAAAATGAGAGGTTAGGGCCCTATGGATTTTGGTACCAGTATTTGAGGAAGGTGTCAGCTTCCTCTCCTAGGGGCTGGAAGATGCTGAGGAGACACGCCATTTTGCAGTTTCAGTGGCAGCTCCAGCTCCTGCCCTGAGAACTGTAGGGAGATCCAGTGATCAGTCTTCGGGGGTAATCACTCTTGCCTTAACCTCCCTGAATCTGGATTGTGGTCTGGGGTGCAGGTTGTTGGGTGCGTATCCAGCTTTCCAGAACTGGAAGTTGTGAAGACACTGGCTTTGGGATAGAAGCTCCCCTGTCTGGTTGCAGAGTCCTACTGTGGCAACAAGCCCAAAAGCCAAGTAATTAAGTGGCAAAGGAAACAAAATAAACAGAAAAACGCAACATTAGACTCCTATTTTGGGGGCAAAGAGGATTGAAGCATAGAACATGAAGAGGACTGTGAGGTCAGAAATTCTGCTCCAAAAGCCCCAAAGAAAAATATGAGTGGGTTACAGGCCATAAAGGACCTTACAAAGGACTTTAAAAATCAAATAAGAGAAGTGGAGGAAAAATTGGGAAGAGAAATGAGAAGGATGCAGGAAAAGTATGAAATGAGGGTCAACAGCCTGACTGAGGAAAACAACTCCTTAAAAAATAGACTAGCTCAAATGGCAAAGGAGGCCCAAAAGGGCAATGAGGAGAAGAATTCCTTAAAAAGTTGAATTTGCCAGATGGAAAAAGAATCTCAAAAGTTCACTGAGGAGATACATTCCTTCAGAGTTAGACTGGAGCAAATGGAAGCTAATGACTTTATAAGAAATGAAGATGCTGTTAAACAGATCCAAACAAATGAAAGAATAGAAGGCAATGTTAAATATCCCCTGGGAAAAACCACTGACATGGAAAATAGAACCAGTAGAGATAATTTAAAAAATATTAGACTACCTGAAAGCCATGATCAAAGAAAGAACCTAGAAATCACCCTTCAAGAAAATCTCAAGGAAAACTGCCCTGATGTTTTAGATCCAGAGGGCAAAATAGAGGTTGAAAGAATTCACAGATCACCTCCTGAAAAAGATCCCTATAAGAAAACTCCCAGGAATATTATAGCCAGGTTCCAGAATTCCCAGATCAAGGAGAAAATACTCCATGCATCCAGGAAGAAACAATTTCAATATTATGGAAACACAATCAGGACCTAACAACTTCTACACTGAGGTATTGAAGGACATGGAATATGATATTCTAGAGGTCAAAAGAGCTGGGATTGAAGCAAAACTACCCAGCAAAACTGAGTATTTTGTTTCAGGGGAAAATATGATCATTCAGTGGAATAGAGGACTTTCAAGCATTCTTGAGGGAAAAAAAAACAGAGTTGAATAGAAAATTTGACATCCAGAAACAAGAAGCAAGAGATTCCTGAGAAGGCAATCAGAGAAAAGAAATCAAAAGGAAATTATCAACATTGACCTATTTACGTTCCCACAAGGAAAAACAATAACTGTGACTGATGGAACTTTTCTCAATATGAAAATAATGGAAGAAGAGTATATGGGCATATGAATACATATGTGAATGTGTGTATATATGTTTACAGTCATACATTGATAGAGGGCATATGTTGAATTTGTTGTGAAGGGATAATACTTAAAGGGTGAAATTATGAGGTGAGAGAGGAAAGTGGCAGGAGGAGATGAGGAGAGACAGGGTAGGGTAAACTATCTCATGTTGAAGAAATAAGGGGAAGTGGTTGCAGGGGTGGGGAAGAACAGGAAGGCAAAAAGGTAAAACCATATTCTCATTGAATTCGGCTCAGGGAGAAAATGACATACATACTAAATGGTATATCTCACCCTGCTGCAGAGTAGGGGGAAGGGGCGTGAGAGGGAGGATGATGGAGGGGAGGACAGTCTAAGGGGAGGGGAGGTTGGAAGTACCCACATTCAAAGAGGGACAGGATAAAAGTAGGGAATGGATGAGTTCAGGGTGGGATGGGTGGGGGGGAATTGTAAGCAGCCTGTTACAATATATCTACTGTGGTAATGTTTTGCATAGCTATACTTGTACAAAACATACTGAATTACTTCTCTTCCCAGAGGGAATGTGTGACAAAGGAGGAAGGGAATGGATCTGAATTTGGAGGCCTTAAAATTAAATGTTTCAAATATATAAATACTATTATTAATACTATTTTGCATGTAATTGGGAGATAAGATGTGCAAGCATTGGGGCACAGAGATTCACCTTTCTCTAATGGAAAAGTTGAAGGGGGTATAGAAGAAAATATGGGAGAGAGAAGATTGGAGGAAGCGATATCTTGTGAGACTGCTATTCTGGGAGGGTGTGTAGGGGGAAAATGGGGGAAAATTGTAACTCAAAATCTGGCATAAATGAATGATGTAAACTACAAGCTAATATAGCATTTATTAAAAAAAGAAGACTATAATAAGGTAGTGAAACAATCTCTAATGCAATAGGATACCGTTAGTTACAATTTTTATATTTGTTCAGTCATGTCAGTTTTGTTTTACTTTTTGTGACTGAATATGTGATTTTCTTGGCAAAGGTATTTGTGTAGTTTGCCATTTCCTTCTACAGCTCATTTTACAAATGGGGAAACTGAAGTAAACAAGATTAAGTGATGTGCTCAGGATCACACAGTTGCTAAATGTCTGATGCCAGATGTGAACTCAGGAAGATGAGTTTGTTTTTTTATTTACTATTGTGCTAGTAATTATTAGCATAAGAATTCCTGATATAACAAAAAATGAAAAAATCAAGAAAGTAATTTTTCAGATGTAACATATGATCCATGCTCTGTGTTTTGCCCATGTAGGTTATGTGTGTCCACATGATTCAGCCTAAATATGACTCACAGAAAGATAAGAAAAGACATCTCTGGAGTCTCTTCTCTAACACTTCTCTAATGGAGACCAGAAGGGATGTTAGGACGAGGGGTTGGCAATATTCTTTCTCTCTCAATAGGTAGGTAAGTAGGTAGATAGATAGATAGATAGATAGATAGATAGATAGATAGATAGATAGATAGATAGATATAGTTCATATAAGGGAAATAATATCTAGGGTAAAACTGTGATCCTGGTATGTATCCATTAATAAGGAAGCTTGAATGTATATGTGATGTGTATGTGTCTCCAAGATTTGACTGTCTTCCCACCAAAATGAATTAATTAAATTATTAAAATGTAGTAAATATCAAATAAACCTATTTATCCAAATTAACAGCAACAAAAGTAAAACAATAAATGTATACATATGAGGATATAATCCAGACAACACAAAGAGTGAATGAGGTCATGTATTAGGAGTGAGCTATCTCAGCTTAACCCACAGAGAAAGTTTTTGATGTCATCCAAGGGAAAATTCCTTTAAGTCCTTAGTTAAGTTATATAAGAATAAGGACATTATGGAGGTTGTTGGGTCCTTTACATGTCAACTTCTTTCCATCGTCTTTATCTTTCAGACACCTGAAGAGACTATGAGACCATGTGTCTTCTCTCTCAAATTTGGAAGACAAAATAGGTCTATCTTCTCTCTAGCTCTCCCAAGTTGTACCCTTCATAAAGGCATATAGCCCTAAGCAATCAATCTAAAATTTTCACAGATTATAGGGAATTGATGTATTCTTATCCAAAGAGATAGAATTTTCAAAGTTATAGTAGATCATTTTTATTATAGAAAATTTAAAATAACTATCACAAGCAAAAAAATGCATCAAGGAAAAGAAGGGAAACTATTGAATATGGAAAAAATCTGTATTAAAATCCTTTTGTATCAAGCTTTTTGGATGAGGACTTCATAGGAAAGATAGAAATACACCTGTTTGTATGTTAGTCAATAAACATTTGTTAAACACTGTGTGCCAGTTTCTATGCTAAATGTTGTGTGTGTGCTCATTTATGTGTGTGTGTGTGTCTGTGTGTGTATAAAACAAAAAGCCATTCCCCAAAACCCAAGTGATTAAAGAAATGAAAAAAAAAAGTTCTCAAAAGAAATATTACAAACTACTAACAATCATATAACAGAAATTTCCATATTGTGAATATGGAATATAAATTAAAAGAACCGTGGGGAATTCTTTCTCTCATAAAAATTTCCAAGAATGACAAAATATAGGACCTCACTGTGTTGGAGGATTTGTGGTTGTGGTTTCTCCTTCATTCTTGAAGAGAACCATGACATCCAGAAGATGATGCCATGATCTGCAAATGAATTGGATTTTTGTGAGGGAGGTTGTGCAGAGTCACCAGCTTCACTTTCTCCTTCTGAGTCATCTAGGTCCAGTGGCGAGATAAAGGTCAGTACCACTAGAGATAGCCCCAGATGCAGTGAGAGACTTCGGCCATTTTAAGCTAAGGTCTTTTCAGCTAAATTCTAAGTTTGACTGAGGTAAAGCCTACTCAATGATTAGGCCTGTTTAAGAAGTGAGCCCAGGCCCCCAAAAATAGACTGGGAGGGGAAGACCCTCAGGGTTTCAGGCCAAAAGAGAAATAATTGCAGTTTACATTCACTCTTTGCCATTTCAGGGAAAATTATAATTATTAAAATGGTGCTAGGTAGGGACCTACTGTTGGCCAGTATCAGAAACTAGAATGAATTAAGAACTGAGTAATTGATAGAGGAGCTAGTACATTTTTAGTGGAGTTGTGAATCTGTATAATCATTTAGGAAAATATTATGAATTATGAAAATAAAGTGATTAAAATATTCATACTGTTACATGAGATTCCAGTACTAGGCTAATATCAGAAGAAGGAAATTCATAAGAAAAAAGTCCAAGATACAGCAAAATATTGAGAGTAGAGACTCATTTGTTTCAAAGTAAAGAACTGGAATTATAAAGATGCCCATAATTTAAGGAATGTATAGACAAACCATCATAAATTAATAATGAAATTTTTACTGTGTTTTAAGAAACAATATGATGGATACAAAAAAGCATGGAAAGAGTAACAGGGACTGATACAGAGTGTACTAAACAGAACCAAGAAAATAGTTACAAAATTATTACAATATTTACTTAAAAAAAAAATAATCAGGGCAGCTAGGTGGTGAAGTGAATAGAGAACCGGCCCTACAGTCAGGAGAACCTGAGTTCAAATCCTGCCTCAGCCACTTAACACACACACACACACACACAAACACACACACACACACAATTGTTTTGTGACATTAGACAAGTCACTTAACCCCAATTGCCCTCCAAAAAAAAAAGAAGAAAGAAAAGATGAAGAATCACCAAATTATTCAAAATGAATGTTTCAGAATTGCAAAGAACAAGCATGGCCATAATAAAGAGTTATGGGAAAATTCTTCCCCATTGCCCAAGTCTTTGCAAATTTGTCAGGTCCATTGGTATAGAATATTACATATATATTTCAGAATTTTTTCATTTAATGATTGCTTCTGTTGATTTTTTTCTTTTGTTCTTTTTCTAAAATAGTGTTTGTTGTATAGGATATCGGTCTGGGAAGAGGAAAGCAGAGAGATATTGGGGTAAATTTAAATAGTTTCAAAACAAAAGATAGTAACAAAATATAGTCTAATGCGTTTTATTATTAATAACAGTTGGTTAGAAGAAATTAATCTAATTTAGAGGTGACCTGGCTTTACTTTAAAAAAAAGAGATGTCAGGCAAATTACATAATGAAAGCAGTAAGCAGTGTTTTCAAATGTGACATTTCTGCTTCCGATCATATATATGGAATTCAAAATAACTAAGACTGAGTCATTTCCCAGCTGTTTACTGTCTGTCTGACTACTATCCTCCAGTAACCACAAAGTGTTTGACTGATTGAAAATTTTTAAGAATCAGAAAATATTGTTGATTCTCCCCCAATTGCAATAAAAAGGAAAAGGAAACAAAAAATTAAAGAGAAGAGAAATGATAAAAATGCATGGTAAAAATGAATAGAAAAATGATAGAAAGAAAATAATTTAGTCAAAATAATATGTGATAAGAGGATAGGGGGCATTACTTATTTATCTTCTACTTTTATCCTCCAATATACTAATGGGTATATATTATACAGTGTGGGCTTAAGATTTGTTTATTAAGTGGTAGTGCCTATGCTCACCCACAAACTCATAGAAAAGTTGACGCAGACATTATTAGTTCAGGTTCAAGCTCCTACAAGCTACATTCTCTCTAAGTAATAACTCATAATGCTATGCTGATATAATTACTTTAAATAATATGTTAGGGTATAATGGCTATGAAAATCTGAAGATCTTTCCTGCCCCTTGGCCCCTTAATAGGCTTAAGTGAATCTGAGAACCTCTCCTGATTTGAAAATATACTCTGCTGCCTAATAGGCTGAATAGGGAGGCTTGTTTTTCATGAATACCTACACCTTGTTACTTTGTAATTGGGCAGTGGGTCAAGAGGGTTGGGACATTCTCTGAGCCAGGACAAGGCAATATATACCCTGATGTGAGGTTTTGCTTTGGGGATCTCTCATGGGAAGTGTTGTGTGATTTGGCCAGATGAGACTCTGGGTCGCCATTGAATTCCCTGACTTTGATAACCTAGATATTGGTGCTTCCCTCTCTGGTAACTAAATAGGTATGGATGTAATGGTCAGACAAATGGAAGCCCTGTTTACTTAATTGTGTGATTTTCTGTTGTAACTTCTGTCTGTATTCTCTGAAGTTCAGGGTGCTGACCTTTTTCCCCTGAACTAGGTAAATGATATATTTTTGATTGATTAAAAGAAGATTGTTATCCCCTTTTGAGTTGCTTTCCTTTAGAAAAGCAGATCTAAGAACCTGTGCTAGTAGCCATCCTCGGTATACTAGGGTGCTTGGTGCTGCAAAGGCGACACAACTGGTTTTAAAAAAGTTATTATATGGGGGCAGCTAGGTGGCGCAGTGAGTAAGAGCACCGGCCTTGGAGTTGGGATGACCCGTGATCGAATCCGGCCTCAGAAAATGAGCACCCACACACAAATAATGACTAGCCGTGTAACCTTGAGCAAGTTACTTAACCCCAATTGCTTTAATAAAAAAGTTATTATATGAAATGTGGTTATAAGACAATTGTCATAAATTATCTGCCCCACAAAAATTCATTCATATTTTCACACAAAAATAATGCATCATCTTTGGAAAAAGTGAAAACACACATTAGAAAGATATATGGAAATTCAGACAGATAGACAACATGCCTGGTCAGGACATGTTTGGAGTTTCCCAGGAAGAGTGACTAAAGCACACATGAAGGGAAATTCGTCCTTCCAATTTTCATGGGCCTCTGATATACTACAGGTTTATCATCATTCACTTCTTGCCAGGCATACTTGCTGATTGCCTCCCTGTGAGCGTATAGTCACCATTAGTCACTTCTGCACTGGACATCCTCCATCAGACACTTCTCCGATAGTTTTTATTCCAATAGGTGTTACTAGGCAAGACACCACTGGGTATGAGACTGTAGAAATTTTCTTTATTCCTAATTTGAGGATTTAGCAGAAGTCTGTGACTTCTCACGCGAAGAATTGTCTTGGAAGTGTTTTTTACTTTATTACTTCCAATATTTAGACCACAAAGGAAACATAGAAATTACATAGGTATACACCATTATTTTAAAGTCTGGGAAATTGTTCAGAGTGGTTAATTAACCCATCCCAGGTCACACAGGCATAACTTGGATTTGAACCCAGATTATTTCATAAATAATTAATCATTATTTTAACTATATTATAAAAAATTAAGAAAGAAACAACAACAAACAAAAAAACTGGAGTTTTATTATAGATTGCTCAGAAACAGGTATAAAGAAATAGTAACGTGAATGTTTAGTCAGGGAGCTTTGGCAAGTTTCTGCATTCTCCTACAGAGACAACTTGTACTGAATAGAACACTAGTTTTAAACAGCAGGGAAAACTGAACTTTAGTCCTACATGTGCTCTTGTGGTACTTGCAAGCTGTATAACCATGGACAAGTCCTTTATATTCTAAGGCTCAATTTCTTTATCTCTAAAGTAAGAATGATAACAAATGTCTCTTTTGTCTCTCAAAGCTCTCATAAATACAAGACATGTTAGTGTATGTAGTGTTTTGAAAACTTTAAGGTAGTATATTAAAGAATAATTGTTGTTGTTGTTATCTGTTTGATTCAATGTAGGGAAACCTTATAAAGGGAACCATAAAAACTACTTAAGATTGATAATAAATAAAATAAGAGGAGGAATCCTTGCCCAATACTGCACTCCCATCATCATCGTGGGTCCAAGAACTACTAGAAATATCTATAATCAGAAATAAGGTCATTACTTTTCCAGACTGATTTCACATTTGTCCTACCTCCTTATACGATATTTGTTTCAGGAAAAAACGGTCTTCTTTGTTTGCCAAATTCAGATGTCTATGTCCGACTTCTATAAATTTCCACAGATGAAAGGTGTAACTAAAAATATGGCTTCCAGGCTCTGTACTTCTACATCCACAATTTCCTTTAAAGATCACCTTTTCTATATATACTCAACTTCTATTTTTATCAAAAATTTTCCAAACTTTTCTTTATCTTAAGGCTATTCCATACACTTGGGCTGCTTAGGCCCCCCTTTATGAGTCACGTCAATATATTTCTAATCCCAAAGTATTCAGAGGCCAAATTAGTTTGGGAAATACTGAGCTAGATAATCTCTAAGGTCCTTTACAACTCTCAGAATCTATGAATCTAATAATGAATTCTTAAAGAAAGGATTTTTCCCTCATACATTCCCTTATCAAAACCTTTAGGTTTCTCTTCAGGAAAACAAATCAAATCTTGAACCACAGTATATCAGTACCGAAGTGGTATGCAATCTGTCAGTGCCCGCAGGTTGGAATAGTAATTCAGACTTTGTTTGACGAATGTGTCAGAAAACATATTTTATTGCAACACAGAGAAATACTGTTTAGAACTAATACAAACTGTTATTCATCAAGTAAGAAATTGCATTGTTTAAGGGGTGGTACTTAACTCTTTAAGGTACCTGAGGTACCATTTAATTCATTGTGGGTAATTGACAAGACCTCCTTAAGACACATAATGTAGTTTTCAAAACTAATAATAATTAAACTTACATGAATGTAGCACAAACTGTAAGATAGAAAGTCAGCAAATGCAAAGTCTTTCAGTCCTATTCTCCAGTTGCTTCCAGTTTGCTAAAAATTTCAACAAGAATATCAAATTCAATCAATGTTCAGCCAATCATCAAGCATTTATTAAATGACTACTATATCCCAGATATTTTGCTAAGTCCTAGGAATACAAATTAGCTAAAAACAGTCCCTTTTCTCAAGGAGACTACAATACATCACTTTTTATTTTATTCAAATTATAGCATATCATGTCTATTGCTTCATTTTAACCTTGAAACATAAAACCATATACAGTAAGGGAGGAATTGAATTTCAGAATCTCAGTGTCAGAAGGTAACTCATTGACTACTGTTTCAACCTAGAATTTAGTAAGAAATATCAGAGATGATATGTCATAGGGAAAAGTATCCTGGAATTGAAGTCAGGAGACTAACGTCTGAATGTTGCCTTGGGCCCTTCCTTTGTGGCACCATTCAAGGCATTTTTCCTCTCAGAAACTCAGTTTCTTTATCCCCAAAATGGAGAAAATATAACTTTGCTCTCTCCTGAGGCAGCCATACTATTTTTGGTTAGGGCTTATTTTTATGAAAAAAAATATATATTATTCATATAACTCTTAGAAATCCTAAGGAAATTTATCCCAATTCTCATAAGACATCTCCTAATACTGAGCAATTCTACACCCCCCTTCAAAGTTCTAGGGAACACTGCTGAAGGGTTGAGAAGTTTCTTACTGTAATACTATGCACTGAAACCTCCATTTCTGTGTGTTTTCAGTGATTGTGTAACATGGGAAATGCTGGCTCAGGACGACTCAGTATGGTATGCCCACATCAGAGAAAGTGCTGTATTCTATGAGCAAAGCAAAATTGAGACAGTTCAAAGGATGCACAGATTTAAGAGTATTCACCCCATTTGTTCACATGTACTATTTGTGCCTCACTTGTGGTAGAGCTTTTTGAGCTCATATTGGTCTGATCATCCACAATAGAACACATTGTGCCATGCGTTGCACAGTGTCCAGCACTTAGCATGATCCAGAGATGTGAATAAGAAATGACCAGGCCATCTGGGTAGTTCAAAGAAGAATGATGAACTACCTTTATTGATCCTCTGGACAAGGATTTTATAGAGACACAGAGACAAAGGAAGGGAACTCAAGTTTTCTTATCATTACCATAGTCTGTTGTATCCTGGAAGTAGCACAGAATAGATAGTTTGATAAGGATTTGTTATCTAGGAGACTAAAGTCTTAGGGTAAGACCTTTGATCTAGGCCTCAGGTACCTGCTAATGCAGCCACAGTCATAAATGATTACAATTGAGAGCAGACTTCAAATTTGAAGCACCATCCTCAAAAGACATCACGTTCAGAGCTAGCCACCCAAAGATACCTGAGTGCTGAATCAAATATATTGGCTCTCAATAACTAAAATCTTGGGGTATAGCCTATTTAACTCAGAATTCAAGTAACGTCCTCATAAGTGTAAACCATAACAAAGAACTCAGGAGCTAACTTGGCGAAAAGTCGCATCTCAGAGATTCTTGTTTTAAAGTCCACTATTAGGATTTAATATCTGAGTTCTGAGCCAGGCTTCTTTGGCTCCCCACAACACTGAAACTTGATTCTAGTATAGTGATGCTATTTTGATCCTCTTCAAGAATAAAATACATCAACCAACCAACCAACCCATCTAATGATTACAATCAGGTGCATTCAACCATTTAACCATTATTACTTAACATTTAAAAACTGATATTTTTGAGAAGATATAATTATTTCTACAAGGAATTTGTTGCCTATATCACTTGTAATGTGGCTTGGCTAATGATGAGGATTTTTTTCAGGATCTATAAAGCCAAGCACAAACAGCTTTCTAGAGGACTTCTCCTGTGAACAGCTTTTCAAGATTCTGATTACACAGTATAGTGAAAATTCTATTTATTCAATAAAAATCAGAGCAAAACATTCACAGAAATCAAGGTACAGCATTCATAATATTACAAAATTGTAAACTCATCACAGAAAATCAAAATACAGCATTCACAATGACATCACTAAGATAGCCACATACTGTTCACCACAGTGGTCACAAAGTTTTGAACAAAGTACATTCATTTAGTCACTCAATCATTTAGTAACTCAATCATTCAATCATCCATAAGGAGGCTTAAGGGACACAAAAGTCAAAGTTGTTCCCTCATGGGGCACACCAAGTTATAAATCAGTCACTTATTCAGTCATCATTCACTATTGAATCCTCAGAAAATACACAAGCCCTCCAACCCTGGGTCATTAGTAAATTACAATTTCTCAGTCAGTACACAGTATCCAAGTAAAAATCTTCTTTCAGCTTGACTCAGGGTGGTCTCACAGATTCCCTGGATCCCCTTCCATGGCCTCAGGTCCTACCTGGATTCACCAAACTATCACCTGGGTTCAAAGGCAGGCAGCTCCCAGGTCCTTGTCCAGCTCTCCATGCACTTCCTGTTCCATGCTGAAGCTCAGCGTCCAGTCCACCTAAAATTCTTTGAAGTCTCTGTTCCCGGGAAGTTAAGCCTTAAGAAAGGCACAAACAGTTCCATGCAAAGTAAGAGCATCACAGTCATGTTTTTTCATGCTGTGGCATCTCCAGCTGGCTCTTGGACATCCCAAGAAGCTCCCAGAAGCTCTGGATGGCCCTCAGACTCAGAAGCTCCTCAGCAGAAGCACCAGCTGGTTCACAGAATCAAAATCACTTTTTTCAGGTTCCAAAAATAAAATCATTCCCTCCAGCTGGGGGGCGGGGGGAGGATGGTTCTCTCCTCTTCAGCCTCCCAGTGGCAGCAGCTTCTGCCTTCAGGAAACTTGCTCCAAGAAAACCTATCTGATAAGGGACTTTTCCTTATATACACATGGCATCAGCTCTTTCCTGTTTCAGCCAACCCCTTCCTGTTACATCAGCAACAGGGGTTCATACCTTCTGTTTCTTTAATAGAAGCTTGATTAATTTCTAAGTGCTAAGTACCTCTTAGCTTAGCAATATAAAAGGAACTTCAGATTTCATTACTATTAAGGGACCTGGTTATTTCTTTTCCTATGTTTTAGTAAATTTAGGTATGAACTTTAGCTCCTACATTTCTGCCAATCATGATTCTGACTTTTCAAAGACAAAAACATTATTTTAATATGTTTTAATATTCTCCAATAGACATTCACTATTCACCATAAAAGAGGAAAAACCAAACAAACAAACAAAACAAAAACTAATAACAAATGTCTATATACATGGGTCACATTGCATCCTCAAGATAAGAGAATCCTTGTTTTCTTCCCTTCCAGACTATTACTGCTTGTCTCTCATACTTAATTGAAAGCTGACAAGAAACACTTTGACCAATTAGAGCCTTTTGAAGGTATTTTTTTTTTCAGTTAACAAGCACACTTTAATCAAACAAACATATATTACCTAGTTCAGGGGGAAAAGATCAGCATCCCCAACTTCAGAGTATAAAGACAGATCAAACAGACAGGCTTCCAAACTGTACAACCATTATCAATACCAAATCACAGTTACCAGAGAGGGAAGCATCAACATCTGGGTTTTCAAAGGGGGGGGGCTCTCAAAGTGAGCCCCCTGAAGGTATTTTTTTAACAAAGGCTTTATTAAATTCTGTTTTACAGCATTCATTTCGGCCAGATTTTGAGTTACATTTTTCCCCATGTCCCCCTACCCACTACCCTAGAATAGCAGTCCCACAAAATATCCCCTTATCCAATCTGCTCTCTCCCATATCTTCTCCCATACCTCGTTCAACTTTATCATTAGGGTTAGGTGAGTCACTATGCCCATATGCCTGAACATCTTATCTCCCAATTACATGTAAAATAGTATTAATAGTATCTATCTATCTATCTGTATATATGTATATATATATATATGAAACATTTAATTTTAAAACCTCAAATTTCAGATCTGTTCCCTTCCTCCCTTGTCACCCATTCCCTCTGGGAAGATAAGCAATTCAGTATGTGTTGTACATGTATAGCTATGCAAAACATTACCATAGTAGATATACTGTAAAAAGCCACTTATAACTCTCTCCCATCCATCCCAACCCCCACCTGGTCCATTCCCTACTTTGATCCTGTCCCTCTTCGATAATGGGTACAAGCAACATCCTCTCCCCGCAGAATGCTCTCCCCTCCATCATTTCCCCTTTCATCCCCCTTCCCCTTACTCTCCAGCAGGGTGAGATATCCCATTTAGTATGTATGTCATTCTCTCCCTGAGCCAGATTCAATGGGAATATGGTTTTGCCTTTTTGCCTTCCTGTTCTTCCCCTCCCCTACAGCCACTTCCCCTTGAGATAGTTTAACGTACCCTGTCTCTCCCCATCTCCTCTTGCCACTTCCCTATCTCACCTAATAACTTCACCCATTAAGTATCATCCCTTCTCACCAGATTCAACCTGTGCCCTTTTATCTATGTATAACTGTAAACATATATACACATTCACATATGTATTCATATACCCATATACCGTTCTTCTATTATTTTTATACTGAGAAAGATTTAATCAGTCACAGTTATTGTTTTTCCATGTAGGAATGTAAATACGTCAACTTTGATAAGTTCCTTTTGATTTCTTTTCCCTGATTAACTTCTCAGGCATCTCTTCCTTCTTCTGTCTGGATGTCAAATTTTCTCTTCATCTCTGTTTTTTTTTTTTTTTTCCTCAAGAATGCTTGAAAGTCCTCTATTCCACTGAATGACCATATTTTACCCTGAAGCAAGATACTCAGTTTTGCTAGGTAGGTGACCCTTGGCTTCAATCTCAGCTCTTTTGCCCTCTGGAATATCATATTCCATGACCTTCAATCCCTCAGTGTAGAAGCTGCCAGGTCCTGGGCTACTCTGATTGTGTTTCCACAATATTGAAATCCTTTCTTCCTGGCTGCTTGGAGTATTTTCTTCTTGATCTGGGGATTCTGGAACCTGGCTATAATATTCTTGGGAGTTTTCTTTTTGGGATCTTTTTCAGGAGGTGTTCTGTGGATTCTTTTAACCTACATTTTGCCCTCTGGGTCTAGAATATCAGGGCAATTTTCCTTGAGAATTTCTTGAAGGGTGATTTCTAGGTTCTTTCTTTCAGGTAGTCCAATAATTTTAAAATTATCTCTCCTGGATCTATTTTCCAGGTCAGTGTTTTTTGTTTTTTTTTTTTTCCCATGAGATATTTCACATTGCCTTCTACTCTTTCATTTGTTTGGATCTGTTTAACAGCATCTTGATTTCTCATAAAGTCACTAGCTTCCATTTGCTCCAGTCTAACTCTGAAGAATGAATCTCCTCTGTGAGCTTTTGAGATTCTTTTTCCACCCGCCAAATTTGGATTTTTAAGGCATTCTTCTCCTCATTGCCCTTTTGGGCCTCCTTTACCATTTGAGTCAGTCTATTTTTTAGGGTGTTATTTTCCTCAGTCAGGCTGTTGACTCTCATTTCATACTTTTCCTGCATCCCATCCTTCTCATTTCTCTTCCCAGTTTTTCCTCCACTTCTCTTATCTACTTCTTAAGGTCAAACTATGGCCTGTAACCCGCTTACATTTTCCTTTGGGGCTTTTGGAGCAAGATTTCTGACCTCACAGTCCTCCTCCTGTTCCCTGCTTTGATCCTCTTTGCCCTGAAAATAGGAGCCTAATGTTGCATTTTTCCATTTATTTTGTTTCCTTTGCCTAGGCATGTTATCACTCAATTACTTGACTTTGGGGCTTGTTGCCACAGTAGGACTCTGCCACCAGACAGGGGAGCTTCCATGCCCAATGTTGGGGTCTTAACAACTCCCGGTTCTGGCAAGTTGGATACCCACCCCAGACCTCTGCCCAGATTGCAATTCAGATCCAAGCAGGTTAAAACAAGAGCGATTAACCTCCAAGACTGATTGCTGGATCTCCCTACAGTCCACAGGCTAGGAGCTGTTGCTGCCATTGAAGCTGCAAAATGGCAAGTGTTTCCTCAGTGGTTTCTAGCCCCCAGGGGAGGAAGCCAACTCATTCCCCAAGTACTGGTCCCAAAGTCCATAGGGCACTAACGTCTTACTTTGTCCTAGGCATGTCTGTGTTGATAATTCTGGAATCGCCACAGCTGCTGGTGTTCTGGGGGTACCTCTGGGCGGCTGCTGGCCTGGCCACACTGGGGCTAAAACTGTGGCTCATGCAGACCTTGGCTTGGATCTCCACATGCTGGGCTATTGGATCCCAGAGTGCTGCACTGGCCCTTCTTGCAGGGCTGCTGGGCTGTCCTCAGTGGTCTTTCACCATCTCTGGGTCGTTTTGTGGGTGCTGGGGTTCTAGAAATTGTTCAGAGTCCCCTTCTACATAGTTTGGAAGTGGTGTGGGGCAGACCACCTTGGAAGTGCTGTTTCTACTCTGCCATCTTGGCCCCACCTGCCTGAAGGTATTCTTAATTCTGGCTTATCAATCAATTAAGAGGATCCTCTTCTTCATGTGATAAAATATTAAGGATTAATACCTGCCCATGTTCTCAAGTTAACATAAAGATGTGTTAGGCAGAGGTGTGTTTAGTATCTCCTAGATGTGTTATTTCATTGACTCAATTCCAATACATTTATTTATCTAATTTCATCCAATGACACAAATTAATTTGTTTCTCAAAACTTGCTTACATCAGTGATTGATAGATCCAACGGGTTTGGCTTGGAATTTTTAATGCCTATTTTGCACATTTGATTGGTTGCTTTTGTAATATTAAAATATACTTTATTTTATAAAAGTATCAAGGCATAAATGGTGTTGTTAGCTACATTAATTGGAGTTGGTTGCCCAAGGCATGTTTCTTGCATTTTTACATTGGAATAACTTTCCTTACATGGATTTTATGAAATGAGTACTTTTAGCCTGTAAATTACTGTGCAAGTTGTAGTCATTATTATTACTAATATGTTGGTTTTATCTTTGTGTTCATTATTGTTACTCATTTTATTTATTATTATTTCTATTTTTAATTTAACTAGAACTTTTGTGTACATAAAGGATTCTATTTGTTATATGTTAGTAATAAGAACTTTCTTATCATTAAAGAAAATAGCACTATTTTTAATCTTTAGGGACTCAGTGTATTCATAATTTAGTGCCTATATAGGAAAAATGATATGTGAATATATAATTTCAAAAATTATTTTCTGCTTGTAACTGGAATGTGCTCAAGTTGAGAAAACCCCCAAAATATATAACCAAGTAGAGAATTTGTTATTTAACCGAAATAAATTTTCATTAGGAAAAATGAGGGTAACCAGCAAGCAAATTCAAACTAAAATGATATACCTTGACTATCCTTCAAAAGCACTCCTATAGGGACTAAAATTTTAATAAGAAGTTATTATATTAAACTTTCTTCTTTGAAAAAAGCTCCTGAATTACATAGACATCTGATCATAATCATCTGTTAAAAAGATATGTCAAGGGAAACAGTGACCTCGAGAAAATGTAACATTTTAGGCAGAGCCGCTTTATTATCTAAAGAAAGCAGATTATGGCTACCATAGAGTAATGAATAATTAGGAGTGAAGAAGTAGTTAAAATGTCATTTGTACTCTTACAAATTACTTTAATTTTTTTTATTAAGTTTCACCTATATATGTAACTGACCAATGTCTTGCCTTTCACATAAGAGAAAAAAGGAGCATGTTATTTTCATAATAAATCTCTAATTTATAGAATTTTCCAGTAGAAGGATCAGGTTTCTACTTGTTTAATAACCTATGAGCACTTTGTTAAGAAAATGGAAAAACCCAAAAGAAAACCAGTGCCTAGTCAAATCTAATGTATACTTTACTTCCATTCATTCTATTTATTTTATTTTTAGAATATTTCTGACTTTTATTCCATGTTTATGATTAATTTAGATGCCATGCCTGAATAGAATTCACAGGTTACATAATATTAAATAAATATTAAATACAAAATTATTGAACAAAATCTTTTAGTTTTTAACTCTACTCAGTATAGACCAGTATCCAGTGTGATACTTTATTGGAACTAACTATATATTTATTTGGAACTAACTATAGTTTTAATTGTGTCTACATGATACTGTCCCCACCATCACCTCCCTGACAGTACCTTGGAAAAAAGAATAGATCACTGAATTAGCGTTTTCCCCCTTTATGATATATCCCTCCCCAAGTTTTACTTTTTCTTTAATTTTTATTAGAATACTTATTTTGAATATGTTTATATTGTTTAGGCACAGATTAGTGCATTCTTCAAATAAGTACAATACTTTTATGATTTTGGCTTGATTTCTTCTTGGCTGTATTTTTTTTTCTTGGCGGGATGGGGGTGTGGATAAGAAGTCTGGCTGTCATATTACATTATGCTCAATGAGAATTGATAGTAAAGGCAGAACTTTGCATATATGTCTGCTAAGTTCCATCCTTTTAAAGCTGTCAAGTTATTTCCAAACAGTAGTTGTGTCTTTATTAACTATTTCTTCCAGCTTTCTGGCATATGGAAAATTTTTAAATAATGTCTTTTGGTTTCCAAGGCATTGGCAAAAACTGTTGAATAGGTTAGGGCCAAGAACAAAAGCCAGAAACATGATGTAGAAAAGCTGCCTTCCCCTCATCCCTCTCCAAGTGATATACATTCATGTAACAATGAAATTTGGATGATGATCTATTAAACAGGGAACTTGATATCATATGTTTTAATTATTTTTTCCCAAAGAATATCAGCAATGGATTAATGAAAATGCCTTTATGAACATTATGTTTATAGTCTTCTCTTTAGGATTTCTATGATGCAACTTCTGCCCCGATTTCATCACTCTGTCCCTCATAATATATTTTCTACATAAATAAATATTTTTGAACATTTAATGATACAGATTCCATCTTCAATATCAATAAATTTAATTTAGTTACAGCATTTGACCTTGTAGCAGCAACCACCCCAGCATCTCCCGGGTGACTGCCAACACAGGTTCTTAGATCTGCTTTTCTAAAGGAAAGCAACTCAAAATGGGTTAATAAGCTTACTTTAATCAATCAAACATATATTGTTCACCTAGTTCAGGGGAAAAGGTCAGCACCCTGAACTTCAGAGAATACAAACAGAAGTTTCAACAGAAAATAACACAATAAAATAAACAGGGCTTCCAGCTGTCTGACCATTACATCCATACCAAATCACAGTTACCAGAGAGGGAAGCATCAACATCTGGGTTTTCAAAGCCAGGGGGCTCTCAACAACTGCCCAGAGACTCATGTGGTCAAATCACACTTCTCAAAGTGAGCCCCAAAGCAAAGCCTCACATCAGGGATTATATAGCCTTCTCCTAGGTCAGAGAATGTAACCACCCTCTTTCATCACTGCACAATCACACAGCACCAAAGTGTGGGCTTTCCTGAAAACCAAGCCTCCTGCCACAGGCTCCATGTGACCACATTCAGCCTATTAGGGGGATGAGTATATTTTCAAATCAAGGAAGGTTCTCAGAGTCTCTTAAGCCTATCAAAGGGCCTAGGGGCAGGGAAGATAATTAAATTTGTATTTCCATTACAGACCTTGAAATGACCTCATGAATTACAGGATTTGGAACAAGAAGTGAAAATAAGAATCACTTAATTCAATCCTGTCACTTCTCAGAGGAGGACTCAAGCCCAGAAAGAGTATGTCTTTCTCAAAGTCAGAGTTACTACTCATATTGATAACATAGCCAGGATTTGAATGTAGGCCATGTGACTCAAAATTTCCTGCTCCTTCTAGAACTCCATGCCTCCTTAGATTGAGATTTAAATTATGAATAGTGATGCCATTCATAAGATAAATAAATAAATATATACAGATAGATAGATAGATAGATAGATAGATAGATAGATAGATAGATAGATAGATATAGATAGATATGACAGGAATATATGGACTGTAGACAAGATGGAGAAAATAGGCCCATGATTATCTGTCTGAGAAGCTACTAAACTGCCAAGAATTGCTTTTTTGTATATGATTGCAGTCTTATTAGATATTTTTTCTCCTTTCTGATAGATTGTTTAAGTTTCTTTCCAGATCATCTGTGCTCTCACTATTGCTACTGATTTCCAACTTTTACAAAAATCTATTAATTGTTTATGGCTTTCTTAGTCTCTCATCCACCAAAACTTTTACTTCTGTTTCTGTGCTTTATTACTCCTTGACCTCCTTTTCAGTATGTGGTTTGGCACTGCAGTCCTTGATTCATTACTTTTCCATCAAAAGTTCTGCCTACAAATGGCACAGATATTCTCAAATCTACCAACCTTCCTCACCAACACCACCATAACCATCGAATTCATAAAGTATGGAATTTATTGATATTGTCCAAACCATATTAATATCAGTTATTATTCACTCTACCTTCAATGACTAGTTTTTAAAATTCACATTTGAACTAGTTTGATTGTGTTGTTCATGCTTAATTTTTAGCATTCACATAATAATACTTGCTATATAACTTTGATTCTTCAGAAGTCATTCTGGTGATATTTTTCTTGTTATATAATTTTCTTTAATGAGTTTGAAAATTTCATCTTAAGTGGAAAATGAAAAACTCAATATTTTCTGGTTTGGAAATAGAGTATTTAAACAGATGGTTTAAAAACATCTGTGACTCAAATGCACCTAAAAGTGAATCTCCAAAGATGTGAGTAAGATCAATGTTTCTGATTCATATTTCCCTGGTTGGGGAAACCTTACATCCTGAGAAAAATAATCCTCTATTCAAAATCTTTAATTTATATCCCTACTTTTGCTTATATAATAAAGTGCATGATTGGCATTGAAACACCTCCACAATACAGCCCCAACTTACCTTCAAACTTTTTTGGCCACACCTCCTCTATACATCTATTTCCTGCTTTCCCTAAATGTTTTGGTTTCCTGTACTTTTTTCTCATTCCAGAACTAACACACCTTCACCACAATCTTACTCTAAATTTTTCTTCAGTAAAGACTATGTGGGAAATTGTGGGGTTATATCATTTTTATAAGCAAAATGTATGGATACTACTAGTTCTGTGGCAAGGTAACTAAATATTTCCACTTAAGTGTATTTAGAATTTTATTATATGTCACAGTCAATAAAAGAGAGATAGACACAGAGCCAGAGAAAGAGACAGAGTCATAGATAGCTGCCTCAATGAAATCATTTATAAAATTCTTAGATCAGATATACAGAACAACCATAAAAGCAATTACTCATTCTGAAGAGGGCTGAAATTAAATAGTTGACTTTGAAAACCGATACCATCAGAATATGACCTCCTTTACAAAAGGAGTGAGTTTTTTCCTGTTTTTGCATTCCCAGTGTTTAGCATAGGGCCCATCATATTGCAAGCACTTAACAGTTGTATATTAATTTAATAATAATTCATTTATGCATGATCTGTCTCAGAATAGTATTTTCTTCACTAATCAACATTTAACTTTTTTAACCTCAGTATACATATTAATGACATTTACTTAAAAGTCTAGAAAGCAACCTTATCTTCAAAGAGGCAGAGATAACAACAGGATTGTTACAATGCTAAATTTGATTATAAAATATAGGAAAAGTATAATGGAGATAACCCAGATGATTTTTTAAATTGTTTTTGTTACACGGTTTTTTTACCTCCACCTCGTACCTTGAAAGTTATTTACTTTCAATGTGAGGTCACACATCTAACTTCTACAGAGACCATTTAAATATACTCACATTATAAAGGTGAAGGAGGCTCTAAAGAATATTTTATTTGACCACTCTCATTCTACAGTAGAGGTAGAGTGAGACCCATAGAGTTTAGGAGAAATGACCAAAGTCCCAAAGTGAGTTAGTGCCAGAATTAGAAACCAGGATTTCCTGAATACAAGGATTTGTTTCATGATAAATTCTATGTTTTTACAGATACCCCAGAGATTTTAAATGTCCTTTATACCTTATACAAACATTTTATTTAATGAAAAACTAAACAAATTAAATACTTGGAATATATATCCTTTAAGGGTAAGGACTGTCTTCGTGTGTAATGAAAATGTCTTTTAACAATTGGGATGAAGTTGGAAAACATAAAAAACCAGAACCACAAATGATAAGGATGTCATAGCAATATCAATACACAATTCCCATAAAGTACTTGAAATTGGAAGATTTTTTTTTATATCTTCACCACCAGCATTCAAAAGGATAGTTTTACTTATTTTGAGAAAATTAACAGCTGTGTACTTGCTCTTAGAACTTTTTATTTATGCCTTTAAATATAACTATTTTGCATGTGTGCTTAAAAATGCATCAGCACAACTATAGTGGAACTTCAGATTGTTCTAAAGATAGCATAAAAGAAGTAGATGGCATATACGATTTATATTGATTTTCTAATGTGTTCTGATGATTAAAAAGAGAGTTTGGTCTATTTTTTCACTTTCAAACTATTCAACAAACACTTAAGTATTGTTTTATGTGATCACTGTTCTAAGCACTTTAGAGAGAAAAATTAAAAAGAAAAGTCACAATTCCTGTCCTCAAAAGGTTTACATACAACATAAGCTTTAGCAGTCATAAACTTTGTATTTGCATTTCTTATGTTACTCTGGACATGTTCTCTGGAGTTCAGGCTTGTTATAGTTTGTCTCAGGATTCTAGGACACTCTGGTATTTAAATTTCTTTTCTCTGCCATCAACTTGAGTCTTTATCAGCTGTGTTTTTCTCCCCTTTTTAGTTGTCCCATGACTAGAATCCTTAGTTCCAAATGACTACTTAATAGTCACTCAATAATTCAGTAAATATTGATTAAACGCTTACTATATTTTGGACACTATGTTAAATAATAGTGGTAAAAATTCAAATAGAAATAAAGACAGTTCTTGCCCTTGAGAAACTTACAGTCTTATGGGGTAAGACAGCACACAAAAGGAAACTAAAAAGGCAGGAGTGGGGAAATGCCAGAGAGTTGTATGTTCGAGAGTTCCAGAGAAGTCCAAAAGCAGTGTGAATGTCTAAGTAATGGAAATGGGAAGGAAAAATGATGAGGTCCCTCTTTAAATAGAGACTCTTGAGCTCATAACTGTGTCCTCCAGTCATATGGTCCAATCAGAGGAGAGCATATGAATGAGCTATGATTAACAAATAGATTATATAAATTAGTTATAACATAAGGAGAATTTCCAATGTTGAGATGCCTCAGGAAGGAAGGCATTTTAGAGAACTCCAGAGAAGAGCAAAATCATTGTATCTATGGGAAACATTGGGTAGATTTTACTAAGGAATGTTTTCATGAAAGATTCAGTCAGGCCAAAATATAAACATTTTCCCCAAATACGAGACATGTCAAGCATATTTCTATAAAATTCACTTCTAAATTGGATTAAAAGTAATTGAGAAACATTTGACTGAATAAAAAAGACAATAAAATCAAGATAATAATGATTTGTAGTTTCCTGAGTCAATAATGTTACCTTAGGGGATCCTTTTTGGTTTGACACCACTACCTTACCCCACCTCTGCTTGGAGGCAGGTGATGGTGAGAATTAAACTCAAAATTTACCTCACTTTCTACCTAGCATTGCAGCTGCAAAGACTATATCCAGAGGAAGCATAACAGCTATGTGGATCCTTCTTGGTTGGATTCATTTATGCCCTTCTTAAAGATTTTTTCTGATCATTATGACATTCTCCAAACCTTTCAAAACTACCAAAATTGTTGATTACTCTCACTACTTCCAGAACAGCGCAGTCACTAAAATCTTACAGTGGTGAATGAGGCACAGTAAACAATGAAGGTGGCAACCTTTTAAAATATTTCCATAACCAATTGGAGGGCCTTCTTCATCTAGTGGTTAGCCAACAAATTGTTCAAGGAATTGAAGCACAAGGAGCTTCCTTTACACATCATAATTCTTTTGGAAACCATTTCTCCAGCATTTCCCTTAGGTATGGTGGCCATCTTAAGTAGCTGATGGAGTTAGCATATTTGCGACACACTCCCTGATAGATAATCATCTCCCTGAGGTCAGGGTGTTTTTTTTTTTTTTTTTTCTCCTTGTAGGAACAGTATCAAGCGCAATTCTTTACTCATCATTGTTGATCAATGAATTGATTAACCTGATACTATTCAGCAGGATAGATGAGAAGTTATTTGAAGCCTATGAAATTCTTAATGATTTTGATCTTAACCCATTGAAAATACTGGAGAGGGAGGCTAGGTGGCGCAGTGAGTAAAGCATCAGCCCTGGAGTCAGAAGGTCCTGAGTTTGGATCCGACCTCAGATACATAATGCACAAACAAACAAAAACCTAGCCGTGTGACCTTGGGCAAGTTACTTAACCCCAATTGCCCTCCAAAAAAGCAAAAAAAAAAAATACTGGAGAAATGACAAGCTTTCTATGACCCTCAGACAAGGGAAAACTCTGAGCAGTCTCACTCTATTTAATCTTACTCATCAGTCTAGGAGGTGAATTTAACCAATTGGAATCAGATCTAAGTCCACAGTCACTGGCAAAATAAGACCTATTCCCTTAACTCATGCTCTTTCATTAACTACTAACTGACATAATAGAGTTGTCTTTCCTAGAATAGAAAGAACATGCACTATGTAGAGTGATATAAAATGTTGTGTATAGTAGCTTATTTAGCTTAGGAACAATACAAACTTAAAAGATAATATATATTGAGCAACTACCTGAAGTTATAATCTCCCAAACTCAAGTATCAAGAGCACATAGTATGCTATGAGCAAAGGAGTGCAAAGGAAAACATACTTTTATATGCATACTTTCATGTGGCCATTTATCCTCTAAGCAGGCAAAAAAAAAAAAAAGAAAGCACAAAAAAATCCAAGGTGATTTTGGTTTATGTTATCTAATAGGGCTTGTCCTAGAGAAATTCTGTGCCTGAGTCTTAACTGTCCTCCAAGGCACACAGCATGGATCCAGAATCAAGTATAAATGCAAGATCCAAAAAGCTCATGGTTGCTGTCAGGGATCCTTAGCTATGCTTACTCTTAGTTACCTCATTGACAAGCACAGGCTATTTGTTAAAATTATACTTTATCCATCCCCGCTTAACACATTATCTGATTGGTCTTAGCATTCTTTATTACCATTAAGTCCTTCAGTTCAAGTTTAAGTGGTAAAGAGGTATGCGCCTCCATTTTATTTCCTTTAGTCCCTTGCATCTTGCTTAAATGTCATAGATGCTACTTGTATACTCCTCTCATTGTACTTTTAATAGTCAAAGGCCCAATAAATTAACATTGGAAGAGGGTCTGTTGGAGGAAGTGGGGTCCTTCTTCACCTACGCATTTAAGTAGGATACAAAGCAGAATGTTATAGGAACAGATAAGAGATACAGTAATAGTGCTACAACAAAATTTGATGAAGGAAAGAAAACTTTCTTCTGGGTATGGGACAGAGACTTAGGTGAACATGTGGCAATATGATGAATGTTGCTTAATGAGAAACATGGAAATCATGAACAAGAGTGGTAAATAATAATGTATTTACTGACCACTGGTCACTTTCTTCTATTAGGACTGAAGAGCTGGCTTTAACAAGAGCATGGAAAGTAGCCAATCATTTCATAACTTTCCTCTGAATATAATTCTAGATAGCATATGATCTATGCTTTGCTCCTTACTGCTAACTGTCTTACTTTTCAGATAGATAGTTATTTTAATCTAGAGTTTGAATGCAGGGTTTTTTTTTTCATTTTTTTTTTAAAGCAACTGGGGTTAAGTAACTTGCTCAAGGTTACACGGCTAGTCATTATTTATGTGTGGGTGCTCATTTTCTGAGGCCGGATTTGATCTCGGGTCATCCCAACTCCGAGGCTGGCGTTCTTACTGTGCCACCTAGCCGCCCCTTTTAGCGCAATTGGGGTTAAGTAACTTGCCCAAGGTCACATGGCTAGGTTTTTGTTTGTGTGGGTTAAGTGTCTGAGGCCGGATCTGAATTCAGGTCCTTCTGACTCCAGGGCCGGCGCTCTACTCACTGCTCCACCTAGCCACCCCTTTTTCATTCTTTAAAGTGGTTTATTGACAGCTTCACATGCTACTTGCTATTGATAGCATCTAACTTACTTCAAGTATTTTTGGTTTCTGTATTCCTTAATTGTATAAAGAGAGATTCTAATAGAAAAAGCCAGTGAGTAGCTAAGAATTCTAAAATTAAATTGAGCAGGACAGAGCTCTGTCAAACCTCAAACCAAAACATTAGGGTTTTCCCTAAGTGAGGATCGGCATTTTAGAATGCCATCTAATACTTTTTTGGTCCTAAAGTCTTCCCCTCTCCACAAACCTGACAGGTAAACTATCCCATGCTTTCCCAAATTGCTTACAGTATCATCCTTTATACCTAGATCATGCACCCATTTAGACTTGATTTTGGTATATTGTGTTAGATAATGGTCTATGCCCAAATTCTGCCATACTGTATTCTAGTTTTCCCACCAGGTTTTGTCAAATAGTGCATTCTTATCCCAAAACCTGGGGTCTTTGGGTTTATCAAATACTTGTTTATTTTAAGCTTAGATTTATCATGTTCAGAAAGGGGAAGATTAAGGTCCCCAACTAGTATAGTTTTGCTATCTATTTCTTCCTTTAATTCCTTTAACTTCTCCTCTAGGAATTTGGATGCTATACCACTTGGAGCATATATATTAAGTAATGATATTGCTTCACTTTAGATGGTGCCTTTTAGCAGGATATAGTCTCCTTCCTTATCCCTTTTAATTGGATCTATTTTTTCTTTTGCTTTATCTGAGATAAGTATTGCTACCCCTGCTTTTTTTTTACATTAGCTGAGGCAGAAAAATTCTACTCCAAACGTTTACCTTTACACTGTGGGTATCCCTTTTTTTTTCTTTGTTTTTTTTTTTTTGAAGCCAAAATTGTAATGTTTATTGTGTGTTTCTTGTAGACAGCATGTTGTAGGATTATGGTTTTTAATCAATTCTGCTATCTGCCTCTGTTTTACGGGAGAGTTCATCCCATTCACATTCACAGTAATGATGACTATCTGTCTCTTCCCCTCCATCCTATTCCCTCCCCTCTTTATGTTTCTCTTTCTTCCTTCTGCCTTCCCCTCCTTGAAGTTTTCCCTTTTGACAGCCCCCTCCCTCAGTGTTCCAAACCAGTGACCCCCCTTCTTTGCCTACCCTCTCCAATCACTACTCTTTCCCTCCCCTCTAACCCCCCTTTAGTCTCCTCCTTTTTAACCTCCCCCTTATCCTCCCACAATCTATAAGACACAATAAAGTTTTATACTTATCAGAGTAAGTTACTCTCCATTTGACTCCAAACCAATGAGAGTAAATTTCAAACAGTGCTCCTCTCCCTCCCTCCTTTTCCTCTATTTAATGAATTTATGTGTCTATTCATATTAGAATCTTAAACTTCACTGATTGAGTTGATCCCTCTTTGAATTAGAACCAGTGAGAATAGTGGTTAAATGATGTTCCTATCCCTCTTTCTTTCCTCTCTACTATAGTGTGTTTTAATGCATCTTTGAATGGCATGTTTTACCTTTTCCTATCTCATCCTTTCCTTTTATCCCATTACAATCCCTTTCATCCCCTTAATAGTTTTTTTTTTTAAATCTTCAGGTTAGTGCATTCATACCCACCCCCTCTATCTAAGTATAACCTTTTTGAATGTCATGATAATCATAAAAATTTCAATATTGACAGCTTTCGGCTCCTCATATAGGGATGTGAACATGTTGCTCTTGTTGCATCCCAAATAATGAGCATGGGTGTATGAGTGTGGGTGTATGCAAGTATGTATGTGTCAGTTTGTGTTTGAGTCTTGTAATTGGAGATCAAATTTTCCATTAAGCTCTGGCTTTTTCATCAGGAATGTCTGGAAGTCCCTTATTTCATTAAACGTCCATCTCCTGGCCTGACAGATTATGCTCAGTTTTGCTGGGTAGTTAATCCTTGGTGTAGTGCTAGCTGTCTTGCCCTACAAAATATCAAATTCCAATCCTTCCCATCTTTTAATGTAAAAGCTTCTATGTCCTGTGTGATCCTAACTGTAGTTCCAAGATATTTGAATTGTTTCTTTTTGGCTGCTTGCAGAATTTTTTCCTCAATCTTGTAATTCTGGAATTTTGCTACTATATTTCTTAGAGTTTTCAATTTGGGACCTCTTTCTGGAGGAGTCTGATGAATTCTTTCGATAATTATTTTATCTTCTGATTCCAGGACTTTAGGACAGTTTTCTTTGACGATCTCTTGGAGGATGTTGTCTAGGCTGCTTTTTTCATCATGGCTTTCTGGTAGACCAGTGATTCTTAAGTTATCTCTCCTGGATCTGTTCTCTAGGTCAGTTGTTTTTCCAGTGAGATATTTTACATTTTCTTCCAATTTTTCAGTCTTCATTTGTTTGATTGACTCTTGGTGCGTCATACAGTTCTGAGTTTCAATTTGATTGAGTCTAATTTTTAGCAAATTATACTCTTCAGTTAGTTTTTGAAGGTCCTTTTTTAGGAAGGCATTTTCTCCTTAACTTCACTAATTTTACTTTTTAAGGATTTGTTTTCTTCACTGAGACTTTTTTCCAAGTTGGTCACTGCCTCCCTGATTTGGTCTTTAAAATTTTTCTTAAGCTCCTCCAAAGAATGCTCTTTGGGCTTGAGACCAGTTTGTATTTCCTTCTGTGGTCGCAGGTGTGGGTAAAGAGTCCAAATTGTCCTGTGTATTTGGTTGTTCTTGACCTACATAGTAAGCTCAGATCAATTTTCTTGCCTTCCCCTTCTCCTTCTCAGCTTCCTTCCTTCACATTATGATTTCCTATTCCTTAATTTCTCAGGCTGTGTGCTAAGGGCTTGATTGTTGACTTTGAATGTTGTAGCCTCTGGGTGTCTAGTTTGTGGCTAAGGCAGGAATCTCAGAGAGGAATGTAGATGTACTGAGAAGTGTGTGGAGGAGAGATGGTTTGGCCACTTCAGATTTCTGCCTCTATACCCCTGGTGTATAGCTCAGGCAGGCTTTTATAGGTCAGGTGAGGTGGGGCTCATTGGGATCCATCCCTCTCTTCAGCCTCCTGGCTGTCTCAGTTACACCCCTTCTTGGAGACTCCCAAGCCTGAGGCTATTTCCACTAATTTTGGATTTTAATCTGGGTGGGAGACTTATCTCTGGGTTTCTACTTCATGAAGGAGGAATGGGAGGATTGGAGCAGCTAGAATTGACTTTGCCATTCTAGCACCAGTATTATAAAGGCAGGCAATTTCTAAACTTCCAGGCTGGGGGCCAATAGCTGTGGGAGAAGCTGCTGTCTCTGCTGGGGGCCGGAATCTTCTACCTTGCTCCAATGATTCCTCCTATCCCTACTGAGATGACAGGGACATGACTGCAATCCGTACTTGATAAGTATGCAGGCTGGGCCTCCTTCTCTTGCTGGTATAGTATGCTTGTCTGCTCTTAAGTCTAAGCTGTGGAGACCCATCGTGCTGTGCGCCCCCCCTGGCCAGAGGCACCGGGCTCGTTCCTGGGCTGGATTCTGCCACACTCCATCTCCAAGTGGATTTTGTCCTCCAGAATCCATTCAAATTCACGTTTTAAAGTGTAATGATGGGATTCACGGAGGGGCTTAGAGGAGTTACTCCTTCCTTTCCACCATCTTGTCTCCACCCCTCATATCTTTCTTCTTCTGCCTTTTCCCCTGTTCTCTGCTGGGGTAGCTCAAAAGGTGACTATCATGCAGGAACCATCCATTTTGAAGGAGAAATAGGAATGTGGTTGTACATGTGGATATTGTTCACAAAATCCTAAATTGGGACCAGAGCAATAAGTAACTTTCAGTATTTTCTTACATATCCAGACCTTCTTTATCTAAGCCCTTCAAGTTTGGAGGAAAAATAAACTTTTTAATGAATGTTTTCTTCTAGGAATAGAATGGAATATTGCTAAATACAATTTATACAATACTTTTAAAAGCACACATTTCAAACAACATATTCACTGAAGTATTCACTTCATACCCTCATAGTTATTATGGGGAGATAAAAATGAACAAGACTAATTTTGTGTCATCAAAAGCTCCAACTTATGAAATATAAATACCACATATTGAGCAATATAAGAAGAATTAACATATCAACTATGCAGTCATGTTAAAAATAGCCACAAAGTGATTTGTGTGCATTAAATCATTGTCATTGGTCATGCAATTGTTATTTTGATTATAGAGTGCTTGATGGAATAAAAACCCATCACTGACAGCAAGTCAGTAAGCTAAGAAGCAACTGGTATATTTTTATAGACCTTGAAGGTTTATAATGTACTTCCCTTCCTTAATAATGGCTTAAAGTAGAGTGGGCATATAGAAAAAAGAAAAGGACAAGACAGGATAGACAAGCTTCCTTTAAAGAGTAATTATGACTTGAAGAAAATAATTATTGTTGAGCAACAGCAAGTTACATGACATTTTACTTTGATTTCCATGCAGGTAGGAAAGAATTCATGAGGGTGGAATTATGGGACATGGATGTTTGAAGCAAAATGTTGTGGTGCAGGTTTGGTACACAGAAGCAAAGAGATCAGATTTCCAGTTAATTTATGTTCAGTCCACTCAAATAACAGTACTATTGTGACATGGAGGCAAACTGGGAAACTTTCCTGCATTGGTATGGTTTAAAGAATATGGAAATTATCTGCTATCCAAAATGATCTCTTATCCATCCTTGATACATCACCTGGAATTCCTTAAATCCTTTACTAAGTAATTATATAATTATCTATAGTAATGCATTAGTTAAAATGTTATCAAATAATGAACTCAGACAGAGAAAAGAGCCTCTTAGATGCCAGTCCCCTCATTTTATAGATGAGGAAACTAAGATTAGGAGGAATTAAGGGAATCATGCAGAGTCACACAAAATGTTTATGTCTGAGGAATGATTTAAACGCAGTTCATCTTGATTAGTTTTCAGAACTGAGACACTTACTTAAGAGTTTATGTGTTTAACTTATGATTTCTTTCTTCTCAACATCACTTAGAGAAGAGTAGATCCCATAAGTTATGAAACCAAGCAGAAAAGAACATATACATGTTACTTGAATAGGTAGGAAAGAACTGATCTGTTTGTCCTCTTGTGCTGGTCAATAAACAGTAAAAGTTCTGGTTAAAAACATTAAGCACCCGAGAGTGAGAGAGGGAAATATACAAAAAAATATCAGGACTGAGTAGTGGAACTAGTTTTATGTATATTACTGTCCCATCAATATTCATTATCAAAATGCTGGATTTATAAGATATTTGCAACAAATTTTATATTAATTTACTTGTTGACTATAATCATATTATTTATGAATCTCAGCAAAGTGTATTTTAATCAGTATCATCCCAGGGCTATCAGAAAGATGGAAAAACATAGTCCATTAAATTATCTTCTTGGATTTTTTCTTGGTGCATATTTATGAGTATATATATATATATTAAAAACTACAAATAGTAAAATTATATTTATCCAAAAATGGTAAGAGTAAGAGAGGGAAGTTGAAGTTTTTTTTTTTCCTGTTTTGATAATTGCAAGAAAAATAACATGAGAGAACAATTTTTGTATTAAGGAACATTCAGTAAATACCTGTACTTTCATTTTATACTTAAATTATATGTGATTAGAAATGTCATGCTTTCCACCTTTTTTTTTACCAGTGGAGAAAATTTTCAAGGCAAAGTTAACAAAAATTCCAAAATTAAAAGAGTTTTTAGGTGGATTCATGTATTGATATCTTCTTTAAATGAAATTCCTGTAATTATTAGGAATCGTTTTCTAAAGTTATGAGAGAGACATATAACTATCAAGTACTCTGTTTATTCACACTAGATAACTGTGACTTCTGGGGAAGCATGGTTTCTGAATTTAAGAATTGGGCTCCCTGATCACTACTTGTACAAAGGCCTATTTCTGCACTTATATAACATTATGTATTTCATGGCATTTTACTTTCACTTTCCTTCTATTGTTGTTAACCATTTATATGTTCTACAAATCTTCAAACTCCTTGCAGTCAGTGATGTTTTTTAATCGAGACAAGATGCGGGGAAGGACTGTTGACTTTTGAGTTGAAAGATCTGAGTACGAAATGTTGAACTCACTATTTGCTAGCTATAGTGATTTAGAGAGTCACGTAATATTTGTGAGCCTAGATTCCCTCTTCTATAGAATAAAAATAGCAATGTGTACAATATAATTCACAAGAATTCATGGTGGATATGTTAAATAATATATAGGATATTGGTCTTATTTTATATTTTAAGTGATTATCATTTCTTCCAATATCCTCTAAAATTAATCTGTTACATTTTATAAATTCTCAGCAATGCTTTGTTGAATAAATAAATAGCCCATGGGGTATAAATGTAAAAGGAAAACTTATGAAAAGAAGACAATTAAATAGAGACTTCTAAACAAAAGAGAGAATGAAAAAAAAATCAACTGGCTTTTTTAGATCACTTTAATATTATTTAAACATATGCAGCTATACACATTAATATTTGTTGGTAGTGGCATACCCCATATGCTAATGAAATTACCTCTCAGTTACTTCAGGGTTTTTTTGGATATAATAACTTCGCTAATTTCTATGCATTTTTCCCATCTCTAAACTTAGTAAATCATGCACTCTTTGCTGTGAATGACTTGAGGAACAGGTATTAATAAAGTTGTAAGAATCTGAAAACAGATTCATTAGGAGTACTAGGAACACCTTAAATATAATGATTATTTCTTCATTCATATAGCAGAGCTACAGGCATTGCTTGCCCTATAATAAAACTGTAAGTATATCTTACCTGGGAAGAACATTCAAAGTTCTGGCATCACTCAGTTTTCTAAAGCATATTTTTTTCAGATCAGAGGTCTTATAAATATATGTATAAAAATGCAGATAGAAAATACCCTTAAGCTATTTAAAGACATTCCTCTATAGTTCTACCATAAGAGCTTTTTTAGAGCACATTAAAGTCAAGGTAAGGTTAATGAAATGGGTTACATGCTACAAAATAATGGTTTCAATGTCAGCAAAGGTTTTACCTGCAGTAAAGACAGATACAATTCTCTTTTCAGAGAAACCTTGTCAGGAGTGGTTAAAAGGCCAAACACACACACACACACACACACACACACACACACAATTAATATATGTCGTGTACTGTGCTATGATTTTTACAATTATTATGTTATTTGATCTTTAAAACAACAACCCTAAGAGTGAAGTACTATTATTATCCCCATTTTACACATGAAGTAACTAACTAATAAGAATCTGAGTCTGTACCTGAACTAGGTAGTTCTGACTCCAGGCCCAGAGCTCTATACAATGTACCATCTAGAATAGATATAGATGATATAGATATAGATGTACGTACATAGACATATGCATATGTGTGTGCAGATAAATACACACATTTGTGTTACATTTACATATAATGCATATATGCTTATGTTTATAAGAACACGCATATAAAGATACATGTATATGAACAGACACTTTATAATAATAAATGTTTAGAGATAATTTGGCAAAATCACTTCTAGATTTCATTATTAAAGGTAGTTGAAGTCTTTTTTATGTTCTTTAAAAGTTTTTGTTATTCAGAATTAGACAAGCACAAAATGTTATGAAAATTTCCATACAAAAAGAATATGCTATTCAGAAATTAGGTCTGAAACTGTCACTGATCTGTGTTGTCTTCTGAATCTTCTGAACTTGTGTGTGTGTGTGTGTGTGTGTGTGTGTGTGTGTGTGTGTGTGTGTGTGTGTTTATTTCTTTCATTGATGCCTTTTGGTTCTCTTTTTGGACATTACTATGACAAGCCCTTTGCTCCCCTACAAATCTCTTCACTCAACCCTATCGCTCTCCCCATAAAACAAACAATCAAATAAACAAACACCTCACTTGCTATAATTTATCATAGTGAATCAAATTAATTTGGATTTTCCATATTTAAATATGTATATCTTATTCATCACCTCTTACATTTATCAGAGTTTCTAAATCTTAAAAAAGTTGTTCTTTAGATTGTTGTAGTAATTGTACATATTGTTCTCCTGGTTCTACCCACCTATTTCTTTATCATTTTAGTCTAAATTTCCAGGTTTCTTCAAATTGGCTCTGTTGTCATTTGTTTGAGTACGAAAATAATACACTATATTCAGATGCTATAATTGTTTTCAGTGATTCTCCAATTGATGGGTAAACATCCAGTTTCTTGCTTTGTTCCAAAAAATTATGCTCTAAATATCTTTTGCACATTTTGTGCCCTTGTCTCATTCTTTCTTCCAAATGAAATAGCATGCTTTATAGTCAAAGAATATGCACAATTAGGTTGCTTTTGGGATATGATTCCATATCCTTTCTCAAAAGAGTTGAATATAGATCTTCAATTAATGCATTATAATGTTTCCTTTTACATACTCTGCATCAATTGCTATTTTTCTTTCATTGTTTTGTGTTCATGTTTGATAATATTATAATATGAAGTAGAATCTCAGAAAAAAGTAAAGTATACCTAATTAAAAGGGATAAAAAAGGAAAATAATTCCTGTTAAATAGATCTTAACTTTTAAAGTTAATGAAACTAAAATTACAACACTTACAGAAAGAATCCATAAACAATGAAGTAATATCAACACTAAATATATATGCAACTAATGGTACAGCATCCACATTCCTAGAGGAGATGTTAAATATATTACAAGGAAAAATACACAGCAAAACTGTACTGGAAAGTGTAATGGCAAGCAAAGAAGTGCTTACCACATCATTTCAGTTCAAGTGTCTTTGAGCCTTGCCTGTGACATGAAGTCTTTGTTAAGAAAGCCAACCAGGGTGGGGGGGGAGAGTCAAGATGGCAGAGTAGAAATAGCTCTTCCACATAGCTCTTGCTCCCACCACATCCAAATTTATATAAAAGGGGACTCTGAAAAACCTCTGGAGATCTAGAACCCAAAAAATGACTCAGAGAAACTGACCCCCCAGTGAGGACACCCCAGCAGCCTGGCATGGAGTGGCCAGCACAGTACTCTGGGAACCGCACCCAGACACCAGTGAGTAAAATGTTTGAGCCCCAGGGCAGCCAGACTAGCAAACAGCTGGAGGGACCAGAGAACACCAGCAGCTGTGGCGTTTCCAGAATTGCCAACACATAGATGCCAACTACAAAGTGAGAGGTTAGTAGAGTATGGACTTTGGGACTCATTAGTGGGGAGATTACATCAGCCATTTTCCCTGGGGACAAGAAGCCGCTGAGATGCTTCATCCAGAACGCATAAACACTGGGCAACTTCATTTCCTGGCCTGAAAACTGTAGGGGGATCTGGCAATCAGTCTGGGGGTAATGGCTCTTGCTTTACCCTTCTTAGATCTGGATTGCAGTCTGGGGTGGAGGTCTTGGTGCGTGTGACCAGCTTGCTAGAGTGTGTGGAGTATTCAGAGAGGAAACCCAACTAATAACTCAGGCAGTTGGGAAAATCCCAGCGTTTGGGACGGAAGCTCCCCTGGCTGGTAGAAGAGTCCCCCTGTGGCAACAAGCGCAAAAGTCATGTAATTGAGTGGCAACATGCCTAAGCAAAGGAAATAAAATAAACAGAAAAATTCAACATTAGACTCCTATTTGGGGGACAAAGAAGATCAAAGCATGGAACAGGAGGAGGACTGGGAGGTCACAACTCCTGCACCCAAAGCCCCAAATGAAAATATGAGCTGTTTACAAGCCACAGAGGGCCTTAAATAAGAGAAATAGAGGAAAAATTGGGAAGAGAATTGAGAAAGATGCAAGAAAATTATGAAATGAGACTCAACAGCCTGACTGAGGAAAATAACACCTTAAAAATAGACTAACTCAAATGGCAAAAGAGTTTCAAAAAGGCAATGAGGAGAAGAATGTCTTAAAAAAATGAATTTGCCAGATGGAAAAAAGAATCTCAAAAGCACACTGAGGAGAATCATTCCTTCACAATTAGACTGGAGTAAATGGAAGCTTGTGACTCTAGGAGAAATCAAGATGCTGTTAAGCAGATTCAAACAAATAAAATAAGAGATGGCAATGTGAAATATCTTATGGGAAAAACAACTGACCTGGAAAATAGATCCAGGAGAAATAATTTTAAAATTATTGGACTACCTGAAAGCCATGATCAAAGAAATAAACTAGAAATCATCCTACAAGAAATTCTCCATGAAAATTGTAATGATGTATTAGAACCAGAGGGCAAAAGAGAGGATGAAAGAATCCACCAATCATGTCCTGCAAATGATCCCAAAAAGAAAACTCCTAGTAATATTATAGCCAGGTTCCAGAAATCCCAGATCAAGGAGAAAATATTATAAGCAGCCAGGAAGAAACAATTTGAATACTGCTGAAATACAATCAGGATAACACAGTATCTGGCAGCTTCCACACTGAGGGATCAAAGGACTTAGAATATGATATTCTGGAGAGAAAAGGAGCTGGGATTAAAACCAAGAATCACCTACCCAGAAAAACTGAGTATCACGTTTTGGGGAGAATATGGTCATTCAGTGTAATAGAGGACTTTCAAGCATTCTTTTTTCCCGTAAATCCCAAATGCTTTATTAAATACTGGTTTATATGATGCATTTCTGCCAGATATTGAGTTACAACATTATTCCTCATTTTTCCCTACCCACCACCCCAGAATAGCAATCTGTATTAACAATGCAATATTCACAATTCAATAGGCTTATGTGGTTATTAATCACAAAATATACCAGGCTCTCTATAGGGGGGATGAAGCTAGAACATGTATTAAAACACCAAATAACTGAGTCCCAAAACCAGAAAGTCAAAGCCATCAGAGTAGTTATGAAATTGGCACATCTAGTTAACATAGTAAACAAGCACATTCTCAAGCCTTCAAAACAGAACAGGCTGCCTCAGGCAAAGGTCCTTCACTCCCCACTCACAGCAACTGCTCAGCATCCAGGAAGCGGGCTCACAACAGCTCTGGCCCCCCGCAGTTCCAGTCCCTGGCAGTCCCCAACAAGAGTCCTTAGCAGAAATTCTGGCTGGCTCAAAAAGGGTTTGTGCCTCCACCTCTACCTTGGCCGCTACTGCTGCTGCTGCTGCTGCTGCCACCACCACCACCAGTCCCCAAGGAACTCTAGGCTTTCTTCTGCTTCTTCTTGCCCTGCCCCTTCCTGCTATGTCAGCAAGTCCAATGGGGCATGGAAGATCTTTAAATCCCATAACCCTTACACAATCTTACAGTATATCCACTCATCGAATATGCTCTCTCCCATATCTACTCCCTTACACCCCTCGAGTCTCCCAGTAGGGCAAGTTGAATATCCATGCCCCAACGCCTGTACAACTTATTTCCTAATTATATGCAAAATAGTATTAGTAATAGTATTTATACATTTTTACACTTTTGATATTGAAACTTTGAATTTCAAATTCATTCCCTTCCTCTCTTATCACCAGCTCTTACTAGGAAGAAAAGCAGTTCAGTATAGGTTGTATATGTGTAGCTATGCAAAACATTACCATAGTAGATATGTTGTAAAATACTAACTAAATTTCCCTCCTTCCTATCCCACCTCCCACTTGGTATATTTCCTATTTTGGTGCTGTCCCTTTTCAGAAGTGGGTGCTTCCAACGTCCCTCAACCCCTTCCCTCCCCCCTCCCATTCATCATCCCTCCTCTCATGCCCCTCCCCCCTACTCTCCTGTAGGGTGAGATATCCTATTTATAATGTATGTCATTCTCCTGCTGATCCAACTTCAATGAGAATAAGGTTTTGCTTTAATGCCTTGCTGTTCTTCCCCCCACTAGTAACCATTTTCCAATGTCTCTTCTATATGAAATAGTTAACCCCATTCTTTCTATCCCCGTCTCCTCTTAGTATATTACTCTCTCTCCTCTGAATTTCACCTTTTAAGTATCAACCCTTCCTATTGCATATGACCTGTGTACTCTACCTATGTATACCTGTAAACATATATACAGACATTCACATATGTATTCATATGCCCATATACCCTTCTTCAATTATTTTCATACTGAGAAAACTTTCATCAGTCAAAGTTATTGTTGTTCCATGTAGGTATTTAAACAGTTCAACTTTGATAAGTTCATGATGATTTCTTTTCCCTGTTTACCTTCTCAAGCATCTCTTGCTTCTTGTATCTGAATGTCAAATTTTGTATTCGATTCTGATTTTTTCATCAAGAATGCTTGAAAATCCTCTATTCCACTGAATGACCATATTTTTGCCTGAAGGAGGATACTCAGTTTTGCTGAGTAGGTGATTCTTGGTTTTAATCCCAGCTCCTTTGCCCTGTGGAATATCATATTCCAAGTCATTGATCCCCAGATCTTGTGCCATCCTGATTACATTTCCACAGTATTCAAATTGTTTCTTCCTGGCTGCTTGTAATATTCTCTCTGTGATCTGGGAATTCTGCTACCTGGCTATAATATTCCTAGGAGTTTTCTTTTTGGGATCTTTTTCAGGAGGTGATTAGTGAATTCTTTCAACCTCTATTTTACCATCTGGTTCTAAAACATCGGGGCAATTTTTCTGGAGAATTTCTTGAAAGATGATTTCTAGGTTCTTTCTTTGATCATGGTTTTCAGGTAGTCCAATAATTTTTAATTTATCTCTCCTGGATCTATTTTCCAGGTCAGTGGTTTTTCCCATGAGATATTTCATATTGCCTTCTATTTTTTCATTTGTTTGTATCTGCTTAATAGCATCTTGATTTCTCATAAAATCACTAGTTTCCATTTACTCAAGTCTAACTCTGAAGAAATGGATCTCCTCAGTGAGATTTTGAGATTCTTTGTCTATCTGGCAAATTCAGCTTTTTAAGGCATTCTTCTACTCATTGCCTTTTTGAGCCTCTTTTGCCATTTCTGTTAGTCTATTTTTAAGGTGTTATTTTCCTCAGTAAGGCTGTTGAACTCTCCTTTCATGGTTTCTTGCATCATTTCCATTGCTCTTCCCAATTTTTCCTCCACTTCTATTATTTGATTTTCAAAATCTTTCTTATGGTCCTCTATGTCCTTTAACCAGCTTGTATTTTTATTTGGGGCTATTGGTCCAGGAGTTCTGACCTCCCAGTCCTCCTCCTGTTCCATGCTTTGATCCTCTTTGACCCCAAAATAGGAGTCTAATGTTGAATTTTTAAAATTTATTTTGTTTCCTTTGCGTAGGCATGTTGCCACATAATTACTTGATTTTTGGACTTGTTGCCACAGTAGGACTCTTCTACCAGCCAGGCAAGCTTCTGTCCCAAATGCTGGGATTTTCCCAACTGCCCGAGTTATTAGTTGGGTGTCCTCTCTGAAGGCCCCCTGCACTCTGCTAAGCTGGTCACACACCCCAAGACCTCCACCTCAGACTGCAATCCAGATAGAAGAAAGTTAAATCAAGACGAATTACCCCCAAGATTGATCGCCATGTCCCCCTACAGCTAGCAGGGCAGGAACTGAAGCTGCTGCATATGACCACAGGTGTGCTGAAGCTTCTCAGGACCTTCTTGTCCCCAGGGAAAGATTCTGATACACTCTCCAAACTAATGAATCCCAAATTCCATAGGGCACTTACCTCGCACTTTGTCTGTGGCTCTATGTGTTGGTAATTCTGGAAATGCCACAGCTGCTGGTGTTCTGGAGTCTCTCCAGCTGGCTACTGGTCGTGCTGCCCTGGGGCTAAAACCTCCAACTCACATGGTCCTGGGCTCAGCTCCCAGAGTGATGTGATGACCACTCCCTGCCCTGCTGCAGGTCTGTCCTAAACGGGAGGTTAGTTTCTCTGTGTCATTTTGTGGGTTCTGGAGCTAGAGGTCATTCAGAGATGCCTATAACGTAATTTTGAAGTTTTGAGGGCTGGACCTCCAAGGAAGAGCTGTTTCTACTCTGCCATCTTGATTCTGCCCACTACCCCTCCCCAATTTCAAGCATTCTTGATGAAAAAACCAGAATTGAATAGAAAATTTGACATTCAGATACAAGAAGCAAGAGATGCTTCAGAAGGTAAACAGGGAAAACAAATCATAATGAACTTTTGCAAGTTGAACTGTTTACATTCCTACATGGAAAAACAATAACTGTAACTGATGAAACTTTTCTCATTATGAAAATAGTTGAAGAAAGGTATATGGGCATATGAATACATATTTGAATGTGTGTATATATGTTTACAGGTATACATAGAGAGAGGACACATGTCATATGTAATAAGAAGGGATGATACTTAAAAGGTGAAATTAAGAGTTGAGAGAGGAATATATTGAGAGGGGATGGGGAGAGACAGAATGGTGTAAACTATTTTATATAGATGAGTCAAGGGGAAATAGTTACAAGGGAGAGGAAGAACAGGAAGGTAAAAAGGCAAAACCTTATTCTCATTGAATTTGGATCAGAGAGAGAATGGCATACATACTAAATATGATATGTCACCCCATAGTTGAGGAGGGGGGAATGGGGATGAGAGGGGATTGATGGAAGGGAGGCTGGGAGAGAATGGTGTGAGGGAAGTTGGAGGCACCCACTTCTGAAAAGGGCCAGGATCAAAGTACGGAATAGACCAAATGGGAGGTGGGAGAGGAGGGAAGGAAATACAGTCAGTCTTTTACAATATATCTACTATGGTAATGTTTTACATAGCTACACATATACAGCCTATACTGAACTCCTTATTTTCCCAGTAATGGTGGGTGACAAGGGAGGAAGGGAATGAATCTGGAATTCAAAGTTTTAAAATCAAATGAGTAAAAATATATGAATACCATTATTAAAACTATTTTATATATAATTGTGGAATAAGATATACAGGTATTGGGGCACTAAGATTCACCTTGCCCTACTGAAAAAGTCGAAGGGTGTATGGGAGAAGATATGGGAGAGAGCAGATGGTATAAGGGGTTATCCTGTGGGAATGCTATTCTGGGGTTGTAGGTAGGGAAAATGGGGAAAAAATTGTAAATCAAAGTATGGCAGAAATGAATGATGTAAACCAAAATTTAGTAAAGCATTTGGAAAAAAAAGAACCTGTGGGGAGGCAGAGTCAAGATGGAGGATTAGAAACAGGACTTTGGCAGGGCTCCTGCTCCCAGTTCCTCTAATTTATGTAACAGGTGACCTTTGGAGCTACAGAACACATAAAATGACACAGAGAAGCTAAACTCCCACTGAAGACAACCTGGCAAGCTGGCAGAAAGCTGCCAGCACCACACTCTGGGAGCTAAGCCCAGTCACACATAAGCCAGAGGTTTTGGTCTCAGGGTGGCCACAACCAGCTTCCTGCTGGAGGTACTTCAGATAACCAGCAGGAATGGCAGTTTCAAGAATCATCAACCCATAGATGCCAAAGACAAAGTGAGAGGTCAGTGCAGTGTGGACTTTGGTCCCTGGGAATTTGGCGTGGTGTCAGCCTTTGCCCAAAAGGCGAGAAGAGGCTGAGTTGCTGTGGGCATGCAGCCTGTTCCACATGGCAACTTAAGCTTCTGGCCTGCAGACTGTAGGGGGACCAAGACACCAGTCTGAGGAGTGATCCCTCTTGCTTTAACCTGAGTGAATGTGAATCACTGTCTGGAGTAGAAGTCCTGGGGTGCATGACCAGTATGCCAGAGCATTTTGAGGCTTCAAAGACAGCCAACTAACAGCTCTAGCAGCTGAGAAAACCCCAGCAGTTGGGACAAAGCTCCCACCTCTGGTAGGAGAGTTCTACTGTTGCAAAAAGCACAAAGGTCAAGTAATTGAGTGGCAACATGAGCAAATGAGCAAGCAAGGCAAAAACAATAATCTGACTTTGGATTCCTATTTGGGGGACAACAAGGATTGGGACAAAGAACAGGAGGAAGACAGCAAAGTCAGAACACCTGCACCAGAAATTTCCAAGGAAAGAATAAGCTGCCAAAAGGACATTGAGGGGCTTAAGAAGGAATTTGAAAACCAAATAAGAGAAGTGGAGGAAAAATTGGGAAGAGAATTGAGAATTTTGCAAGGAAATAAAAAAATGACAGTCAACAAACTGAATAAAGAAAATAACACCTTAAAAATAGACTAACTTGGGGCGGAGCCAAGATGGCAGAGTAGAAACAGCTCCTCCAAGCCACTCTGCCCCCAGATTCCCCCAAAACTATGTAAAAGGGGAATCTGAACAACTTCTGGAGCCCCAGCACCCACATAATGACACAGAGAAGCTAACCTCCCGCTGAGGACAGCCCAGCAGCCCTGCAGGAAGGACTAGCGCAGAGGTGGCAAGAGGAGATGGGGAGAGACAGGGCAGGGTAAACTATCCCATGTAGAAGAAGCAAGGGGAAGTGGTTGCAAAGGAGGGGGAGAATAAGGAAGGCTAAAAAGGCAAAACCACATTCACATTGAATTTGGTTCAGGGAGAAAATGACATACATACTAAATGGGATATCTCAACCTACAGCGGAATAGGGGGAAGGGGGATGAGAGGAGGAATGATGGATGGGAGGACATCCTTGGGGTGAGGGGAGGTTGGAAGTACCCACTATAGAAGAGGGACAGGATCATGTAGGGAATGGACCAGGTGGGGGGTGGGATGAGTGGGAGGGAATTATAAGCAGCCTTGTACAATATATCTACTATGATAATGTTTTGCATAGCTAGACATGTACAACATCTCCCAAGAGGGAATGGGTGACAAGGGTGGAATGAAATGGATCTGAAATTCGAGGTCGTAACATTAAATGTTTCAAATATATATAAATACTATTATTAAGACTCTTTTGCTTGTAATAGGGAGATAAGATGTGCAGGCATTGGGACACAAAGACTCACCTTCCTCTAATGGAAAAGTCGATGGGGGTATGGGAGAAGGTATGGGAGAGAGCGGATTGGAGGAAGCGATTTCTTGTGGGACTACTATTCTGGGAAGTTGGGTGGGGGAATAATGGGGGAGGGGATGATTGTAACTCAAAATCTGGCGGAAATGAATGATGTAAAACAGAAGTTAATAAAGCATTTGTTTAAAAAAAATAGACTAACTCAAATGGAAAAAGAGTCTCAAAAAGGCAATGAGGAGAAGAATGCCTTAAAAAGCCAAATTTGCCAGACTGAAATAAAGAATCTCAAAAGCTTGCTGAAGAGATTCATTCCTTCAGAATTAGATTGCAGCAAATGGAAACTAGTGACTTTATAAGAAACCAAGATACTATTAAACATATCCAATCAAATGAAAAAATAAAAGGCAATGTGAAATATCTCATTGAAAAAAAAAAAAAAACACTGACCTGTAAAATAGATCCAGGAGAGATAATTTTAAAATTATTGGGCTACATAAAAGCCACGATCAAAAAAAGAACCTAGAAATCATTATCCAAGATATTCTCAAGGAAAATTCCTCCGATGTTTTAGAAACAGAGGGTAAAATAGAGGTTGAAAAAATCCAACAATCACCTCCTGGAAAAGATCCTGAAAAGAAAACACCTAAGAATATTATAACAAGGTTCTGGAATTCCCAGATCAAGGAAAAAATATTACAAGCAGCCAGGAAGAAATACTGTGGAGGCACAATCAGGATAACACACGATCTGGCAGCATCTACACTGAGGGATAGATGGGCTTGGTAATCATATACTGGAGGTCAAAGGAACGTGGATTAAAACCAAAGATAATCTACACAGCAAAACTGAATATCATGTTTCAGGGGAATATATGATCATTCAGTGGAATAGAGGATTTTCAAGCATTCTTGATGAAAAAACTGGTGCTGAATAGAAAATTTGACATTCAGATACAAGAAGGAAGGGAAGCATGAGAAGGCAAACAGAGAAAAAAAATCACAAGGAACTTATCAAAGTTGAACTATTTACATCACTACATGGAAAAATGATGAACTTTTCTCACTATGAGAACAGCTGAAGGGAATAGAAATGTGTATGTGTGTATATATACATATAAATGCATATATATTTCATATATGCATAATTATAGATTTATGTATACATACCTATATCTATATAGGGGAGTATATGGGCATATGAATACATATTTGAATATGTGTATTTATCTGTACAGTTTTACATAGACAGATTGCATAGGACCAATTGAATAGGAAGGGATTATACTTAAAAGTTGAAATTAAGAGGCAAGAGAGGAATGTAATGAGAGGATATGGGGAGAAATAGAATAGGGATAAATTATCTCATATAGAAGAGGCAAGGGAAACAGTTACAATGGAGGTAAAGAATAGGAAGACAGAAGGGAATGAGTCAACCTTATTTCATTGAATGTGGCTTAGGCAGGGAATGACATATTGACTAAATAGCATATCACACCCTACAGGAGAGTAGGGGGGAACTGGACAAGAGGGGATATGATGGAAGGGGAGGAAGGAAATTGGAAGCCCACACTTTTGAAAAGGGACAGGATCAAAGTAGAGAAAAGAAGAAAGGGGAGTGGGATAGGATGGAGGGAAATATAATCAGTCTTTTTTTTTTTTTTGGCAGTTTCCAAGTAATTTTATTCAGAATTTTGTGGTTTCTTTCCTGAATCAATAAGTACTATACAAAACAACGTAAAAGTGACTACTTTCTCTCCCCTGCTCCCTTTACCTATAGGGGGAAGCCAACCCAATGAGTTATTTCAGCCTCATGGGGGGTAAATTCCCCCAAATTTTGTCCAGGAACAGGGAAGGGGGTTAGAGTGGCCAGTTATGGCCTCCCAGCTCTCTTTTTTTTTGCGGGGGGGGCAGCAGATACTTGGCTGCTGGGAATATAATCAGTCTTTCACAATATATCCACTATGGAAGTGTTTTGCAAAGCTAAACATCTAAAACCTATAGTGAATTGCTTATCTTCCCAGTAAGAGTGGGTGATGAGGGAGTTAGTGAAAAATTCTGGAATTCAAAGTTTTAAAATCAAATGTTAAAAAATACACACACACACATACATACATGTGTGTGTATGTGTGTGTTTGATATTACATGTAACTGGGAAATAAGATATGCAGGCACTGAGGCATAGAGATCCACTGTGCCCTAGTTGAAATTTGGAGGGGGATGGAGGAAGATATGTGAGACAGCAGATTTGGGGAGGGGGTGTTCAGTGGGATCACCGTTTTGGGGTGATGATTAGGGGGGAAATGTGGAGAAAATTTGTAACTTAAAATCTTGTGGAAATGAATGATGTTAACTTAAAAAAAAAAAAGCAAAGAAAAAAAGCATAAAAAAGAAAAGAAAAAAAGAAAGAGAACCTGTGAAGCCCACAGTGGGAATGACTTGCCAAAGACAAGAACAGGAAGGACTTAAGAGGTGGGTGAAAGAGGGAGGAGGTAAGGACGGTATTAAAGCAGGAAAACAAGCTGGGATTAAGCAGAATTGAGACAGAGAAAACTTGTGGTAGCTGCCACTGTCTGTTCTTTCTGTTCTGATTTGTGTTTTTTACTTTATCAGACAGAAACATTCTGACTGTTCAATTGTGTTACTTTATCAGACTGAAGCCTTCTGTCTCTTGATTGTATTACTTTGTCAGATAGGAGGACTCTATATGTTGTTTGTGTTACTTTGTCAGGTAGAAGGACATGAGAGCTGTCTGCCTCTGAAGCCAGGTGACAGTTTGTTGAATCCAGGTAGGACCTGGGACCATGGAAGGGTACCCAGGGAATCTGAGAGTTCACCCTGAGTCGAACTGAAAGAAGACTTTACTTGGATACTGTGTAATGACTGAGAAATTGTGATTTACTAATGACCTAGTGCTGGAGGGCTTGTGTATTTTCTTTTTTTTTTTATTTTATAATACTCTTTATTTGATTAAAGAATTTGTATTCTTTGTGTACACTGGAATGTTATATTCCCTATGTAATTATTTTACAGGGTTACAAAACTTCTTTCATTTGAAATATTACCCCAAAAGTAATTAAAAAAAAAGTTCCTGTGAAACTAAACCTGACTTTTTAAAACCATATGGACAAGCAACTCTTGAACAAAATTGGATTAATAATATTTCTCACCTACTTAACTACATGACAAATTTCTTCTCCCTGTGCCCCTCCCCCCAAAACCCTCACATGGAAACCAAGTTGAAGATTCCTCCCTGATGCAGTTAAGAGAAAAAAAGCTGGGAGGCCAGGAACTTCCTTGGAAGACAATCCTAGGGCCCTTTATAAAAGTACAAACTGCTTCAAGCACACTCTCTACAAGGGAGAGAGAAGGGTTCTTTCAAAGGCTAAAGGGGCAGGAGTATTTCTATACACAAGTTGTTTGTTTGTCCCCTCTGCCAGTCACTGCTATAGCACAAGATGCCATTTGCTGAAGCCAAGCCTTATGAAGTTCAGTGGACACAAATCCAGGTTCAGTTGGCTGCTGAGTTTGTCTCTTACTGGTGGATAAGCTGGCATAGAAAAATCAAACAGCACCTGATGCTATGTGGAAGAAAAAGTTTAAAAGAAGGGAAAAGTGGGCTGAAAATTTTCAGTAAGTGTTTATCTAAATGGAAGTGCCACAAGGCAAAAAATGGGCTATGCAAACAGTCCCTATACCAGGACATACAGTAAGAAATTTCCATCTGCTTGTTAAGGACCAAAAACCTGGTAGCAATGGGGAGTCCCTTCAATGTCACAGGTCAATGAGATAGTTGAGACTCAATGAATTCAGCCTCAAAAACCACCATTCTGTTCTTGTCTAGGATCCTGAGGACACGACATTCAGAATGGCCAGGAAGGAGGTGGTGGTGACAGGATTTTAAATGGATCACAAACACTCTAAAGTATGAAACTTAAACCTTTAGCCAGAGTGCCCCAAATGGAATAACTGCAAATAGGGGAACTTTGGCAACAGACATGATTATATCTATGGATGGATAGGCTCTAATTTGGGGCCCCAAGAGAAGCATCAGAATTTCTAACAGGTCTCCTATTCTTTCCCAAGTGAAGATCATGAGACCACCTGAGAGCTGCCACTAAGTCCCAAAGAGAAGGCAGCTACCTCCCATTCTTGACTTCAAACTAGATGCTTGTGTATTTTCTAATGACTGAATAGTGAATGATGATTGAATAAGTGACTGATTTGTAACTTGATGTGCCTCATGAGGGGAGAACTTTGACTATTGAAAATTAAAGTAATTTTCACACAAATAAGTCATATCTAAATAATGGGAAACATCAATTACTCATGAATAGGTCTAGGTAATATAATAAAGTTACAACTCTACCTAACTTCATTTACTTATTCAATGACACACCAGTGAACCTATGAAAAATTGTCTTATACTGCTAGAAAACAAAGCAAAACAAACAAACAAAAATATATCTGGAATAATAAAAGGTCCAGAATATCAAGGTAATCAATGAGAAGAAATTCAAGATAAGGTGGTCACCCAGATCTAAGGCTGTATTTAAAATAGCAATAATCAAAACTACTTGGTACTAATTACAAAACAGAGTGGTGTATCAGTGGGATAGGTTAGTTTCACAAGAAACAGTAGTCAATGACTTATTGTAATCTACTCTTTGGTAAACTAAAAGAACCCAGCTTTGGCATAATAACTCATTATTTAAGAAACAAATTGGGAACATTGGAAATTAGTATGGCAGAAATCAGGCAAAGACCAACATTTTACTCCATATGCCAAGATAAGTTCAAAATGAGTATATGATTTAGACATAAAGGGTGAAAATATAAACACAAATTTGGAGATCAAAGAATAGCTTACCTACAAAATCTATAATGAAAGGAAAAATTTATGATATATTCCAAGAAATCATCAAGGAAAACTGCCCTAAGGTCTTTGAACCATAGTGTAAAATAGTTATCAAAATAATTAACCAAACACCTCCTGAAAGAGACCCCCAAATTGAAAACTATAAAGAATGTTGTAGCCAAATTCCAAAATTATCAGGTTGAGGAGAAAATATTGCAAGCAGCAAAAAAGAAACAATTCAAATGTCATGGAACTACAGTCAGGTCACACAAGACCTTGCAGTTTCTATATTAAAAAAATCAGAGGGATTAGACTATGATATATCATAAGACAACGGAGCTTGGACTACAACCAAGGATCAACTGCCCGGTATATTTGAACATAAACTTCCAGTCAAGGAGATGGTTATTCAGTGATATAAGTGACTTCCAGACCTTCCTGATGAATTAGCCAGAGCTCAATGGAAAATTTGATCTCTAAATACATGACTCGAAAGATATAAAAAGTTAAAAAGGTGAAACACACAGATACACACACACACACACACACACACACACACACACACACACAGAAAACAAACAGAATAAAAAACCTTGCTTTTGGAAAAGAAAAAATTGTTACATCCCCATATGGGAAATGGAAAACTGTCAATATTGAGAATTGTATAATTATCATGATGTTTTAAAGGGATGAATATAGATAAACGGTGTGAGTTCAAATTAACTAATTTGATGAGAAAAAGAAACTTATTAAGAGCTGCAAAGGTATTGTAATGGGAGAAAAGGAAAAATGAGGAGACAGAAGAGGGTAAATTTTCCACATGAAGAGGCATTAAAACATATTAGAATAGAGAGGAAAAAAGGAAGCGAGATGAGCATTTATAATGGCAAGCACAGAAGTATTTCACACACCTTGTTTCAGCTATTGTTTCAACACCTTTTTTCATTCAAGTTTCTTTTGATCCTTGTATCAAGCCTGTTGAGAAACAAAATGTATGAAACCCTGTTGCTGACATAACAGGAAGTTGCTGATATAAAAGGAAGGGGGAGAACAGGGAGGAACTAATAGGTATATAACGAGAAGGCCTAGCTGGAATTTCAGATCTTCTTGAAACGAGGTCCTGGGGGCTGAGGAAGAGAGGCCCAGGCTGGAGAGAATGATTTTTATTTTGAGAACCTGGATGAAGTGATTTTGATTCTGAGAACTGGCTGAAACTTCTGCTGAAGACTTCTGAGGACCAGCTAGAGCTGCTGAGGAGCTGTTGAGGAGTGCTGAGGAGCTGCCAGAGGAAGCATGACTGTGGTGTATTTACATTGTTTGTGGCTTTGTTAAGACTTAACATCCCAGGAAGAGATACTTTGAAGGATATAAGGGGGACTGGATACTGTGAGCTTCAGTGTGGAACAGGAACTTCATGGAGATCTGGAGAAGGAGCTGGGAGCTATCTGCCTTTGAAACCAGGTGACAGTTTGGTGGATTCAGGTAAGAGCTACTTGCCTCAAGCCAAGATGAGAAGGCCCCTCAGTGGTTACTGAGTTGTGACAGATGAAATTGTCTGATTAGTGACTGGCCTTGATGTGAGGGTTTACTTTGTGATTCACTTTGGGAAGAGTTGTGTGATTTGGTCAGAACTACTTGGCCATTTTAGTGATGAGTCATTGTGGATGCTGTATTTTGTTTTTCATGAAAAGTTGTTACAATGTGAATGCTATACCTTGATTTTCTGTGAATGTTTTGCTCTGATTTGTTATTGAATAGAGTATTCACTATACAATATAATCAGATTCTTGAAAGCTGTTCACAGCACCAGTCCTATGGAAAGCTGCTTCTGTGTGGCTTTCTAGCATTATATTGGTTTTACTCTCATTGGCTTTGGTTGAAGGAGGTAATAACAGACTCAATTAAGTAGAGGAATCTAAAGAGAAGGTACATAAAACATATTTTATTAGAGCGAATGAAGGGAGCATTGCTTTAGATTCACTCTCTTCAGATTTGCTTCAAGTAAGATATAACAAGTTATGTTAAGTATAAAAATCTAACATGCCCAACAGGCAGTAGGAGGGGGAAGGGCAATGAAAGGGGAAGTAGAAGAGAGGGAAGAAGTAGGAAGGTGAAAGGGAAGGAAAATGGATGGGGACTGATAGGAGGGAGGCAATGTTGAAAAAGAAAACTTTTTTCTAATTTTTCAAGCATTAGTTTTAAGTCTTTGAGTTCACAATTTTCTCCTTTCTATCCTCCTCCCCCACCAGCCTGGGAAGGCATTCAATATAGGTTGTACATGTGTAGTTATGCAAAACATTTCTATAGTAGTTATAGTGTGAAAGACTAACTATATTTCCCTCCATCCTATCCCACACCCCATTTATTCTATTTTCCCTTTGATCATATACTTTTTCAAAAGTGTTTGCTTCCAAGGCAGAGTCAAGATGGCAGATTAGAAACAGGACTGCGTCAGGGCTCTGGCTCTCCCCTCCTCCAATTCATGTAAAAGGTGACTGAAGAAAATTTGGAGCTACAAAACCCACAGAATGACAGAAAGAAGCTAAACCCCTGCTGAGGATAGCCTGGCAGACCAGCAGCAAGTGTCCAGCACAGCACTCTGGGAGCCGATACAACACCAACAGAGCCTGAGGTTATAGCCTAAGGGTGGGCCTGACCAGCCACCTGCTGGAGGGGACTTCACATCACTAGCAATCATTGCAGTTTCCAGAATTATCAACACATAGATCCTAAGGACACAGTGATAGGTCAGTGCAATGTGGACTTTGGGATCCAGCTGTTGGGAGTGTGATCAACCCCTGCCCCCAGGAAGAGAAGCCACTCAGGCACTGCTGCCACATGGCAGCTTCAGCTCCTGGACTGCAGATTGTAGGGGGACCAAGCAACAAGTCTGAGGGTTAATTGCTCTTGCTTTAACCTGCTTGGATCTGGATTGTGGTCTGCGGTGGTGGTCCTGGGTTATGCTACCAGCTTGCCAGAGTGTGTGAAGGCTTCAGAGAGAGCACCCAACTAATACCTTTGCAGCTGAGAAAACCCCAGCGTTTGCTACGAGGCTCCCTTATCTGGTAGCGACTCTTACTGTGTGGCATAAAGGCTAAAAGTGAAGTAATTGAGTGGCAACGTGAGTAAAAAAGAGAAGCAAAGTAAACAGAGCAACCCAACTTTACAGTCATATTTTGGGTACAAAAAGGATAAAAGCATGGAACAGTAGGAAGACAGTGAAGTCAGAATTCCTGCACCAAAGGCTTCCAAGAAAAATAAAAGCTAGTTACAGGCCATAGAGGACCTTAAGAAGGATTTTTTTTGCGGGGGTTAACAAGCTTACTTTAATCAATCAAACATATATCATTTACCTAGTTGAGGGGAAAAAGGTCAGCACCCTGAACTTCAAAGTAAACAGATGGAACTTACAAGACAGAAAAACAAACAGATCAAACTGCCCAACCATTACATCAATACCACATCACAGTTACCAGAGAGGGAAGCATCAACATCTAGGTTTTCAAAGCCAGGGGGCTCTCAACTACTTCCCAGAGTCTCATCTGGTCAAATCACACAATATTTCTCAAAGTGAGCCCCAAAGCAAAGCCTCACATCAGGGATTGTATAGCCTTCTCCTGGGTTAGAGAATGCAACCACCCTGTTGACCCATGGCCCAATCACACAACATCAAAGTGTAAACATTCCTGAAAACCAAGCTTCCTGCCCACTGGCTCCATGTGACCATATTTAGCCTATTAGCAGGCTGAGTATATTTTCAAATCAAGGAATGTTCTCAGAGTCTCTTAAGCCTATCAAAGGGCCTAGGGGCAGGGAAGAACTTCAAATTTGCATTTCCATTACATTCAGCCCCAAGATCTTTCATGCCCATAGTATAGACATTTGAATTAGCACTAAACATCTATTAGGTCACATTTTCAAGGTATAGGACTAAAGTTACCAAACTGACCACCTGCCCTTAAACACAAAGTATGTTGTATTATCACATCAATTAAAAAGAAGATTCCAAATAAAGTTCTCTTGGGAGGAGAGGGTGTCCTCCCCCTCACAATGCTCCAGCCCCTGCTTCCAAGTGCAGAGAGGGAGCTAGGCCAAAAAACCAACATGGGGTTCTTGGGGGTCCATGGAACTTCACCCCACCCACCATAGTCACAAGTCCATGCTCCCCCTGGGTCCCAAACTGTGGGATGCAGCAAGGAAACACATTCAGTGCCCCTGCTTTGCCCCAAAGTCCTTATCTTGTCCTGTGGCTGAATTCCAAAATCCTGGGTTCCTTCTCCTCCAGCAGAAGGCAGCAGCTCCTGCCTTCTCCACGGGTCTCCATGCAGGCAAATCACCATTCCTGCTCTCGGCTCAGTGAAGTCAGTATGTAGGCCATTCTTCTCTCCTGCTCCATGGCTCCACAGAGTCACAGCTAACACAACTCGGAAACAAACAATCATCCCATACTTTCTTTTTACTCTGAAGATCCCATCCTCATCGCCATTTGTAGTGGCAAGCACCCCAACATCCCTAGGGTTGGTGTCAACAACTCAAAATGGGTTAACAAGCTTACTTTAATAAATCAAACATATAGTGTTTGCTTAGTTCAGGGGAAAAAAGTAAGCACCCCAAACTTCAAAGTATACAGACAGAACTTATAAGTCAGAGAAAACAAACAGATCAAATAGGCAGGTTTCCAAACTTCCCAACCATTACATCAATAACAAATCACAGTTACCAGAGAGGGAAGTATCAACATCTGGGTTTTCAAAGCCAGGGGGCTCTCAGCAACTTCCCAGAGTCTCATCTGGTCAAATCACACAACACTTCTCAAAGTGAGCCCCCCAAGAAGGATTTTTAAAGCTAAATAAGAGAAGTGGAGGAAAAATTGGGAAGAGAAATGAGAATGATGAAAGACTATCACAAAATGAGAGTCAACAACCTGACTGGGTAAAATAATACCTTAAAAAATACCCTAACTCAAATGGCAAAAGAGGCTCAAAAATGCAGTGAGGAGAAGAATGCCTTTTAAACAAGCTGAATTTGCCAGATGGAAAAAGAATCTCAAAAGCTCACTGAGGAGAATCATTCCTTCAGAATTAGATTGGAGCAAATTGAAGCTAGTGACTTTGTGAGAAATCAAAATACTATTAAACAGACCCAAACAAATGAAAAAAATAGAAGGCAATGTGAAATATCTCATTGAGAAAACCATGACCTGGAAAATAGATCCAGGTGAGATAATTTTAAAATTATTGGGCTACCTGAAAGCCATGATTAACAAAAAGAAACTAGAAATCATCATTCAAGAAATTCTCAAGGAAAAATTGCCCTGATGTTTTATCACCAGAGGGCAAAACAGACCTTAAAAGAATCCACCAATCACTTCCTGAAAAAAGATCCCAAAAAGAAAATTCCTAGGAATATTATAGCCAAGTTCCAGAATTCCCAGATCAAGGAGAAAATATTACAAGCAGACAGGAAGAAACAATTTGAATATTGTGTAAACACAATCAGGATAACATAGGATCTGGCAGCTTCTACATTGAGGGATCAAAGGACTTGGAACATGATATTCTGGAGGTCAAAGGAGCTGGGATTAAAACCAAGAATCACCTACCCAGCAAACATGTATATTATGTTTCAGGGGAAAATATGGTCATTCAGTTGAATAAAGGACTTTAAAGCATTCTTGATGAAAAAAAAAAAAACAGAGTTGAATAGAAAATTTGACATTCAGATACAAGAAGCAAGAGAAGCATGAGAAGGTAAACAAAGAAAGGAAGTCATAAGGACATTATTGAAGTTGAAATATTTACATCCCTACAAGGAAAAATGATAATTGTAACTTATGAAACTTTTCTCAGTATAAGAATATGTATGTATATACATACATACATATGTACGTACATACAAACATACATACATGGGTCTATATAGGAGGGTATATGCATATATGAATACATATATGAATGTGTGTATATATGTGTGCAAGTACACATAGATAGAGGGCACAGGATGAATTTAATAGGAAGGTATGATACTTAAAAGGTGAAATTAAGAGGTGAAAGAGGAATATAAAGAGGAGATGGGGAGAGAAAGAATGGGGTAAACTATCTCATATAGAAGAGGCAAGGGGAAATTGGTACAATGGAGGGGAACAACAGGAAGGCAAAAGTGAATGGGTCAACCTTATTCTCATTTAATTTGGCTCAGGGTGGGAATGACATACACAATAAATAAGGTATCCCACCCTACAGGAGAGTAGGAAGGAAGGGAACAAGAGGGGTGATGATGGAAGGAAGGGCAGGTTGGGGGGGGAGGGAAGTTGGAAGCACTCACTTTTGAAAGGGGATGGGATCAAAATAGGTAATACAACAAGTGGGAGGTGGGATAGGAGGGAGGGAAATATTGTGGGTCTTTTGCAATATATCAACTATGGAAGTGTTTTGCATAGCTACACATGTACAACCTGTACTGAATTGCTTATCTTCCCAGCAAGGGTGGATGAAAAGGGAGGAAGGGAATGAATCTGGAATTCAAAGTTTTAAAATCAAATGTTTAATACACACACACACACACACACATATATGTACATATATATATATACATACATACATACTATTATTAATATTATTTTGCATGTAACCTGGGAATAAGACATATAGGCCCTGGGGCATAGAGTTCCACCATGCCTTACTGGAAAGTTAGAATGGGTATGGGAGAAGATATGGGAGAGGGCAGATTAGAAGAGGGGTTATTTTGGGGAATGGGTAGGGGAAAAACGGGGAGAAAATTTGTAACTCACAATCTTACAGAAATGAATGATGTAAACTAAAAGTTAATAAAGCATTTGGTTAAAAAAAGTGTTTGCTTCCAACTACTATCTTCCTTACTTTACCCTCCCTTCTATTGTACGACCTCCACTTCCCCTGTTCTTTCACATAGGGTAAAATACCCAAATGAGTGTATATTTTACTCCCTCCTTAAGCCAAATCCAATGCGAGTAAAGTTGATCTTTCACCTTCATCCTCTTCCCCTCCATTGTAACAATGTTCTCCTTCCTCCATTTTTGAGATAATCCACTCCATTCTATTTCTCCCCCTCTTTTTCTCCCAATATAGTAGTCTCACCTATTAATTTTATTTTTTGATATCACACCTTTACATTTAATATGCCTTCTGTGCTCTATTTATAAATGTACACACACACACACACACACACACATATATATATATATATATATATATTCACACATACATCCACCTATACATATATATATACATACATATATAATATATACACATATGTAAATATATTTTATATACATATATATAATACCTTCAATTATCCTCATATTGAGAAAAGTCTCCTGAGTTACAAATTTAGTCTTTCCAAGTAGGAATATAAATAGTTCAACGTTAATGAGTTTTTTATGATTTATTTTTCTTATTTACCTTTTCATGCTTCTCTTACTTCTTGTATTTGAAATTTAAAATTACTTTTCAGTTCTGGTTTTTTCATCAGGAATGCTTGAAAGTCTTCTATTTCATTGAATATCCATATTTTTCCCTGAAGCATTATTTTCAGTTTTGCTGGGTAGGTGATTCTTGTTCTTAGTCCTAACTCCTTTGACCTTCAGAATATCATATCCCAAGCCCTTTGATCCCTTAAGGTAGAAACTGTTAGGTCTTGTCTTATCCTGATGGTGTTTCCACAATACTCAAATTGTTTCTTTCTGACTGCTTGAAATATTTTCTCCTTGACCTGGAAACTCTGGAATTTGGCTATAATAGTCCTATGAGTTCTCTTTTTGGGATCTTTTTCAAGAAGTGACCAATGAATTCTTTTAATTTCTTGAAAGATGATGTCTAGGTTCTTTTTTTGATCATTGCTCTCAGGTAACCCAATAATTTTAAAATTTTCTCCCCTGGAATTATTTTCCAGGTCAATGTTTTATTCCAGTGAGACATTTCACATTGCCTTCTCTTTTTTCATTCATTTGTATTTGTTTTATAGTATATTGATTTATAATAAAATCATTAACTTCCATTTGCTCCAATCTAATTTTGAAGGAATTATTTTCTTTCTTTCCTTCTTTCTTTCTTTCTTTCTTTCTTTCTTTCTTTCTTTCTTTCTTTCTTTCTTTCTTTCTTTCTTTCTTTCTTTTTCTTTTTCTTTTTTTTTTTTTGGAGGGCAATTGGGATTAAGTAACTTGCCCAAGGTCAAATGGCTAGGTTTTTTTGTTTTTGTGTGTTAAGTGTCTGAGGCCAGATTGGAACTCAGGTCCTTCTGACTCCAGGGCTGGTGCTCTATTCACTGCACCACCTGGCCTCCCCTAAACATTTTAAACACTTTTTGTTTTTTAAAGCAATTGGGGTTAAGTAACTTGCTCAAGGTTACACGGCTAGTCATTATTTATGTGTTGGCGCTCATTTTCTGAGGCCGGATTCGATCTCAGGTCATCCCAACTCTGAGGCCAGTGCTCTTACTCACTGCGCCACCTAGCCACCCCGGAATTATTTTCTTTAGTGAGCTTTTGAAATTCCTTTTCCATCTGGCAAATTTTGCTTTGTAAGGCATTCTTCTCCGCATTTGCTTTTTGAACTTCGTTTTCCATTTGAGTTAGTCTATATTTAAGGTGTTATTTTCTCCAGTCTAGCTGGCTCATTTTTCATGATTTGCTTGCATCATTGTCATTTCTCTTTCACATTTTTCCTCTTATTCTCTTATTTGATTTTCAAAATCCTTCTTAAGCTCCTCCATGACTTTAGAACAGTTCATATTTTTCTTGGAGGATTTTGATGCAAGAGTTTTGAATTTATTGTCTTTTTCTGGTTCTCTGTTTTGATCCTCTTTGTCTCCACCAAAAATATTATATAGACTGATTGTCCATCTTCTGTTTGCTTATCTTGCCCGACAATTACTTGACTTTTGAGCTTTTTGCCATGGCACTACACTCTGTCCAGAGTGGAGAATGCTGTTTTCTAAATTTCTGGGTTTTTGTGCAGTTGTTATGAGAGCCTCTTCCAGGCACTGGCCTCAGAATGGTGAAGAAGACTTTCTATCCAAAGCCTCAACAAGCTCTGCCACACCAGCTCTCCTTACCCCAGGACCAACACCTAAGACTGAGAACCAGATCTAAGGAGGGTAAAGCAAGAGCATTCTACCTCAGTGCCAACAAAGAGTTTCCTGCAGTTACCTTCTGGACAGTCCTGTGGTCCCCCTACAATCTGTAGGCCTAGAGACAGAAGCAGTCCTAGTGACTGCAGCTGCAGCCACTACCATCTCTGCAGCTCAAGAGGCAGGAGCTGGAACATGCTCTTCTCTCACTCAGGATCAACAGAGTTCCCTGCTTACATTTTACATTCTCTTTGGCATTTATGGGTTGAGAAGTCTGGAAACCATCTCAGCTGCCAGAGATTCACTCAACTGAAGTCTGCTCCAGCTGGTTTCTGCCGTGGGTCAGGCCCAGCATGGATTATGCAAGACTGGGTTCCTCTCCCAGCTTGGTGGGATAGACCCTTCCTGTTGACTTACCAGGGTGCCTTAGCAGGAGATTTATTTCTTTGTATTATTTTCTTGGTTCTGTAGCACTAAAATTTGTTTAGAGTCATATTTTACAGGTATTGGAGGTGTTTTAAGTAGGGGCTCATGAAAGTTCCTGCTTTTACTCCACCATCTTGGCTCCACCTCCAAAAAGGAAAACTCTTAAGGACAGGAAGGGAGAAGAGAGAAATGAAAGCATAAACTGGGGAGGGGATAGAATGGAGAGAAAGACACAGAGAGTAATCATAACTATGAATTTGTAAAGAATGAACCCTGTCATAAAACAGAGGCAGATAGCAGAATGGACTAAAACCAATAATCCTACAAAATTCTGTATTCAAGAAACACATTAGAAATGGGGAGAGGGGGAGTTACACACAATGTAAAGTTGAAAGGCTGGAATAGAATATATTAAGATTCAACTAAAGTAAAACAATTAGGGGTAGCATTCCTCATCTCAGATAAAGCAAAAGCAAAAAAAAAATAGATATAATTAAAAGATATATGGAAGGATACTAAAGGTAGCATTGAAAATGAAGTAATATCATTACTAAATATATATGTACAAAGTGATAGAGCATTCAAATTCTTAAGAGTCCAAGTTAAGGAAGTTAGAGGAAGAAATGCATAGCAATACTATATTAGTGGGGTACCCAAACCTCCACCTCTCTGAACTTTATGAATATAAACTCAAAATAAGCAAGAAAGAAATTAAGGAGCTGAATAGAATTTTAGAGAAGATAGATATGATAGACCTCTGGAGAAAATGAAAATGGAATAAAAAGGAATACACATTCTTCTCAACAGTACATGGCACATACACAAAAATTTACCATGTACTATAGCATAAAAACCTCACAATAGAGTGCAGAAAGTCAGAAATATTAAATTCATCATTTTCAGATCATGATGCAATAAAAATCATATCTAATAAAAAATCATGGAAAGATAGACTAAAAAGTAATTGGAAACTAAATAATCTAATCTAAAGACTGAGTGGGTCAAACAATGAATTATAGGAAGAGTCAATAACTTCATTCAAGAGAATGACAATAATGAGACAACCTACAAAAATTTATGGGATGGAGTGAAAGGGGTCCTTAGGGGAATTTTTTTTTCTTTCTTTTTTTTTTTAGGGCAACTGGGGTCAAGTAACTTGCCCAAGGTCACACAGGTAGGTTTTTGTTTGTGTGTGTTAAGTGTCTGAGGCCGGAGCTGAACTCAGGTCCTTCTGACTCCAGGGCTGGCACTCTACTCACTGTGCCACCTAGCTGCCACCATTAGTGGAAATTTTGATACTCTGAATGCTTACATGAATAAAATAGAGGAAATGATATCTACATATTGGGCAAACAACTGAAAAAGTTAGAAAAAGAATGAATTGAAAATTCCCAATTAAATACTAAATTAGAAATACTGAAAACCAAGAGAGAGAATAAGAAAATTCACATTAACATAACTATTGCAATAATAAATAAAACTAAAAACTAGTTTTGAGAAAAAATCAATAAAATTGATAAACTTTTAGTCAATTTCTTTTAAAAAAATAAAGAAGAAAATCAATATACCTGTATCAAAAATGAAAAGGGTGAGTTTACCTCCAATGAAGAGGAAATTAAAACATTAAATTAGGAATTATTTTGCCCATTTGTGTGCCCATAAATTTGCTTAGTTAAATGGATGAATATTTACAAAAATATAAGTTGTCAACATTAACAGAAGAAGTAAGACACTTAACCCCATCACAGAAAAAGAAATGTGACAAACCACCAATGAACTCCCTATGAAAAAACCTCTAGAACCAGATGGATTTAGAAGTAAATTCTATCAAACATTTAAAGAACAATTAATTACAATACTTTATAGATAATTAGCTAAAATTGGTGAAGATGGAGTCCTACCAAATTATTTTTATGATACAAATATGATACTGATACTTAAATTGGGAAGAGCCAAAAGAGAGAAAGAAAATTATAGTCTAATTTCCCTAATGAATATAGAGGCAAAAATTTAAATAAAATATTTGCAAAATTGTTACAGCAATTTATCATGAAAAAAATACACTTTGATCAAGTAGGATTTATCACAGGAATGAAAAGCTGCTTCAATATTAGAAAAATTATCAGTATAAACTAATAGAAATCATATGATTCTCAACAGATGCTGAAAAAGTTTTCAACAAAATACAACACCCATTCCTATTAAAAATACTAGAAAGCATAGGAATAATTGGACTCTTGCTTAAATGATGTGTAGTATCTAACTAAAACCATCAGCAAGTGTTATATGTAATGGGGATAAGCTAAAAGCTTTTCCAGTAAAATCCAGGGTGAATCAAGTGTATACACTATCACCCCTGTTATTCAATTTGGCAATAGAAACGTTAACTGTAGCAATAAGAGAAGAAAAATAAATGAAAAGAATTAAAATAGGCAAAGAAGAGAGTAAGTTATCAATTTTCACAGAAGATATGATAATATGCTTTTAGAATACTAGAGAATCAAATAAAAAAAATACTTGAGATTATAAATAACTTTAGCAAAGTTTCAGGACAGAAAATAAACCCACATAAATCCTTGGCATTCCTATATGTTTCTAATGAAGTCAAAGAGCAAATTAGACAGGGAAATTCCCATAAAATGTTACTATAGACATTATAAAATATTTGGGATTCTTCCTGCAAAAATAAACCGTGGAATTATATGAACACAGTTACAAAACACTTATCACACAAATAAAGTCAGATCTAAATAATTGGAAGAAAAAAAAATCACTTGTTCATGGTTAGGTCAAGCTAAGATAATAAAAATTATCATTTTGCCAAAATTAATTTACTTATTTAATGCCATGCCAATCAAACTTCCTAAAATTATTTTATAGAGATAGAAAAATTGGGCGGAGGCAAGATGGTGGAGTAGAAACAGCACATCCAAGCCCCTCTGCCCCAAGATTTCCTCCAAACTATGTAAAAGGGGACTCTGAACAACTTCTGGAGACCCAGAACCCACAGAAAGACAGAGAAGCTAACCTCCCGCCGAGGACAGCCCAGCAGCCCTGCAGGAAGGACCACCACAGTGGTCAAGCAGCTCACAGAGCACTGGGAGCCGAGCACAGGTCCGGTCCACCTGAGTCTCGGTTTTAGCCCCAGGGCGGCAGGGCCAGGAGAGATCCCAGAACACCAGCAGCTGTGGTAGTTCCAGAATTATCAACATAGACATGCCTAGGACAAAGTGAGAGGTTAGTGCCCTATGGACTTTCATACCAGTATTTGGGGAACACGTCGGCTTTCTCCCCTGGGGGCTAGAAGCCACTGAGGAGACACAGCATTTTGTAGTTTTTAGAGGCAGCTCCAGCTCCTGGCTGCAAACTGTAGGGAGATCCAGAGATCAGTCTTGGGGGGTAATCGCTCTTGCTTTAACCTCCCTGGATCTGTATTGTGATCTGGGGTGGAGGTCGTGAGTGGGTTTCCAGCTTGCCAGAAACGGAAGTTACCCACCCACACACAGGTTTGGGACAAAAATTCCCCTATCTGCTGGCAAAGCCATAGTGTGGCAACAAGCCCAAAAGTCAAGTAATTTAGTGGCAACATGCCAAGACAAAGGAAACAAATTAAACAGAAAAATGCAACCGTAGACTCCTACTTTGGGGACAAGGAGCGTAGAAGCATGGAACAGGGAGAGGACTGTGAGGTCAGAAGTCCAGCTCCAAAAGTGCCAGGGGAAAACATGAGTGGGTTGCAGGCCATAGAGGACCTTAAGAAGGACTTTAAAAATCAAATAAGAGAAGTGGAGGAAAAATTGGAAAGAGAAATGAGAAGGATGCAGGAAAAGTATGAAATGAGGGTCAACAGCCTGACTGAGGAAAACAACACCTTAAAAAATAGACTAGCTCAAATGGCAAAGGAGGCCCAAAAGGGCAATGGGGAGAAGAATGCCTTAAAAAGTCGAATTTGCCAGATGGAAAAAGAATCTCAAAAGCTCACCGAGGAAATTCATTCCTTCAGAGTTAGACTGGAGCAAATGGAAGCTAAAGACTTTATGAGAAATCAAGATGCTGTTAAGCAGATCCAAACAAATGAAAGAGTAGAAGTCAATGTGAAATATCTCATGGGAAAAAACCATTGACATGGAAAATAGATTCAGGAGAGACAATTTAAAAATTATTGGACTACCTGAAAGCCATGATCAAAGAAAGAACCTAGAAATCACCCTTCAAGAAATTCTCAAGGAAAATTGCCTGATGTTTTAGATCCAGAGGGCAAAATAGAGGTTGAAAGAATCCACAGATACACTCCTGAAAAAGATCCCAAAATGAAAACTCCCAGGAATATTATAGCCAGGTTCCAGAATCCCCAGTTCAAGGAGAAAATACTACAAGCAGCCAGGAAGAAACAATTTCAATATTGTGGAAACACAATCCGAATAGCCCAGGACCTGGCAGCTTCTACACTGAGGGAGTGAAGGGCATGGAATATGATATTCCAAAGGGCAAAAGAGCTGGGAATGAACCCAAGGGTAAACTACCCAGCAAAACTGAGTATTTTGTTTCGGGGGAAAATATGGTCATTCAGTGGAATAGAGGACTTTCAAGCATTCTTGAGGAAAAAACCAGAATTGAATAGAAAATTTGACATCCAGACACAAGAAGCAGGAGATTCCTGAGAAGGTAATCAGGGAAAAGAAATCAAAAGGAACTTATCAAAGTTGAACTATTTACATTCCTATATGGAAAACAATAACTGTGACTGAGGAAATCTTTCTCAGTATGAAAAAAATAGAAGAAGGGTGTATGGTCATGTGAATACATATGTGAATGTGTGTGCATATGGTTAGTCATATATGGATAGAGGGCATAGCTTGAATTTGTTGGGAAGGGAGGATACTCAAGGGGTGAAGTTGTGAGGTGAGAGAGGAAAGTGGCAGGAGGAAATGGGGAGAGACAGGGTTGAGTAAACTATCTCATGCAGAAGAAGCAGGGGGAAGTGGTTGCAGGGGAGGGGAAAAATAGGAAGGCAAAAACGTGAAACCACAAGCTCATTTTATTTGGTTCAGGGAGAGAATGACATACATACTAGGTGGGACATCTCAAACTACAGCAGAATGGGGGGATGGGGGAGGAGAGGAGGAATTATGGATGGGAGGGCATCCTTGAGGGAAGGGGAGGTTGGAGATACCCACTATGGAAGCGGGACAGGATCAAGTGGGGAATGGACCAGGTGGGGGTGGGATTAGTGGGAGGGAATTATAAGCAGCCTTGTACAATATATCTACTATGATAATGTTTTGCATAACTAGACATGTACAACATATACTGAATTACTTTTCTTCCCAGAGGGAATGGGTGACAAGGGAGGAAGGAAATGGATCTGAAATTCGAGGTCTTAACATTAAATATTTCAAATATATATAAATACTATTATTAATACTCTTTTGCTTGTAATTGGGAGATAAGATGTGCAGCATTGGGACACAAATATTCTCCTTCCTCTAATGGAGAGGTCAAAGGGGGTGTGGGAGAGTATAGGGGAGAGAGCAGATTGGAGGAAGCGATGTCTTGCAGGACTGCTGTTCTGGGAGGGTGGGTAGGGTAAAAACAGGGGAGGGGTGGATGATTGTAACTCAAAATCTGGCGGAAATGAATGATGTAAAAGAGAAGTTAATAAAGCATTTGTTTAAATAAAAAAATGAAAATAAAAGAAAAATAATAAGAAAATTCATCGGGAACAACAATAGGTCCAAGGGAATTAATGAAAAGAAATGCTGTGGAAGGTGCAATAGTCATACCAGATTTTAAACTGCTTTATAAAGTAGCATCAAAGATACTTATTATTGGCCAAAGTATAGAGAGGGGAATCAGTGGCATAGATTAGGTACATAATGTATAGTAATCAATGACTATAGTAATTTATTGCCTGATGAAGTCAGAGACTCCAGCTTATGGAATAAGAAATCACTATTTGACAAAAACTATTTGGAAAACTGAAAAATAGTGTGGCTGAAACTGGGCATAGACCAATGTCTTACACCATTCGCCAAAATAAAGTCTAAATGGGTTCATGATCTAAATATAAAGGTTTATGCTGTAAGCAATCTGAGAGAGCAAGGAAGAGCTTGCCTTCACTTTAAGGAGAAGAGGAAAAAAATTATGACCAAACGAGATAAATTGCATTACAAAATGGAAAAATGCCTAATTTTGACTACTTTAATTGAAGAGGTTTTGTTAAAAAAAAAAAGTCAATGTAACTAAATTTAGGAGAGAAGCAGAAGATTGGGAAAGCATTTTTACAACCAGTGTCTCTGATAAAGGCCTCATTTTTTTTTTTTAGTATTTATATATATTTGAAACATTTAATCTTAAGACCTCGAATTTCAGATACATCTCCTTCCTCCCTTGTCACCCATTCCCTCTGGGGAGATAAGTAATTCACTATATGTTGTACATGTCTAGATATGCAAAACATTATCATAGTAGATATATTGTACAAGGCTGCTTATAATTCCCTCCCACTAATCCCACCCCCCACCTGGTCCATTCCCTACATGATCCTGTCCCTCTTCTATACTGGATACTTCCAACCTCCCCTCCCCCCAAGGATGCCCTCCCGTCAATCATCCCTCCTCTCATCCCCCTTCCCCCTATTGTGCTGCAGGTTGAGATATCCCATTTAGTATGTACGTCATTCTCTCCCTGAACCAAATTCAATGAGAATGTGGATTTGCCTTTTTTTTCCCTTCCTATTCTCCCCCTCCCTTGCAACCACTTCCCCCCACTTGCTCTACATGAGATAGTTTACCCTACCCTGTCTTTCCCCATCTCCTCTTGCCACTTTCCTCTCTCACCTCATAACTTCATCCCTTGAGTATTCACCCTTCCCAACAAATTCAACCTATGCCCTCTATCCATATACACACACATTCAGATATGTATTCATATGACCACACACCCTTCTGCCATTATTTTCATAGTGAGCAAGATATCATCACTCACAGTTATGTTTTTCCATATAGGAATGTAAATAGTTCAACTTTGATAAGTTCCTTTTGATTCCTTTTCCCTGATTACCTTCTCAGGCATGTCTTGTTTCTTCTGTCTGGATGTCAAATTTTCTATTCAATTCTGTTTTTTTCCTCAAGAATGCTTGAAAGTCCTCTATTCCACTGAATGACCATATTTTCCCCTGAAACAAAATACTCAGTTTTGCTGGGTAGGTGACCCTTGGGTTCATTCTCAGTTTTTTGCCCTCTGGAATATCATATTCCATGCCCTTCAATCCCTCAGTGTAGAAGCTGCCAGGTCCTGGGCTATTCGGATTGTGTTTCCACAATATTGAAATTGTTTGTTCCTGACTGCTTGTAGTATTTTCTCCTTGATCTGGGGATTCTGGGACCTGGCTATAATATTCCTGGGAGTTTTCTTTTGGGGGTCTTTTTCAGGAGGTGATCTGTGGATTCTTTCAACCTCTATTTTGCCCTCTGGATCTAAAACACCAGGCAATTTTCCTTGAGAATTTCTTGAAGGGTGATTTCTAGGTTCTTTCCTTGATCACGGCTTTAAGGTAGTCCAATTCTTTTTAAATTGTCTCTCCTGGATCTATTCTCCAGGTCACTGGTTTTTCCCATGAGATATTTCACATTGCCTTCTAATCTTTCATTTGTTTGGATCTGCTTAACAGCATCTTGATTTCTCATAAAGTCATTAGCTTCCATTTGCTCCAGTCTAACTCTGAAGGAATGAATCTCCTCAGTGAACTTTTGAGATTCTTTTTCCATCTGGCAAATTCGACTTTTTAAGCCATTCTTCTCCTCATTGCCCTTTTGGGCCTCCTTTGCCATTTGAGTTAGTCTATTTTTTAAGGTGTTGTTTTCCTCAGTCAGGTTGTTGACCCTTATTTCATACTTTTCCTGCATCCTTCTCATTTCTCTTACCAATTTTTCCTCCACTTCTCTTATTTGATTTTTAATGTCCTTCTTAAGGTCCTCTATGGCCTGCACCCCGCTCATGTTTTCCCCTGGGGCTTTTGGAGCAGGACTTCTGACCTCACAGTCCTTTTCCCGCTCTATGCCCCCAAAATAGGAGTCTAGGGTTGCATTTTTCTGTTTCCTTTGCCTTGGCATGTTGCCACTTGATTCCCTGACTTTTGGGCTTGTTGCCACACTATGGCTTTAAGGCCAGATAGAGGAATTTTCGTCCCGAACGTGTGGGGGGCAACTTCCGTTTCTGGAAAGCTGTAAACCCACCCATGACTTCCAACCTAGATCACAGTGCAGATCCAGGGAGGTTAAAGGAAGAGCGATTACCCCCCAAGACTGATCGCTGGATCTCCCTACAATTAATTGCAGGCTAAGAGCTGGAGTTGCCTCTGAAAACTACAAAATGGTGTGTTTCCTCAGTGCCTTCTAGCCCCCAGGGGAGGGAGTCAACGTATTCCACCAAAAACAGGTCCCAAATTCCATAGGACACTAACCTCTTACTTTGTCCTAGGCATGTCTATGTTGATAATTCTGGAGTTGTCATGGGTGCTGGTGTTCTGGGTTCCTCCAGCTGTCTGCTGGCCCTGCTGCCCTGGGGCTAAAACCTCGGCTCACGTGGAAGTAAAGGCCTCATTTCTAAAATCTTCAGAGAACTGATTCAAATTTATAAGAATACAAGTCTTTCCCCAACTGATAAATGGTCAAACAATATGAACAGGCAGTTTTCAAGTGCAAGAAATTAAAGATATCTATAATCTTATGAAAAATGCTTTAAATCACTATTGATTAGGGAAATACAAATCAATCAACTCTTTAGTACCACATCTCATGGGTCAGATTGGATAAGATGACAAAACAGGCAAATGATAAATGCTGGAGAAGATATGGGAATGCATTACTGGTGGAACTGTAGACTGATCCAACCTTTCTGGAGAGCAATTTTGACCTATGCTCAAAAGGCTATAAATATATATATATATATATATATATCCATCGACCCACCAATACTACTTCTAGGTGTGTATCCCAAAGAGATCATGCAGATGGGAAAAGGTTTCATGTGAACAAAATTATTTATAGCAGCTCTTTTTTTGAGGTGGCAAATTGAGGAGATGCCTATCATTTGGTAAATGACTAAACAAGTCGTGGTGTGTGAATATAATGGAATAGTATTGTGCTATAAGAAATGAGGAGCAGATGGACTATATAATAACCAGGAGAGATTTTATAAATTCGTTCTGAGTGAGGGGAGCCAAACCAGAACCAGGAGAACTTTGTACACAATTACAGACACATGTGTGATGAGTAACTTTGATAGACTGGGCTCCTCTCAGCAATACAAGCTATAAGACAACACCAAAAGACACATGATGGAAAAGACTATTCATATTCAGATAAAGAACTACAGAGTCTGAATGCCAATGGAAGCAAACTACTTCCTCACTCTCTTTTTCTTTTCTGTTTTGTTTTGTTTCTTCTTTCTCATTGCTCATACCATTTATTATAATTTTTCTTTACAACCTTTCTAATGTTTAATCTGATGATATTTATAGACTCTTTATCAGATTGCATTCCACCAGAAGGCAGGGGAAGGGGGAGAGAAAATCCTGAACTCAAAAGTTTGTGGAACTGAATGTAATAAACTAATAGTAAATAAATAATAAAAAAATAAAGGGAAAAAAGCAATAGCAACATTGAGTAATGACCAACTTTGATATACTTGACTCTTTTTAGCAATAGATCAATTACTGATCAATAGAATCAATAAAATCAATCTAAGACAATTCCAACAGACTCATAATGGAAAATGCTATCCACAGCCAGAGAAAGAACTATGGAATCTGAATGTTGATTGAAGCATACTATATTTTCTCTGTCTCTCTCTCTCTCTATATGTCTCTATCTCTCTGTCTGTCTCTCTTCTTTCACGTGTTTTTTTTTCCTTTGTTTCTAATTATTCTTTAAAACATGACTAATTTGGAATAAAATATCATTTTCCCCTGTTATTCAATTTTTGTGGATCCATTTTATATTTACCTCCTTGTGTTATCTCTATCTCATTTTTGTTTGAGGGAGGAAGGCAGGGCAACTGGGTTTCAGTGACTTGCACAAGGTCACATGGCTAGTAAGTGTTAAGTGTTGGAGGAGGCCAGATTTGAACTCAGGTCTTCCTGACTCCATGGCCGATGCTCTATTCACTGTACCACCTAGCCTCCCCCTATCTCTTTAGTGAAAAACCTGTCCATTATGCATAGTTGTCCCTATATTATTTAATGTTCTAGGCCAGATATGTAAGTTGTAGCTAATCCTGGTATATGATCTATTTCTATAAACTTCATTTCTGCAGTAACATTTAAGTTTTCTTAATATTTTACATAATATAATGAGTACTTACTTTATGGTATATGAGGTCTTTGGGTTCTCCAATAACCATAATATCATGTTAATTTGCATTGACTCCTATATTTGTCCCACTGGTAAACTTTTCAATTGTTTAATGAGGACCACCTTTTTATGATTGATGATGAAAATTTTGTAGGATAGTCTTTGATCCACAGCTACTATGCTCCTATTCATTCATTTTTTACTTGAAATTCTTGATTTTTCCTTAGTTTAGATGAATTTTGTTATTTTCTCTAGATCTCTGAAAAAATCCATTCTTAGTTTGATTTGTATGCCTGTGACTAAAAAACTAATCTGAGCAGTAAAATTATTTGTATTATTTTTGCCATGGCCCAACCATGAGGAATTAGTAGCTCTCTAGTTTTAGCTTTATTTTGAAATTTGTTTCATGATTGCATTTATATAATTTTTGCATATATTTTGTTAGATAGACTCCCAAATATAGTAAATTCCCCAAGGTTACTGTAAATGGAATTTCTCTGTTTCTTCACTTCCAGAAAAACACACACATCATAAAGATTTTTGTTTACATATATACACATATGCAAATACTTGCGTGGCATATGGTGAGAATGATTTAAGTCTTCTAAGAAATTCTTGAGTGTAGGAATCAAGAATTATTTTTCTCATTGTTTTGCTAAAGAGGGAAGATAACTCTAGTTAGAAGAAATTTCTAAGTGTATCAGATTTACTAGACTAGAAAGAAACAATTTAAGAGTAGCTTTACTATCTCAGTTTTATTCATAGGAAAAGTGATACTTTCAATTAACAATTGAACTGAACAATTAACAATTAACAATTTCACTCCCCCACCCCTGGCTGAGACTGAAGAAAAAGCATAAGTCATAGAACAACTCAGCATATATTTAACATCTGAGAGCTCACCATTATATTATTAATTAGCAACAATTATGATAGCTTTAATAATTGCAATAACAACTCTATTAATAATAATAGTGATGGTTATAAAAATACAAGGAGAAAAAAAAAGGAGGAGGAGGAGGAGAATTATGAAATAGCTGTCCAAAGAGCTGCACTCATTCTAATTAGCTTTATCCCTCAGTGACTTGGAATGTAAGTGCTCTAAAATAGGTGCTACTGTTTCAAATTTAAAGTCCAAAGTGACTTAAACTAGCTTAAAAGAGGATCAAATGATTTTCCAGTTTAGACCTAGGTAATCTCATGCTAAGTAGTAATAAAAACTATTGCAGTGTAGCAGAAAACCAGTTGCTCTAGGAGTTATTCAGGAGAATTATTTTAATCCTGATTGTTCCACTTGTTAGTTGTGTGATGGTGAGCAGGTGAGAATATTTCTATATCTTAATTGCCCTGTTTTCAAAATAAGGAAATTAGAGGAGAAAATCTTGAAAGCACATTACAGCTCTCAAATGTGAACATAAACTAACCAAATATTTCTTCATATTATTTTTTCCTTTGTAAAAAGCTTAATGTCTTCATCCTGATATGCAGCTCAGGTGTGGGGTAGAGATCAAGCCATTCGTAATATTAGTTTAATAACTTATCATAAATAAACTAGCAGTCTTTCACAGGTTGTATTTATTTTTAATCTGTAATTATTTTATTGAAGAACTATGCTTATCTTATTTGTAATGTTGAATTAGTTCCTAAATGTAAAATAGTGAACTACAACAAAAAACCTGCCCTCATAATTTAAATATTCATATATTAGTCCAGTTCCTGGCAACATTCAAAACAAAAATGTTTGGAAAATGCAGTATGTGCTGAAGATCAGAAGAAAATTAGTATATTTGAAATACTTGAGTAGCTTCACAAAATACACTGAAAAATATTTAAAGTGTAGAAAGAAAGGGGGAAAAAGGCACTTTCTAAACCTGTTAATTCTCTTTTTTTTTTTTTTTTTTGCAGGGCTATTGGGGTTAAGTAACTTGCCCAAGGTCACACAGCTAGGTTTTTGTTTGTGTGTGCGTTAAGTGTCTGAGGCCGGATCCGAACTCAGGTCCTTCTGACTCCAGGGCCGACGCTCTACTCACTGCGCCACCTAGCCGCCCCTTAAACCTGTTAATTCTCTAAATATTATTCACTCATAGAAATGAAACTAGAATAAAGCTTCCAGTATTGTTGCTATTTATTTTGTGTTTTCTTTTCTTTTCTATACTTTTTTTTTCACCTGAGACATCGGTAGTAAGATGTTCTTTGAATTAGGCTTTAAGCACGGAAATCAGCTTCTAAACAATAGGAGGAGGAAATAGAAAAGTGTTGCTAGAATTCACACAGCCTCTGTAGAATCATGATAAATTCTGTCAACCATCTTTTGACCTTGGTAACAATATCTCATACACAATGTAGGATGCTCTGAAGTATTAAAATGCTGCAGGGAGGAAAGTTGAAATAAGCAGGAAAGTGTCTTCAGAAATGCAAGTGAATTATCCTTTGTCTCCCAAGAATTTCAAATTTCCTTTTATACAAAATATTTCCTTAAGTTGCCATAATTTAAAGTAAAATGCTGAAATAGTAGATATGATTATTGACGTATGATATTATAAAAATTAAAGTTCAATTTTCCAGGTTGAAATATTTCAGGAGATTCAAAAGATTTCAAGAATCTAAGGTTTTTGGTATTTTGAAGTCTAGTTTCTAAACAGTAAAGAAGTTCCTTGGGCTATGTAAATACAACCAAAAATGACATCATAAAAATGCTATAGTTATAGCATCAATTTTAAGTGGCTCTGTGAACTATGTTTGTAAATAGAAGTGTTTATAAATATAAGTTTATTTATAATGTAATAAAAGTACTTATACAAATTACAATAATTAACATGTATATAGCATTTAATGTGTGCCAGGCACTGGGCTAAGCAGTTTACAATTTTTAACTTTTTTGATACTCAGATTTCTACAATGTAAAGTACTATTATTATCCTCCATTTTATAGATGAGGAAACTAGGCAAAGAGAGGAAAAATTTCTTGCCAACAGTTGCATAGCTAATAAGTATCTGAGGCCAGATATGAACTCAGGTCTCTCTGACTCTAGGACCCTCTACAAACTGTGGCATCTTTTTTATGCATAGGAGTAGGTCCTAGATACATTATTTCCTTGGCATATCAGTTGAAGAAATTCCCTCTACCAATGTAAGTCAGTACTTTTTCTTCTATTTATAGTTATCAGAGAGTTGCCTAGAGTTCTGCGGGATGTTACTTGCCCAGGGTCATACAGCCAGTATTTTAGAGATGTTAATTGCCCTCAGATTTTTTTATGGTTTCAATGCTGGCTCCCCATTCATTATACATGCTGACTATGGTATGGTTTGAGTGTTAACTAATATTCATAATGAATTTCAATGTATTAAAATGAAATCAAACTTACATATCACTATGAAATATCATCACTAATGTACAAAAGCATAAGTATTTATTTCAATAAACGAAAATACTCTATTTCTGAATTTCAGGATTGAAATTTTAATTTGATGATATTTGTATCAATTCTGACTAAAAAAATGCAATATTTATAGAAGTAATTCAAGAAGGATTATAATTATAATATATAATAATCTCCAGACAGAGAGGGTCAAATAATTTCTGCCTCAAATTTGCTCTGAGTTGCCCATCTCAAAAGACAAAAAAAAAAATTGAAATTTTTGGGTGTCCAGTCAGTTTCTAAGCTCTATATATTTCCATGACTTCAGATTAATTAATTAATTAATTTAATTCCAGTAATACCTAGGAACCCTACTCTTTATAAGTTAGTGAAAATACATTACAGTAGATATCACACAAAATATTGATATTTAATATATAAGTAGTATATATACAGTATATCAAGAGATAACACTATATATTTAGCAAATTGTGTGTTATATAATGTGACAAAATACCCTATAGAATAAATGGCATAATGGTGTGTGTGTGTGTGTGTGTGTGTGTGTGTGTTTGTGTGTGTCTAATACATAGTTGGGCCTACTGTCCATAAGGTATCCAGTCATCAAACTGCAGTTTTATGCAATGCGTAGTTCTATTTATTTCAAGACTTTTTGACCAGGTTCCTATACTCGTTCTTTGACATTTCTTGGCTTTGAAGGAAATGATTTGTTAAGCCTGCAGTGCTTTCAGTAACCCAGTACCCACTCTTCACTGTCATTCAATATCTGAAATGATGTATCTCTATAATTTTCTACTCGGTTTCAGCAGCTCTCCCATATTCCATCAGTAACTATCACTTTCCATTTATCATCTTCTTTGGTGCCATGAAGCTCCAGCTTATGAATTTCCCAGTTTAATATTGGTAAGAGAATAAAAACTATTTCATATACCTAAGCTATTTTTATATCTTCACTTTTATTTGCAAATAGTGACACATCAAAGATTCTTATATTTGGTTAATCTTTCCTTTAAAATCATCCTGTTGTGGCGGCTAGGTGGCACAGTGAGTAAGAGCACCGGCTTTGAAGTTGGGATGACCCGAGATCGAATCTGGCCTCAGAAAATGAGCACCCACACATAAATAATGACTAGCCATGTAACCTTGAGCAAGTTGCTTAACCCCAATTGCTTATAAAAAAAAAAACCATCCTGTTATTGTTGCTAATTATTATTAACAACAATCATAATGTCAAGAGTATATTCAATAGATACTTCTTGCAATTTATAGCTATCTATACCTTAAGAATTCACATTTTTATTTTAAGAGTGAACAAAGTTCCTACTTCTCGACAACATTTTAAGTGAGAAAAGGTCAAATATCAAAGCCACAGTTTGAATGCAGAGTTCCCAAGTCCATACTAGTTCCCTATACCCATCTGAGTCTTGATATCTTTATCTGTAAAATAGGGATAAAATGGTCATAATTACTATTTCACTAGGCTACTTGGGGATCAAGTAGATAAATTTGCAATTTTGAATATTTAGAATGACAAATAATAAATATTACATTATCGTCAACATTACACATCTTGCCAGTCTAAGATAATGACTTTTATATATTTATTTGTTTGTTTGTTTGTTTGTTTGTTTGGTTTTAAAGCAATTGGGGTTAAGTAACTTAATCAAGGTTACACGGCTACTTATTATTTATATGTGGGTGCTCATTTTCTGAGGCCGGTTTCGATCTAGGGTCATCCCAACTCCGAGGCCAATGCTCTTACTCACTGCGCCACCTAGCTGCCCCAATAATGACTTTTAATTTGTGTTTTACAAAGTTCTTTACATTATCCCATTTGCTCTATCTTATACCCATCAGAGAGGGAACCTTTTTTTATGAAGTAACAAATGAGAGTGTAGGTAACAAGCAATCACAATGTGTAACCACTATTGAAACCATTACAGAAGTGAGAGATAGATCTTCAAAGAGGTTAAATGTTTTGCCCGAGATCAGAAAGTCAATAAAAAAAATTGGAACTGGAATTCAATCCTAGTTTGTTTGCTTTTAGTGAAGTGTATAATAATTTTCACTGTATTGTACTGCTTTCCTATCAAGATGTTGTCATTATCTCTTGAACATAGAATAAGGAAAATCACAATTCAAATCTAAACCCAGATCTTTATTAGCTATATCATTCTTGGCAGGTCATTTAACTCCTAACTACCTGATTCCTCATCTATAAAAGTAGGATGATAATAATAGCTACCTAAGTCCTGGGACTGTTGTGAGGATAAGATGAAATAATATTTTAAAATACTTTATAAACTTTAAAATGCAGTACTAAATACTAGTTATTTTTTTGCTGCTGTTTTTGTGTTTTTGTTATTTAATCTCTCTTACCCTCAGCTTCTTCATTGATAAAATAAGGGTAGTTCAACTTGATTTTTTAAGTTTCTTCAGACTCTAACATTTATAATGTTCTAAATCATAGCAATACTTGGATGAATATAATTACAACAGTATAGGCACTTTTTCCCTTGACTCAGATAGGAACTCCTCTACTAGGATATACTTTCTGAGGTTTCAGGTCTAAAATATCTTTCCTCTTGAATCAAACATAGTAATAAGCTTTTCTGAATTTATCTAGGGTGGTACTTACATTATATATTACTGGGTAAATATCCAAACCTTTATTATTTTACAAGATCCAAAAGAGTATTGTTTTATTGCTATTGTCTTTGGGAAGCAAAGGTTACAACAATACTTTCATAAGACATTGTGATAAGTCACTAGTGGAAGAGATTATATGAATGTCATGTCATATAAACTCATATGATTTTCTTCTTCTAATCAAACATATTTTACACAGGAATAGGGTTGATGGGAAGAGAGGATTGATGAATAGGAGTAAGATTTTTTAATATCTGGATCCTTGTTGTTGCCACCTTTTAAAAATTATTTACATTTAAGTTACGAAGATATAGTGATAACAATAGAAATTCAGTGACAGCATGAATTGATGTCTTTATTGGGGAATAAGTTCCTCTTTGATTTTTAAATAATATCTTTGCTTTTAAGAAAAGGTTAGAAAGTCAGTGTGGTAAAAATATAAAACTTGGAGTCAGGAGAGTTCTGTGTTCAAAACCTGCTTCTAGTAATTAATCCTAATATGATTAAGATATGTCATTTAAGCTCTCTAATATTTGGTTTCCACATCTATAGGACCTACCACATCATGCCTTTTTTAGAATGGCAGCGACTACGGAGCAAGATAATTTAGATAAAAAAAATCAAGAGGTTGGAGTGATTGGTACCTTGGGTACATTGGTAGAATCATGGGATCAGTCATAATATGAGTTTTTATCAAACTTGGAATTCTAGGTCATCTAGGATTCTAGGTAAGTCTAAGCCTAAATAAGTCAATACCATATGTATTAGCACAATAGCTTTGAGACACTGGTATGGGCTAGGTTAATAATCACTAGGACTATGGAAAGCAAATATTTCCTATAGGTGATATGTATTGTAATGCCATGTTTATTGTGTTTGGACAGTGTTTAATTCTAAGACATATGGAGTAATAAGAATGGTGGTCAATGGAGAAATTCTTTTTTTTTATTGATTTAATTATTTGGGGAGAGAGAATCCAATCAAGAAAAGCCTCTTTGATAGGGGTAAGAAGTAGTTATGTAATGTGGAAAAGTGTGTTTCTCTTCAAATTTTTTCCTTGGTTAAGAAAGATAGAGAAGAGTAAAGTGTGCTTTTTTTTTTCCTCCTCAGCAGTACTATGGTTATTTTTGCTATTAACTTGGTTGATAGCTCAGAGAATGCTAGATGAGAAAAGAGAAGGTAGCAAAGCCAAGAGGTTAAATGATGCTATGATGCTTTAGGAATGGCCTAATGGCCCCTAATGCAAGCTATATACTTTGCCTGTTATTAAGATCTCTAGGATTTAAGGGGTTATAATCTTCATCTCTAGGAGATAGCTTCAAGTGAATTGTAACTATATGTGCATCTGATGGCTCAGGGTCAAATTTTCTTACTTGTACTTAAGAATACCTATTTGTTCTTCTGGGCTGATCCTAATTCAGATTAGGCCTTTGATAGTTTAGGTCCAATATAAGAAAACAAATGAGACATTTGTAGGCCCTTCCCTAGTTAAAAAGAGATTTACTATGTCATAGCAGAAAAAGAATATTCAAAAAGGATAGTTATTTAGAACACCTTGAATTGATTGTCAACCAAAATTTCCTTGCTAATGATATCCTTTGTGATCTACCAGTCAATTGTTGGAAAGCTCCTGAAGCTCCATCTGTCTGCTTTATATTGAAGAGTTGAGGCTAAAAAGTCAAAAGACTGAACTATTTCCCTGAACTAATAAAATCTCAAGAAAGCTTTAAATACTTTTTGAGGAAAAAAAAAAACTAACCTAAATTACATGGCAGGATATTGCTCCAACAAAGGACTGGTACTTAAGTATCAATTTCCTAATCCCACCAACATCAAACAGCATTCATTTTTAAATTATATTTTATATATATTTTATAAATGCTCGCAATGCATATCTTGCTTTTTCTCAGACAGGAAAATCTCCTTGATGGCAACATTTATTTTACTCTTGTGTTCCTCTTTGCCTAGCACAGTACCTAGCAATTGATGAGTGCTAAATATATATCTATCTATTATTTTATTGATTTATATTCATAGTTAATGCTTTCCTTAGGTTGGAATTAATGAGGTCCTTGGTTTCTTCCAGTTATCTCTTGGCTCCAGTCTGTCAAACAGTCAGTACGCATTTACAAAAAAATTTATTATGTGCCAGACACTGTATTAATTGCTGAGATACAAAGAAAGGCAAAAGGACAACCTCTATTCTCAGGGGCTTACAATCTAAAATAAGAGACAACATGTAAACAACAATGTATAAGCAAACCATGTAGAAGATTAAAAAAGGAAATAACCATTAGAGGGAAGGCACTATAATTAAAAGAATTCGGAAAGGCTTCTTACATAAGGTGGGATATTAGCTTAATCCTCAAGGAAACCAAAAAAGTCTGAAGATATTAATGAGGAAGGAGAGCGTTTAAGGCATGGGGAAAATGCCCAGTGGTTTAAGAGGGAATGCCTTGTTCATGGAACGTCAAGTGCAGTATCATTAGATTGTGGGGGTAGCGAGTAGTAAGATGTAAAGACAGTTGATGGGCAGCTAGTTTATGAAGGGATTTGTATACCAGCCTACAATATCTATTAAACTATGTCATTTGAACAATTATTACACCTTATTAGGGCAATGACCCCTTCAGCTCTAGAATTATGTCCCTGAAAAAAAAAAAATCTTGATTTGTGAGTATTTCACTCACTATATCTAGCCACCCCCTGTCATGTTTCATATGCCATCCTGGCCATTTTCTCCACAATTGCCATACTTGTTTCTGTTCCCTTTATACCACTAGAATTTGTCATCCACTTTGCTACTGAACCCTGCTTGGGAATTTAAGTCCCTCTATGCCACAACTCTCATACTGGGGTCCTTAATGTTGTGAATATGTCACAGAATCCACTATATCTAATTTTACATAGCCAGACTTCATTTTTCAACCTGATTATTTTTTTTCCTCTTCCCTATTCATGCCTTCAACTCCTCTTCCCTCAGCTTTCCAGATATGAAACTATAATCAAATCAGTATTACCATTGCTAATGAAAAGGGAAGGTCTATAGACTCCCTAGTCACTCTATTCATAACCTCTAGGTTGTTACAGACCAAAAATTTCACATTCTAGCTACCATTCTTCTATGTGCATGACTTTTTCTTTTAGACTCTAAGTTCTTCAAAGTCAAGAAATGTCTAATTTTGCAATGCATCTCAAGCATATAGCACACTGTTTTCCATGTAGCCAACTCACAACAGAATTAATATATATATATTTGGGGTGGCTAGGTGGTGCAGTGAATAGAGCACTGGCCCTGGAGTGAGGAGGATCTGAGTTCAAATTCAGCCTCAGACACTTAACACAAAAAAACTAGCCTCGTGACCTTGGGCAAGTAACTTAAGCCCAATTGCCCTCCAAAAAGCAATATACATACATACATACATACATACATACATATATATATATATATTTATGTATATATATTTATTCATTCATTAGTTCATACATCCACTTATCTATCCATATATCCACTAATTAATTGATGATACATATTCTAGTAGAATATGAGATTCTAGAAGGCAAGTTTTGTTTCATAATTATTTTTGTAACCCCCAAAACAATAACTCCCATATGATAGAGCTTAAAAATAACAGTGGTACAATGCAAGAAATATTGGTTCTAGAGGGAGGGGCCTGAGATTCAAATTAAGGGTGAACAATTTACTACAAATATGACTTTACACATGAATGTTGGATAGTTCAGTGGCTTTAAAGTCAGTGAATATAGGTTTAAATACCACTTTTAATGGTTACTACCTATGTGAGGTTAGACAAGTCATTTATTCCCAAAGACCTCCATTTCTTCAACTGAAAAGTAAATTTGACTAGATGTTCTTTGAGATACATCCCATGACTAAATCTGCAGTGCTATGTTTCTAAGTAATTTCAATTTTCAGTTTCCAGAGCTATAAAATTAAGAAGCATTTCCCCCCCTCCGTTTTGGAATATATGACATATAAGATGTCTTCTAAACCTAAATAAATTGTTCAAGACACATTAAAACATACAGGTCTATCTTAAAGTTTGGCAAAATATGTATATGCATATTTACATATACATACATACACATATGTATCTATGTAGACATAATGCATGTATATATACACAAATAGATTAAATTATTTATATAAGCTTTAAAATATAGTAATGAGGAAAGTTAAAATTGTCTCAGAGTCCTTAACTAACAAAGGAATATAAGAAAAAAAATAATGAAAAAATATCACACTACATGAGAATTTGGGGCAATAAATGTGGAGATTTGATTACAAACTTCAAAAAGCACTTGCTTTCTGAACTATTTGTGAATCACTGTAAGAAATTTGATTTCTTTGTATCAAAGTTATTTCCTTTGGATGACAAAATAAACTATTATTCTCTGGGATGTCATAATTTTACTGAAGCTTCATAACTTGTGAGGACATAACAATTTAATTTAAAGTTATCTTCTATCTTCTACTTGATCTTCTATCAAGTATAACTTGTCTAGATATATGCAACTGTATTTCTTATGTAAAGCTTCTAAGTAAGGATCTTCCAGGAGCAATTTTTGTAATCATTGCCATTATCACTGTCATTGTTATTCCCCTTTTTCTGCTTCCTCCACGTTCTCTGTCTCTATCTAATTCCTCTTTTTTTTTTTATTTTAAACAAATGTTTTATTAACTTCTGTTTTACATCAATCATTTCCGCCAGATTTTGAGTTACAATAATTTCCCCCCATTATTCCCCTACCCAACCTCCCAGAATAGCAGTCCCACAAGATATCACTTCCTCCAATCTGCTCTCTCCCATACCTTCTCCCATACCCCCTTCGACTTTTCCATTAGAGGAAGGTGAATCTCTGTGTCCCAATGCCTGCGCATCTTATCTCCCAATTACAAGCAAAAGAGTATTAATAATAGTATTTATATATATTTGAAACATTTAATCTTAAGACCTCGAATTTCAGATCCATTTCCTTCCTCCTTGTCACCCATTCTCTCTGGGGAGATGAGTAATTCAGTATACATTGTACATGTCTAGCTATGCAAAACATTATCATAGTAGATATATTGTACAAGGCTGCTTATAATTCCCTCCCCCTCATCCCACCCCCTACCTGGTCCATTCCCCACTTGATCCTGTCCCTCTTCCATAGTGGGTAACTCCAACCTCCCCTCCCCCCAAGGATGCCCTCCCATCCATCATCCCTCCTCTCATCCCCCTTCCCCTATCCTGCTGCAGGTTGAGATATCCCATTTAGTATGTATGTCATTTTCTCCCTGAACCAAATTCAATGTGAATGTGGTTTTGCCTTTTTAGCCTTCCTTATTCTACCCCTCTTTTGCAACCACTTCCCCTTGCTTCTTCTGCATGGGATAGTTTACCCTACCTTGTCTCTCCCCATCTCCTCTTGCCACTTTCCTCTCTCACCTCATAATTTCATCCCTTGAGTATTCTCCCTTCCCAACAGATTCAACCCATGCCCTCTATCCATATATAACTGTAACCATATACACACACATTCACATATGTATTCATATGACCACACCCCCTTCTTCCAGTATTTTCATAGTGAGAAAGATATCATCAGTCACAGATATTACTTTTCCATATGGGAATGTAAATAGTTCAACTTTGATAAGTTCCTTTTGATTTCTTTTCCTTGATTACCTCTCAGGCATCTCTTGCTTCTTGCGTCTGGATGTCAAATTTTCTATTCAACTCTGGTTTTTTCCTCAAGAATGCTTGAAAGTCCTCTATTCCACTGAATGACCATATTTTCCCCTGAAACAAAATACTCAGTTTTGCTGGGTAGGTGACCCTTGCGTTCATTCCCAGTTCTTTTGCCCTCTGGAATATCATATTCCATGCCCTTCGATCCCTCAGTGTAGAAGCTGCCAGGTCCTGGGATATTCTGATTGTGTTTCCACAATATTGAAATTGTTTCTTCCTGGCCACTTGTAGTATTTTCTCCTTGATCTGGGGATTCTGGAACCTGGCTATAATATTTCTGGGAGCTTTCTTTTTGGGATCTTTTTCAGGAGGTGATCAGTGGATTCTTTCAACCTCTATTTTGCCCTCTGGATCTAAAACATCAGGGCAGTTTTCCTTGAGAATTTCTTGAAGGGTGATTTCTAGGTTCTTTCCTTGATCATGGCTTTCAGGTAGTCCAATAATTTTTAAATTGTCTCTCCTGGATCTATTCTCCAGGTCAGTGGTTTTCCCATGAGATATTTCACATTGCCTTCTAATCTTTCGTTTGTTTGGATCTGCTTAACAGCATCTTGATTTCTCATAAAGTCACTAGCTTTCATTTGCTCCAGTCTAACTCTGAAGGAATGAATCTCCTCAGTGAACTTTTGAGATTCTTTTCCCATCTGGCAAATTCGACTTTTTAAGGCGTTCTTCTCCTCATTGCCCTTTTGGGCCTCCTTTGCCATTTGAGCTAGTCTATTTTTTAAGGTGTTGTTTTCCTCAGTCAGTCTGTTGACCCTCATTTCATACTTTTCCTGCATCCTTCTCATTCCTCTTTCTAATTTTTCCTCCATTTTTCTTATTAGATTTTTAAAGTCCTTCTTAAGGTCCTCTATGGCCTGCAACCCACTCATGTTTTCCCCTGGGGCTTTTGGAGCAGGACTTCTGACCTCACAGTCCTTTTCCCGCTCTATGCCCCCAAAATAGGAGTCTAGGGTTGCATTTTCTGTTTCCTTTGCCTTGGCATGTTGCCACTTAATTGCTTGACTTTTGGGCTTGTTGCCACACTATGGCTTTAAGGCCAGATAGAGGAATTTTCGTCCCGAACGTGTGGGGGGCAACTTCAGTTTCTGGCAAGCTGTAAACCCACCCACATCTTCCACCCTAGATCACAATCCAGATCCAGGGAGGTTAAAGCAAGAGCGATTACCCCCCAAGACTGATTGCTGGATCTCCCCATGATTTGTAGGCTGGGAGCCAGAGCTGCCTCTGAAAACTACAAAATGGCTTTTCTCCTCAGTGGCTTCTAGCCCCCAAGGGAGGGAGCTGACGCATTCCCCAAATACAGGTCCCAAAGTCCATAGGACACTAACCTCTTACTTTGTCCTAGGCATGTCTATGTTGATAATTCTGGAGTCGCCACAGCTCCTGGTGTTCTGGGGTTCCTCCAGCTGGCTGCTGGCCCTGCCGCCCTGGGGCTAAAACCTCAGCTCACACGGACCTGGGCTCGGCTCGGCTCCGCTCCTGCGCTCTGCGCGCTGCCAGGTCCCAGACCGCTGCGCTGGTCCTTCCTGCAGGGCTGCTGGGCTGTCCTCAGTGGGAGGTTAGCTTCTCTGTGTCATTCTGTGGGTGCTGGGGCTCCAGAAGTTGTTCAGAGTCCTTTTTTACATAATTTGTGGGGAATCTGGGGGCAGAGAGGCTTGGAAGAGCTGTTTCTACTCCACCATCTTGGCTCCGCCCCTCATTCCTCTTTTTCTGTGTGTTTTGTCTCTTATCTGTTCCCTGTCCTCCTGGATACCTCTCTATCTCTCCAGTTTTATTGTAAATGATTCACATTTTCTCTCATAGATACATCTCTTATAACTATTAACTTAATTACATAACTACTGATTGTCCTTAGTTTTGCAAACTTGCTGGTAACCCTTTATCTCATTTGAATTACTGAGTATGCTAATGGGGGCCAAGTGGAAAAAAAAAATGTTCAAGACACAGATTTAAAAGAAAAACCAAATTCCCTTGCATGTACTTCTCCCAGTACCAAATTATATAATAATAGTAATAATAATTCCTCACATTAATATAGTGGTTTAAGGCTTGCCAAGATCTTTACAAATATCTCATTTTATCCTCACAACAAATCTGTGAGATAGATGCTTTTATCTCCATTTTACATGCATAGAAACTGAGACAGATTGAATGATTTGCCCAAGGTCACATAGGAAATGTCTAAGACCAAATTGCATCTCTGATCTCCCTGATTCCAAGTGTCAGGCTCTAACCATTTTTCTGCCAGCTTAGTACAGATGCAGATAAGAAATTCTAGTTCAAATTTCTCTTAAATATTGACTTTTTAAATTATGAAAATGATATCAATTTTAAAAGGGAGAAAAGCACAAATCATAAAATCTTTAAAAGAAAATGACAGGTAGAAGGAATAAGTAAAAATACTCATCAACTAAATTATTTACCCTTTACCTCCAGATAACAAAGACTTGACTAACTTTTAATGTTTCCATGACATAAAATCTTTAATAGTGATAACTGTATTTTTGATTTGTGTTTTTGTCTTTTTTGGGGGGGGGGGTGTTGCTCATTGCTGTTTTATTGTATTTCTTTTCTTTAGGCTTTAAAAAGGCATAATTTCAATGTAGATCTCTAGTTTTCTGAGATCTTCTCTCTCTGGTTGTTCAGAACAAAAGCTTCCACTCTTGTTACTATTGATTAACACTGGCAAATCTTAATAACAACAAAACAAAAACAAAACTAAGAACTAATTTTCTATCCACATCATATCAACATTAATTATTTAGGTGAGGAAGACTGTTTTACCTTGCTTAAGAGTTACAGTGTATATTTTAAAGAGCATTATGACAAGAAATGAATTTATCTATGTTATTCTTTCCTTTAAATTTTTGCCTCTTCTCTCTGGAACTTCCACCTTCCTAATCCATACATACACATTTTTATCACTGTGGATTTTTTAATAAAAGAAAAAAACACTTATTTAAATCCAAATGTTTAGTGTGAACTATGTACATTGTATCTAGACTGACCTAATGAATATAACCAGACTTTTGATTACATCTTGCATTGGCTTCAAAGAACTAATTGATATTCACTTCAACAGAAATATAACTTAGAGTTTTACATCAGATGATATTGGACACGATTAAAACTTGGAAAACCATCAAGGATATATTGAAGTATTATTATTCATAAGCTATTTAAGCACAGAGGGGAACTGAAAATGAAGGAGCACGATTCAAGACTATCTGCAAGTATCAAATAAGGATTAACATTTACAAAATGTTCAGAGAAGTACATCCCCTAGGCCTCTCAATTGCCATAAGCTTTGAGAAGAACTTCTCCTCTCATAATCATTCTCCCATAGGCAACAGGAGAAAGGTTAATTCACCCATGTGGTATATATTCTCTGTCTTCTAAATTTAGTTATGCCATCTGTGACTTTTACAAACAGAGATGAAACCAAGGAGATATACCCTTTTTCTCATTTAAAAATTACTGTCCTCTGGTATTATCATTTTTAAATGTAATTTCATCTGACTGTAAGGAAAATATATCATGTGAGTAATGAGAAATAGTATGGAAAGGCAAAAAATTCCTGTTCTTGAATTTTTTTTCTTTTCCTCACTTCCTCCAGTTGCACTGTTTATAAAGTGACAAAAAGCAGCTATGAAAATGGTAGCCAAGGGTAATGGTGTTCAACTCCTAATATAGCCAGCTTTTTGAGATTTAAAAGTTTTAAGCTATATCCCTTGCCAACACCCCCACCCCACAACCTACACATACTTAGACTTAATGTCATAATTTGCATTATGTCAGAGTATAACTTTCCTACAACTAAATGGGCACTTTGAATGGTATATTCTTTCACCCAAGCAGTGAGAACAATACTTACAAGTCCTAGAAAATCCCAAACTCTGGGGAGCTAGGTGGTGCTGTGAATAGAGCACCGGCCCTAGAGTCAGGAGGACCTGAGTTCAAATTCGGCCTCAGACACTTAACACAAAAAACTAGCCATGTGACCTTGGGCAAGTCACTTAACCCCAATTGCCCTCCAAAAAGCAAAAAATAAAAAAATAAATAAATCCCAATCTTCAGAATTCCTATATATTTCTGTTCCCACCTCCAATACCACACCTCTCTCTGTCTCTCTCTCCCCCTCCCTCTATCCCCCCCTCTCTCTGTCTATTTCCTCCCTTTCTCTTTCTCATTGCCCCATCAGAAGAGAGACAGAAAATTTTAAGAAAGTAGATTCTGCCCTCCCTTAGAAAAAAATGTATACAAATATGAATAAAGTAAGAAGCTCTCTGGAAACTTTATGAAGCAGGAGGAGGGTTCATAGCAGAAATAGAAGTAATGAGTGGTATTTAGTTACCCTTGATGTAGGAAGGAAGACAAGAAACAAAACATTTTTATGTGCCTACTATATTCCAAACACTTTTACAAATATTGTCTCACTTGATTGTTACAACAAACCTGAGAGGCATATGCTATTATTACCCCTGTTTTAAAGATGAAGAATCTAATGTAGAAAGATGTCAAGTGACTTGCCCAGGGTCACACAGCTAATAAGATTCTGAAGATAAATTTAAACTCATGCTTCCTGAACTCAGGTCCAACACTATCCACTATGATATCTACCTTCCTAGGGTTAATGAGGCAACAATTTGGTCATGTGACATTAACATTTAAGTTTGTCCATAACATGGCCGAAGATTGTTTTTAGGATGTGACTTGCAGTCATAAAAGGCTTATCAAATAATGTGATTCGTGATTTATCTGATGACAAGCTGCAAGAAGTAATTTAGAATATTGCTAATATAAGTTTTATGTGTGGGTAATGCAGTTGTTTGGCCCTTACAAATCTGTCTAGATATGGCTTTCAGAGAGGCAAGAATAGACATCTCTAGTGTCTCCTTCCCTGACTTTTCTCTTTTTATTTTTAGAATTTTATTATTTTTTTTCAAATGCTTTATTAACTTCTGGTTTACATCATTCATTTCTGCCAGATTTTGAGTTACAATTTTCCCCATTTTTCCTCTACCCAGTACCCCAGAATATCAGTCCCACAGGATATCCCTTCATCCCATCTTCTCTCTCCCATATCTTCTTTCATACCACCTTCCACTTTTTCAGTAGGGCAAGGTGAATCTCTGTGCCCCAATGCCTGTATATCTTATTTCCCAATTATATGTAAAATAGTATTAATAATAATATTTATATATTTTTAAACATTTGATTTTAAAATTTTGAATTCCACATCCATTCCCTTCCTCCCTTGTCACACACCCTTACTAGGAAGATAAACAATTCAGTATATTTTGTACATGTGTAGCTATGTAAAACATTACCATAGTAGATATATTATTAAAGACTGACTATATTTCGATCCCTCCTATCCCACCTCCCACTTGCACTATTCCCTACTTTGTTCCTGTCCCTTTTCAAAAGTGGGTGCTCTCAACTTCCCCCCCACCCCACTTCCCTCCTGCTCTCCCTTCCATTACCCCTTCTCTCAGCCGCTTTCCCCCTGCTCTCCTCTAGGGTGAGATATCCTATTTAGTATGCATGTCATTCTCTCTCTGAGCTAAATTCAATGAGAATAAGGTTTTGCCTTTTTGCCTTCCTGTTCTTCCCTTCCCTTGTAACCATTTTCCCTTGCCTCTTCTATATGAGATTGTTTACCCCATTCTGTCTCTCCCCAACTCCTCTTGTTATATTCTTCCCTCACCTCTTAATTTCACCTTTTAAGTATCATCCCATCCTATTAAATTCGACCTGTACCCTCTATCCATGTATACCTGTAAACATACACATTCACATATGTATTCATATGCCCTTATACCCTTCTTCAACTATTTTCATACTGAGAAAAGTTTCATCAGTTACAGTTATCATTTTCCCTGTAGGAATGTAAATAGTTCAACATTGATAAGTTCATAATGATGTCTTTTCCCTGTTTACCTTCTCAAGCATCTCTTGCTTCTTGTATCTGAATATTCCCTGACTTTTCTCTAAGGAAGACTTTGATTCATTATAGAAGGGAAACCAAAAGATTATTATAGAGGTTGGCCCCTCTGCTCTCCTCAGAAAAAAGGGGACATTTTGCTAGAATTGTATTTTCTGCTCTTTTAAATATTATTACCCTAGTGGAGATGATTCTTAGCTTCAAGGAAAGTTCCTTATCAGCAAGTCTTAAAGAAAAAAATGTCCTCAAACCATATGTCAAAAACTCAATTCCCTTCCTATCAAATACCAGTTCTTTAATGAACATGCAGAAAGAATAGCAAATGAACTAATTTATCGAAACCAATAGTTAACAGAAAGCAGAGTAAGCATAAGCAAGAGAATATATACCAGAACATATAGAAGGAATAAGATCTATTTTGGGAGTAAGTAATGTAGTTCAATGAGGAGAGAGACAGAGACAGAGACACACACACACACACACACACACACACAGAAACAGAGACAGAGAGAGACAGACAAACAGACAGAGGCAGACAGAGACAGAGAGAAATGGAGAATCTTACCCAAGGTGAAATGTAGTAAATTTGGATAGAGGCAGGACTGTAGTTACAATTCTACATGACAGCATCTTCCTAGAGACTTTCTCCCTTCAGGAACCTGAAGAACGTTCAAAAGTATAAATCTTCTTTCTTGAAGATTTCACTAATTCTATCCACCTCTCATGTAGACATAGGACACTGAATAAACAATTTCCAACAGTGAGATGAGAATATTCAATATATCATTGAACCAAAGGTGACATTATTATTGCTAATATTGTGAAGTGCTTTGTATTCTTGAAACTGCAAGATCTTAGTGAAATTGATTTTTTTTTTTTTTTTGCTTTTCAGAGGGCAGTTGGGGTTAAGTGACTTGCCCAAAGTTACATGACTTGTGTGTCAAGTGTCTGAATCCAGATTTGAATTCAAGTCCTCCTGCCTCCAGGATTGGTACTCTATTCACTGTGCCACCTAGCCACCCCAAAATGGATTTTTAAATTGCTACTAATAAAAGTAGGAGTTTAAAAGTCATATTAGGAAAATTGGCACATGGTTTTATTTGAGAAAATAATTTAAATTTGAGAAATTTAAATTTTTTTAATTGAGAAAAATTTTTCTCAATTATTTGAATTATTTGAGAAAATAATTTAAATATTTTAAGCAAAGTTTAATATGACTGATGAATTCCTGGTCAGAAATGCAGTATACTTAAAGTAGACATTTGCTTAAATATGAAGCAGTGTTGATGGGATTAGAGAGTTCAAATTGTAGCCAGGAAGACCTGGACTCCACTACTTCTTCTGACACATACTGTCTGTGTAATTGTGAACAAGTCACAATCTTTAAATGTTCCATGTAACCTTAAAAAATAAGCAAACAGCCAAAAATATCTACTGCATATATTACAGAGAAAATACTAACCTATATTGGCAGATGAATTTTCCTCAACAATGAATTTCTTTTTTCAATGAAGTCACAGGTTTATCCCTATGTTTGCATAAATCGGAATTTAGTTTTGTTTAGGAATATTGCCTACATGCATTTACTAACCAAGGTAAAATATACAGTAACAGATATAACTGAGAAATATTTTGACTTTCAGAAAAATAAATGAAGAGAATGGAAAGGTCAGCTATAGGCTAATGACAGTGACTTCAATACCAGGAAATTTTTAGAAAAACAAACATTAATAGATAATTTGTAAATATATAGAAAAGGAAGTAAATATCATTAAAAGTCATGTTGAATCAAAATGGTTTGTGCCAAACTGGTAGTATTTCTTCTTTTTTCAATGTATTATGAGACAAATTATGTTAAAGACATATATTTCAGATTAATGTGAGTAGAAACTAATTTTTTTTATTAAAGCTATCCAAAAGCAAAATGGGGTTCTTGGGATAACTGTGACTTTCTCAAATAATAGTTTCAAGCCCAGCCTTGTTGACTATTAGTTGATGATATTGTAAATGAGATTCCTGTACATTTCGAATTTTGATTTTATCACTTCTTAGGTATTCCCCTTTTCCAACAGTCTAATCCCAAGTTGTGTAACATGCAGAAGAACAGATATTTACTGATAATTGAGGCAAAGTCACTGTTCAAATTCTGGGAATGTCTCAGTCATTCAATGCCCCATACATTTTTTTCATGCCTATTATGTGTGAGTTGCTATTCTAGAGTATAGAACATATAAAGTGCAAAATGTAATGCTGCTCTTACATTCAAGGACATTATATTCAAGGAGAAAAAAATAGTATGTCAGGTAAAAGAAATCTAATCTGAGGTAAGAAAAATAAAAACACTGATGAGGAGTAGCAAAGAAAAACAAACCAAAAAGTTTCCAGAAGCATCTTGGGCTGTTTCTTGAAGAAAGTTATTGATTCTCAAAGATCAAGTTCTGGGAAAAGTGGATTCCAAAGAGGGGAAACAGTTTGTATTCAAGTGAAAGTAGGTGTAAAGACAAGCACAAGCAGCTATCCTGAAGATTGCTGCTGTGAATAGCTTTAAGATTCTGATCATATAGTACAGTGAACTATCTATTTATTCAGCAATAAACTAAAGCAAAAACATTCACAACAATTTAACGTAACAACTATTACTAAATTGGCCACATAGTCTTAAACAAAATATATCATTCAGTAAGTCACAATCTCTTCATTCAATATAAAATACCCATCTAAAGTCTTCTTTCATCTTGATTGGAGGCTGGCTTCCAAACATCCTTAACTCATTCATCATTAAAGGGTAATCATCCTTAAAGGGTAGTGGGAAATACAAAGGTCTTTCACCCCCAGGTCACAGTAAGTCATAATCTGTCAGTCAGCACTAAGTACCCAAGTAAAGGTCTTCTCATCTTGACTCTAGGTTGACTTCCAAACACCATGGCTTCTCTTCCACCTCAAAGTTCTTGCTTGGATTCACAGGTAGTCAGGTCATCTAGCTCTTACGTAGATTCACTCAATGCATGCCTGTATTCACAAGTAGGTAGTTCTCTGCTACTGTTCCATACTGAAGCTCACAGGTGACTAATCCGCTCCAAGTCCTTTGCACTTACTGTTTCTGGGAAGAGAAAGCTTAACAGAGCCACAACAATATTTACACATATTAAGCATAGCAAAGTTAAAATAATATTCACACAGATTCCTGACACTCTCACCTCAATTCAGTTTCTTCCTGTGAAATCAACACAAATCAACAGAGTGCTTCTGTCTTACAAAGTAACACTAAAACAAGTCAACAGACAGAGTGACAGTCTGACAAAGTATACAAATGAACAGTCAGAATGCTTCTGTCTGACAAACACAGGCAGAAAAAACAGACAGAGTGCTGACACCACAAGTCTTCTCCCTCTCAGTTCTGCTTGGTACCAGCTCATCCTTGACCGTTTATATGCTCAGTTCTTTTCTGTTTCTAATAGTAATGTAATTTGATCCCATTGTTTTGGAAAGCTAAGAGGTGCTTAGGACATAGTTTAAATTAAGCCTCTGTTAAAGAAAAAGAAGGTATGAACTGCTGTTGTAAGATCTGTGAATAAGGGAAAAGTTTAAGTTCCAATTTAGGATAGGTGGATTACCAGAAGTAAAATATTTTTTATTATATCAAATTAAAAAAAAAAACAACTTTTGTATAAGCCACAGTAAACTGCAGTCTAAATCAGAACTCAAAAAGAAAATGGGGGTGGGGTGGGGAATTTTGTGACAGATTCCTCTGATTAAGTTCCCATTTTTCAAATATATAATCAATTAAGCCAAATGTATAGGGGAAAAATTTGTAGGGGAAAGAAGAGTCACTCCCCAGTTGATAAATGCTCAAAAAGGTAATCAACCAGTTTTCAGGAGAAAAAAATCAAAAGTTAACCATAATCACATAAAATTATTCTAAATCACTACTGATCAGAGAAGGGAAATTAACATACCTCTAAGATTTGACCTCCAACCCATCAATTTTGCTTACATGACAGATAATGGAAATGACAAATAAAGGAAAAATTGTGGAAAAATTGAAACACTAATGCATTTTTGGTGGAGTTGTGAAGTAGTCCAAGTGCATGCAAAGGGCTATAAATCTGTGCACAATCTTTGATCCAGAAATACCACTACTAGGTCTGTATCCCAAAGAGATTTTTAAAATGGAAAAGGGACCGGTTTGTAAAAAAATATTTACAGCAGCTCTATTTTTGGTGGCAAAGCATTGAAAATCGAGGGGATGCTCATGAATTGAGGAAATGACTGAACAAGTTATTGTGTATGATTATTATTGAATAAAAAATAATATAAGAAATGATGAGCTGGATGATTTCATAAAATGGGAAGATGTAGATGAACACATGCAAATTGAAGTTAATAGAAGCAGAAAAATGTACATAAGACTAGTAATATTTTAACAATGATCAATTTTGAAAGATTTAGCTATTATGATCAAGAAAATGATCCAAGATCATTCCAAAGGACTCATGCTGAAAAGTGCTACCCATCTACAAAGGGAGAACTGACAGACTACTAATACATATTGAAGCATACTTTTAAAACTTTCTTTTTTTGTTGTCTTATTTTGTTTGTGTTTCTTTCATAATATGACTAATATGGAAATATTTTGTATGACCTCATATGTATAATTAAAATTAAAGTGATTTACCTTCTAAATGAGGGAGTAGGGTCAGAAGGCAGTGAAACAATTTGGAATTTAAAAAAAATTAAATGATTTTTAATTTTTACATGTAATTGAGAAATATTTAATGGAATTAATAAAAAATAAAAATATAAATATTAAATAGAAAAAGTATCATTTATTGGATATAAAAAGGTTTGTTGTTTACAATGGAATCTTTATATATTTTATATGTTAAGTAAGGAATTATATAACAGGATTTGACAACACATGGGATATGTAGACTGAGGTAACATAAGAAATCGAGTATAACACCAAGGTTATTAAACTAGATAATTGTGAGCACAGTAGTGTGATTAACATAAATAGGTAACTTCAGAACAGTAGCTGTTACAGATTTATGGAAGGATAATTATGTGTGTGAATATACATATAGAAATACTATTATATAGGAAATGTATTATTACCTTTCATATATAAGTATGTGTATATATGTATATTTATATGTGTATATGTATATATACACACATAAATACCACAATGCATTCACACAGAGAGATGCATATGTACACACAGACACATTTATTTACTAACTTTCTCAGATTCATAGGCCCTAGGGAATTGGGGTTCTCAGAATGGAACTTAGAAAACAGACTGCAAATAGATAAATTAATCCTTCCTTCTTTCCTTCTTCCTCATTTATCCTTTTTTTTTTTTTGTATCCTCTTCACTCTCAATGCCTTTTTTATCCTTTCCTTTTTCTTGACTCCATGACATTGTCCATTTAAGCTTAGGTTCTAAATCTACCTTTTAGTGTACCATGCATCCTACCCCTATATAAGATAAATGAAATAAGATTAGTTTGATGGATCCAATACTAAAATTTTTACTTTCATGCTTAGGAGAAGGGTAGAATTAGATACCTATACTTATGGTTAGAATATGCCATTTCATTTTTAAGGATTTTTTTAGGAAAGAAAAATATCTATTTATTGATATGTTTTCACCCAAGTTATCAAAATGATAGACATTAATTCTAGAAAGGTAATGGGTCAAAAATTGGATCTAAAGAATAATAAAGAAGTAACAGGAGAGATCTGGCTTAGGAAGGTCATTTTTTTTTCTTTCTTCAGTGAGCTTCTATACATTTTCCCCATTTGGCAAATTGTGCTTCTTTAAAAAATTGTATTTTTTTCCAATTACATGTCAAGATGATTTTAAATTTTCATTTTTAGAAGATTTTGAGTTCCAAAGATTTCTTCCTCCTTCCCTCCTTCCCTTATTCCTGAAATAGTAGGCAGTTTGATATAGTCTATACGTGTGCTATCATGTAAAACATTTCCATATTAGTCACAGTTATGAATGAAGAAAGATATGAAAAGAAAGCACACACACACACACACACACACACACACACACACACAAGACTATACTAACTGAAAAAAAGTATGCCTCAATCTTTGTTCAGAGTCCACCAGTTCTTTATTTGGATGTGGAAAACATTCTCCTTCATGAAAACTTTGAATTTGTCTTGGATCTGTTTTATTGGGAACTCACTCATTTGTAGTTGATCATGAAACAATGTTGCTGATACTGTGTAAAAGGTTTCCCCATTTCTGCACATTTCATTTTACATCAGTTTGTATAAATCCTTTCAGCATTTTCTGAAATCTGCGTATTCATCATTGCTTATTGTGCAATAATGGTCCATTATATTCATATACCACAGCTTGTTCAGGCATTAGCCAATAGATTGGAATCACCTCATTTTCTAATATTTTGTCAACACATAAAGGGCTGCTATAAGTATTTTTATACATGCAGTTCCTTGTCCTTTTTTTTTTATTATCAGTTTTGGACATAGACCTAGTAATGGTATTGCTGGATCAAAGGGTATACACTTTGGTTGCCCATTAAGATTAGTTTCAAATTGCTCTCCAGAATGTTTGAAGTGGTTCACAACTCCACCAACAATGCATCAGTATCACAATTTTCCCACATTCTCTCCAACATCTATCATTTTCCTTTTTAGTCATATTAGACAAGCTGATAAGTATGAGGTGGTATCTCAGAATTGTTTTAATTTGTATTTCCCTCATCAAAAGTGATTTAGAAAACTTCATATTCCAATAGATAGCTCTGATTTCTTTATCTGAAAACTTTCTGTTCATATCCTTTGACCATTTATCAATTGGAGAATGGCTTATATTCTTTTGTTGTTGTTTTTTTTTTTTGAGGTTGGTGGGTTTTTTCAATTTTTTTTCAATTTTTAACAAATGCTTTATTAATTTCTGGTTTACATCACTCATTTCTGCCAGATTTTGAGTTACAATTTTTCCCCATTTTTCCCTACCCACCACCCCAGAATAGCAGTCACACTAGATATCCCCTCATCCAATCTGCTCTCTCCCATATCTTCTCCCATATCCCCTTCAACTTTGCCATTAGGGCAAGGTGAATCTCTGAGCCCCAATGCCTGAACATTTTATCTCCCAAATTACATGCAAAATAGTATTAAAAATAGTATTTTTATATATTTGAGACATTTAATTTTAAAACCTCGAATTTCAGATCCATTCCCTTCCTCCTTTGTCACCCATTCCCTCTGGGAAGATAAGTAATTCAGTATGTGTTATACATGTATAGCTATGCAAAACATTACCATAGTAGATATATTGTAAAAGGCTGCTTACAATTCCCTCCCACCCATCCCACTCCCCACTGGGTCCATTCCCTAATTTGATCCTATCCCTCTTTGATAGTGGGTACTTCCAACCTCCCCACCCCCCAGAATGCCCTCCCCCCATCATCCCCTCTCTCATCCCCCTCATCCCCCTTCCCCCTACTATCCAACAGGGTGAGATATCCCATTTAGTATGTATGTCATTCTCCCCCTGAGCCAGATTCAATGAGAATATGGTTGCCTTTTTGCCTTCCTGTTCTTCCCTGCCCCTGCAGCCACTTTCCCTTGCTTTTTCTACATAAGATAGTTTACCATACCCTGTCTCTCCCCATCTCCTCTTGCCACTTTCCTCTCTCACCTCATAACTTCACCCCTTAAGTATCAACCCTTCCTACCAAATTCAGTCTGTGCCCTTTATCCATGTATAACTGTAAACTTTTTTACACACATTCACATATATATTCATTTGCCCATATACCCTTCTTCAACTATTTTCATACTGAGAAAGGTTTCATCAGTCACTGTTATTGTTTTTCTATGTAGGAATGTAAATAGATCAACGTTGATAAGTTCCTTTTGATTTCTTTTCCCTGATTACCTTCTCAGGCATCTCTTACTTCTTGCGTCTGAATGTCAAATTTTCTATTCAATTCTGGTTTTTTCCTCAAGAATGCTTGAAAGTCCTCTATTCCACTGAATGACCATATTTTCCCCTGAAACAAAATACTCAGTTTTGCTGGGTAGGTGGCCCTTGGGTTCATTCCCAGTTCTTTTGCCCTCTGGAATATCATATTCCATGCCCTTTGATCCCTCAGTGTAGAAGCTGCCTGGTCCTGTGCTATTCTCATTGTGTTTCCACAATATTGACATGGTTTCTTCCTGGTTGCTTGTAGTAATTTCTCCTTGATCTGGTGATTCTGGAACCTGGCTATAATATGCCTGGGAGTTTTCTTTTTGGGATCTTTTTCAGGAGGTGATCTATGGATTCTTTCAATCTCTATTTTTGTCCTCTGGGTCTAAAACATCAGGGCAATTTTCCTTGAGTATTTCTTGAAGGGTTATTTCTAGGTTCTTTCTTTGATCATGGCTTTCAGGTAGTCCAATAATTTTTAAATTATCTCTCCTGGATCCATTTTCCAGGTCAGTGGTTTTTCTATTGTCTTCTATTCTTTCATTTGTTTGGATATAACAGTATCTTGATTTCTCATAAAGTCATTAGCTTCCATTTCCTCCAGTCTAACTCTGACGCAATGGATCTCCTCAGTGAACTTTTGAGATTCTTTTTCCATCTGTCAAATTTGGCTTTTTAAGGCATTCTTCTCCTCATTGCCCTTTTGGGCTTCCTTTACAATTTGAGTTAGTCTATTGTTAAGGTGTTATTTTCTTCAGTCAGGCTGTTGACCCTCATTTCATACTTTTCCTACATCCTTCTCATTTCTCTTCCCAATTTTTCCTCCGCTTCTCTTATCTGCTTCTTGACTTTTTGGCTTGTTGCCACAGTAGGACTTTGCCACCAGACAGGGGAGCTTCCATCCCGAATTTTGGGGTCTTCACAACTTCTGGTTCTGGCAAATTGGTTGCCCACCACAGACCTCCCCCCAGATTACAATCCAGATCCAAGCAGGTTAAAGAAAGAGTGCTTAACTTCCAAGTTCCTGGATCTTGCTACAATTTTCAGGCCAGGAGCTGATGCTGCCACTGAAACTGCAAAATGGTGAATGTCTCTTCAGGGGCTTCTAGCCCCCAGGGGAGGAAGCTGACACATTCCCCAAATATTGGTCCCAAAGTCCATAGGGCACTAAGCTCTTACTATGTCCTAGGTATGTCTGTGTTGATAATTCTGGAATCACCACAGCTGATGGAGTTCTGGGTTCCCTCCAGCCGACTTCTGGCCCAACTACTCCGGGGCTAAAACCGGTTCATGGGGACCTGGGCTCATCTCTCTGAGCACTGGGCTGTTTGCTCCCAGAGCGCTGCACTGGCCCTCCCTGCAGGGCTTCTGGGCTCTCCTCAGGGGGTGGTCAGCTTCTCTAATGTCGTTCTGTGGGTGCTGGGACTCCAGAAGTTGTTCAGAGTTCCCCTTTACATGGTTTGGAAGAGGTCTAGTGGGAGAGCACCTTGGAAGTGCTGTTTCTACTCTGCCATCTTGGCTCCACCCCTGAAAGACTTGTATTCTTATAAATAGTTCTCTATATATTTGTTCTCTCTGTATTTGAGGTATATATGGTGGAGTATATTTCGACTGGAGAATATGTATATAGACTGTTCAAGGGCAGGAGAAAAGAGTTATACTGAGATCCACGAATTTTTAAATGAGAATCCTATTCCAATTAAAAATCAGTCAATAAATCAATCAGTATACATTTATTATGAATCTAGATGATTCAGTCATAGAAATCTTTTTTTAGGGGGCGGAGCCAAGATGGCGGAGTAGAAACAGCTCGTCCAAGCCTCTCTGCCCCCAGATTCTCCACAAACTATGTAAAAAAGGACTCTGAAAATCTTCTGGAGCCCCAGCACCCACAGAACGACACAGAGAAGCTAACCTCCCGCTGAGGACAGCCCAGCACCCTGCAGGAAGGACCAGCGCAGTGGTCTGGGGCCCGGCAGCGCGCAGAGCGCAGGAGCCGAGCCGAGCCCAGGTCCACGTGAGCCGAGGTTTTAGCCCCAGGGCGGCAGGGCCAGCAGCCGGCTGGAGGAACCCCAGAACACCAGGAACTGTGGAGACGCCAGAATTATCAACATAGACTTGCCTAGGACAAAGTAAGAGGTTAGTGTCCTATGGACTTTGGGACCTGTATTTGGGGAATGCGTCAGCTCCCTCCCCTGGGGGCTAGAAGCTGCTGAGGAGACAAGCCACTGTGTAGTTTTCAGAGGCATTTCCGGCTCCCAGCCTACAAATCGTGGGGAGATCCAGCGATCAGTCTTGGGGGGTAATCGCTCTTGCTTTAACCTCCCTGGATCTGGATTGTGATCTAGGGTGGAAGTTGTGGGTGGGTTTACAGCTTGCCAGAAACGGAAGTTGCCCCCCACACGTTCGGGACGAAAATTCCTCTATCTGGCCTTAAAGCCATAGTGTGGCAACAAGCCCAAAAGTCAAGCAATTAAGTGGCAACATGCCAAGGCAAAGGAAACAGAAAAATGCAACCCTAGACTCCTATTTTGGGGGCATAGAGCGGGAAAAGGACTGTGAGGTCAGAAGTCCTGCTCCAAAAGCCTCAGGGGAAAACATGAGCGGGTTGCAGGCCATAGAGGACCTTAAGAAGGACTTTAAAAATCAAATAAGAGAAGTGGAGGAAAAATTGGAAAGAAAAATGAGAAGGATGCAGGAAAAGTATGAAATGAGGGTCAACAGCCTGACTGAGGAAAACAACACCTTAAAAAATAGACTAGCTCAAATGGCAAAGGAGGCCCAAAAGGGCAGTGAGGAGAAGAATGCCTTAAAAAGTCGAATTTGCCAGATGGAAAAAGAATCTCAAAAGTTCACTGAGGAGATTCATTCCTTCAGAGTTAGACTGAAGCAAATGGAAGCTAATGACTTTATGAGAAATCAAGATGCTGTTAAGCAGATCCAAACAAATGAAAGAGTAGAAGGCAATGTGAAATATCTCATGGGAAAAACCACCGACCTGGAAAATAGATCCAGGAGAGACAATTTAAAAATTATTGGACTACCTGAAAGCCATGATCAAGGAAAGAACCTAGAAATCACCCTTCAAGAAATTCTCAAGGAAAACTGCCCTGATGTTTTAAATCCAGAGGGCAAAATAGAGGTTGAAAGAATCCACAAATCACCTCCTGAAAAAGATCCCAAAAAGAAAACTCCCAGGAATATTATAGCCAGGTTCCAGAATCCCCAGATCAAGAAGAAAATACTACAAGCAGCCAGGAAGAAACAATTTCAATATTGTGGAAACACAATCAGAATAGCCCAGGACCTGGCAGCTTCTACACTGAGGGATCGAAGGGCATGGAATATGATATTCCAGAGGGCAAAAAGAACTGGGAATGAACCCAAGGGTCACCTACCCAGCAAAACTGAGTATTTTGTTTCAGGGGAAAATATGGTCATTCAGTGGAATAGAGGACTTTCAAGCATTCTTGAGGAAAAAACCAGAGTTGAATAGAAAATTAGACATCCAGACGCAAGAAGTAAGAGATGCCTGAGAAGGTAATCAGGGAAAAGAAATCAAAAGGAACTTATCAAAGCTGAACTATTTACATTCCTATATGGAAAAGCAATAACTGTGACTGATGATATCTTTCTCACTATGAAAATAATGGAAGAAAGGTGTGTGGTCATATGAATACATATGTGAATGTGTGTGTATATGGTTACAGTTATATATGGATAGAGGGCATAGGTTGATTTTATTGGGAAGGGAGAGTACTCAAGGGATGAAATTATGAGGTGAGAGAGGAAAGTGGCAAGAGGAGATGGGGAGAGACATGGTAGGGTAAACTATCTCATGTAGGGGAAGTGGTTGCAAAGGAGGGGGAGAATAAGGAAGGCTAGAAAGGCAAAACCACATTCACATTGAATTTGGTTCAGGGAGAAAATGACATACATACTAAATGGGATATCTCAACCTGTAGCAGGATAGGGGGAAGGGGGATGAGAGGAGGGATGATGGATGGGAGGGCATCCTTCGAGTGAGGGGAGGTTTGAAGTACCCACTATAAAAGAGGGACAGGATCATGTAGGGAATGGACCAGGTTGGGGGTGGGATGAGTGGGAGGGAATTATAAGCAGCCTTGCACAATATATCTACTATGATAATGTTTTGCATAGCTAGACATGTACAACATATACTGAATTACTTATATCCCAAGAAGGAATGGGTGACAAGGGAGGAAGGAAATGGATCTGAAATTCGAGGTCTTAACATTAAATGTTTCAAATATATATAAATACTATTATTAATACTCTTTTGCTTATAATTGGGAGATAAGATGTGCAGGCATTGGGACACAAAGATTCACCTTCCTCTAATGGAAAAGTCGATGGGGGTATGGGAGAAGGTATGGGAGAGAGCAGATTGGAGGAAGCGATATCTTGTGGGACTGCTATTCTGGGAGGTTGGGTAGGTGAATAATGGGGGGAAAATGATTGTAACTCAAAATCTGGCGGAAATGAATGATGTAAAACAGAAGTTAATAAAGTATTTGTTTAAAAAAAAAAAAAGAAATCTTTTTTTATATATTTGAGAAATGAGGATTTTATCAGAGATACTTGGTGTAGAGATTGTGTCCCAGACTTTTACTTTCCTTCTAATCTTGTTTGCATTGGGTTTGTTTGTGCAAAAGCTTTTTAATTTAATATAATCAAAATGATCAATTTTACATTTTGAAATACTCTCTATTTCTTGTTTATTCATGAACCAATAATGCTCATTTAACTTCTTCTAAGAATTTTGATGCTATACCACTTAGTGCATATATGTTTAGTACTTCTATTGCTTCATTGTCTAAGACACTTTCTAGGAAAATGTAAATTCCTTTCTTATATCTTTTAATCAGGTCTATTTTTGCTTTTACTTTGTCTGAGATCAGGATTGCTACCCCTGGGTTTATTTTTGTTGTTGTTTGCTTATTTATTTATTTTTTACTTCAACTGAAACATAATATATTCTCTTTAACCTCTTGGCTTTACTCTGTGTATGCGTCAGTGCTACAAATATTTTTTTCTTTTAAACAACATATTATAGGATTTTGGTTTTGGATCCACTCTGTCATTATGTCATTCACTTCCTTTTTATGGGGGAGTATGTCCCATTTACATTCTGTTATGATTATTAATTGTTTATATCCTTACATGCTGTTTTTTTTCCTTCTATTTGTCTTCTTTCCTTTTACTCTTTCCCTCCTTGACAGTGTTTTGCTTCTTTCTCCTGCCTTCTCTGGTCTGCTCTCTCTTCTGTCAGTGCCTTTGACCCTTTACTTGATCTCGTCCCCCCCCTACTTTGCTGTCAGGTAAAAAAGATTTTTATATTCAACTGAATATGTATATTAGTTCCTCTTTGAGCCAATACTGATTGTAGGAAGGTTCAAGTAATGCCTATGGCCCACCCCCCAATCTTTCTCTCAGATTTTTTGACATTGTTGTCCTCTTCTCAGTTTGTGTCTTGTTCTTCCTTGTCACCACAATAACTTTTTATGGACATTTTCATTTTTGTTGATGCTTTTGGTTTTTGTTAGATTTTGTTGATCCTTTTTGAATTTTTTCCTTCCTTTTAAATTTGAGCTCTGCTCCCAAGGTAGAAGGGACACAATATCAGACTTCTTGTGCCAGCAGCTGCAGTCTCTGGTTGTTTATGTGGTACTACACTGATACTGTCCTGAGACCCACATGGGACCCTCACATCTGGTATTGTGCTAAAGCAATGGAGTAGTATGTAGCTGGATTGCTGGAGGCTATAAGGGTCTGGCAGCTTGCTGGTGCTAAGCTGGGGTCCTAGTTATGGTATCTGGTATGTGCTGATGCTGGTGGGGTGATTCCGTGTTTCCCTGGAGCTATACAAAAGGACATAGCAGTCTGACCACTGGAACATGCCTGTTTATCCAGGGCTACATAGTGCTTGCTACTGGCTTGTTGTGATGCTTCTTGTCTTGGACAGTGTTCCCATTTTCCCAAAGTGAGTTCTGGTCTTTCAAGTTTCTTTGGCTAAAGATTTTTTACCCTGTATTTTTGCTCATCCTGTTATTCGAAGATTTGTTTTGGAGTGGTATTTTATGGTTGTTTGAAAGTCAGTTTGAAAGAGACACAGCAATTTACTATTTACCCCCACCATCTTGACTCCTGAAAGTCCTTTTTCTGAAATTCTTAATTTAATGGGGCCTGAAAACAGAAATAAGCATATGTCAGTATTCTTACAAAATACTTAATTTTTTTTCCATTGAGTATTGCTGATATTAAGGAAATGCTCTGTTTTTTCCCTCTTTTGTTGTTAGCTCATTCCTCATTTTCTAAATCATATTACAAAAACTATTCAAGGGCAGGAGAAAAGAGCTATACAGAGACCCACAATCTCTAAACAAGAATCTCATTCCAATTCAGAATTAGTTAATAAATCAATCAGTATACATTAATTGTGAATCTTGGTGATTCATAGAATATTTATGTATGTTCCTCTTCTGATAAAAGATAATTGGATCTTTTTTTATCGAATTATTATGCATCTGTGTATACGCTAGCTATATTATGCATTAGTTCTAGATCTCTATGTCAAGACAATACTTAGGCATCAAAGTAACATTAATTTATATGATCATTTGTGTTAGTGACCAGCCCTTGCTCTACCTTGAGTCTGGATAATGGGATGAGGGTAAAGCTAAAGATGGTAGAGAGAAATTATTAAATTATTCCACCTTATACATCTCATGATGTCCACATCATATCAAAACTTCGCACCTTTTGCAGGTACCAACTCTTGGATGACCTTTGACCTAGTCATTTTATAATCTAATCACAACTTCTCCAATACCATGTCATCCAGTGAAAAAAGCATTAGGTAATAAGGATTTTTTAACATTTTTACATTTTTAACATCTGTGCAAACTTGATATCATCCCTTATTGTCTGTGAACCTCAGTTGCATCAACTGTAAAATAAGGTGGTCAGACTTTTGGCTTCTGAGTTCCCTTTCATTTATTTCTATAAGTCCTCCTTTCTGAGGCCCTGACTCTAAAGCCAACTCACAAAAGTCTTGTGAAAATTTGGGGATACAGCCATACAACATACCTTCCAACAAAACATCATTAAATAGAATTAAAGTAGCTATGTTTCATGACTTGTATATTATGACTTGCAGGGGAAGGAGAATGAGGAAATTAAGAAGATACTAAAATGAGGAAGGCTTAGAAAACTGATATGAGGAGCATTTCAATGTATTTATAATTAAAGTGGTTGTCATTCTTATCATTACTGTTAGTAATCAGTAGTATAGCTTTCCTGTATTTTAATTTTTCTTAAAACAATTTTTAGATATGGCATCAAAATGCCTATTCTTTCCTACAGAATTGGCAATGATTATTATAACCTGTAATTATACTGAATAGAAAAGGACTAACAAAAATGTTCTCACTAGTGCAATCTTAACTATAGGACATTACAAAGTTAATTACTTTTTTTAAAAATGGCTTACTCTATGGTCCTCACAAGATCATAATGTAATTAGTAGCATTTACTAGGGTTAATAAAGCCACAAGGGAATTATATTATATTTTTGATAATATAAAATATATATTGAGAATAAAAGGTTATAAAATCACTTACAGAGATCAGAGATTGGTGGTCACACTTGCAAAGTTAATGCAGCTTAAAAAATAAATATAGTTACCCATATATTTTAGAGTTCTTGGTTGGATTTCCAGTTTTCCAATTGGTGGATTTATTGGAATGATAATTTTAATTTCATTTATAGTTGAATGAAGTCAATTCTTTCTTTTTCTCTTTTATCTATTAACCTATATATTCTTGGATGTGTGTTTGTGTGTGTGTGTGTGTGTGTGTGTGTGTGTGTGTGTGTGTGTGTGAGAGAGAGAGAGAGAGAGAGAGAGAGAGAGAGAGAGAGAGAGAGAGAGAAAGACGAGAGAGGGAGAGAGAGAGACAGAGAGAAGGTTTGTATTCAACTAACTTTGAATGGGAAATTCTTACCTAGTTAAAACTTTGAAAAATGGAATATTTATTACCTTTTTTTGCTTTTTGGAGGGCAATTGGGGTTAAGTAACTTACCAAAGGTCACACGGCTAGGTTTTTGTTTGTGTGTTTTAAGTGTCTGAGGCCAGATCCGAACTCAGGTTCTACTAGCTCCAGGGCTGGTTCTCTACTCACTGCGCCACCTAGCTGCCCTATTACCTTTTCTGAATAGCTGGATATTTACTTTAAAAATCTAGTTTTGTTTCAAGTTTTACTTTTGAATCTCCTTAAAATTTATTAAACCATGTTACTTACATGTTAATATGATGTTCTGAACCAAAATTGAATCTTTTCTTAAGAATTTTTAATTTTTAATGCTCTAATATCATTGTTCTGAATATTAATCAAATTAAAGCAAATTCATCAAGTACCTCTAATAAGTCTTTTACACATAGATAAAGGTAAATCAGGCAACTGTGCTTCATATCCAGTGGTACCAGAAAATACCCTGGATGTATTTTTATTAAATAAACTCAGAGATCACTCTGTTTTCTTTTGGTTTTTGTTTTTCTCTCAAAAGGATAAAAACGTAATAAACATGTCTTCTAGGTAATTGAAACTTCTTTAATTTAAATTTTATGTTTATTTTTAGTTTACATCATTCATTTCCAAAAAAATTTGAGTTATCAATTTTCTCCCCGTCTTTCCCCTACCCACCACCTCAAAACAGGTATCCCACTGTTTACCCCCTCCCCCAATCTGCTCTATCCTAAATCCTCTCCCACACCCCTCTGACTTTCCAGTAGGGCAAGATGGATCTCTATACCCCATTGCCTGTAGATCTTATTTCCTAGTTGCATGTAAAATAATAGTAAAAAAAAAATAACAACAACAACAACAATAATAATAATATATTTTTAAACATTTTATTTTAAAACTTTGGGTTTCAGGTTCTTTCCCTTCCTCCCTAATCACCCGCCCTTACTGGGAAGATAAGCAATTCAATATAGGTTGTACTTGTGTAGCTACAGAAAACATTTCCATAGTGGATATTTTGTGAAAGACTGACTATGTTACCATCCATCCTATACCACCCCAAACTTGTTCTATTGGACCCTGTCCCTTTTCAAAAGTGTCTGCTTCCAACTTTCTTTCCCCCAACCTGCCCTCCCCTCCTTCACCCCTCATCTCATCACTTTCCCCCTACTCTCCTGTAGAGTGAGATATCCTATTTAGTGTATATGTCATTCCATCCCTAAGCCAAATTCAGTTAGAGTAATGTTGAAACACTCCCCTTTGCCTTCCTGTTCTTGCCCTCCATTGTTTTGCCCTCCAACAGTTTTCTCTTGCCTCTTCTACATGGGATAATATACCACATTCTGTCTCTCCCCATCTCCTCTCATTATATTCCTCTCTCACCTCTCAATTTCACCTTTTTAGTATCATCCCTTTCTATTCAACTGGTCCTGTGCACTCTTGTCTATGTATACGTGGACACATATATACACACACTCACATATGTATTCATACACACGTATACCCTCCTATATAGACATTTGTATATAGACATATATGTATATAAACACACATATACATACATGCATATATATACATACACACACATATATCCAGACACATACACACACTTATATTCCCTTTAACTATTCTCATAATGAGAAAAGTTTCATAACTTACAATAATCATTTTTCCTTGTAGGAGTGTAAATAGTTCAACTTTGATAAGTTCTTTATGATTTCTTTTCCCTGTTTACCTACTCAAGCTTCTCTTGCTTCTTGTATCTGAATGTCAAGTTTTCTATTCAGCTCTGTTTTTTTCATTAAGACTGCTTGAAAATCCTCTATTTCATTGAATGACTATATTTTTCCCTGAAACATGATACTCAGTTTTGCTGGATAGGTTATTCTTGGTTTTAGTCCCAGCTCCTTTGACCTCCAGAATATCGTATTCAAAGCCCTTTGATCCCTCAATATAGAAGCTGACAGATACTGTGTTATCTTAATTGTATTTCCACAATATTCAAATTGTTTCTTCCTGAATGCTTGTAACATTTTCTTCTTGATCTGAAAACTCCAGAACAGAGCTATAATATTCCTCAGAGTTTTCTTTTTGAAATCTTTTTCAAGAGGTGATTGGTGGATTCTTTCAAACTCTATTATGCCTTCTGGTTCTAAAATATCAGTAAAATTTTTCTTGAAAATTTCATGGATGATTTCTAGGTTATTTTTTTGATCATGGATTTCAGGTAGTCCAATAATTTTTAACTTATCTCTCCTTAATCTATTTTCTAGGTCAGTGGTTTTTCCAATGAGATATTTCACATTGCCTTTAAATTTTTTTTTCATTCTTTTATATCTGTTTAACAGCATCTTGATTTCTCATAAATTTACTAGCTTCCTCTTGCTCCAATCTAATCCTGAAGGAATGATTGTCTTCAGTGAATTTCTGAGATTCTTTTTCCATCTGGCAAATTTGACTTTTCAAGTCACTCTTCCCCTCCTTGGCTTTTTGAGCCTCTTTTGCCATTTGAGTTACTCTATTTTTAAGGGGTTATATTCTTCAGACAGATTGTTGACTCTCTTTTCATGATTTTCTTGCATCATTTTCATTTCCTTTCCCAATTTTTCCTCCACTTCTATTATTTGGTTTTGAAAATCCTTCTTAAGCTCCTCTATGGACTGAAACCAGTTCATATTTTTTTTCATGGAAGCTTTTGGTATAGGAGTTCTGATTTCATTATCTTCCTCCTGTTACATGCTTTAATCCTATTTGTCCCCCCAAAAGGAGTCCAAATTTGGATCGCTGAGCATGCTTTGCTTCCTTTGCTTGTTCATGTTACCACTCAATTACTTGACTTTTGAGCTTTTTACTACAGTAGAACTCTGCTACCAGAGAGGAGAGCTTTGTCCCAAATTGCTGGGGTTTTCTCAGCTGCCAGAGCTATTAGTTAGGTGCCCTCACAGAAGCCTCCACTGTCTCTGGCACACTGGTCATGCGCTCCAACACCTCCACCCTAGACAGCAATACAGATCCAAGCAGCTTAAAGCAAGAGTGATTACCCCTCAGACTGGTTGCTTGGACTCCGTACCATCTTCTGGCCAGGAGCTCTGATGCAGCCAAAGAGTGGTGGCTACTGTACTTCTGCTTCTTCTCCCATGGCAGCAGAGGCCGGACTGCACTCCCAGTGTTCCCAAAGTCCACTGACTTCACACTTTGTCTTTGGCATTTTTAGGTTGAATATTCTGGAAACTGCTACAGCTTCTTGTGATCCATTCTCCCAATATACCTCTAGATGCAGCTGGTTGGGCAGCCCTGGGGCAAAACCATAGATTCACAAGGGGCTGGGCCCTGCTCCCAGGACTTTGTGATCAACACTTCCTCCTGGTCTGCCAGGCTCTCTTAAGTGGAAGGTTTGTTTTTCTCTGTCATTTTTTGTTTCTGTAAACCTAAAGTTTGTTTAGAGTCATTTTTGTAGGTATTAGAGGTGGTTATGGGAGGAGCACAAGGAGTCTTCCTGCTTCTATGCTGCCAACTTAACTCCTCACAGTACTTGTGACTTTACTATATTTTCTACTGAAAACTGAAACTAAATAAAATAAAAACACCTCCTTACCAAGAAGCAAGATAACCAAAAGCACTATATTATGTCTTACTTATATGAATAATATTCCAAATACTGGAGGAAATGATTTTGTCAATGGTTACTTGCAGTTATTTACATCTCCAGAAATCTTCTACTTCTAATTTGCAATTTCTCTTTAGCATCTTTATCCTTACTCTCATCCACATTGTCCAGACTCAAAGTAGAGCAAGATCAAGTTGCAAACAAAAAAGATCATATACATTAGTGTAACTTTGGTGCCTGTCTCCCCCTTTTAATTCCCATCGTCTTTATTTTAAGTCAGTTCCTCATATTTTTAACCTGGTACTCAATAAACATTATTTTTATCCAATTAAATGTAAACAATTAGATTATTTAAAAAATATCTTTATAAGTCCTTTCACCTACAGTATTTCTCCTCTTCAGCGCACCATAATACAATCACCGGGTTGATTTTCTTAAATTTCAGTTATGGTTGTTTCTTTCTTAAGAGACTTCATCCTACTTCTTACTGAATAAATGTTTCTCCCCCTCCTTCACAGTAGATTTGCCACCCTTTAGAAATTCTACTCTGCAACTTGTTCTTATGATTGGTGAGTCCTTAGCCTATGACAACATTTTATGAGGGAATTTAGGCATTTAAGTCTGAACTCATCTCTCTATATATACTTCTCGACCTCCTCACCAGCATGCTTTCTCCTCATTGACTCCCATTCTGCTTCCATCTCCCTTTATGTTTTATCTTCCTCTATTACAATAAAAATTCCTTGATTTTAATAATCACAGTATTTGTATTTATATCCAAAATATATAGCATAGGTCATGGCACATAACAAATCCTTAAGAAATATTTTATGTATCTCTCACCTATTTTCTTATTTCCATGTTCTTGTCCTAAATTAAATCTCCAATCTTTTTTTAACCATCACCTTATTATATGTACTGTCTTATTGGTCAATCAATCATGCATTTATTAAACACCTACTCTTTGTTATTTACTGTGGTAGGTTCTGGGGATGATAGATGAAAATTTAAACATTACCAATTTTCAACATGACAATATATAATTATCTTCTTCTAAAATATATATGAAATAAAAACAAAACAAAGAAAAGCTAGGTAAGAAGGAAGGGAACTAATGGTTAATGAAATAATTTGATTTAGCATATAATGTTTGAACTGTGTATTGGTTTAAAAAGTGTAATTCCACAAATGCCACTTGTTTGGAAAAGGAAGGAACTAGTCTGACTGAATTGTGGAGTGTGAGAAAGAGAGGAATAGACAGACAGATAGATAGACAGATTATTAGATATAGATAGAAATACACTGATACATATATAGACATATATATGCATATATATATACATACATATACAAATATATACATATATATGTGTGTGTATGTATGGGGTGAGACAGAGTCAGAGAGAGTAGGAGGGAAGACAACTATAAGATTTGGGCCAGGTTGTGAAGGACTTTAAAAACCACTTGCTAGAGTCAGGAAACACCTACTAGAGCTTAATCAATAGAGGAGTGATATGGTCTGATCTACATTTAAGGAAATTACCTTGGCAGCTATATATAATTTTACTTTTTGTTGTTCTGTTTTGTTTGTATTATATAGGGAAAAAAACTGATCAGAAATCTTTTGACAAAAAGGCAAAGGAAGATCTGGCACTCTGAAAAGATACTAGCATATAAAATCACAAATGTCTGAACCCAACTCTGTCAATCCCAGCATTTTCACTAAAAGACAGTTAGGCAAGAGGATAGTTTGAGCATACTAGGGCATACATGCATGCAACTCTGAAAAACTGTATAACTTAGAAGCCCTATGAACATTAGAATCTAAAATTGTTTTTGCCTTTATAAAGATTTTTTTTAATTTATCAAAAGACCTGCTTTAGTGACAAATTGGTCCCACTAGAAATAACCACCCAAGACCCCTCCCCAACCTTGTCAGTAACATGATTAAGTTGAGCAACTAACTCCCACTTTTTACTAATCCCCCCAACTCCCATAACCCTCACACATACACGCATTTCATTCAATGTATACTTGTTATAAGACAACCACCCAGTGCTTCCTTCTGCCATTAGCTGTGACTATCTGTACATGCATGGGCAAGAGGGTAAGTTGAAAAGATAGCCAGTCACCGAAGCAGGTTTTTATTGGAACAATTCTATTCTAGTACAATCCTTTTCTCTTTGCAGAAGGTTCCTGCTTCTGACCTCACCTTCCCACCTGCTTTGACTCTCCACCCCCAACCCATGTAATACATTCCTATTAAAGTTTTTTATTTTGTTTTAAAATTTAAATATAAAAATACTACTCTGCTTTGGGTGAAGGGAGGAAGAGGGGGCAATGAAGTCCCTTTTCTCTTTTGTAAAGCTGAGCAGTCCCCATTGGATCACAAAACCTACAGACTATCTTCTGGCCAAGGGCTTCCACACTAGGGCCAGGGAAAATATAAAGAGAACCATACAGCTAGAAGACAAAGAGTTGGTTTTTTTCCCCTGTAACCTGAGACCACCATCTATTGCTAATTGTTATCTTTTAAGAAAAACAGATTAGTGTTTCATATGAATTTATTTCTCTTCTCCTACCCTTTTGAAAAACGCAGTAAATTCTTCCTTCTACCTATCTTCCACTCTCCCCCAACCCACCCATCTCAAATACTTATTCTTTTATTTATTATTTTTTTCCTGGAAGTCACAAGTCTCTGCTGATGTGCATATGGAAGCAGTAGTTATGTGGGAATGGAAGGATGAAAGAGGGATCACTAGGAAGAGAGGGAGGTTAAATAATAGGAGGACAAAGTAGGTGGTAGAAATAAAGTATTGGACATGATAGAGACAGAAACACAGATACACATGAACATAAAAACAAAGATTATGATAGAATCTCTCAGGGAAGGTAAGTTTTCATGCATGTGTGTATGTATGTACAAGGAAGCAAAGAAAAGATTGACAGATTTCAATATTATGTGCAGTGTTTAATATATAGACTTTCTTGAAATGAAAAGTTAGTGCTATGTATTCTAAATCCTCTCCTATGTTCTACTGTGCATGACATATTATTTTTCTTTCCTTATTTTGCATTTAAGTTTAATATGTAAGTTTATAATGTTTCTTTTTCCTTTCTTATTATGTATTTAAGTTTTAGTATTTGTCTTTTTGACTACCCCCTCCCTCAGTGTTCCCACCCAGTGATCCCTCTTCTTAACCTAACCTCTCCCCTTATTACTGTTTCCCTCCCTTCTAATCCCCCCTTTTAGTCTCCTCTTTTTCACCCCCCCTTACCCTTCTGCTTTCTATAGGACGAAATAAGTTTTTATACTTATCAGAGTGAATTACTCCCCGTTTGATTCCAAACCAATGAGAGTAAATTTCAAACATTGCTCCTCTCCCTCCCTCCTTTTCCTCTATTTAGTGAATTTATGTGTCTATTCACATTAAAATCTTAAACTTCACTGATTTAAGTTGATCCCTCTTTGAACCAGAACCAGTGAGAATAGTGTTTAAATGATGTTCCTCTGCCTCTTTCTTTCCCCTCTTCTATAGTGTTTTAATGTCCCTTTAGATGGCATATTTTACCTTTTCCTATCTAATCCTTTCCTTTTTCCCATTACAGTCTCTTTGATCCCCTTAATAGTTTTTATTTTTAGACATCAGGTTAGTGCATTCATACCCAAACCCTCTATCTAAGTATAACCCTTTTGAAGGTCATGATAATCATAAAGATTTTGAATATTGACAGTTATCAGCTCCACATATAGGGATGCGAACATTTTGCTCTTGTTGCATCCCAAGTAATGAGCGTGTGTTTGTGGGTGTGGGTGTGTGCACTTATGTATGTGTGAGTCTGTGTTTCTCTTGTTTACCTTTTTATGTCTTTCTTGAGTCTTGTAGTTGGAGATCAAATTTTCCATTGAGCTCTGGCTTTTTCATCAGGAAAGTCTGGAAGTCCCTTATTTCATTAAACGTCCATCTCCTTGCCTGGAAGATTATGCTCAGTTTTGCCAGGTAGTTAATCCTTGGTTGTAGTCCTAGCTCTCTTGCCCTATGAAATATTAAATTCCAGTCCCTCAGCTCTTTTAATGTAGAAGCTGCTAGGTCCTGTGTGATCCTAACGGTAGTTCCTCAATATTTGAATTGTTTCTTTTTGGCTGCTTGTAGAATTTTTTCTTTAATCTTGTAATTCTGGAATATGGCTACTATATTTCTTGGAGTTTTCAGTTTGGGATCTCTCTCAGGAGGAGTCCAGTGAATTCTGTCAATAGTTATTTTATCTTCTGATTCCAGGACCTCAGGACAGTTTTCTTTGACAATCTCTTGGAGGATGTTGTCTAGACTGCTTTTCTCATCATGGCTTTCTGGTAGACCAATAATTCTTAGGTTGTCTCTCCTGGATCTGTTCTCTAGGTCAGTTATTTTTCCAGTGAGATATTTTACATTTTCTTGCAATTTTTTGATCGTCTTGTTTTGTTTGATTGACTCTTGCTGCATCATAGAGTTCTGAGCTTCAATTTGATTGTTTCTAATTTTTATCGAATTACGGTCTTCAGTTATTTTTTGAAGTTCCTTTTTTAGGGACACATTTTCTCCAATTACTTCACTGAGATGTTTTTCCAAGTTGGTTACTGCCTCCCTGATTTGGTCTTTAAAATTTTTCTAAAGCTCCTCAAGGAATGCTATTTGGGCTTGAGACAAGATCATGTTTCCTTCTGTGGTCTCAGGTGTGGGTAGAGAGTCTATATTGTCCTGTGTATTTTGTTGTTCTTGCCCTGCATAGTATGCTCTAATAGACTTTTTTGCCTTCCCCTTCTCCTTCTCAGCTTCTTTTTTTCCCATTGTGTCTTCCTGTTTCTTAGTTTCTCAGGCTATGAGTTTAGGGCCTGATCCTTGACTTTGAATACCTCTGGGTGGCTAGTTTATGGCTAAGTCAGGGAAGTCAATGAGGCATGTAGATGAGTAGATATGGGTGCATCTGATCACTTCAGATTTCTGCCTCTATACCCCTGGGCTATAAGTAGGCTTTTGTTGGTGAAGAGAGGTGGGGCTTGTTGGGACCCCACCCTCTCTTCTCTTCAGACTCCTGGCTGTCTCAGTTACACCCCTTCTTGGTGACTCTCAAGCCTGGGGCTATTTCCATTAACTTGGGATTTCAATCTGGGTGGGAGACTTATCTTTGGGTTTTCTGCTTCATGAAGGAGGGATGGGAGGATCAAGCAGCTACAGTTTACTTTGCCATTCCAGTCCCTGTATTATACAGGCAGGCAGGCAGCAGTTTCTAAACTTCCAGGCTGGGGGCTGAATGCAGCCAGAGAAGCCACTCTTTCCACTGAGGGCCCAGCTCTCCTACCTGACTCTACTGATCCTACCAGTCGGAGAGAAGACTGTGATTCATCCTCGGTAAGTCTGCAGGCTGGGGCTTTTGCTCTCTCTGGTGTAGTCTGCTTGTCTGCTCTTAGGTCTTTGCTGTGCAGATACCACGCACTCTGCGCTCGACCAGTCGGGACACACTGGGCAACCTCCTGGGCTGGACTCTGCCACACTTCGTCTTCCAGTGGGCTCTGTCACTCCGGATTCCACTCAGATTCACCCTTTGAGCCTTAGTGACTCAGGAGCTCAGCGAGGTTACTGCTTCCCCTGCGCCATCTTGGCTCCTCCCCTCCTAGTATTTGTCTAAAATAAAAACATTAAAATAAATACCTAAAAATATTTTGGACCTGTTTTTCTAATTGGCTAACTCTTTTCAGAATTTTCATTGAATACTATGTTTTTTATCCCTAATTTTTCCTTGATATCTCTTATTGGATTTTTTAATTCCTTCTGAAGTTTTTCCAAGAACTCATTTTGAGCTTGTTACTATTTGATCTTACTCTTTGGGGTAGAAGTGTTTTTTTTTTTGTTTGTTTGTTTTTGTTTTTCTTTTTCTTTTTGGAGGGCAATTGGGGTTAAGTAACAGAAGTACGTGCTTTTAAACTAAATTTTAACTTTGTTCCTTACTTTTCCCTATTTCTCAGACACCCAGAGTCATATACTTCAGCACTGAGTGTCAGAAAACAAAACAGCAAAATAGTTCTTAGGGGGAAAATGTCTAGTTGATTTTTCTCTTACTTATCTGCAGGTAGATGGAGTCTGTGGGAAGCGTTGTGAGAAGGAAAAGGTCTTTAAGATTGTGAAGAAGTTAGGAAACCTGCCTGATCTATACAACATCTGCAGTCATCCAAGCATGTTGTTGTGATTTTCTTATTTCAGTCATTTCTGACTCTTCTTCACTCCATTTGTGATACTCAAGGCAAAGAAACTGTAGTGCTTTATCATTTCTTTCTACAGCTCATTTTTACAGATGAGAATGCTTAGACACAAAGGGTTAAATGACCAGTCTAGGGTCATACAGCTAATAAGTGTCTGAGAAAAGATTTTAATTTTCTGATTGTAATCCTCATGCTCTATCCACTGTACCGCCTATCTATCTTTCATCCAAGCATAAAGTCCACCAGATCAATTTGATAAATTGATATCAAGTCAAGTGAGTAGTAAGAAGAAGAAGAAAAGAGTAGCCAGTCAATAACCATTTATAGCGCACTCATAGGGCACTCTTAAGTTAAATCAATCAGTCACTTATTCAACAACCAATTGCTAAGTATCATATGCAAACACACCACCCCTAGGTCACAAGTAAACTACAATTTTATCTTTACTCAATACCCATGTAGAGGTCTTTTCATCTTGCCTTGGGGCTTGTTCTCAGATTCCCTGGATCTCCTTCCATGGTCCCAGATTCTACCTGGATTCACCAGACTGTCACCTGGGTCCAATAGCAGACAGCTCCCAGTTCCTTGACCAGCTCTCTGGGCAGGTCCTGCTCAACACTGAAGTTCATAGGGTCTTGTCCATGTCAGATCCTTCACAATTTCTGTTCCAGAGAATTCAAGGCTCAACCAAGCCACAAAGTCTCAGCATCCCAGTCATGCTTCTTCAGTCACCTGGGCTCCTGGCTCCTGACTCCAGGCTCCTGGCTCCTGGCTCTGGGGTTCTGGGTTCTGGGCTCTGGGCTACTGGCTCTGGGCTACTGGATCTGGACTCTGGGCCCCAAGCTCTGGGTTATGGGCTCAGGGCTCTGGGTTACTGGGCTCCTGTTCAGAAAAAGGTCCACCACGACAAGTTCTCAGGAAATTCTGGCTCAGTTCTTCATTTTCTCCTCTGTAGCTGTTCTGCACAGGATTCTAGTTCAAAGAAATTCTTTCTGTGCCTCTCTGGGGCTTTTCTTATATTTACAGCATCAGCTACTTACTGTTTCAGCCAACCCCTTCCTTTTACATCAGTAATAGCAGACAGAAGTTCATACCTTCTGTTTCCCCAACAGAGGCTTGGTCAATTACTAAGTGCTAATTATCTGCTACCTTTGCCAACCCAAAGGGATCTTCAAATTCAAATTACATTTCCATTACAAAGGATCACACAGTCTGGTGGAAGAAACTTGTAAATGTCTATGCATCAACAAGTTATAGACAGGACAACTTGAAGATAATGAATGGAGGAAATGTGCTAAAATTTAAAGGAGTCAGGAAAAGCTTCCTACATCTGGAACTTAAAGAAACTCATGAAAGCCAGGATAAAGAGAAGTGGATAAAAGACATCTCAGGCATGTAAGATAGACATCAATGTCCACTGAGAAAGTGGGAAAAACACTTTCATCACTGGTGGTGTTGGGGGAAGGGTAGTAGGTTCTCCCAGGGACCCTGATCACTATCAGTGACCAGAAACCCTGTAATTCAGCCTGGAAAGAATTCACTGGGCTTAAGCAAACTTTGAAGCCAAGATTGTAAAAGTTTATTGTTACACTGCACTGCACATCGAGGAAGAGTCCTTAGGGAACCTGCAAACTTAAAGAATACATAGGCATAGTTTTAAGGAGTCAAGACTGTAAATCAGGTGTCAATTATGCTAATTAGGTGAGTAAGGGTGGGATCAGGGAGGAGTTAAGGAGTGGTCAGTACTTAAAAGAACATGCACTTTTAATATCAACTGAGCAGGCATATTGCCCAAAATTCAGTAGGAAATAGCCCAAGGCGGGGAGGGGCTACCTGGAGGTATGGTTTTAGGCCTCACATGTCACTAAAGTCAGCCATTGGTCACAGCCACTGAAGAGTGCCCAGTCTGCCACCCATCAATGTTGTGTTTGACAAAATGGATGTTGGGAACCAAGATGGATGGAGTCACAGTATAGGTATAATTGGCTAAGGAGTTAACCTATAGATAGGGTATTGAAGGATTCATGGTACAGCTGGCCACTTTACTAGGGGAGATAAAATTTGCTTAAGCTAAAATGTTTATAGATAGTTTAGTGAAGGATTCATAGATAGCTTATTGTTTCAAGCAGAGATAAACAGTTCATGAGTTGTTGCTGGGCAGAGTGCTGGTAGGGGGAAGGGGCAGAGTTAATGCTTTGAGACTGGGGAGGGGGAAGTGTGATTTTACAGACTGCTTTTACAAATTGATTTTACAGACATAGATCCCAAAGCACCCCATTTACAAATTGATGTTACAGATTAATATTACAGACTGATGTTACATAGATTGATGTTACAAACATATATACATCCCAAGTACCCCATCATATATATCCCAAGCACCCCATCAGTGGGTCCTCAGTTCCAGGCAGCCCCATAACAGTAACAGAGCTGCTTGAAAAAATGATATCCCATAATCAAGATTATAAATACAAGATCATTTTATTAGGAAAAAATATATTATAAATTAGGAAAAGTCATATGACATCTGACCGGAACCTTGATAAGGATAGGATTTTGGAGACAGGTATGAAACAGTGTTTTTCAATATGTTATAGAAACTACATAACTATATGGAGCCATGATATACAATGCAGAGTTTGCGAATATTAGTCCATTTCATTTGCAATATGGGCTGTATAAAAATAAAGTAATAGGACACGGAACTGGAAAGGTCATTTGGACTTTGATTATGGAGAAATGTTCAAGTGAGGTTTAAGAGTTTATGTCTCAGCAGCTAGGTGGCACAGTGAACATAGCATCAGCCCTGGAGTCAGGAGAACCTGAGTTCAAATGTGACATCAGACACTTAACACTTTATTAGCTCTGTGACCTTGGGCAAGTCACATAACCCCAATTATCTTGTCTCCCCTCTCCAAAAAGATCAAAAAATGGTTTAGTTGCTATCCTAAAGGTAAAATGCAGGTACTCCGTGTTTTTAAGTAGGGGTACTGGTGTTATCAGAGCAACATATTAAGAAGACTAGTTTGATAAATGGGAGGATTAAGAAGATGACAAAGCAGAAACAGTGAGGTGAATTAGCATGATTTTATGATAATCTAAGCAGAGGTAAGAATAGCCTGAACTTGTATATGGGCACAAGGATATCTAAATTAGACATTGTCTATGAAAATTAGAAAGATAAAAAATATTATTTTGAAGTTTAAAATGTACTTTCTTCACAGAAAAAGAAAAGCTATTTGGTAGGTGGTGTAGGAACCAAGACTCAGAAAGAATCAAGTTCTGATTCAACCTTAGAAACTTGCTAACTATGTGACTCTGGGTAAATCACTGCAATAGTAATGGGATTTAAAGATCCATTAAAAAAAATAAATAAATAAAGGGGGTGGCTAGGTGTCACAGTGAGTAGAGCACCTGCCCTGGAGTCAGAAGTACCTGAGTTCAGATCCCGCCTCCAACACTTAACACACACAAACAAAAACCTAGCTGTGTGACCTTAGGCAAGTTATTTAATCCAAATTGCCCTCCAAAAAGCAAAATAAATAAATAAAAATAAAAGGTTAAACTTCTTACTAAAAAAAAAAAATTCCCCTGCGTGGGTGCGAGGTTACAAGGCAGATAAACAAGAGGGCAAGTAATCTTTTTTTTTTTTTTCTTATGCTTCTGGATATGCCTCTGGTTCTAGAATATTGCCTAAGTAACTAACCTTTAGAAAGGGTAAATATTAAACAAGATTCTATCTACATTGTCTACATTCTCTTTGAGGGGCATAAAAACTCTGTGAGATCCTTGCATCTTTGTCTCTGTAATAAACAGACTATACACCCGGTCTTGTTATTCTCACCACTCCCTAGCCTACCAACTGCACTGGCCACAGTAAGTGGCTCCCACAAAAAGGGGCATGAGGACTGCTGATTGAATCTCTAGTGACGGGAACCCCAGGATTTGCCAGCAGGAAGCAGGCCCGCATGAAATTCACGGAACAACAGATTTCTTTCAAGGTAAGGGGTAGGCTCTAAGAAGGTCGATGTTCAGTGCTCTTAATTATCATAATTAGACCTCACTGAGACTTAATATGGGAGAAAGCTTAGTGAAGGGCTTAAAAGATGAAGGAATAGATCTGATAATATTACAACTTATAGTGTGTAAGAAAGGGATTTCAGTTAAGAAACAGATTCTGAAAAAAAAAAATAAAAAATAGACTATCAGGCAGCCCCATGGTTCCCTAGTGGCTCTCAGATCAGAGGACCTCATTGGGAAGCAATGGAAGAAGCTATATTAGTTTAAGGAGAATGGACGGGAGAGTGACTCTGGTTTCATACTTGCAATTTATAATGTCATTAAAGTATGCCTATCAGACAATACAGGTCTTAAAGAAATATTGAGTGTCATGGGTGATTGTGGAAGCAGTGATCAGGAAGAGACCACACCTCCCGAATTTGTGGGGGAAAATAAAATAAATAAAACCTAAAAAATACCAAACCTCTTAACTTCAGTCCAAGTCTGCCCTATAATCCTGGCATGGTTGACAGAAAAGGCTGGGAAGCCTAATTTCAGTCCCATCATACTTTCAGAATCATATACACCTTTTCAAAAACTCTTGAAAGAGGGAGGACAGACATTAAGAGAAATGGGATTTAAAGGCTGCAATTTGTTGGCATACCCTGTTATAGTAAATGCCCAGGGCAATAGAACATGGCAAAAATTTAATATAAAAGATATTAAGGAGGTGAAAAAGGCTGTACAGGAGTATGGGGCAACAGCTTCTTATATGGTGTCATTATTGGAAAATTTAGCAGCCACAGCTTTGACACCATATGATTGGAGGCAAACAGCTAAAATATGCCTAACTCCAGGGGACTACTTAAGTGGGAGGCCAATTATAAGGAAAAATGTCATAGCAAATTATATGATCTTATGTTGGTGGAAGGACCTAATACACCCAGTATTTCTGTGCTCTTGGGTGACAGACCTAATACATTGCCCAACACACAAATGGACTATTCAGTGGCAGTATGTAGTACTATTCAAGACTGTGCCATACAAGCATGGAAAGAGATAATCAGTTCTGGTTAAGTAGGAAAAAATTTAAAAAATACCTTGCAGGGATCTGAAGAATTTCCTGATGTGGCAAAAATTCAACAAGCAGCTGAGCATACCTTAGGAAGTACTGTGGGATTGGAAGAATTGGTAAGACAAATAGCTCGAGGGGATTGCAATTTAGATCCTAAGAAAGCTTTTTTGGCACTTCCTTCTGATGGCCCCTTGGATCAATTAATTAGGAAATCTATGGAGGTAAAGTCTATGGTCTTTCAAGAATAAATTATAGCAAAAGCACAAGCAGCCATGAACAGGCAAAACAAGAATTGTTATAAATGTGGCAAAGTGGGTCATTTCAAAAAGGAATGTCAAATGGGTGGAAATAATAGTGAATTATGACCAAAATCAAAATGCCCCAAATGTCATAAGGGCTTTCATTGGGCTTCAGAGTGTAGATTTAGAAATTCAGGAATTGGCCTCAACTGCAGAGTCCCTGGCCCACAAAAAAACAGCAGGGACTTAAGTTCAGTTTGGCACTCCAGAAGTTCAGGAGGGGAAGCAGATTTGGATCCCTCCACCTCTGAAGTAACTGCTATTATCTTACAGACTGAGTTTAAATTTTTTAAACATTTACCCAGGCCAGGAGAGGGAAGTGCTTTTCAGGAACTCTTCTCCTGCCAGGGGGGTTCTTTCATTAATCTTAGAAGGGGAATACATGGATATACAATTCACTCCAACCTATGTGGAACAAAAAGGACTGGGAAGATTATAATAAGATTAAAATTAAAATTATGAATCCCAGCAGTTCTGTGATCCAACAGGAACAAAAGATATTTCAAATACAGGATCCAGAGGTCATGTGGTCTCAAATCATTACAACTTCAAGACCCACCCTTCATATATATATATATGAATATATATATATATTTATGGAGGGCAGGAGAATCAAGGGTCTCTTAGACCCAGGAGCAGACCTGACCATTATCAATCAGGAACAATGGGACCCGAAGTGAACTGTTCAAAAATCAGATATAAATATGAAAGGCACAGAAGAAGTTAGTCAACCTTTAAAAAGTATGAGGAAAATTACTTGAGAATTTGAGGGCATGTCAGGAAAATTCCAGCCATATTGTCTATGTTCCTTGCCAATGGCTTTATGGGACAGAGATATTTTTATCACAACTTAAGGTCACCATCACAACAAATTTTCGGGCGGGCCCTGATAGATGGGCTGCCAACAGCCAATCCTATTGAATGGCTTACCACAAAACCAGTATGAGTGGATCAGTGGCCCCTAAGTGCAGAAAAAATTGCTGCCCTACATTGTGCAATAAAAGCAGAAGCTAGGTCAAACTGAAATTACAAATAGGCCATGGAATTCTATAATTTTTGCAGTCAGAAAAAAGAATTCAGGAAAATGGAGGATGCTTATGTATTTGCAAGAAGTAATTTAAGTCATGAAGGATATGGGAGCATTACAGACTGGTTTAGCATCTCTTAATATGGTACCATCACAATGGCCTTTATGGGTAATAGACATAAAGGATTGTTTCTATAGCATACCTCTCCAAAGTCAGGACCGAGAAAAATTTGCATTTTCCATACCTTCCATAAATTTGAAAGAACCCTTAAAAAGATATTGTTGGAATATACTACCCCTAGGGATGAAAAACAGTCCCACATTATGTCAAAAGTTTCTGGCAAAAGCCTTAGAAACAACTAGGAACACATACCCCACAGCTTACTTAATTCATTACATGGATGATGTTCTATGTGCACACTAAGATGTGATTACCCTAGAGAAAATATTAGAGGAGGTTACAAATAATTTTGCTTCTGTAGGAATTAATATAGCCCCTGAGAAGATACAGAAGACAGCTTTTTATGTATTTAGGTAACAAAGTGCAAAACTCTACTGTAGGACATCAAAAATTGGAAATTAGAAAAGATAATACTAAAACATTAAATGACTTGCAAAAGTTTATAGGGGATATAAATTGGATCAGATCTAGTCTTGGAATTTCAAATAAATGTTTACCAACATTATACCAATTACTGGAAGGTGATACCAACCTTAATTCTCCTAGAATTCATACACTTGAAGCCTGGAGGGCATTGTATTACATTTATCAAGCTGTCAGAACTTCAGTTACATATAGGGTAGACCCCTCTGCAGGAATACAACTCACTGCGCTGAACATGAAATACAAATGTCTTCATGCAAAATGATTTAGAGATTGAGTGGGGTTATATTTCACATCGGCCAAAATATTCTTTACAAACTTACCCTGATGGGGTGGCTCAGCTCATAAAGAAAATGATCAGATGATATTTTTGCCTAAGTGGTCAATTGCCTGAAGTTATAAAAGTTCCTTATACTCTTGACCAAATCCAACAATTGATTGAGAATCAAGAATCTTGGCAATTGTTGTTTATTTTTTGATAATATGAAATTTTATTTAATTCAAGGAATATTTTTAAAGTGTATATTGCATGTAGGGCACTGTGCTAGACATTGGAAAAGATTCAAGGTTTTGATAATGCAAAGTCTTTGACCTCCCAGAGATTGGGTTCTAGTAAGGTAATATATCACAAGTCCAGTACAGTTAACTGTAATAATTCACAGATTCCGAGTTGAAAGGAATCTTAGAGATCATCTAGTCCAATCAATACCTGAACAATTGTTCCTTATATAAGATCCCAAAGAAGTGTTCATTCAATCTCTGTTTAAGCACTCCACTGAAGGGAAACCTCCTAACTCCCAAAGCAGTCTATTTCACCTTGGGTCATTTCTTTTTTTTTTTTTTATTAACTTATTAGTTTAGCTTTAGTTAACAAGATTCAATTCCATAGTTCCTTGATTTTTAAATTTCCTTTCCATCCCTCCCCTCAACCTCCATGACAGCATATAGTCCAGTATAGGATCTGCAAATACATTCATATTAGACACTAGTCCAATTACAAAGGCATATTGTACTAGATGGTATGAAAAATAGTAAAGAAGAAATAAAACCAAACAATGAAAAATAAAAAGATCAATTAGTTTGCTTCCATCAGGATTCAAGCTCAGTTCTTTCTAGTTATATCTCTGGATGTCATATTTCTCTCCTTCATGAGTCGTTTGGGATTGACTTGTATCATTGCATTGCTAAAAAGAGTCCAGTCTGTCATAGTTGGTCATCACATATATGTCGTGTCTGTGATTGTATACAAATTTCTCCTGATTCTACTCTTCTCACTCACCATCAGTTTGCATAAGCCTCTCCACGTAAATATGAAATCTGTCTCCTCCTCATTTCTTTTTTTTATTTTGTTTTTTGTTTTTTTAAACAAATGCTTTATTAACTTCTGTTTTACATCATTCATTTCCGCCAGATTTTGAGTTACAATCATTTTCCCCCCGTTATTCCCCTACCCAACCTCCCAGAATAGCAGTCCCACAAGATATCGCTTCTTCCAATCTGCTCTCTCCCATAACTTCTCCCATAGCCCCTTCAACTTTTCCATTAGAGGAAGGTGAATCTTTGTGTCCCAATGCCTGCACATCTTATCTCCCAATTATAAGCAAAAGAGTATTAATAATAATATTTATATATATTTGAAACATTTAATCTTAAGACCTCGAATTACAGATCCATTTCCTTCCTCCCTTGTCACCCATTCCCTCTGGGGAGATAAGTAATTCAGTATTTGTTGTACATGTTTAGCTATGCAAAACATTATCATAGTAGATATATTGTACAAGGCTGCTTATAATTCCCTCCCACTCGTCCCACCCCCCACCTGGTCCATTCCCTACATGATCCTGTCCCTCTTCTGTAGTGGGTACTTCCAACCTCCCCACCCCCCCCCCCCCCGAGGATGCCCTCCCATCAATCATACCTCCTCTCATTCCCATTCCCCCTATTCTGCTGCAGGTTGAGATATCCCATTTAGTATGTATGTCATTCTTTCCCTGAACCAAATTCAATGAGAATGTGGATTTACCTTTTTTTTTCCCTTCCTATTCTCCCCCTCCCTTGCAACCACTTCCCCTTGCTTCTTCTACATGAGATAGTTTACCCTACCCTGTCTTTCCCCATCTACTCTTGCCACTTTCCTCTCTCACCTCATAATTTCATCCCTTGAGTATTCTCCCTTCCCAACAAATTCAACCTATGCCCTCTATCCATATACACACACATTCACATATGTATTCATATGACCACACACCCTTCCATTATTTTCATAGTGAGAAAGATATCATCACTCAAAATTGTTGTTTTTCCATATGGCCATACAACATTATACACCAAAAAGCATTTTCAGATTCTTAACAATGAGTTCATAATCACTAAGGTAAGATCAGCCTGTTTTAGCATTTAATGTGTTCACTGATGCCACTAGACTACAGAGCTTCTATATACTGCCTTGATAAACAGATTATGGGAGTGATCACCAGTCCTTATGATTCCACCCAAAAGAATGAGCTCACAGCTATATCAGCACTTACTCTATTTCCAAAGTCTATTAATATTATTACTGACTCTCAATATGTAGCCTAAGTAACTCAAGAGATAGAAACAGCCTATATATGTAGAAATAAAACTCAGCTGTTCACATTGTTCTCTAATTTACAAGATATTGTACAAAACAGGTCACATCCCTTTTATATTATGCATATCCCATCTCATACCAGTCTTCCTAGACCACTTTTTAGAGTTAATCACATAGCTGATAAAATCCTTGTATGATCATTAGAATTAGCAATAGATTAGCATAGATTTCCTCAATCAGCTAGAATGCTCGCTAAGACATTTGATATCACCAAAGAATAAGGTAGGCACATAGTTGAATGTTGTCCATCATGTGTTTTTCAAAGTCGTTCTATACTCAAGGGTGTAAATCCCCATGGACTGTTACCTAATGAAATTTGGCAGTCTGATGTTTTCCATTATTCTGTTTTGGGGAGACTGAAATATATACATGTAAATGTGGACACATATTCAGGGTTTATATGTGCAAATGCTATGTCTGGGGGAAAAACCTCTCATGATCAAGAATATATCATTACATGCTTTGCTGCTGAGGATGTACCAAAACATTTAAAGACTGACAATGGCCCTGCATACATTTCAAAAAGGTTTGCTGAATTCTGTCTTCCATGGTGTATTCACCATGTTACTGGGCTTCCTTACAACCCCACAGGTTAGGCAATTGTTGAAAGAAAAAAACTGCACACTTAAAATTGCACTCCAAAAATTAATAGGGAGAATTTGGAGCACAGGTACCCCAAGACGAATATTGTTGTTGTCCTTATATATAATAAATTGTGTGAAATTATATCATGAAAACAAAACACCAGCAGAAAAATTCTGGGGTGTTACTGACCACACAATGAGTAATTCTAAAAGATCACAGCCCCAGGCAATTGCAGATACTTAATGGGTGATGTGGAAAAATGATAAGGGACAATGGTGTGGCACAAACAGGGTAATAGTTCAAGGCCTAGGTTATTTGTGTGTCTCCACATATGAAAACAAGAAAGTCTGGATACCAGAAAGGAAAACAAGGACTGTGTCAACAAATGCAGACACTGGACATTCTGCCCTACCCTTCCACCTCAGAACCAAAAGCAGATGAGGTTGGAGGCAGAAAAGGAGTCAGAGCCTAAATGAGGGCAAGCTGATGGTGATCCTGCTTGCTGATATCTTTACTCAGCTTGCAATAGCTACCTCTACAAGATATTGGGCAGTCCTCCATCATCCACCTTGGGTGGAGATGGTTGGTTGGGGAGAGTTTCTTTCAGAAATCACTTTAGAAGAAAACAGGCCAGTCCTTATTGCCAAAGATTTTGATATATATAAGGCAAACATAACTTGTCCTGTGCTTGATTTCAATTCTACTGGACTAGTTGATGAACCACCTTTGGGTTTTGCTAATTTTAATATGTCCTCATGTAGCTTAGTACAAATTATTAAGTATCATTATGAGTATCATCCTTGGGGCAGACTCAAACAGGCCCTTGTGGACATTCCTATTAATCTATCTCCTATGTCTCTGCAAAAGCATAGAATTAAAGGAGAGATGAATGGGAATGCCTATGCTAAAGGAATTTTCAGAGTTAAGGACCTAGTACCCTTTGAGAACATCAGAACATATGTTATCGGCATTTGGGGGACTTTTTCAAATGGTTCAGTATTGTAGGGTAAACATCAGATGCTGTGTGCAGACTGAGATGAGTGGGACTCATCTTTGGGTCAAGTGGATCCCCCACTTTTAAACTGTAGGACTGACATACCTGTTTGCCATCAGGTGGGACAGCAAACCTACATTTCCTGGCACAATGACACTAACATCAATCATAGCCACAGTGGATATCCAAAAAAAAATTCGTTTGTATACTCACAGAGAGGAAATCCAGAAATATGGAAAATGTCTTTGCCATGGGCCCCAATAACTGCTGTTTTTGCTATTTTTGCTCCTAATGGGACATACTTGAGCAAGACTGACCATAGCTTTGTAAGTGCTTGTTTAGGAAGAAGGTATGCATTCATGTGGGAAAATCATAGCAATGTAAGTATCACTAAAACTGATAAGCCTTACAATGTCACAGGTATTAATTGTAAGTTTTCTAAATGTCATGAATGTCATGATTATAATTTTTTTTTTTTTTTTTGCTTTTTGGCAGACAATGGGGGTTAAATAACTTGCCCAAGGTCACACGGCTAGGTTTTTGTTTGCCTTTGCGTTAAGTGCCTGAGGTCAGATCCGAACTCAAGTCCTTCTGACTCCAGGGCCAGCACTCTACTCACTGCGCCACCAAGCTGCCCCTATGATTATACTTCTTTAGGCAATTATTATTTGTTATTAGAAAACCTAGTATGGTAATGATACCCATAAAGAGTAAGTATTGGTTTCACTCTCATGCTGATCGTTCTATTGCTCAAATTAATCAATTATTGGGTTCCAGTTGAAAAAAGAGCTCTATATTCTGTATCATTGTTGGGATAATTGCTTAGATTATTACTATAGTGAGCGGTGTTGCTATGTCTGTATTCCATTAGCAGTGTACAAAATCAGTGCAAGCTCAATTTTTACATGAATTCTGTTAATATTTCTTTTTTTTTATATATTTGAAACATTTAATCTTAAGACCTCGAATTTCAGATGCATTTCCTTCCTCCCTTGTCACCCATTCCCACTGGAAAGATAAGTAATTCAGTATATGTAGTACATGTCTAGCTATGCAAAACATTATCATAGTAGATATATTGTACAAGGCTACTTATAATTCTCTCCCACTCATCCCACCCCCCACCTAGTCCATTCCCTACATGATCCTGTCCCTCTTCTATAGTGGGTACTTCTAACCTGCCCTCCCCCCAAGTATGCCCTCCCATCGATCATCCCTCCTCTCATCCCCCTTCCCCCTATTCTGCTGTAGGTTGAGATATCCCATTTAGTATGTATGTCATTCTCTCCCTGAACCAAATTCAATGGGAATGTGGATTTACCTTTTTTTTTTTGCCTTCCTATTCTCCCCCTCCCTGGCAACCACTTCCCCTTGCTTCTTCTACATGGGATAGTTTACCCTACCCTGTCTCTCCCCATCTTCTCTTGCCACTTTCCTCTCTCACCTCATAATTTCATCCCTTGAGTATTCTCCCTTCCCAACAAATTCAACCTATGCCCTCTATCCATATATAACTGTAACCATATACACACACATTCGCATATGTATTCATATGACCACACACCCTTCTTCCATTATTTTCATAGTGAGAAAGATTTCCTCAGTCACAGTTATTGTTTTTCCATATAGGAATGTAAATAGTTCAACTTTGATAAGTTCCTTTTGATTTATTTTCCCAGATTACCTTCTCAGGCATCTCTTGCTTCTTGTGCTGGATGTCAAATTTTCAAGTCAATTCTGGTTTTTTCCTCAAGAATGCTTGAGAGTCCTCTGTTCCACTGAATGACCATATTTTCCCCTGAAACAAAATACAGAGTTTTGCTGGGTAGGTGACCCTTGGGTTCATTCCCAGCTCTTTTGCCATCGGAATATCATGTTCCATGCCCTTCGATCCCTTAGTGTAGAAGCTGCCAGGTCCTGTGCTATTCTGATTGGGTTTCCACGATATTGAAATTGTTTCTTCCTGGCTGCTTGTAGTATTTTCTCTTTGATCTGTGGATTCTGGAACCTGGCTATAATATTCCTGGGAGTTTTCTTTTTGGGATCTTTTTCAGGAGGCAATTGGTGGATTCTTTCAACCACTATTTTGCCCTCTGGATCTAAAACATCAGGGTAATTTTCCTTGAGAATTTCTTGAAGGTTGATTTCTAGGTTCTTTCTTTGATCATGGCTTTCAGGTAGTCCAATAATTTTTAAATTGTCTTTCCTGGATCTGTTTTCCTGGTCAGTGGTTTTTCCCATGAGATATTTCACATTGCCTTCTACTCTTTCATTTTTTTGGATCTGCTTAAAAGCATCTTGATTCCTCATAAAGTCATTAGCTTCCATTTGCTCCAGTCTAACTCTGAAGGAATGAATCTCCTCAGTGAACTTTTGAGATTCTAGCAAATTCAGCTTTTTAAGGCATTCTTCTCCTCATTGCCCTTTTGGGCCTCCTTTGCCATTTGAGTTAATCTATTTTTTAAGGTGTTGTTTTCTTCAGTCAGGCTGTTGACGCTCATTTCATATTTTTCCTGCATCCTTCTCATTTCTCTTTCCAGTTTTTCCTCCACTTCTCTTATTTGATTTTTAAAGTCCTTCTTAAGGTCCTCTATGGCCTCCAACCCGCTTATGTTTTCCCCTGGGGCTTTTGGAGCAGGACTTCTGACCTCACAGTCCTTTTCCTGCTCTATGCCCCAAAATAGCAGTCTAGGGTTGCATTTTTCTGTATCCTTTGCCTTGGCATGTTGCCACTTAATTACTTGACTTTTGGGCTTGTTGCCCCACTATGGCTTTAAGGCCAGAATTTTCATCCCGAACGTGTGGGGGGCAACTTCCGTATCTGGCAAGCTGTAAACCCACCCACAACTTCCACCCCAGATCACAATCCAGATCCAGGGAGGTTAAAGCAAGGGCGATTACCTCCCAAGACTGATCGCTGGATCTCCCTACAATTCGCAGGCCAGGAGCAGGAGCTGCCTCTAAAAACTACAAAATGGCATGTCTCCTCAGTGGCTTCTAGCCCCCAGGGCAGGAAGGCAAGGCATTCTCCAAATGCTAGTCCCAAAGTCCACAGGGAACTAACCTCTTACTTTGTCCTAGGCATGTGTATGTTGATAATTCTGGTGTTGCCACAGCTTCTGGTGTTCTGGGTTCTCTCCAGCGGGCTGCTGGCCCTGCCACCCGCTGGCCCCGCCGCCCTGGGGCTAAAACCTTGGCTCAAGGGGACCTGGGCTCTGCTCGGCTAGGCTCCCGTGCTGCTGGCTCCCAGAGCGCTGAGCTGGTCCTTCCTGCAGGGCTGCTGGGCTGTCCTCAACAGGTGGTTAGCTTCTCTGTGTCGTTCTGTGGGTGCTGGGGCTCCAGAAGTTGTTCACATAGTTTTTAAAACTATGAATGGCAGCAAGGGAGAATGAAAAAGGAAAGACTTTAATTTTAAATCCAGAGGCCAATATGGAGCAATGAATGAAGGTGAAATTTAGAAATATATAGGACATTTCCAGGCCAGAATGCTTGAACATATGGTTATCAAGAAAAAAGCTGAATCTATGTATGTTAAGAGATTGAGTGCCACCCTCAAGTCATTTCTTCATGAGAAGAAATAGTTTTTACATAGTTTGGGGGGGGATATGGGGGGAGAGTGGCTTGAATGAGTTGTTTCTACTCCTTCATCTTGGCTCCGCCCCCCTCGAATTCTGTCAATATTCAGGAGGATTTTGTTACAATCAGAAATCATCAAGAGCTTTTATAAAGCAATAAATCAGCTCAGAGATAATTTATTTGCTATAGCTGAGGAGATTGAGCAAGTTAGACAAAGGTTAATATGTGATTTTACATATATATGTGTGTATATATATATATATATATATACATACATACATATATATGTATGGTAAACAAACATTATACGGAGTCAGAATATAACATAACTCAAATTAGAAATCATCTTAATTTTTTATGGGCTGACAGTAACACATCCCTTGACATAAATGATTTAGAGTATTTGGCTCTCCTCATGGATCAAGAAAATCAGCAGTCTCTAATACCAAATTTGGAAGCAAAAAACATTATTGATTGGATAAAGAGTGCTCAGGGAATATTACCTGGACAAATACAGCAAATAATAACCTTCCTAGGAATAGGGGTGGTATTACTGCTTTTATTTACTTGTTTACTCATCTTTATTTCCTCTTTTTCTCATATGATTCAACAAGTGGTATATAATTTCCAGTTGCATGATTCTGCCCATAGCCTTTTAAAGTAATAAAACCTGGGAGATATAGAGAACATCAGAAGTTTTCCAGCTTTTCTAATGAAGTGCTTGCCTCTCTTATATCATTACCTGGAAGGTTACAGCACAGACAAGTGGGAGGATGTATTATGGAGGATGTTTTGGGGTCCCTTGAGGTATATCGCCCTGCCTGCAAGGTTACAGGGCAGATAAGAAAGAGGGTGTGCAATCTTTTTTTGTTTATGCCTCTGGATATGGTCCTATACTATTGACCTAATAAGTAACTAACCTTTAGTTATGGTAAATAGTGAACAAGATTAAGGGAGGCTCCTTTTACATTGGCTCCATGCCTTTGAGGGAGGACCTTTCTACATTGTCTGCATTCTTTTGTGGTGTCTACATTCTCGGGGCGGGGCGGGCATAAAAACTCTGTGAGCTCCTTGCATCTTTGGCTCTGTATCAAATGGACCTGTAATAAACAGACTATTGATTGCAGCATCTCATTACTCTCACCACTCTCTAGCCCACCAACTGTCCTGGCCACAGTATTTTCCATTTTTCGTTATTTGTTTATTAAGAAAAGACAACTTTTTAACAATTATTATTATTGTCACTGTTTTTCCTTCTTACACTTATGGATAATATTCATGTAGAAAGTCTTTCCTATCCTGGATTTTTCATTTATATTAAATGTCCTCCAGACTTTTCTTTAGATGGGGGAGAAATGACTATTATTTGGAACTGATTAAAAGTATTATAATGTAAGCATATTTTCTATAGACTCACAATGATGAAAGTAGAATTTATGAATGGTATGGCGCCTGAGTTGATTGTTCTACATATATTCTTCTCATGAAGAAATGACTTGAGGGTGGCACTCAATCTCTTAACATACATAGATTCAGCTTTTTTCTTGATAACCATATGTTCAAGCATTCTGGCCTGGAAATGTCCTATATATTTCTAAATTTCACCTTCATTCATTGCTCCATATTGGCCTCTGGATTTAAAATTAAAGTCTTTCCTTTTTCATTCTCCCTTGCTGCCATTCATAGTTTTAAATATATGAAATGTTAATTGTCATTTAATATTATTATTGATGTGTGTTTTTATGCATCTATGTGTTAGGGGGTATCTGAATTTTGGTTGGAAAATGATTATTGTATTAAAACAACACATGTTTAATTATAAATAAGTAAATACTCATTTTTAATGAGGTTTTATCTCTTTTCAAATAAAGTGATTTCCACTTATATCTTAAAAGTATATCCAATCCCTGACACAATCATGGAGATTCATTGATCCTCTATATTCGTTGGTCCTTTAATTCATAATATCAAGTAGCATATTCCTGAGAAATGCTTGGCCCATGCTGGCATCAAGTTCTCCTAGGTACTGAGGAAGATGTCATCTATAATGTCCAAATGGAAGAAAATCTCTAATGATAAGACAATTCTTATGTGTTGGTATTCTTAAGTATTGAAAATAGCGTACTCGTAACTCCAAAATTAGAGCACTACAAGGTCTTGTCAATAAGATAATGTATTTCTCAAAATTTTGTGCTGGCAATCCACATAGGAAATAATGGGTGGGGAAGGCATAAATGCTATCATGGATTGTTGGAAATACTTTCCACTAATTTTAAAAGTATATCTTACTCAGCATTAGCAATAGACATTTTCACTCCTTAAATTTCAGGATCCAGAATCAGAGAAGCTCAGATTGACAGTAAATCTTAGAATAAGGGACATTATCTCCTACACAGTGCTAAAACAAGGATTGTATTTCCTTTGATAAATTCAGTGCAAATGTGTGGTGATGACGCACTACAACCTTACCAAAGAAATACCTTTCCAAGATGAAACATGACCATTTAACCTCAGTTCAGTATGTATGAATCAATGTGTCCAGGTCCAAGTTACTCCATCTACCTCACCAAGATGCTTTAAGCATCAGAATGAGATGCCAATATATATATATATATATATATATATATATATATATATATATATATATATATATATATATATATATATAAATATATATCCATTCCTTCCATAATTATGTCTTTCATGGTTACTCATGTTGTCTATGGGGATATGAGACTTAATCAATGGTGATGATGGACAACTATTTAAGAAACATATCAAAGTCCTTTACAGAAAATTTAATCACAAATAATATTTTCATTCCTTTAATTGCACCAAGTTGAGAGGCTCTCCTACATGTGTTAAGACCAAGATAAAAATTAATTGGTCAGGCAGAAATATGAAAATATATAAAAATCAAAAGTGATTCAAAATTATCTATGCTCTTCAAAGTCAGATCTTTCATTTTTTGTCATTACTGTTAGAAATTTCCTTGTAGTACTATGGCACATTGCTTAGCAGGGTGAGTGTATTTAGTGGTATGGAGCCTCACCTCTAGAGTTCTCACTCTCTGTATGACCTCTTTATCACCCTGACAATAGTAACAAATGTCATTTATCTTGTCTTGCCATAAGTTTATTTTTTTCTAAACATTTTTTATCTCATTTTGCTACATGCCTTCTTTAATTTTGTCCCTTATAATCTTCTTTCAATTCTTCTTCTTGGTCTTGAACTTTTCCCCTTTTCTTGTCTTCTTTTCATATACATAATGTTCTTTACTTCCTCTGGAATTCCCCCTTCATCTTGAAGCCTTTTCTATCAATTTTTGTCCCCCTCATTCACCTAAAACTTTATGTGATATTTCAATTTCTCATTGAGTTCACTAATTTTTTTTGTCCTCAAATTCAATCTCTGGAATTTAAAAACTTAATTGTAAAATTCTCAATATCATCGCTCCAATTTTGTGCCCTTCTTAAATCCAAATTATTTTTCCAATTTCTTTCCCTATATCACATTTTCCCCAGAATAGACTAGACATAGGACTGTAGTATATGGCATTGCAGAAAATTGTGAGCTGCTTAAAATATTCCCTAGTTGCTGCTTACAATACAAGTAGTCTGATGAGGATAATATATGGCTATGAATGATGGTGTTAAATACCTCAATATTGATCAAACAATTGATCAATTGAAAAATCCCTGATGGTTTTTAATTGGCTGTGAGTTATTTTAAATGATTGCTTGAATACATAAAGTCTTATGGTCAAGATATTGACAAAGCTATGGTCAAGATCGAGTGTGGTCAGAAAAGTGGCAGGTGACTATTGAAGAGTCAAATAGCAGATACACTAACAGAATGACAGTATCCAAAATGTATTAAAAGGCTTTGAGTAGTTTCTCCAGCATATTGGATATGGCCTCTGTGGAAGGCAATGTACAAGAATTGTATATGATTAGGAAATATGGATGAACTATCATCATCAATAATGTAAATAACTTGCAATAACAAGATCAAAAATCTATTGAAGTATAATCTGTTCATTGAAAAAAGTCACACTTTTTTTAAATAATCTATCTCTGAGATTTAGGAGAAGTCTAAACTTTGGTATTTGGTACATGATGATAACAAAAATATAAGTGATGTCATAGGAGATGGTACTCATTTCTTCATTTTATATGTATCCATTCTGACTCAGTCTACTATTGGGCACTCTCTACTGACAGGCAATACCATTATATCTCCCTTACCAATTTACATCCCAATCTCCATTACAGTTCTTCCAAATATTTTCATTTTTCCTTAAACCTCCAATGGTTCCCTTTCTTGCCACCCTCTCAGTTGAGAGCTTTACTTCATATTTTACAGAATATATCAAGACCATTTGCCAAGAGGTCTCTTTTCTCCCTTCTTCCTCATCTCATCACTTAGGTGCCATTTCCCCACTATCTCCTAAAACTTTATCTCACTTGATGAAGTGACTTAACCCTTTACCAGACTATCCCCTCTAACCTGTTCAAGCTTAACTCCTCAAAAAAAGAACATATAAAATAAGAAAATCTAGTTAATCCTCTCATTTTCTTCTTAACTCCTTACAATCTTGCTTCCAATCTTATTTCACCAAAACTACCTTCTCCTAAGTTACTAATCTCTTCATTTCCCAGTCCATTGGCCTTTTAAATCCTAATTTTCTTGTACCTTTCTGCAGTCTTTGGCAATGTTGATCTTCCTCTCCTCTTCAGGCCTCTCTTCTCTCTAGGTTTTTGGGACACTGATCTCTTCTGGTTCTTTCCCTGCCTGTCTGATTTCGCCTTCTTTTTTTTTTGCTTTTTGGAGGGCAATTGGGGTTAAATAACTTGCCCAAGGTCACACGGCTAGGTTTTGTTTGTGTGTGCGTTAAGTGTCTGAGTTAAGTGTCTGAGGCCAGATTTGAACTCAGGTCCTTCTGACTCCAGGGCCGGCGTTCTACTCACTGCGCCACCTTGCCTCCCTCCTTCTCTTTTTCGTTTGCTAAAAATCTTCCAAATTATATCTTGTAACCATTGGGATCCCTGAAGGTTCTCTCCTGTGGCCTCTTCTATATACTCCACACTATTACTATACTATATTCTCTCTACATACTATTTCACTTGCTCATCTCAACTCTCATGTATTTTTAATTACCATCTATATGCTGATGATTCTCAATTTTACCTAACCTGCCCCAAACTCTGCTTACTTCCAATATTACATATCTAACTGCTTATTAGATATCTTATATTTCATTAGGCATCTTCAATTCAATATATCCCAAACATAATTCATTAGTTCCCCCTTTTAAACATTCCTAACTGCCTACCTTCCCTCTTATTATAAAGGACAACACCATCCTCCCAATTCCTCAGCTTCACAACCTAGGAATCCTCCCAAACTCCCCACTATCTCTAACTTTCCTGCCTCCATTTCCAATATGTTAAGGGCTATTTCATTTTTACATATCTCTTGAATATTCCCCTTTCCCTTCTAATAACTGTTATTCTGCATATGTGGGCCTTCATCACCTCATGCCTAGATTACTGCAATAGCCAGTTGATGGGTCTCTTGCCTCAAAAATCTTCCCACACCAATCCATTTTCCATTCAACAACTAATGTGATTTTCCCAATGTTCACTTCTATTATGACACCTCCTACTAAATACATTGTTGTGACTCCCTGTTGCCCCAAGGATCAAATATGAAACCCCCATTTCACATTCAGTGTCCTTAATACCCTATCCATCTCTTACATTTTTTAGATTACTCCTCAATATATATTCTTTGATTCATTATCATTAGCTTCCTGACTTTTCCATAAATAAGACACTATAATTCTCAGTTCCAGGCATTTTTCTTGGTAGTTCCCCATTTCTGTAATGCCCCCCCCCCTTCTTCTCTGACTAATGACCTTTCTGTTTTTTTCAACTCACAAATAAATTCTTATCTTTTATTGGAAGCCTTTACCAGCTCCTTTTAATCCTGGTTCTTTTCCTCTGTTTACTTTTTTTTTTCTATATAGCTTGCTTTACACATATTTGTTTCCATGTTTTCTCAGGGTTAGGACTGGTATTCCCCCTACTTTTTGTATCACCAGAGCTTAATATTTAGAATGTAATAGGTGCTTAATAAATGCTTGTCGATTGATTCATCCACTGTGTATTATTATCTAAGAATTAATTCAAAAAATTAAACATTAACCAAAAATGAAGAGTTGAAATAATCATTCAGATTCACAGATAACACTGCAAATGTAAAGCTAATTGGAATTAAACCAAGACTACATGAGGCACATAATTGATGTGGTTCATTAACCTTAGGAAGTTATATATGTTTAAATAATAATTAAAATAATCAAATATCTTTCTTTTTCAATGAAATTATATAACACCAGTATAGCTACTATTTCTCTTCATATATATTGTGATACAGGAAAAATTAACAATTATATTAATTTCAAAAATAAAATATTAACTAATGAATTAGAAAAAGATAAGAATAAATTCCACTTGGTGACTGGGCAAATCATTGTTAAAAGATGTTATTCTACTTATAGTGGTCTATGGGAACTGGGGCTATAGGAAGAGCATTCAATTAAATGTAGTATAAATGTCCTGTGCTATGGAAATGGACATTTAAAGATCAATCTGCATCTTATATTCCCATCTCTGAACCTGAAAATGACATCTGTTTTCCAGATTTACATTTTAGCCAGGCTAGAATAAAGCCAATAAATCATTGGGACTTGGGCTGTTCAGATAATTACTGTGTGAATGGCTTGCTTGTGCCACTTTAGGTGAAAAGCTTGCAAGGAGGGAGAGCAGAGTGTGGAAAGAATGACAGTGAAAAATGACCTTGATTTCCATGTTAAGATGAGCCCTTACGACATGCAAATTGTCAAATGTTGTAAATAGCTTTGAAGTGAATATCCCCCTTCTGGTCAAACTCTTCAGACTGCAACTGTGCAGCTACGTCTCTCTGGAGAAGTCATAGCTAGAGAGAATAATAACTTAGTTTGTAGTAGTTTTTTCTTTTTAATAAAGTAGCCCAAGACATTTTTGTACACACAATTCTTTAATGCAAAAGATGATGCAGTAAGTCCCCAGAAACTCATTATGGTGAATTACATACATATTTTCTTTAACAAACTTTAGTTTATGCTTTGCAATTTTAATGGCCAAATATATCCTTGAAGAAAAGGAAAAAAAATTCTAAAATATTTCTTTACTAGAATAGAGAAAGATTATATCTGGAATACCAAATTTACCCTCATCTTTTGAACTCTATTGTATTCTAGCTATTGAAGGTATGCAATAAGTGTGTTGGAAAGTTTTCCAAATAGTTTTCTTCATATTAATTAATTTGTTTGTTAATAAGGGATGGCCCAATGAATAGAGTAATGGGGAGGGATATATTCAGTAATGAAAGTGATGTGAAAAAAAGCAATCAATAAAAATTGTTTAAAGCAAAATAAAACAAAGTTTCAATTAAAACATCTATTAAAGAGTGTTAAAATATTTTATATATTTATATACCAATAGTAGTAGTATTAGTCTTGATAACAATAACTAATGTTTACATAGTGTTTCAGCATTTGTAAAGTACCAATTACTATATGTCATTAAATATTCACAATTTCACTGCCAATTAGGTACAAAAATCTTATATTTATTTCACAAATGAAGAAACAAATCAGAAATGTTAAATTGCTTGCACAGAATGACATAGTAACAATTAGAGGTTGAAATAAAAAACAGATCACTTTTGATTTAATATCTAATGCTTTCTCTACTGCACTATTAATTCTTTCCAATTGTAGATTTTCTTTTTCTTTTAACAAATGCTTTATTAACTTCTGGTTTACATCATTCATTTCAGCCAGATTTTGAGTTACAATTTTTTCCCCATTTTCCCCCTACCTACCTCCCCAGAACAGCAGTTCCACAAGATATGCCCTCATCAAATCTGCTCTCTCCCATATTTTCTCCCATACCCCCTTCAACTTTACCATTAGGGCAAGGTAAATCTCTGTGCCCAAATGCCTGCACATCTTATCTCCCAATTACATGCAAAATAGTATTAATATTAACAATATTTTTATATATTTCAAACATTTAATTTTAAAACTTCGGAATTCAGATCCATTCACTTCCAACCTTGTCACCCACTGCCTTTGGGAAGATTTACCCCACCCTGTCTCTCCCCACATCCTCTTGCAACATTCCTATCCTCTTAAATTCACCCCTTAAGTATCATCCCTTCCCATCAAATTCAAGCTGTGCCCTCTATCCATGTATCCATGTAAACATATATACACACATTCACAGATGTATTCATATGCTCATATACCCTTCTTCAATTATTTTCATACTGAGAAAGGTTTCATCAGTCACAGTTATTGTTTTTCCATGTAGGATTGTAAATAGTTCTACTTTGATAATTTCCTTCTGATTTCTTTTCCCTGATTACCTTCTCAGGCATCTCTTGCTTCTTGTGTCTGGATGTCAAATTTTCTATTCAACTCTGTTTTTTTTCCTCAAGAATGCTTGAAAGTCCTCTATTCCACTGAATGACCATATTTTCTCCTGAAACAAAATACTCAGTTTTGTTGGGTAGGTGATACTTGGTTTCAATCCCAGCTCTTTTCATCTCTGGAATATCATATTCCATGCCCTTCAATCCCTCAGTGTAGAAGCTGCTAGGTCCTGTGCTATTCTGATTGTGTTTCCACAATTGTTTCTTCCTGGCTGATTGTAGTATTTTCTCCTGGATCTGGGAATTCTGGAATCTGGCTATAATTTTCCTTGGAGTTTTCTTTTGGGGATCTTTTTCAGGAGGTGATCTGTGGATTCTTTCAACCTCTATTTTGCCCTCTGGGTCTAAAACATCAGAGGAATTTTCCTTGAGAATTTCTTGAAGGATGATTTCTAGGCTCTTTCTTTGATCATGGCTTTCAGGTAGTCCAATAATTTTTAAATTATCTCTCCTGGATCTATTTAACAGGTCAGTGGTTTTTCCCATTAGATAATTTACATTGCCTTCTATTCTTTCATTTGTTTGGATCTGTTTAACAGCATTTTGATTTCTCATAAAGTCACTAGTTTCCATTTGCTCCAGTCTAACTCTGAAGGAATTAATCTCCTCAGTGAGCTTTTGAGATTCTTTTTCCAACTGGCAAATATGGCTTTTTAAGGCATTCTTCTCCTCATTGTCCTTTTGGGCCTCCTTTGCCATTAGAGTTAGTCTATTTTTTAAGGTGTTATTTTCCTCAGGCAGGCTGTTGACTGTCATTTCATACTTTTCTTGCATCCTTCCCATTTCTCTTCCCAATTTTTCCTCCACTTCCCTTATTTTGTTTTTAAAATCCTTCTTATTATCTATATCTATATCTATATATATTTAGTTAGCATTTCTCTGGTTTCTACTTCTCAGGGTTCTGAGACCTTTGATACAGGTACACCTTTAAGGAAGTATAATAAATCAGGTACATGGCTTCTACTGAACTGTTTTTGTCTCACAAAATATTCCCCTATGAATGAAAAAGTACTTGTTTTCAACATAATGTGTAGTAAAAACATAGAAAAACATAATGCCACAAGCACTTTGACATTATAATTCCTCATGTTATTTTTTTTCTAGAGAAGGAAGAGAAGGAGGCAGTGTGAAGTATCTCATTGGAAAAACTACTGACCTGGAAAATAGATCCAGGAGAGATAATTTAAAAATTATTAGACCACCTGAAAGCCATGATCAAAAAAAAGAACCTAGAAATCATCCTACAAGAAATTATCAAGGAAAATTGTCCCGATGATTTAGAACCAGAGGGCAAAATAGAGGTTGAAAGAATCCACTGATCACCCCCTTAAAAGGATCCCAAAAAAAAAAAAAACCTAGGATTACTCATAGCGAGGTCCTGGACTTCCCAGATCAAGGAGAAAATATTACAAACAGCCAGGAATAAACAATTTGAATATTGTAGAAACAAAATCAGGAAAACACAGGATCTGGCAGCTTCTATACAGAGGGATAGAAGGGCTTGGAATAAGATATTCCTGAGGTGAAAGGAGCTGGGATTAAAACCAAGAATCACCTACCTAATAAAACTGAGTATCATGTTTCAGGCAAAAATATGATAATTCAATGGAATAGAGGACTTTCAAGCATTAATGATAAAAAAAGAGTTGAATAGAAAATTTGACATTCAAATACAAGAAGGAAGAGAAGCATGAGAAGGTAAACAGGAAAAAGAAATCATAAGGAACTTATCAAAGTTGAACTACTTATATCCCTACATGGAAAAAAGGTAGTTATAACTTATGAAACTTTTCTCAGTCTGAGAATAGTTGAAGGGAATAGAAATGTGTGTGTGTGTGTGTGTGTGTGTGCGCGCACGTGTGTGTGTGTGCATGTGTGTGTGTCTGTGTGTCTGTGTATACATGCATATATATGTCTATATAGGAGGGTATATGGGCATATGAATACATATGTAAGTGTGTGTATATATGTGTACAGGTATACAGTTGAATGGGAAGGGATTATATCTAAAAGGTGAAATTTAGCGGTAAGAGAGGAATATAATAAGAGGAGATGGGGAGGGACAGAATGGGATAAATTATCTCACATAAAAGAGGCAAGGGAAAACTGTTACAAAGGGGAAGAACAGGAAGGCCAAAAGAAGAGAATGAGTCAACCTTACTCTTGTTGAATTTGGCTTAGGGAGGGAAAGACATAAAAACTAAATAGAGTGTCTCACCCTACATGAGAGTAGGGGGGAAGGGGATGAGAGCAGGAATGGTAGACGGGAGGGCAGGTTTGGGGGTAGGGAAATTGGAAGCACACAGTTTTGAAAAGGGACAGGGTCTAGGGGTGGCTAGGTGGTGCAGTGAGCAGAGTGTCGCCCCTGGAGTCAGAAGGACCTGAGTTCAGATCCGGCCTCAGCCACTTAACGCACACACAAACAAAACCTAGCCATGTAACCTTGGAAAAGTTACTTCACCCCAATTGCCCTCCAAAAAAAAAAAAAAAAGGGACAGGATCAAAATAGAGAATAGAACATGTGGGGGGGGGCAGGATAGGATGGAGGGAAATATAGTCAATCTTTTACAATATATCCACTATGGAAATATTTTTCATACCTTCACATGCACAACCTATATTGAATTGCTTATATTCCCAGTAAGGGTGGGTGATGAGCAAGGAAGGGAAAGAAGCTGGAATTCAACATTTTAAAATTAAATGTTTAAAAAATATACTCATTTTATTATTAATTTTTTGCATGCCACTGGGAAACAAGATATACTGGCAATGGGGCATAGAAATACATCTTGCCCTACTGTAAATTTTGATGGGTTTTAGCAGGTTTAATGTAGTACTAACCCTCTCCACACAAAAGACTTCCTTAAATTTCCTTTTACAATTAAGGAAGATTTGATTTCCTCCAAAGGGACTGTGAATTCAATGGTACTAATGCCCTAACAAAAACTTTAAGAGGCAGATGAGTCACATAAAACAATATTCCTTTTGTTGTCAAAGAGGGGAATGATTAGCCATACTTGAATGCTAACCTGTTTCTCTTCATATGAACTATTATAATGTTTCTCAACTGGTCAGATCCCCAATGTTTCCTTTGTGTCAATAAATAAAATCCTCCCTTTTCATTAACATTCTTGGACTTACTGAGGTGATCAGTATGACCTACTTTTTTTTTTTTTTACAGTTATACATGCTAGTGTTAACAAACTGATTTTATGTGGAGAATGTACCTCACTTTGCCTTTATATAATTTACTTTTGAGTGCTTGTAGGTTCCAGTAAGATAAGGGAAGGAGTCTAGTTCTCCAAACTCTCTTGGCAGAACCCTGAATTTCCTTCTTAGGACTCCAGGTGAAGTTTTCCATTTGAAGAGCGGGCTTGTTCTAGACAGCCAGGTTGAAAACAGTCTCTCCCCCTGAACCAACCCCCCAACAAAAATTATCTTCTCTAAGTTATGAGGCAGGCAATTGATTGGGGAAGAAATATAATTTTGTCTATATTTGTCTTGGCATACTATTTTGGGTTTGGTGTGACAATTTGGAAAGAATTGGTAATATAAGCCCTAGGAAATCTTCTTAAAGAACTTAAAACCTTTTCAAGGTTGGCTCTTGACCTCAAGATGCTCTTGAGTTTATTACCAAAAAGTGGATAATATTTTTTGAGAAATCTTAAACCTTAGAAAATTATTTTTTTTTTCTGAGGAGACTCCTGGTTTGCTACCAGGAGGGGTTTTTGAAATTTAGAGGATTTGGCCTTAGACTAAGAGGATTCTTAAACCTTGAAGGATTCATGTTTTAAAGGGACTCTCAAGATGAAAATTGATATGGGTGTTGCCTAATAAAGGCCAGAGAAGCTCATCTCAGTTGTGTAAAAGGCAGAAAACAAAATATAGTCTATTTTTTTTCTCCTCAGGAGATAAATATCTTGTATCTGTGCTCATCTTTCTCCATGCTTACCTTCTCTATACTGACTAGCAAACCCACCCCATCTTGTTCTTGGGCCAGTATTAATGATCATGGTCAAATTATCTATATTTTAATGTCAACCGAGTTTTTCCTGGTGCCTTATCAACCCAAGGAGCAATGCAAAAACAAAACAAAAACTTATTTCTAGAGGAAGTACTTCCCTCTGTATTTTAATACTAGATAAGTTAGAGAGTATATAAAAGACATGGAAAAAAGGGATGGAATCTTTCCTCCAGGTTGAGTTCCTCAGTAGCATTCCCTTAAAATCTCTTTTAACTAAGAGGAGATAAACAGTTTCACAGCTGGATATCTACCTCCAGATGCTTCCTTTTGATAAAATCTATTTAAGGAGAGAAATAGAAACCTCCTGGGATTCTGAATAGCTCCCCTTTTGTTGATAAAGTATATAGTAGGAGTTTTTAACAAATGCTACTAAAGTTCAAAAATCTAGACAGTATGCAAGAATGGATCCATGTCAAATATTTGTAGGTAAAATTTCTTTAGGTTTGCTTTGTTAATCAATGCTTGCCAAAGATTAAATGGTATTTCTATCTTTTATACTATGTTTGGCATAAGGAATTAGAGACTATCATTAAATGTGTGTATGAAGTAGGGTAGGAGCAAAGGAAGCAAAATCATTCTCAGAGGAAGATTACATCTTGAATTTTAAGATCTGTCTTTCTTACTGGACTGAAAAGAGAGGTGTGTTGAAGGATGGAGTGACATGAGGGTTCTTACCTTAATAGCTTGAGTAGAATTAGTTTTAATTCTTCTTTTTTTAAAAAAATGCTTTATTAACTTCTGTTTTACATCATTCATTTCCGCCATATTTTGAGTTACAATCATTTACCCCCCATTATTCCCCTACCCAACCTCCCAGAATAGTAGTCCCACAAGATATCACTTCCTCCAATCTGCTCTCTCCCATACCTTCTCCCATACCCCCATCGACTTTTCCATTAGAGGAAGGTGAATCTTTGTGTCCCAAATCCTGCACATCTTATCTCCCTATTACAAGCGAAAGAGTATTACTAATAATATTTATATATATTTGAAACATTTAATGTTACGACCTCAAATTTCAGATCCATTTCCTTCCTCCCTTGTCACCCATTCCTTCTTGGGAGATAAGCAATTCAGTATATGTTGTACATGTCTAGCTATGCAAAACATTATCATAGTAGATATATTGTACAAGGCTGCTTATAATTCCCTCCCACTCATCCCACCTCCCACCTGGTCCATTCCCTACATGATCCTGTCCCTCTTCTATAGTGGGTACTTCCAACCTCCCTCCCCCCAAGGATGCCCTCCCATCCATCATCCCTCCTCTCATCCCCCTTCCCCCTATCCTGCTGCAGGTTGAGATATCCCATTTAGTATGTATGTCATTTTCTCCCTGAACCAAATTCAATGGGAATGTGGTTTTGTCTTTTTAGCCTTTCTTATTCTCCCCCTCCTTTGCAACCACTTCCCCTTGCTTCTTCTACATGGGACAGTTTACCCTACCCTGTCTCTCCCCATCTCCTCTTGCCACTTTCCTCTCTCACCTCATAATTTCATCCCTTGAGTGTTCTCCCTTCCCAACAAATTCAACCTATGCCCTCTATCCATATATAACTGTAACTATATACACACACATTCACATATGTATTCATATGACCACACCCCCTTCTTCCATTATTTTCATAGTGAGAAAGATATCATCAGTCACAGTTATTGCTTTTCCATATAGGAATGTAAATAGTTCAACTTTGATAAGTTCCTTTTGATTTCTTTTCCCTGATTACCTTCTCAGGCATCTCTTCCTTCTTGTGTCTGGATGTCAAATTTTCTATTCAATTCTGGTTTTTTCCTCAAGAATGCTTGAAAGTCCTCTATTCCACTGAATGACCATATTTTCCCCTGAAACAAAATACTCAGTTTTGCTGGGTAGGTGACCCTTGGGTTCATTCCCAGTTCTTTTGCCCTCTGGAATATCATATTCCATGCCCTTCGATCCCTCAGTGTAGAAGCTGCCAGGTCCTGGGCTATTCTGATTGTGTTTCCACAATATTGAAATTGTTTCTTCCTGGCTGCTTGTAGTATTTTCTCCTTGATCTGGGGATTCTGGAACCTGGCTATAATATTCCTGGGAGTTTTCTTTTTGGGATCTTTTTCAGGAGGTGATCGGTGGATTCTTTCAACCTCTATTTTGCCCTCTGGATCTAAAACATCAGGGCAATTTTCCTTGAGAATTTCTTGAAGGGTGATTTCTAGGTTCTTTCCTTTGATCATGGCTTTCAGGTAGTCCAATAATTTTTAAATTGTCTCTCCTGGATCTATTCTCCAGGTCAGTGGTTTTTCCCATGAGATATTTCACATTGCCTTCTAATCTTTCGTTTGTTTGGATCTGCTTAACAGCATCTTGATTTCTCATAAAGTCACTAGCTTCCATTTGCTCCAGTCTAACTTTGAAGGAATGAATCTCCTCAGTGAACTTTTGAGATTCTTTTTCCATCTGGCAAATTCGACTTTTTAAGGCATTCTTCTCCTCAATGCCCTTTTGGGCCTCCTTTGCCATTTGAGCTAGTCTATTTTTTAAGGTGTTGTTTTCCTCAGTCAGGCTGTTGACCCTCATTTCATACTTTTCCTGCATCCTTCTCATTTCTCTTTCCAATTTTTCCTCCACTTCTCTTATTTGATTTTTAAAGTCCTTCTTAAGGTCCTCTATGGCCTGCAACCCACTCATGTTTTCCCCTGGGGCTTTTGGAGCAGGACTTCTGACCTCACAGTCCTTTTCCTGCTCTATGCCCCCAAAATAGGAGTCTAGGCTTGCATTTTTCTGTTTCCTTTGCCTTGGCATGTTGCCTCTTAATTGCTTGACTTTGGGGCTTGTTGCCACACTATGACTTTAAGGCCAGATAGAGGAATTTTCATCCCGAACGTGTGGGGGGGCAACTTCCATTTCTGGCAAGCTGTAAACCCACCCACAACTTCCACCCTAGATCACAATCCAGATCCAGGGAGATTAAAGCAAGAGCCATTACCCCCCAAGACTGATCGCTGGATCTCCCCACGATTTGTAGGCTGGGAGCCAGACCTGCCTCTGAAAACTACAAAATGGCGTGTCTCCTCAGAGGCTTCTAGCCCCCAGGGGAGGGAGCTGACTCATTCCCCAAATACAGGCCCCAAAGTCCATAGGACACTAACCTCTTACTTCGAACTAGGCATGTCTATGTTGATAATTCTGGAATCGCCACAGCTCCTGGTGTTCTGGGGTTCCTCCAGCCGGCTGCTGGCCCTGCCGCCCTGGAGCTAAAACCTCGGCTCACGGGGACCTGGGCTCGGCTCAGCTGGGCTCCTGCGCTCTGCCGGCTCCCAGAGTGCTGTGCTGGTCCTTCCTGCAGGGCTGCTGGGCTGTCCTCAGCGGGAGGTTAGCTTCTCTGTGTCGTTCTCTGGGTGCTGGGGCTCCAGAAGTTGTTCACAGTCCTTTTTTACATAGTTTGTGGGGAATCTGGGGGCAGAGAGGCTTGGAAGAGCTGTTTCTACTCCGCCATCTTGGCTTCCAGTTTTAATTCTTATAAATTGTAAATTCAGATGTAATTGGATTCAAAAATATTTTTTTTCTTTAAGAGATCCCCATGGCTTAATAAGGAGGGAAATATCAAATGAACTCAGTCCCTGAATTTTTCCTTACATTACAGTAGCCCAGATCACTGGTGCTTCCGCCCAAGGCATCTGACCCATTCTAACTGTCTTAGATCACTTAATTAATGTAATTGACAGGCCTTTTGCTGTCACTCTTGGACCACCTCAGTCTACTTAATTCTCATTTCATTATTGCACCTAGACCACCCCATATTACTTAATACTCCTTTCACTATTGTACCAGGCCCACCCCAGAATTCTTACCACTCCCAAATCCCATGCAAATTCCTTCACTATCCTTTCTTGTATATAAGCATCAGTCTCAACCCCCATTAAGTTGAAGGTTCATGAGGAATCTTGACTGCTTCTATTGGAGTTACAATAGATCTTTTCATTTGAAAAGAAGAAGGTTTGAGCCCTGGGGCATTATGACCTCTGTGGGGTTGGGGGCTCCCTGGCAGAGGCCGTTGGGAACCCCCCACCAACAGTGCCACTGCCCCGACACCCATAACGCGGAAGACGCCAGTCTTTCCTGGGACCCAGTGCTGCCCTCGTGGACCTGGACTCTTTGGTGACTCGGCCAGGGCCGCCCCACCGGAACCCCAGGCCTCAAACCCCTTCCTGCCAACTGGAGCCCCTGGCACAACCACTGGCCCGTCCCTCACCTTTCCAGCCTCCACCTCCAGCCATGCTCACTCTGAACCAGCTACATCTCAGCCCTGTGCCCCCTGGCCCTGGGGCTCCACCAACCTTCATCTCACCTCTGGGTGGGGGGCCTGGCCTGCCTCCCATGATGCCCCCGGGACACCCACCCCCGAACACTAACCTTTTCCTCCTATAACCTGGCGGGGGGAAGAGGGATGCCTGCCTTCTCTCGCTCTCCAGGAGATCAGTATTGTGAGTGCATGTGAAAGGGGGGTACCCTTCCTCCCCCTCCTCCCCAGCCTCAGCCCTAACCTGACCAAGTCACACTACACCCTCTCCCCAGCCTCCTCCTAAAACTGGAAGCAGGAGGGAGGCTTGGCAGGCAGGGGGACCCTTCTATCCGGAGGCATTAGATGGGGCTGGGGCACGTGGGCACCCCCTCCCCTATTTCCCCCAGCCTTGAATCCCTCCCCTCCAATTATTGTTGGAGCCCTGATCTGCTCCCTCCCCCCACAGTGACTGTCACTGGTGATCACTCTTCTGACCTCTGTAATAAATGACATTTCTGACAGGCAAAAAAAAAAAAAATAGAAGAAGGTTTGAGTCTGTGAATTTGTTCCAGATAGATGCCACTCTGTACCCTGAAATTTAGGGTTCCTAGAACCCTAAAATGCATAAGATATAGATTATTACTTTTGAGATTGAATTTTCAGGATATTTGATTTCAGATAAATTAATTAGATATGCATATACATATGCAATACATATACAAACACATTCATATATACATATACATACACATACACATATGATGCTAATACCTAAAGCAGGAAAAGTTGAAACAGAGAAAGAAAAATTAAAGACCAATTTCCCTAATGAATATAGATGCAAAAATTTTCAATTAATATTAGTAAAGAGATCACAGCAATTTATCATGAAGATAATACACTATGACTAGGTGGGATTTATACCATAAATGCAGGTATGATTCAATATTAGGAAAACTATCAGTATAATTTGCCACATCAATAACAAGAATAAGTAAAATTATATGATTATCTGAACAGCTTCAGGAAAAGCTTTCAACAAAATACAACATCCATTCTTATTAATTTTTTTAAATTAAATTCTATGTTTTTTTTTTTAGTTTACATCATTCATTTCCACAAGATTTCGAGTTACCCATTTTCTCCCTGTTTTTCCCCTACCCACCACCCCAAAAGAGTGATCCCGCTGTATATCCTCTCTCCCAATCTGCTCTCTCCTATGTCCTCTGCCATTCCCCCTCTGACTTTCCAGAAGGACAAGATGGATCTCTATACCCCAGTGACTGTATATCTTATTTCCCAGGTGCATGTGAAAGACACACACACACACACACACACACACACACACACACACAAATACACATATATATTTAAACATTTGATTTTAAAATTTTTAATTCCAGATTCTTTCTCTTCTTCCTTCATCACCCACCTTTACTGGTAAGATAAGCAATTCAATATAGGTCATACATATATAGCTATGCAAAACATTTACATAGTGGATATAATATGAAAGACTGAATACATTTACCTCCATCCTATAACAATCCCTATTTGTTCTATTCTCTACTTTGACTCTGTCCCTTTTCAGAATTGTGCTTACAACTTCCCTCCCCCCAACCTTCCTTCCCTTTCATTATCCCCCCTTTCATCCCTTTCCCTCCTTCTCTCCCACAGGGCAAGATACATTATTTAGTATGGATGTCATCCCTTCCCTAAGCCAAATTCAATAAGAGTAAGGTTGACTCATTCCCTTTTGCCTTTCTGTTCTTCCCCTCCATTGTAACAGTTTTCCCTTCCCTCTTTTATATGAGATAATTTACTCCATTTTGACTTTTACCATCTCCTCTCATTATATTCCTTTCTCACCTCTCAATTTCACCTTTTAAGTATCATCCCTTCCTATTCAATTGGTCCTGTGACCTCTGTCTATGTATACCTGTACACGTCTATGTATACCTGTATACATATATACATACACTCAAATATATATTCATATGCCCACATACCCTTGTCATATTTTCTCCTTGATCTGGGAATTCCAGAACCTGGCTATAATATTCCTAGGAGTTTTCTTTTTGGGATCTTTTCTAGGAAGTGATTGTTGGATTCTTTCAGCCTCTGTTTTGCTCTCTGGTTCTAAAACATCAGGGCAATTTTCCTTGAGAATTTCTTGAATGGTGATTTCTAGGTTCTTTCTTTGATCATGGCTTTCGGGTAGTCCAATAATTTTTAAATGGTCTCTCCTTAAGATTAGTTATTTATTAGATTATTATTCTAGGACCATATCTGGAAGCATAAACAAAAAAGATTACACAACCTCTTGCCTATCTGCCCTGTAACCTTTGCAGGTAATTGTAGGACAGGGGAGAGACATCAAGGGACCCAAAAACATTCCCTTCATAATACATCCTCTTGCTTGGATGCCCTGTAGCCTTTCAGACAATAATATAGGGAAGGGGAATATTTCATTTGTGAAGCCAAGAAACTTTTGAAAGTTTGCTTCATCTCCCTAATCTTATTATTTTAAAAGGCTGCAGGCAGGATCATGCAATTGGACACTATAAACCACTTGTTGGATGATACAAGAAAAACAGGAAATAAGGATGTGTAAACAAGTACATAAGACCGGAAACAACACCCCTATTCCTAGGAAGGTTATTATTTGCTGTATTTGTCCAGGTAAAGTTCCCTGAACTCTTTTTATCCAATCAACAATGTTTTTTGCCTCCGAATTTGGTAGTAGAGATTGTTGACTTTCTTGATGCATGAGGTGAGCCAAATTCTCTAAATCATTTATGTCAAGGGATGTATTATGGTCACCTCATAGGCCATTAAGATATCTAATTTGAGTTATGTTATATTCTGATTCATTATATAGTTTCTTTACTACATATAGAAATATATATATATATATATATATATACATATATATATAATCACATATTAACCTTTGTCTAACTTGCACTAATTCAATCTCCTCAGTTATAGCAATTAAATTATCTGTGAGCTGATTTATTGCTTTGTAAAAGCTCTATTGATTTCTGATTGTAACAAAATCCTCATGAAATATTGACAGACAATTCATGTAAAAATTGAGCTTGCACTATTTGATTTTGTACACTGCTAATGGAATACAGAAATAGCAACACTGTTCACTATAGTAATAATTAAAAAAATTATCCCAACAATGATATTGAATATACAGCTCTTTAGCTCTTTTTTCAATTGGAACCCAACAATTGATTAATTTGAGCAACAGAATGATCAGCATGAGAGTGAAACCAATGCTCACTCTCTACAGGTATCATTACCTACTAGGTTTTATAATAACAAATAACAATTGCCTAAAGAAGTATTATCTTGACATTTATAAAACTTACAATTAATACATGTGACATTGTAAGGCTTATCAGTTTTAGTGATACATACATTGCTATGATTTCCCCACATGAATGCATACCTCCTTCCTAAGCAAGCACTTACAAAGCTATGGTCAGTCTTGCTCAAGTATGTCCCATTAGAAGCAAAATAGCAAAAACAGCTGTTATTGGGGCACATGGAAAAGACATTTTCCATATTTCTGGATTTCCTCTCTGTGAGTATTCAAACCAATTTTTCTTTTGGATACCCACCATGCCTATAATTGATGTTAGTGTTATTGTGCCAGGAAATGTAGGTTTGCTGTCCCACCTGATGTCAAACAGGTATGTCAGTCCTACAGTTTAAAAATAGAGTATCCACTTGACCCGAAGATGAGTCCCACTCATCTCAGTCTGCACACAGCATCTGATGTTTACCCTACAATACTGAACCATTTGAAAAAGTCCCCCAAATGCCGATAACATATGTTCTGATGTTCTCAAAGGGTACTAGGTCCTTAACTCTGAAAATTCCTTTAGCATAGGCATTCTCATTCATCTCTCCTTTAATTCTATGCTTTTGCAGAGACATAGGAGATAGATTAATAGGAATGTCCACAAGGGCCTGTTTGAGTCTGCTCCAAGGATGATACTCATAATGATACTTAATAATTTGTACTAAGCTACATGAGGACATATTAAAATTAGCAAAACCCAAAGGTGGTTCTTCAACTAGTCCAGTAGAATTAAAATCAAGCACAGGACAAGTTATGTTTGCCTTATGTATATCAAAATCTTTGGCAATAAGGACTGGCCTGTTTCCTTCTAAAGTGATTTCTGAAAGAAACTCTCCCCAACCAACCATCTCCACCCAAGGTGGATGATGGAGGACTGCCCAGTATCTTTTAGAGGTAGCTTACTGGAAGCTGAGAAAAGATATTACCAAGCAGGATCACCCTCAGCTTGCCCTCATTTAGGCTCTGACTCCTCCTCTGTTTCCAACATCATGTTGTTCTGGTCCTGAGGGGGGAGAGCAGAGCCCAATGAACAGTCTCTGCATTTGTTGACATAGTCCTTGTTTTCCTTTCTGGTATCCAGACTTCCTCATTTTCATCTGTGGAAACACACAAATATCCTTTCCCTGGAACTATCACTCTGTTGGGGCCACACCATTATCCCTGATTATTTTCCACATCACCAATTGAGTAACTACAGTTGCCTGGGGCTGTGATCTTTTAGAATTACTCTTTGTGTGGTCAGTAACACCCCAGAATTTTTCTGCTGGTGTTTTGTTTTCATGATCTAATGTCATGTAATTTATTACACATAATGACAACCCCAGCATTCGTCTTGGGGTACCTGTACTCAAAATTCCTCCTTTTAATTTTTGGAGTGCAGTTTTAAGTGTGCAGTTTTTTTCTTTCAACAATTGCCTGACCTGTGGGATTGTAAGGAAGCCCAGTAACATAGTGAATACCCCAATAAAGACAGAATTCAGCAAAGTTTTTTGAGCTGTAAGTGGGGCCGTTGTCAGTCTTTAATTGTTCTGGCACACCCTCGGCAGCAAAGAATGTCATAAGATGTTCTTGAACCTCTTGAACAAGAGGTTTTTTTTTTTCCCCAGACATGGCATATGCCCTTGTAAACCCTAAATATGTGTCCACAGTTACATGTATATATTTCAGTCTCCCCAAAACAGAATGAGTAACAGCAGACTACCAAATATCATTGGGTAACAGTCCACAGGGATTTACACCTTTGAGTATAGAGGGACTTTAAATAACACATTATGGACAGCTTTTAACTATGTTCCTAGCTTGTGCTCTACTGATTATCAAAGGTACTAGCAAGCATTCTAGAATATTGATGAAATCTATGATGAGATTCCTTTGCTACTTCTAATGATCCCACAAGGATTTTATCAGCTATGTGATTACCTCTAAAAAGTGGCCCAGGAAGACTGGTATGAGATTGGATATGCATAATATAAAAAGGATGTGACCTATTTTGTACAATATCTTGTAAATCAGAGAACAATGTGTACAGCTAAATTTTATTTCTACTTATATTGGCTGTTTCTCTCTTTTGAGTTACTTGGGCTACATATTGAGAATCTGTTATATTACTAATAGACTGAGAAAATAGAGTAAGAGGCGTTATAGCTGTGAGCTCATTCTTTTGGGTGGAATCATAAGGATTGGTGATCATTCTCATAATCTTTATCAGGGCAGTATATAGAATCTCTGTAGTCTTTAGTGGCATCAGTGAATACATTAAATGCTAAAACAGGCTGATCCTTACATAGCTTAGTGATTATGAACTCATTGTTTGTTAAGAAGCTGAAAATGCCTTTTGGTGTATAATGTTGTATGGCGATAGCGTATATTAATAACTGCCAAGATTCTTCATTCTCAATCAATTTTTGGATTTTGTCATGAGTATAAGGAACATTTTTAATTTCTGGCAATTGACCACTTAGGCATAAACAACATCTGATCATTTTCTTTATGAGCTGAGACACCCCCAGGGTAAGTTTGTAAAGAATATTTTGGCTGATGTGAAATTTAACCCAACTCAATCTCTAAATCATTTTGCATTAAGACATTTGTATTTAATGTTCAGCACAGTGAGTTGTATTCCTGCAGAGGGGTCTACCCTATATGTAACTGCAGTTCTGACAGCTTGCTAAATGTAATCCAATGCCCTCCAGGCTTCAAGTGTATGAATTCTAGGAGAATTAAGGTTGGTATCACCTTCCAGTAATTGGTATAATGTTGGTAAACATTTATTTGAAATTCCAAGACTAGATCTTATCCAATTTATATCCCCTATAAACTTTTGAAAATCATTTAATGTTTTGATATTATCTTTCCTGATTTCTAATTTTTGCAGACCTACAGTAGTGTTCTGTACCTTCTTACCTAAATACATAAAAGTAGCTGCCTTCTGTATTTTTTCAGGGGCTATTTTAAGGCCTACAGAAGTGAAATTATTTGTAATCTCCTCTAATATATTCTCTATATAATCACATCTTAGTGTGCACATAGAACATCATCCATGTTATGAATTAAGTAAACTGTGGGGTATTTGTTCCTAGTTGATTCTAAGGCCTTTGCCACAAACCTTTGACATAATGTGGGGCTGTTTTCATCCCTTGGGCTAGTACCTTCCAAAAGTATCTTTTTGGGCGTTCTCTTAAATTTATGGAAGGTATGGAAAATGCAAATTTTTCTCGGTCCTGACTTTAGAGAGGTGTGCTATAGAAACAATCCTTTATGACTATTACCTATAAAGGCCATTGTGATGGTACCTTATTTGGAGATGGTAAACCAGGCTCTAATGCTCCCATATCTTTCATGACTTTATTTAATTCTCGCAAATACATAAGCATCCGCCATTTTCCTGAATTCTTTTTTTCTGATTGCAAAAATTGGAGAATTCCAAGGGCTATTTGTAATTTCAGTGTGACCCAACTTCTGCATTTATTACACAATGTCTAATAGGGAAGCAATTTTTCCTGCACGTAGGTGCCACTGATCCACCCATACTGGTTTTGTGGTAAGCCATTCAATAGGATTGGCTTTTGGCTGCCCATCAATCAGGGCCCCTCCTGAAAATTTGTCATGATGGCGACCTTAAGTTGTGATAAAATATCTCTGTCCCATAAAGCCATTGGCAAGGAAGCCAAACAATATGGTGGGAATTTTTCTGACATGCCCTCAAATTCTCAAGTAATTTTCCTCGTACTTTTTAAAGGTTGACTAACTTCTTCTATGCCTTTCATATTTATATCTGATTTTTCAACAGTCCACTTCAGTTCCCATCGTTCCTGATTGATAATGGTCAGGTCTGCTCCTGTGTCTAAGAGACCCTTGATTCTCCTGCCCTCCACATACATATGAAGGGTGGGTCTTGATGTTGTAATGATTTGAGACTACATGACCTCTGGATTCTGTATTTGAAAAATCCATTTTTTTTCTGTTTTAATTGTATCACAGAATTGCTTGGATTCATAATTTTAATTTTAGTCTTATTATAATCTTCCCAGGCCTTTTGTTCCACATAGGTTGGAGTGAATTACATATCTGGGAGAACTCAAAAGCCTTTTCCTCTACCTTAAACAGGAATGTAGAAACTGCAGGCCTCCTGTCTGCCTCAAAATGTAATGTTTTTACTATATTTATCATGTTTTAGTTTATAGGTTTTGTAACTGGTAAGAAAATTTTAATGTATTTTTGGAGGGAGTTTGTTCCAAAAAATTGTTCAATATATTGGGACCAGGATTATTCACTGTAGGCTTCTTTCTCCATTCTTTATGAATGGGAGAGATATGGGATCGTTTCATCTCTTGGAGAATAGCAGAGTTTCAAGCAACAAACAATGATTCAACAGAGTTTTGCAAAGGGCATATTAATGACAAAGTCACCCTAGTTGAAATAAACTATGACTTAGGATGTAAAAAAAAACCTCTGGACATCATTGGATGTATTTAAAAATATTTTCTGCTAAACTAAAAATTCAATGCTGCACAGATTAGTTTGGATAGTCTGGAATAGTATTGAAATATAGAGACTGGACCAATAAGGAAGTAAAAGAAAGGTTAAGAGAAGAATTTGAAGGAGATAAGAAAAAAGGTATGGCCTTGAAGGCCACTAGAAGGCTATTTTTAAAGAAAAAATGAAGGTCTACAGTTTAAGCATATTGGAAAAAAAAAGCATGAAAGAGGTTTTTGGTTTCATTGAAATATGAAGGATATGAGAAACTATGTGTTTATTCTTCATGGTATGAAATCTATAGCAATAAATTTATGACTTGAAATTCCCAGACTCCAAAGCCTGGGGGTGGGAATGGCTGCCACATATGACCCCTCCTTATCTGAAAAGTCTTGGAGAAAGGTATGAGGGGGTAGGGATTACAACATGGACATAAAAAGACTTGATCCAGGAATTTGGAATGTCATCAATGCCATCAAAATGACTGATAACAGTGGAATCTCTATTTTTGAAGTGCTGCCAGAAATTTTTTTTTTAATTTTAAATGTGGTTATAAGATGTGATTGCAATTTAAATACAATGAATATTGCCTTATATCATGTAAATTGGAAATAATTAACTAGATGTCATATTCCCTGAGCTCTATGCTTTGACAAAGTTATACTACTTGCAAAATTCTTAAGGAATTTCTTTTCAGGAACGGGGTCACACCCTGTCAGATGTTACTTGGAGTCTCTTGCCTGAGGGGGAAAAAAATCATAATACTCCACCAGTCCTTCCATCAGAATATTAGAGTGAAAAAAGAGCTTAAATCATTTAGCCAGCATACTTTGAATTTACGTAAAAATGATGGTAGTTACTTTAAATGAATAGAAACTTAGAAGTATTTCCTAGTAATTATAATGTGAGATTTATTTATTCCTTTTATGGAAAGCTATATCTTCCTAGTAGGATAATTAAATAGAACTTAAAATAATCCCTTTTAGCTCTGTTTCTGTCTAAAAAGAGAAGTAGTAATATCTAACCCATGTGTAAATTAACTTTTTACTGATTGTGTCTTTAACAAAATGTGTTTTGAACTAGTGCCTTCCCAAATTATAAGGATTGAAAGTTTAAAAGCCACTTGTGATAGAATGAGTATTTTTCTATGTGAGATAATTTTGAAATGCATTCCTTTAAACTGATGGCTCCTCAATGATAAAAAAATTTGTTTCATGCTTTAAATTCATGCTTCTTTTATGAAATTAGATAACATCAACAAAGAAATATAACTTCACATACTGTTAAGTTATAAATTCAGCTCTTTCAGAGTAATTTAAAAGCTGCTAAATATTTGATAGACTATATACTATTTCATTAGAAATGTGATAATAGGGGGCAGAGCCAAGAAGGTGGAGTAGAAACAGCTCCTCCAAGCCACTCTGCACCCAGATTCCACCCAAACGATGTAAAACGGGACTCTGAACAACTTCTGAAGCCCCAGCACCCAGAGAACGACACAGAGAAGCTAACCTCCCGCTGAGGACAGCCCAGCAGCCCTGCAGGAAGGACCAGCGCAGTGGTCTGGGACCTGGCAGCGAACAGAGCACAGAGCGCAGGAGCCGAGTCGAGCCCAGGTCCACATGAGCCGAGGTTTTAGCCCCAGGGCAGCAGGGCCAGCAGCCAGCTGGAGGAACCCCAGAACACCAGGAGCTGTGGCGACTCCAGAATTATCAAGATAGACTTGCCTAGGACAAAGTAAGAGGTTAGTGTCCTATGGACTTTGGGACTGGTATTAGGGAATGCGTCAGCTCCCTCCCCTGGGGGCTAGAAGCCACTGAGGAAAAACGCCATTTGGTAGTTTTCAGAGGCACCTCCCGCTCCCAGCCTGCAAATTTGTAGGGAGATCCAGCGATCAGTCTTGGGGGGTAATGGCTCTTGCTTTAACCTCCCTGGATCTGGATTGTGATCTAGGGTGGAAGTCATGGGTGGGTTTATAGCTTGCCAGAAATGGAAGTTGCCCCCCCCCAACATTCGGGACGAAAATTCTTCTATCTGGCCTTAAAGGCATAGTGTGGCAACAAGCCCAAAAGTCAAGTAATTAAGTAGCAACATGCCAAGGCAAAGTAAACAGAAAAATGGAACCCTAGACTCCTATTTTGGGGGCATAGAGCGGGAAAAGGACTGTGAGGTCAGAAGTCCTGCTCCAAAAGCCCCAGGGGAAAACATGAGTGGGTTGCAGGCCATAGAGGACCTTAAGGAGGACTTTAAAAATCAAATAAGAGAAGTGGAGGAAAATTAGAAAGAGAAATGAGAAGGATGCAGGAAAAGTATGAAATGAGGGTCAACAGCCTGACTGAGGAAAACAACACCTTAAAAAATAGACTAACTCAAATGGCAAAGGAGGCCCAAAAGGGCAATGAGGAGAAGAATGCCATAAAAAGTCGAATTTGCCAGATGGAAAAAGAATCTCAAAAGCTCACTGAGGAGATTCATTCCTTCAGAGTTAGACTGAGCAAATGGAAGCTAATGACTTTATGAGAAATCAAGATGCTGTTAAGCAGATCCAAACAAATGAAAGATTAGAAGGCAATGTGAAATATCTCATGGGAAAAACCACTGACCTGGAAAATAGATCCAGGAGACACAATTTAAAAATTATTGGACTACCTGAAAGCCATGATCAAGGAAAGAACCTAGAAATCACCCTTCAAGAAATTCTCAAGGAAAACTGCCCTGATGTTTAGATCCAGAGGGCAAAATAGAGGTTGAAAGAATCCACAGATCACCTCCTGAAAAAGATCCCAAAAAGAAAACTCCCAGGAATATTATAGCCAGGTTCCAGAATCCCCAGATCAAGGAGAAAATACTACAAGCAGCCAGGAAGAAACAATTTCAATATTGTGGAAACACAATCAGAATAGCCCAGGACCTGGCAGCTTCTACACTGAGGGATCGAAGGGCATGGAATATGATATTCCAGAGGGCAAAAGAACTGGGAATGAACCCAAGGGTCACCTACCCAGCAAAACTGAGTATTTTGTTTCAGGGGAAAATATGGTCATTCAGTGGAATAGAGGACTTTCAAGCATTCTTGAGGAAAAAACCAGAGTTGAATAGAAAATTTGACATCCAGCCGCAAGAAGTAAGAGATGCCTGAGAAGGTAATCAGGGAAAAGAAATCAAAAGGAACTTATCAAAGTTGAACTATTTACATTCCTATATGGAAAAGCAATATCTGTGACTGATGATATCTTTCTCACTATGAAAATAATGGAAGAAGGGGGTGTGGTCATACGAATACATATGTGAATGTGTGTGTATATGGCTACAGTTATATATGCATAGAGGGCATAGGTTGATTTTGTTGGGAAGGGAGAGGACTCAAGGGATGAAATTGTGAGGTGAGAGAGGAAAGTGGCAAGAGGAGATGGGGAGAGACATGGTAGGGTAAACTATCTCATGTAGGGGAAGTGGGTGCAAAGGAGGGGGAGAATAAGGAAGGCTAAAAAGGCAAAACCACATTCACATTGAATTTAGTTCAGGGAGAAAATGAAATACATACTAAATGGGATATCTCAACCTGCAGCAGGATAGGGGGAAGGGGGATGAGAGGAGAGATGATGGGTGGGAGGGCATGCTTGGGGTGAGGGGAGGTTAGAAGTACCCACTATAGAAGAGGGACAGGATCATGTAGGGAATGGACCAGGTGGGGGGTGGGATGAGTGGGAGGGAATTATAAGCAGCCTTGTACAATATATATACCATGATAATGTTTTGCATAGCTAGACATGTACAACATATACTGAATTACTTATATACCAAGAAGGAATGGGTGACAAGGGAGGAAGGAAATGGATCTGAAATTCAAGATCATAACATTAAATGTTTCAAATATATATATAAATACTATTATTAATACTCTTTTGCCTATAATTGGGAGATAAGATATGCAGGCATTGGGACACAAAGATTCATCTTCCTCTAATGGAAAAGTCGATGGGGGTATGGGAGAAGGTATGGGAGAGAGCAGATTGGAGGAAGTGATATCTTGTGGGACTGCTATTCTGGGAGGCTGGGTAGGGGAATAATGGGGGGAAAATGATTGTAACTCAAAATCGGGCGGAAATGAATGATGTAAAACAGAAGTTAATAAAGTATTTGTTTAAAAAATAAATAAATAAATAAATAAATAAATAAATAAATAAATAAAGCTTTTGCCCTCCACAAAAAAAAAAAAAAAAAAGAAATTGTTTCTTCCTGGCTGCTTGTAGTATTTTCCCCTTGGGTTGGGGATTCTGGAACCTGGCTATAATATTCCTGGGAGTTTTCTTTTTGGGATCTTTTTCAGGAGGTGATCTGTGGATTCTTTCAACCTCTATTTTGCCCTCTGGATCTAAAACATCAGGGCAGTTTTCCTTGAGAATTTCTTGAAGGGTGATTTCTAGGTTCTTTCCTTGATCATGGCTTTCAGGTAGTCCAATAATTTTTAAATTATCTCTCCTGGATCTATTTTCCAGGTCAGTGGTTTTTCCCATGAGATTTTTCACATTGCCTTCTAATCTTTTGTTTGTTTGGATCTGCTTAACACCATCTTGATTTCTCATAAAGTCATTAGCTTCCATTTGCTCCAGTCTAACTCTGAAGGAATGAATCTCCTCAGTGAACTTTTGAGATTCTTTTTCCATCTGGCAAATTAGAATTTTTAAGGCATTCTTCTCCTCATTGCCCTTTTGGGCCTCCTTTGCCATTTGAGTCAGTCTATTTTTTAAGGTGTTGTTTTCCTCAGTCAGGCTGTTGGCCCTCATTTCATACTTTTCCTGCATCCTTCTCATTTCTCTTCCCAATTTTTACTCCACTTCTCTTATTTGATTTTTAAAGTCCTTCTTAAGGTCCTCTATGGCTTGCAACCCGCTCATGTTTTCCCCTGGGTCTTTTGGAGCAGGACTTCTGACCTCACAGTCCTTTTCCCACTCTATGCCCCCAAAATAGGAGTCTAGGGTTGCACTTTTCTGTTTCCTTTGCCTTGGCATGTTGCCACTTGATTACCTGACTTTTGGGCTTGTTGCTACACTATGGCTTTAGGCCACATAGGGGAATTTTCATCCCAAACGTGTGGGGGGCAACTTCCGTTTCTGGAAAGCTGTAAACCCACCCACGACTTCCACCCTAGATCACAATCCAGATCCAGGGAGGTTAAAGCAAGAGCGATTACCCCGCCCCCCCCCACTACAAGACTGATCGCTGGATCTCCCTACAATTAATTGCAGGCTGGGAGCTCGAGTGGCTCCTGAAAACTACAAAATGGCTTTTCTCCTCAGCGGCTTCTAGCCCCCAGGGGAGGGAGCTGACGAATTCCCACAAATACAGGTCCCAAAGTCCATAGGACACTAACCTCTTACTTTGTCCTAGGCATGTCTATGTTGATAATTCTGTAGTTGCCACCACTGCTGGTGTTCTGGGGTTCCTCCAGTCGGCTGCTGACCCTGCCGCCCTGGGGCTAAAATCTCGGCTCAAGCAGATCTGGGCTCCACTCGGCTCTGCTTCCTGTGCTCTGCATGTTGCATGCTGCCGGCTCCCAGACCACTGCGCTGGTCCTTCCTGCAGGGCTGCTGGGCTGTCCTCAGAGGGACGTTAGCTTCTCTGTGTCATTCTGTGGGTGCTGGGGCTCCAGAAGTTGTTCAGAGTCCCCTTTTACATAGTTTGGGGGGAATCTGGGGACAGAATGGCTTGGATGAACTGTTTCTACTCTGCCATCTTGGCTCTGCCCACTGAGGAAACAAATTCAGAATGAGACAGTGTTGACTCTACACCCACTCAACTAGGAACTGTTCTCAAGCACAAAAAGCATTCTTAGATGAGCTCAAAAGAACTTTGAAAACTAAATTAGAGTGATAGAAGATAAAATGGATAATTCTTTTAAAATCAAAACTAGAAAATTAGAAAAACCTTACAATGAAGAATACACCTCCTTAAAAAGAAAAATGTGTGATATGCAACTAGTCAAACAAAACATCAAGAATGAAAAATTAGAGACTGATGGTATACTTGTCGAAGAGTGAGCCAAGGCAATGTTAAGATGGTGGAGTAGAAACAGGACTTCTGAGAGACTCTGTCTCCTACCACCTCCAATTCATGTAAAATGGGAATCTGAACAAATTTTGGAGCTATAGAACCAACACAGTGACACATAGAAGCTAACATCCCACTGAGGACAGCACAGTAATTGGCCAGGGCAGAGCTCTGGGAGCTGAACCCAGCTGTGGATGAGCTGGAAGTTTTAGTCCTAGGGTGGTCTGACTTTTGGGTTTGTTGCCACAGTAGCACTCTGCCACTAGACAGGGGAGCTTCCGTCCCAAACTTTGGGGTCTTCTCAACAACCAGAGGTATTAGTTTGGTGCCCTCCCTGAAACCCGCACACCACTCTGGCAAGCTGGACACACCGCCCAAGACCTCTATCCCAGAGGGCAATCCCGATCCAGGGAGGTTAAAGCAAGAGCGATTACCCCCCAGACTGATCACCAGATCCCCCTACATTTTGCAGGCTAGGAGCTGAAGCTCCAAGTGAAGCTGCAAAGTGGTGGCTGTGTCAAGGCTCCTCAGCTGCTTCTCGCCCCCAGGGGAAGAAACTGATGCATTCCCAAATACTGCTCCCCAAGTCCACAGGGCACTAACCTCTCACTTTGTCCTAGGCATCTATGTGTTGGTAATTCTGGAAAATCCACAGCTGCTGGTGTTCTGGGGTCCTTCCAACTGGCTTCCAGTCTGGCTGCCGTGGAGCTAAAACCTCTGACTCACAGGTTCCTGTGCTCGGCTCCCAGAGTGCTGCACTGGCCGCTCCCTGTTGGGCTGTAGGACTGCCCTCAGTGCGAGGATAGCTTTTCTGTGTCATTCTGTGGGTGCTGGAGCTCCAGAGGTTCTTTAGAGTCCCATTTTACATAATTTTGAAGTGGTGTGGGCTGGAGAACCATGGAAGTGCTGTTTCTACTCCTCCATCTTGGCTCCACAGAGGTCTTTTCATCTTGACTCTAGGCAGGTAGCTCCTACCTTAATCCACCAAACTTTCACCTGGGTTCAAAGGCAGATAGCTCCCAGTTCCTTGTCTAGTTCTCCATGGAGTTCCTGCTCCACATTGGAGCTCACAGTGTTCAGTTCATCTCAAATCCTTCATAGTCTATGTTCCTGGGAATACAAGGCTTAATAAAGCCACAGTAACACTTTCATATACATTAACAAAGCCACAATAACATTTGTACAAATTACTGGCACCACAGTCACGCTTCCTTCAGTCTTTGGCAGAACTAGCTGGCCCTTGGAAATGTTGCCACCATAAGTCCAAGTTCTGTGTCAGTCCTCAGTTCTCATTTCTCTTCTCAGATCTTCTCAATTCTCAGTTCAATTCTCAGTTTTCTTCTCTCTCTCCAGAACTAGCAGTCCAGCCTTCAGATGATTGCTCCTCAAAGTTCTCCTTCTCTCTCTCTCTCTCTCTCTCTCTCTCTCTCTCTCTCTCTCTCACACTCTCAACAGCTGCTCTGCCTCCACATTCTTTCCCCAGGAAATTTTCTCTGTCTAGCTTGTACTCTTCCTTTTATAGGACAGCTCCTCCCTGTTCAGCCCCTTCCTGTTACATCAGCATTAAGGGTTCATACCTTCTGTTTCTTTACAGAGGCTTAATTTGAAATTAGTTGCTAAGGACGTGTAAGCTTGGCAATACAAAGGGATCTTCAAATCCCATTACTATTACATCTGATCAATTATGAAGGTAGTTTTCCTAATATTGAGTAAGTTCTGCATTTTTGGTATAATCCTACTTGATAGTAATGTATTATTCTCATGATAATTTCTGTAATCCTTTTGCAAATACCTTATTTAAAATATTTGCACCTATATCTGTTAGGGAAATTGTTCTATAATTTTATTTGTTTTGTGTCTTCCTGGCTTACCTATTAGTACTGTATTTGTATGATTAAAATAAATTTATACCATTCTTTCTTGGCCTATTTCTCCAAACAGTCTATATAGTATGGGAATTAATTGTTCTTTAAATGCTTGATTGTTTTTTTAGAGAATATAGAATTTCATTTTACACATAATTGTGGAATTAAATTTGGATTTTTGTCACTTAATATTTAAGTAATCATTCAAGAAAAAGTCCTACATTTCACTTACCATTATTTGAATTCAGATGCTGCCTATTGCCTAAGTCACACAGTTTCCATTCAGACAGGCAGGAAGTCAGGGAGGCAGTCCATCAACATCTAGTGAACATACATTAGTTGTTGTGATAACACAAGAAATTTAAATAACAGACACTGTTTTTAAGTAATTGATACTTTAAATGGGAAAGGTGATAATGGATAGATGCTTGAAAAAGAATATTGGCAAAGATTCTTATGAATAATCTAATGCAATGTAGTAAAAATGGACATAATTACTATATATTGAGGTTACAATTTAACTCTTTTCAAGTTATTTATATTTAATAGATGGATGCAATTATACAAAGGCTCTATCAAATGTAATTGGCACTTATAGCCAGTGAATAAATTAAGAAATAGAGAAAAAACCTTTTTAGAGCATAAATATAAAGATCATGAGATGTAGCCATGAAATCATGTAAAAGTCTCTTGGGGAAAAATAATCAATGATTTATTTTACACTTTCTAACAAATATCAATAAAAGCAATTAGACTTGATTTATGACTATTCACATTTAAATTAATGCATTTCAGTGTAAAACTATGAGCCCTTTCTTAGAATAAATAAAATGAAGTTTTTATTAAAAGGCAAAATAATTATCATTCACCTGTGTAATACAGGCAAGGGTTCCTGTTTAGGCAAATTTATTCAGCTTAATGCTTTTCACATAGGTTTATTCTCTAGTTTGGTCTTGTCTGTGTACCACTTGAAGAAAGTCACACAATCCATATGTTCATTGCATTAGACTAATTATTCTGTGTTTAAGGTACTCTTTGGTTCTATATCAATTCAAAGTTATACACTAACTGTCTTTATCAATATGTTTACTTCAAATATTCATTTAATTAATAATCAGTACTTCAGTACAAATAACAAGGTACTACAATAGGCCAGACATATTGTGATGACCTGTATTAGCATAGTAGTGATGTAATTGTTAGCAACAATTAAATGTCTTAATTTATTTAGATGATATCATTCAATAAAATATCATATTGATATTGTAGTAGTGAAATGTCTCTCCCCAACCTAAGAAATATTCTCCCTCTAAGGCAAACATTGTCAGCTGGAATAGTGAAGCTTTCTAATAAAAAACATGGAAGGCATACATGTAGAAAACATGACCATGGTGCATGCATAGAATGGTATACATGCAGAGAATACATGTGATCAGACCATATGTATGGAGGGGGCAACTCTTGCCTGTACTGAATTAGAGCAATTGACAATTTTTGGTAACACTCTGTACTGTTCCTGCTGCAACTTCTCTCCACTTCTGTTATGTAGTACGCCATGTCTATTGAGCATTGATTCTTTGCTAGATATATGAGCACGATACAGTCATTGGCACATGTTACTAATGTGGATCCCATGTGGCATCTATTAGGCAATTCTATTCAGGGAATATTTTTGGAATATCTTCCCAGTTTCTGACTGTAGTCGGATCCTTTCATTTAGGTGCTCTCTCATACTTATAACATTAAGAGTCGGCTCTGCAATCTCACTTTTATCTCAGAGAGCAGAACCTTAAGCTACAAATCTTTTTTAAACATAAAGATACTCATATATCCTGTTATCAAACTGGGACAAAGTACATTATTGACCTGCATAAAGGGAATCTTTCAGTTCTCATAACATTGCATTCCAATAGAATTTTCCGCTATATAAGAATAACCTACCTCTAGGGAGCCAAACCCTTTTGTAAAATAGATCAGTCATCTAGGTTTATTTCATCTATAAACATTAGGCTTATTTTTGCCCTTCACTTCCTACTCGCAAAAGGCAATGTTTCTGATCACCCATATATCCACCTTTGAACTAAACAGTTTTGATATGAAGATTTATAGCCTGCCTCTGTGGAGCATACATGTCCCTATCCAGAAGTGGGACACATACAAAGCTTCTAATCAACAGGTAGACTGGGCCTGTAAGTGGTTATTTTCCTTCCCTTCTGAATGAGGGTGATGTAATGAAACCCAGTCCCAAAATACAAAAAAAAGGCATTGTGAGATTTGTGATAAGATGGCATCATGTTAAGCCCAGAGTAGCCATCCAGATGCCCACAAAACACTTCAGATTTTTTTTTTAATATGTAGCATGGAACAGTGATAAAGAAAAACTAAGTGAAACAACCAAAAGTACATGTATCTGTTATAATGCTCAGTTACTGAGTCTCCCAGGAACAGACATAATAGATGTTGCAATATCATGCAACATAGCACTCAGTGCACCCAACAAGCAAGTGAACTAGCCCAAAACACAGTCCTCAGTCTAAATATTTGAATGCTGGTGCCCAGGTAATCCATATCAGTGCCAATATAAGAAGGAAAGCTAGAGCAACATCCAAGAAACAAAGACTCATCTGTGCTTTCACAGGAGGCCAACTCTCAGCACAACCAAGAAAATCTATGTGGGAGCTATAAGGTTTATAGTATAAGATAGTTACCTTTTCACAACTATGCCACAATTGCGCCTTCCCTAGAAAGGGAAAACAAACCAAGACAAAAACTTATGAAGCTACATGAAGACTGAGCCAAATCCAAATAATTCCTCCAGAAAACAGTCCAGTTTTGGCCACTGAATAAATGATAAAGGAGAGATTTGCTACACCATTTAAGAGGATAAGAGGAAACAGAATCTGGAAAATCCATAAATACCAAATACATAGACAAAAACTGAATATATGAAGGGATGGAAACACAGAAAAATATTATGGAATGAGAGAACCCCAAGAAGTAAACCAAGTAGAAGAGAGTAACTATACAAGCCAAAGTAAAGACTCAGAGAAAAGAATCTCCTGGCCACATAGACTAAAAGAATACTATGGATACATGAAACCAGATCAAGAAAGAAATCTTAAAGGAAACATTAACTAGTCCAAAAAGAATGACAAAGAATATCATTAGCTTAAAAGAGACAGAACTCCCTTAAATCATAATACGTGGAAAGAACCATAAGATAACAGGATATTTCCATGAAATTCCATAAAGCAAAATCACACATTAAGAAAAAAGGATACTTGGGAAATAATTAAAGTATATACTAGGAAAGTCTTCAAGAATCATAGAGAATGTAAAATAAGGCTTGCAGAGGACTTGGGGTTCATTTTGGTATATTTTGATAGTCTTTGTAGGATGAGGAAATAGGAGGAGAAAAAGAATATACTGTGGAGGACATGAGGAGAAAGAGGGAACTTATCCTATTTGATTATAGTTGTAAATGCGATGAAAAGTATGCAAATAGGCAGAAGAGGGGAAATAATACTGAAGAACTTCATTTTACCCTCAACTAGCCAATAGAAGGATTAACACAATCACATACAAATTTAAATGCTCACAAATACTCAAAGAAAATGTCATAAAAATGCAAGGAACTCAAAAGAGCAATGAAAAGGGAGAAAGGGACATAAGAGAGAAGGTAGGATAGGTGAGGTAGTAGTCATCAACAAAAGAAATTTCAACAAAGGAGTATTAAAAACTAGAATGTGAATAAAAGGAAGGAAATAAGTAATTGGAGGAAAGGTAATTTTAAAAAAGGAGCGCCATATAGCACAAAAAATATCTTCAGTTATAGATGATTGGTGTTAAGCAAATTCCTCTTTCACAATCATCATCTTTGTAATTAGGGAGGAGGGGTGTGGCAATAAGAGAAAAATATTCAAGAGGATAGAAGGAAATTTTCAATTAAAAAGCATGAAAATGAACAAACTCACTAACAAAATAAAATAAGATTAGAATGGATCATAAAGTAGAATCCAAAAAGATTTTCTTTTTAAGAAAAATGCTTAAAACAAAAGAAAAAGTCACCGTTAAAATGAAAGACTGGAATAAATTTGTAATGCTTCATGGCAAAACAAACCAGATATAAAAAATTGAAATTTCAGAAAATGCAATAGAAATTAAACGATGGAAACTTTGAAATTTCACTATATATAAAGGAAATTTATGTATATATTGTATTATATCATGTCATATCACATCAAATCTTGTCACATATCATATGTTTTTCTTTAATTTATTCATTCATTCATTCATTCATTTACTTGTTTATTTGTTTCTTCCTTCCTTCCTTTCTTTCTTTCTTTCTTTCTTTCTTTCTTTCTCTTTCTTTCTTTCTTTCTTTCTTTCTTTCTTCCTTCCTTCCTTCCTTCCTTCCTTCCTTTCTTTCTTTTTCATTTTCAACATTCATTTCCACAAGATTTTAGTTACAAATTTTCTACCCATCTCTTCCGGGACCCCCACCCCAAGATGGCAAAAAAAATCATTATCCCTTCCCCCAGTCTCCCCTCTCTTCTCTGTCATAAATTTCTGGGTTTTTTTCACTACTATTGTCAAAGCTACTTCTAGGCATCTTTGAATTCTATTTCGTTGAATTTCCATAGTTTCCCCTGAATTATTATATTCAATTTTGTTGGGTCAGTGATTCTTGGTTTTGATCCTAGTTCCTCTGACCTCCAGAATATCATATTACAATCCTTTAATCCCTTAATGTAGAAGCTTGTGTTATCCTGATTGTATTTCCACAATACGCAAATTGCTTCTTCCTGACTGCTTGTAAAAATTTCTCCTTGACCTGGGAACTGTGAAATTTGGCCTTAATATTTCTTTTTCTTTTCTTTTCTTTTCTTTTCTTTTCTTTTCTTTTCTTTTCTTTTCTTTTCTTTTCTTTTCTTTTCTTTTCTTTTCTTTTCTTTTCTTTTCTTTTCTTTTCCTTTCTTTTCCTTTCTTTTCTTTTCTTTCTTTCTTTTTTGTTTTGCCTTTTGAAGCGCAATTGGGGTGAAGTAACTTGGGGTGAAGTTCACGGCTAGTTTTTTTTTTTTTTTTACATTTGTGTGTGTTAAGTGTCTGAGGCTGGATCCACTCAGGTCCTTCTGACTCCAGGGCTAGCATTCTACTCACTGAGCTACCTAGCTGCCCCCATGGCCTTAATATTTCTGGGAATTTTCTTTATGGGATCTCTTTCAAGAGCTGAACACTGGATTCTTTCAATTTCTCTTTTAGCCTCTAGTTCTAGAATATCAGTTCAGTTTTCCTTGATAATTTCTTGAAAGATGATGTCCCAAATATTTTTGATAATGGCTTTCAGGTAGTCCAATAATTGTTAAAATAGCTCTCCTGTATCTAATTTCCAGGCAAGTTGCTCTTTACTAGGAGATATTTTAGATTATCTTCTTCTTTTTTTCATTCTTTTGGATCTGTGTTATAATATCTTGATTTCTGATAAAGTCATTATTTTCCATTTGCTCTATTATAATTTTGAAGAATTTTTTTCTTTTCATCTCTATTTTTAGAAGACAATTGGGGTTAAATGACTTGCTCAACTTCACACAGCTAGCTTTTGTCTTAAAAGTCTGAGGCCATATTTTAAATCAGGTTCTCTTGACTCCAGGGCCAGTGCTTTATTCACTGTGCCACCTAGCCACCCCAGAAGAAATTATTTTCTTTGTTGAGATTTTAGAATTCCTTTTCCATTTGGCCACATGTTTTTTTAATTAATTTATTAGTTTAGTTTCAGTTAACAAGATTCAATTCCATAGTTCCTTGATTTTCAAATTTCCTTTACTTCCCTCCCCCCTCCCCCCCAACAGCATATAGTCCAGTATAGGATCTGCAAATACATTCATATTAGACATTGTTCCAATTTAAAAGGCATATTGTACTAGGTGGGATGAAAGATGCTAAAGAAGAAATAAAACCAAGCAATGAACAGGAAAAGATCATTTAGTTTGCTTCCATCAGGATTCAGGCTCAGTTCTTTCTAGTTATATCTCTGGATGGCTCATTTCTCTCTTTCTTGAGTCTTTCAGGATTGACTTACATCACTGCATTGCTGAAAAGAGTCCAGTCTGTCATAGTTGGTCATCACAGATATGGCATGTCTGTGATTGTATATAAATTTCTTCTGATTCTACTCTTCTCGCTCAGCATCAGTTTGTATAAGTCTCTCCAGGTAATTATGAAACCCGTCACCTCCTCATTTCTTATAGCACAATAACATTCCATTACATTCATATACCACAACTTGTTTAGCCATTCCCCAGTTGGTGGGCACCCCTTTAGTTTCCAATTCTTTGCAACCACAAAAAGGATTGCTATAAATATTTTTGTACATATGGGTCTTACTCCCATTTCTATGATCTCTTTGGGATATAACCCTAGAAGTGGTATTATTGGGTCAAAGAGTATGAAATTATTTATAGTCATTTGGCCTTAATTTCAGATTGCTCTCCAGAATGGTTGGATAAGTTCACAACTCCACCAGCAATGTATTAGTGTTCCATTTGTTCACATCCTCTCCAGCACTTGGAAAGGATGAGATAGGAAAAGGTAAAATATGCCATGTGAAAAGGCATTAAAACACATTATAGTAGAGGGGAATGGAAGAGGGAGAGGAACTTCATTTAAACACTATTCTCACTGGTTCTGGTTCAAAGGGGGATCAACTTAATCAGTGAAGTTGAAGATTCTAATGTGAATAGACACATAAATTCAATAAATAGAGGAAAAGGAAGGAGGGAGAGGAGCACTGTTTGAAATTTACTCTCATTGCTTTGGAGTCAAACAGGGAGTAACTTACTCTGATAAGTATAAAAATTTATTGTGTCCTATAGGTAGTGGAAAGGTAAGGCGGAGGAGTGGGAGTGCAAAGGAGGAGACTAAAGGGTGATATTAGAGGGGAGGGAAATAATAGTAAGGGGAGAGGGTAGGTTAAGAAGGGGGGTCAATGGGTGGGAACACTGAGGGAGGGGGTGATCAAAAGGGAAAACTTCAAGGAGGGGAAGGGAGAAGGAAGAAACAAAAACATAAACAGGGGAGGGAATAGGATGGAGGGGAAGAGACAGATAGTCATCATTAATGTGAATGTGAAAGGGATGAACTCTCCCATAAAACAGAGGTGGATAGCAGAATGGATTAAAGGCCACATCTGTTTTTTAAAGAATTATTTTCCTCATTGGCTTTTCATACCTCTTTTCCATTTGAGTTAGTCTATTTTTAAGGTGCCATTTTTGTAGTTTTTTTAGTATCCTTTAGCAAGCTCTTGACTCATTTTTCATGATTTTCTGCATCACTCTCATTTCTCTTCCCCATTTTTCCTCTACTTCTCTTACTTGATTTTCAAAATCCTTTTTGGATCCCCTCCATGACCTGCAAACAAATCATATTTTTCCCAAAGGCTTTTGATGCAGGCGTTTTGACTTTGTCTTTTTCTGCTTGTATGATTTGTTATACTTTGTCACCAAAGAAAGGTTTTATAGTCTGCTGCTTTTTCCTCTTTGCTAGTTTTTCCAGTCAATTACTTGACTTTTGAGCTCTTTGTCAAAGTAGGACTATGCTTCCAAGTAGAGATTGCTCTGTCACAGATTTCTGCGGTTTTGCTCTTCAGAGATACTTCTAGGCGCCTGTGAAATTTCAGTTCTTCTAAGGTGATATGATGAAAGAAGTGTTTACTTCTCACTTCTTTTTATCTGTGAATGACCATGGGCACTCTTTTCTGCCTCAGAACTGTGAGGAGGGTGCCTTTTCCACAACTGCCACAAGCTCTGCCACACCAGTGCTCCTCCTCACCCCAGGACTTCCACTCAAGACTGCAAAGCATATCCAAGCAGGGCAAAGTAAGAGCAATTACCCTCTGATCAGACACTGGATTCCCCCACCATCCATAGCCATGGAACCCCAGAAACAGCTGGCACTGATGCTGAAGCCTTAATTAAACGCTTGTTATCAGCCAGTCAGTTTGATTTGGGATGGCGTACAATAAAAAAGAATGAAACAAATTTTACTCTCAAAGTGCTTACGTCTTAACGGGTATCTGTAGATAGAGAGTAGATATAGCTCCAATTATAGATTACATTCTACTATTCTTTTTCCATATGATTTATTAACTTCTGGTTTACATCATTCATTTTCGTCAGATTTTGAGTTATAATTTTTCCCCATTTTTCCCCTACCCACCACCCCAGAATGTCATACAGGACTCATCCAATCTGCTCTCTTTCATCTCGTCTCCCATACCCCCTTCAGTTTTCCAATAGGATGAGGTGAATCCCTGTCCCCATTGCCTGCACATCTTATCTGCCAATTGTATGCAAAATAGTATAAATTGTGGTATTCATAAATTTTTTAAAAATCATTTTAAAAGGAAGACAAGCAACTCAGTATATGCTGTATATGTGTAGCTATGCAAAACATTAGCATAGTATATATATATATATATATATGTATATATATATATTTATATATATATATATATATATATATATATATATATATATATATATATTGCAAAAGATTGACTATATTTCCCTCCCTCCCATCCCACCTTCCACCTGGTCTGCTCCCCATCTTGATCCTTTCCCTTTTCAAAAGTGGGTGCTTCCAATGTCCCTCCCCCCGAGACTGCTCTACCCTCCACCAACTTCAGCCATCCCTCTCACCCCTACATTCCTGGAGGATAGGACACCCTATTGAGTATGATGTTATTCTCTCCTTTGTCCAAATTCAATGATAATAAAGTTTTGCTTTTTTGCCTTCCTGTTCTTCCCCTCCCCTGCAACCACCTTCCACTGCCTTCTCTACAAGAGACAGCTCATCACATTGTCAATCCCCATTTACCCTCACCACATTAATCTCTCACCTCTTAACTTCACCTTTTAAGTATCATCCCTTCCTATTAAATATACCTGTACCCTCTATCTATGTATACCTGAAAACATATATACACATATTCACATATGTATTCATATGCCCATAACCCTTCTTCAACTATTTTCATACTGAGAAAAGCTTCATCATTTACAGTTGTTACTTCCCCCTGTAGGAATGTAAATAGTTTAACTTTGATAAGTCCATATGGATTTCTTTTCCCTGTTTACCTTCTCAAGCATCTCTTGCTTCTTTTACCTGAATGTCAAATTTTCTATTCACCTCTGATTTTTACATCAAGAATGCTTGAAAGTCCTCTATTGTACTGAATGACCCTATTTTTCCCTGAAACAAGACACTCAGTTTTGCGGGGTAGATGATTCTTGGTTTTAATCCTAGCTCCTTTGATATTCGGAATAACATATAACATGCCCTTTGATCCCTCAGTGTAGAAGCTGCCAGATCCTGTGTTATCATGATTATGTTTCCATAATATTGAAATTGTTTCTTCCTGTTTGCTTATAGTATTTTCTCCTTTATCTGGAAATCCTGGAACCTGGCTACAATATTCCTAGGAGTTTTCTTTTGGGGATCTGTTTCAGGAGGTCATCTGTGGATTCTTTCAACCTCTATTTTGCCCTCTGGGTCTAAAACATCAGGGCAATTTTCCTTGAGAATTTCTTGAAGGGTGATTTCTAGGTTCTTTCTTTGATCATGGTTTTCAAGTAGTCCAATAATTCTTAGATTGGCTCTCCTGGATCTATTTTCCAGGTCAGTGGTTTTTCCCATGAGATATTTCACATTGCCTTCTATTCTTTCATTTGTTTGGATCTGCTTAATAGCATCTTGATTTCTGATAAAGTTACTAGCTTCCATTTGCTCCAATCTAATTCTGAAGGAATGGTTGTCCTCATTGGGCTTTTGATATTTTTTTCCTTCTGGCAAATTTGGCTTTTTAAGGCATTTTTCTCCTCATTGCCATTTTGAGACTCTTTTGCCATTTGAGTTAGTATATTTCTTCAGGTGTTATTTTCCTCAGTCAAGCTGTTGACTGTCATTTCATATTTTTCTTTTATCTTTCTCATTTCTCTTCCCAATCCCCCCCCCCACATTTCTTATCTGCTTCTTAAGGTCCTCTATGGACTGTATCAAGCTTGTATTTTAATTTGGGGGTTTTGGTACAGGAGTTCTGACCTCACAGTCCTCCTCCTGTTCCATGCTTTGATCCTCTTTGCCCCCGAGTCTAATGTTGCATTTTCCTGTTTATTTTGTTTCTTTTGCCTAGGCATGTTGCCACTCAATTACTCGACTTTTGGGCTTGTTGCCACAGTAGGACATTTCCACCAGCCAGGGGATCTTCCATCCCAAACACTGGGGTTTTCTCAACTTCTGGAGGTATTAATTGGGTGGCCTCTGGAAGCCTCCACACACTCTGGCAAGCTGGTCACACATGCCAAGACCTCCACCCCAGACTGCAATCCAAATCCAAGAATGATAAAGCAAGAGTGCTTATCCCCCAAACTAATCGCCGGATCCCCTTATACTTCACAGGCCAAGAGCTGAAGCTGCAATGTGGCAATGTGGCACAAGCTGTGCCTTCTCCTCAGTGGCTTCTCGCTCCCAGGGGAAGAGGCTGACACATTCTCCCAACCATTCCCAAAGTCCATAGGGCACTGACCTCTCACTTTGTCCTAGGCATCTATGTGTTGATAATTCTGGAGATGCCACGGCTCCTGGTGTTCTGGGGTCCCTCCACCCGGCTGCTAGTCTGTCTGCCCTCAGGTTAAAACAGAGACTCATGTGAGCCTGGCCAGAGTGCTGTGCTGGCAGCTCACTGAGCGCTGTGCTGTTGGCTCCCAGAGCACTGCACTAGCCATTCCCTGACAGCCTGCTTGGCTGTTCTCAGGGCAGATTACCTTCTCTGTGTCATTTTGTGGGTTCTGGATCTCCATATGTCATTCAGAGTCCCCTTTTTACATAATTTTGGAGTGGTGTCTGTTGGAGCTCCATGGAAGTGCTGTTTCTACTCTGCCATATTGACTCTGGCTATCCCTATAGATTACATTCTTATTGATAAATAAGTCTATTTACTGATTTTATGTACATACATATATATATATATATATCCATATATGTATTATCATATATATTCATATTTATATACTTATACATATCAAGTTATCTACAGAGGAGAGAAATACAAAAATAATGAACTATTTTGATCAGACGCAAATAATTATAATGAATAATTAAAGCTTAAAATTGATTATATTCAGACTGTGGTTTTGTCAACTCATCAGTTTCTTTCTTTTCTTGACAATGTCAAGTATGAGGCTCATACATTTCAGGAAAAAATACTGATTTAACTTAGAGAAAATGCTTTCTTTATTGTTTTAAATTCCAATAATAACCAATATTTGTCCACGTAACTAAAGTTGAGGGAAATATTGAGAATGCAAAACAAACAATTTTCTCTTAAAGTTCAATAGTTTATTGTAAGTTTAATATAATATGGAAATATTCTGCCTGAATCTCTTTACAATCCTCCTTCCATCACTAAAACCATCTCCAATTTCTGGTAATATCTTACAATGCATCATTAGATAAATGACATTTTAAGAAAGAAAATGCAGGTTTTCTGATAAAACACTATGATTGAATACCTGTAATCTCTTGGCTTCAATAGATACTGGCAGGCTGTCATAGTCTTTTCTTACTTATTCAGCTTGAGCTGCCAACCCTTTCCTGTGGTTAATAATAATGACAGATCATTTATTACTTCATGAAAATGCAAATACATTTCCACCTCCATTTTATATATTTCACCAGACCTAAAGATTGCCAATTTAGAACATCAGTAGCACTTCACAAAAGATAGTTGCATTTATTCCAGCCTTTACACTCTTTTACAAAATTGATTTATAAATTCAGAATGAATAATTATGGATTTTTATTATTTGGGATGTCCTGCTTTCTGCCAAACTGTACTTGGGAGCAAGTACAGAAACTCAGTATATTCATTTTAATAAATGAATTATTCTCACAAAACAGCTAGCAGATAAATAATACTCCCCCATGGATAATTGTGGTACTATTTTACAGCCTGAAAAACTGATTGAAAAATATGCTATAAATAGATATTCAATTAGAAAATAATCTAAATATATGTATAACACATTTCAACTCAACCTAGTAAAATTTCCACTTTTACTAATAAAAAAGATAATATTGACTTTCCTCTGCAATAGAAGTGAGATACAGTCAATAGATTTTTCTTTATATGTATGATTGTTTTCTTTTCTGGACTAATCTTTCAAATCACTTAAAATAATCTCATTACCTATTTTAACCTTTCCTATGGTGAGAACATATATCTGATTATTCTATAACCACTGAAGAATTCAAACATATATTTTTACAAATGTAAAGGGATATGCTGATTGATGCATAGCTTATATCTCATCCTGAAACTTGAGATAAAATCCAATTGAATATGAATCAGTGAATAAGTGGTAGATTTTGTTTGGAAAGTTAATTCAACATGACGGGGGTGGGGTACAGATTATCAAATAAGAATTGAATGACCTGTGTTCTAGTTAGTAATATGGTGGAGTCTGCTTAAATTTGCTCATTAGAGGTGATTATTAAATTTTCAGAAAGAACATTTAAAACTTGTGTATCTATAAAATTCAAATTTAGGCCCTGTTTTTAATTATGTGGAATGTTTTAAATAAAGTATTAGAGAAAATACTAATAATATTACACTTAAACGTATATTTTGTATACATTTTTTGAGAGTCAGTTATTCCAAATTGATCAGAAAACTCCTTCTACTGTTCCAAAATAATCAGCTGTGAAATCTTGAACAAGTATTTTCACTTCTCTGGGCCTCAGCTTAAAATGTTAAAAATCTTTAAATTATCTCAAAATCAGTCAGTCATAGAAGATGAGATTTTGAAATCTCACACTGCCAATTCTAAGATTTTCTGGTAATAATTTTTTTGTGAGGGATGGGAAGAGGGAGAGAGAGACAGAGAGACAGAGACAGAGACAGAGACAGAGAGAGAGAGAGACAGAGACAGAGACAGAGAGACAGAGAGAGAGAGACACAGAAAGAGAGAGAGAGAGAGACAGAGAGACAGAGAGAGACAGAGACAGAGAGAAGAAATTTTTCAAGAGGAAAAGGGAGAAAAGTTAGAAAATAAGTTAGGTCAGATAAAAGTTATTTTTCTTTGTCCTTAGATTTCTTTAACAGGAACTGATAGTTCACTGTCCCTTTATACAAATAATGTATTATTTTTCTTCATTATGTACTAGTTTAAAAAATAAATTATATATATATATATATATATATATATATATATATTTCATTTAGGGGAATTTATTAATTATTTTTTAACCATTCATCTCTCTCTCTCTCTCTCTCTCTCTCTCTCTCTCTTTCTCTCTCTCTCTCTCTGTGTGTATATATATATATATATATTTCATTTATTTTGGTACCAGGCATTTGACTTCATAGGTAGAGGCAACCTGGGCTGAGGAAATGTATTTATTTATTTATTATTCATTCATTCATTCATTCATTCATTCATTCATTCATTCATTTATTTATTTATTTATTTATTTATTTATTTTACCAATGTAGATAAATTGCCTGGCAATTTACTATGTGAAAGGGTTGCTACAAATTATATAAACTGATATTTCACAGTCTCAGAGTGAAAAGGCATAAAATATGACCCAGTCTGAGTGATCCCTGAATAGAAATATCCTCTAAACATTTTCACATCTTGTAGGTATAAATCCATGACCTACACTTAAAATCTTCTATAAGGAATCTCATTATTAACTGAGAGAACCCTTTCCACTTTGGGGATGTTTTAACTGTTTATAGTAGCTATTTCCCCTCCTTCCAACAAGCCTAATCCCCCTTCACTGAAACTTTGATCAGTTCTTCCAACTTTGCAAGTTTAAAGTATTTTTATATGCAATAGTCCTTCAAAAATTTAGCAACTAATATGCTCCTCCATAACTTTCTTCTTTTTTTCCAGGATAAATATTCTTTTTCCCTTCACTTTAATCCAATGTATTCTAATTCAATGTCCTTCCTAATGCAGGATACCTAGAACTAGACTTAAAACACCTTTCTGTCAACTGTCTCAATTAATTTGACATAACATTTCATTAATTTTTGGCATACCATGTCCTATTATTGACTGATATTTAATAGGATAGCAGCATTATGTTGTAGTAGAGAATAGGTCATTGAGTTTGGAAAACTTAAGTGCAAGACCTACTTTTGGCACCCTGACTTAGGGTAATTTGATTAACTTCTCAATACTCTAGAACAAAGGTATGAAACATATGCATGACTCCTGAGTAGAACCTGAACCAGCTTAAAATTATAAAACTTTTTCAAAAATAAAAAATGCAATAAAACACTGAAAATCTGGAATTTTCTAAGTTATATGTGGAACACAGAGATCCTTATATATTGCCAGTTTTGTCAAGCTAAATTAAAAGTATATTTCTCTGCGTCCATATTGACTTAGAAGATTACAAATTAACTGTCTCTATTGCATCATATGTTTATTTATTTTGTCAAATGCTATTCCATTACATTTTACTCTAGTTCAAGCTAAACTCCTCATACCAATGAAATCACAGATCTAGTTTTTATCCTTATTCCTATTAATAACCATGTCCACGTGGTTATTTAGCATAAAATCTTTGGATCATTCTCCCTTGGTTTCCTGTTTACTAGAAAATAAGCTCTTGGGGCTGCAAGGTAGCGCAGTAAGTAGAGCCTCGGCCCTGGAGTCAGAAGGACCTGAGTTGGGATCAGGAGGAAGGTGGTAGAGGGTAGGGCAATCTGGGGGGGAGGGAAGTTGGAAGCACCCACTTTTGAAAATGGACAGGATCAAGGTGGAGAGTGGACCAGGTGGAAGCTGGGATGAAAGGGAGGGAAATATAGTCAGTCTTTTACAATATATCTACTATGGTAATGTTTTGCATAGCTACACATGTACAGCATATACTGAGTTGCTTATCTTCCTTTTAAAATCACATTTTAAAAAGTATGCAAATACTATGATTAATAATATTTTGCATATAATTGGGAGATAAGATGTGTAGGCAATGGGGGGCAGGAATTCACCTCGCCCTACTTGAAAAGTCAAAGGGGGTATGGGAGAAGAGATGGGAGAGAGCAGATTGGTTGAGGGGATATCCTGTATGACTGTTATTCTGGGGTGGTGGGTAGGGGGAAAATGGGGAAAAAATTGTAACTCAAAATATGATGGAAAAGAAGGATGTAAACCAGAAGTTAATAAAGCATTTGGAAGGAAAAAAAAAGCAGAATTTTAGTATAAGGAATGAGAAATGCAAGTTTTTAAAGTTTTCTTTACATCATGAGAATTACTGTTTGCCTAAATAGCGAAATTGTTGGTAATGGTCTAAATTATAATGTTAACTGAAAAGAAATACTTTTAAACCAGTCACTGATATTGACATTACAGTTTTTAAATAATTAAATGTGGGTGCCTCTAGCAAATCTACTCTGGCATCTCACAAAATCGTATTACATTGATACAATCACTTTAAAACATCATTAATTGGATAGAAATAAAATCATATACTTCAGAAACTTGATCCCTAAAAGATGAATGCAATCAGAACTAATCTCACTGAACAGGATCAGAGACCTTGAATTGAATGATGCATTGTCTCAAATATCAAAGTTTTGCCCTCTAAAACAAGCTTGCAGCCAGAACTCCATTGCCTTATGAAGATAATTCTTTCACAATTCATTCTACATCCCTCTTTGGGACCTAATTTTGTACTCCTGACAGCACCAAACATAGTTAAGGCTTCCTTCATTGCTATAAATAACAAGCAGCATGCAAATGAGAAGATGTTTCCAATTATTAAGATATTCACTAATTGCCTATTAGCAGGTTATCTTTTATTAAAAAAATAATTATGAATGTAATAGGGTTTGCAAAGGTAACAAAGAATATTCATAGAAAATTCACCATTATTATTATGAATGCTTTCTCCGTGCACACTCAACTAATTCTATTGGAATTCAAATGTTCATATGTGGATAAATTTACTCAGGCTCATAAATTTATTTGTGCAGAGTGAAATAGCCTTGGATCCAGGAGTTCTTGGGTCTACCTCCTTCTATGGCCCTTACAAAAAGTATTACCTTGGGCAGTCATTGAAATGCTGGGCTTAGCATTTCTTTTTATTAATTCCCTTGATATTCTGGGCCATTTGTTCTTCCAAATAAATCTTGTTACTATTTTGTCTAACTCCAAAAAGTAGTTTTTTGGTAAATTGATTGTTATGGCACTAAATATATAATTTAGTTTGGGTAAAATTGTCATTTTTATTACATTAGCTCTACCCAGCCATGAGCAATTGATATTTTTCCAATTAGTTAGAGTTGACTTTATTTGAGTGAAAAGTGTTTTGTAGTTGTTATCATATAGGTCCTGGGTTTGTTTTGGCAGGTAGATTCCCAAATATTTTTTTTTTATTTTTTTATTTTTTTTTTTAATATTGCAGATTAAACTTTTTTTTTATTTTTTTATTATTATTTTTTTTTCTTTAAACAAATACTTTATTAACTTCTGTTTTACATCATTCATTTCCGCCAGATTTTGAGTTACAATCATTTTCCCCCCATTATTCCCCTACCCAACCTCCCAGAATAGCAGTCTCACAAGATATCGCTTCCTCCAATCTGCTCTCTCCCATACCTTCTCCCATACACCCATCGACTTTTCCATTAGAGGAAGATGAATCTTTGTGTCCCAATGCCTGCACATCTTATCTCCCAATTATAGGCAAAAGAATATTAATAATAGTATTTATATATATATTTGAAACATTTAATGTTACTACCTTGAATTTCAGATCCATTTCCTTCCTCCCTTGTCACCCATTCCTTCTTGGGATAGAAGTAATTCAGTATATGTTGTACATGTCTAGCTCTGCAAAACATTATCATAGTAGATATATTGTTCAAGGCTGCTTATAATTCCCTCCCACTCATCCCACCCCCCACCTGGTCCATTCCCTACTTGATCCTGTCCCTCTTCTATAGTGGGTACTTCCAACCTCCCCTCCCCCCAAGGATGCCCTCCCATCCATCATCCCTCCTCTCATCCCCCTTCCCCCTATCCTGCTGCAGATTGAGATATCCCATTTAGTATGCATGTCATTTTCTCCCTGAACCAGATTCAATGTGAATGTGGTTTTGCCTTTTTAGCCTTCCTTATTCTCCCCCTCCTTTGCAACCACTTCCCCTTGCTTCTTCTACATGGGATAGTTTACCCTACCCTGTCTCTCCCCATCTCCTCTTGCCACTTTCCTCTCACCTCATAATTTCATCCCTTGAGTATTCTCCCTTCCCAACAAATTCAACCTATGCCCTCTATCCATATATAACTGTAACCATATACACACACATTCACATATGTATTCATATGACCACACCCCTTCTTCCATTATTTTCATAGTGAGAAAGATATCATCAGTCACAGTTATTGCTTTTCCATATAGGAATGTAAATAGTTCAACTTTGATAAGTTCCTTTTGATTTCTTTTCCCTGATTACCTTCTCAGGCATCTCTTCCTTCTTGTGTCTGGATGTCAAATTTTCTATTCAATTCTGGTTTTTTCTCAAGAATGCTTGAAAGTCCTCTATTCCACTGAATGACCATATTTTCCCCTGAAACAAAATACTCAGTTTTGCTGGGTAGGTGACCCTTGGGTTCATTCCCAGTTCTTTTGCCCTCTGGAATATCATATTCCATGCCCTTCGATCCTCAGTGTAGAAGCTGCCAGGTCCTGGGCTATTCTGATTGTGTTTCCACAATATTGAAATTGTTTCTTCCTGGCAGCTTGTAGTATTTTCTCCTTGATCTGGGGATTCTGGAACCTGGCTATAATATTCCTGGGAGTTTTCTTTTTGGGATCTTTTCAGGAGGTGATCTGTGGATTCTTTCAACCTCTATTTTGCCCTCTGGGTCTAAAACATTAGGGCAATTTTCCTTGAGAATTTCTTGAAGGGTGATTTCTAGGTTCTTTCTTTGATCATGGCTTTCAGGTAGTCCAATAATTTTTAAATTGTCTCTCCTGGATCTATCTTCCAGGTCAGTGGTTTTTCCCATGAGATATTTCACATTGCCTTCTAATCTTTCGCTTGTTTGGATCTGCTTAACAGCATCTTGATTTCTCATAAAGTCACTAGCTTCCATTTGCTCCAGTCTAGCTCTGAAGGAATGAATCTCCTCAGTGAACTTTTGAGATTCTTTTTCCATCTGGCAAATTCGACTTTTAAGGCATTCTTCTCCTCATTGCCCTTTTGGGCCTCCTTTGCCATTTGAGCTAGTCTATTTTTTAAGGTGTTGTTTTCCTCAGTCAGGCTGTTGACCCTCATTTCATACTTTTCCTGCATCCTTCTCATTTCTCTTTCCAATTTTTCCTCCACTTCTTATTTGATTTTTAAAGTCCTTCTTAAGGTCCTCTATGGCCTGCAACCCACTCATGTTTTCGCCTGGGGCTTTTGGAGCAGGACTTCTGACCTCACAGTCCTTTTCCCGCTCTATGCCCCCAAAATAGGAGTCTAGGGTTGTATTTTTCTGTTTCCTTTGCCTTGGCATGTTGCCACTTAATTGCTTGACTTTTAGGCTTGTTGCCACACTATGGCTTTAAGGCCAGATAGAGGAATTTTCGTCCCGAACGTGTGGGGGGCAACTTCCGTTTCTGGCAAGCTATAAACCCACCCACAACTTCCACTCTAGATCACAATCCAGATCCAGGGAGGTTAAAGCAAGAGCGATTACCCCCCAAGACTGATCGCTGGATCTCCCCACGATTTGTAGGCTGGGAGCCGGAAATGCCTCTGAAAACTACACAGTGGTGTCTCCTCAGCAGCTTCTAGCCCCCAGGGGAGGGAGCTGACGCATTCCCCAAATACAGGTCCCAAAGTCCATAGGACACTAACCTCTTACTTTGTCCTAGGCAAGTCTATGTTGATAATTCTGGAGTCGCCAGGGTTCTTGGTGTTCTGGGGTTCCTCCAGCCGGCTGCTGGCCCTGCCGCCCTGGGGCTAAAACCTGGGCTCACGTGGACCTGGGCTCGGCTCGGCTCGGCTCCTGCGCTCGGCTCGGCTCCTGCGCTCTACGCGCTGCCGGCTCCCAGACCACTGCGCTGGTCCTTCCTGCAGGGTGCTGGGCTGTCCTCAGCGGGAGGTTAGCTTCTCTGTGTCGTTCTGTGGGTGCTGGGACTCCAGAAGATTTTCAGAGTCCTTTTTTACATAGTTTGTGGAGAATCTGGGGGCAGAGAGGCTTGGACGAGCTGTTTCTACTCCGCCATCTTGGCTCCGCCCCCCCCAAATATTTTTTAATGTCTACAGTAAAAATGCATAGATAGTTTGGGATCTGCATTGATGGAGGATGTACCTTTATTAACAACTCCCAGAATGGAGACTTCCACCAATAGATGTATGAAGTTGTTTTCAGCACACAGATGCCAGTCATTTTCCTAGGAAGAATCATTATTGAAACTCCATACTATCTGACTCTAAAACCAACATTCTCTGCTCTTTCATACTTTGTATATAGCATGTTGAAATACATATTTTATTATGTTTTATGGGTTGGATAAATCTTCTGGAAATGATCTCAGGAAAAACTTCAATAAGAATCATGTGGAATGAAAAGGTATACAGGGTAATGATCTAAATAGCTTCATTTTATTTTGTCCAACTTTGCTAAAGTTGTATATTATTTCAAGTATTTTCCTTAATTCTCTAATTACATCATATCACATTTAAAGAGATGTAACTTCATTTATTCTTGGCCTATTTTAATTCCTTCAATTTCTTTTTCTCCTCTTATTGCTAAAAGTAACATTTCTAGAACCATATTAAATAACATTGGTGATAATGGGCATTATTGTTTCACCCCAATCTTTTTGGAAATGCATCTAGCTCATCCCCATTACCTATAATACTAGTTGAAGGTTTTTAGGAAGATGCTCCTCATCCTTTTAAAAAAGACTCCATTTTGGGGTGGCTAGGTGGCACCTGGAGTCAGAAGGTCCTGAGTTCGGAGCCGGCCTCACACACTTAATCCACACAAAAAAAAACCTAGCTGTGTAACCTTGGGCAAGTTACTTAACCCCAATTGCCCTAAAGGGGCGGCTAGGTGGTGCAGTGAGTAAGAGCGCTGGCCTCGGAGTTGGGATGACCGAGATCAAATCCGGCCTCAGGGGGGCGGAGCCAAGATGGCGGAAAGGAAGCAGTAACCTCGCTGAGCTCCTCTGTCACTAAGTCCAAAAGGGTAAATCTGAGCAGATTCCGGAGTGACGAAGCCCAGTGGAAGACAGAGTGTGGCAGAATCCAGCCCAGGAGGTTGCCCAGAGTGTCCGCACAGGTTGAGCGCAGAGCGCGTGGGGTCTGCACAGCTCAGACCTAAGAGCAGGCAAGCAGACTACACCAGAGGGAGAAAAAGCCCCAGCCTGCAGACTTACCAAGGACGAATCGCAGTCATCTCGCAGAGGGAACGGATCATTGGAGCCAGGTAGGAGAGTCGGGCCCCCAGTGGAGAGAGTGGCTTCTCAGGCTGCATTCAGCCCCCAGCCTGGAAATTTAGAAACTGCCTGCCTGTATGATACAGGGGCTGGAATGGCAAAGTAAATTCTATCTGCTCTGATCCTCCCATCCCTCCTTCATGAAGCAGAAAACCCAAAGATAAGTCTCCCACCCAGATTGAAATTCCAAGTTAATGGAAATAGCCTCAGGCTTGAGAATCTCCAAGAAAGGGTGTAACTGAGACAGCCAGGAATCTGAAGAGAACTGAGGGAGGGGACCCAACTAGCCCCACCTCACCTCACCAACAAAAGCCTACTTATAGCCCAGGGGTATAGAGGCAGAAATCTGAAGTCCTCAGACTCATCCCCACCTACACATCTACATTCCTCACTGACTTCCCTGACTTAGCCATAAACTAGCCACCCAGAGGTATTCAAAGTCAAGGATCAGGCCCCAAACTCATAGCCTGAGACACTAAGAAACAGGAAGTCACAATGGGAAGGAAGGAAGCTGAAAAGGAGAAGGGGAAGGCAAGAAAGTCTATTCGAGCATACTATGCAGGGCAAGAACAACAAAACACACAGGACAATATAGACTTTCTGCCCACACCAGAGACCACAGAAGGAAACATGATCTGGTCTCAAGCCCAAATAGCATTCCTGGAGGAGCTTAAGAAAAATTTTAAAGACCAAATCAGGGAGGCAATGACCAACTTGGAAAAAGAAAATACCTCCCTAAAAAAGGAACTTCAAAAACTTACTGAAGACCATAATTCACTAAAAATTAGATACAACCAAACTGAAACTCAGAACTCTATGATGCAGCAGGAGTCAATCGAAAAAAACAAGATGATCAAAAAATTGCAAGAAAATGTAAAATATCTCACTGGAAAAATAACTGACCTAGAGAACAGATCCAGGAGAGACAACCTAAGAATTATTGGTCTACCAGAAAGCCATGATGAGAAAAGCAGTCTAGACAACATCCTCCAAGAGATTGTCAAAGAAAACTGTCCTGAGGTCCTGGAATCAGAAGATAAAATAGCTATTGATAGAATTCACCGGACTCCTCCTGAAAGAGATCCCAAACTGAAAACTCCAAGAAATATAGTAGCCAAATTCCAGAATTATAAGATTAAAGAAAAAATTCTACAAGCAGCCAAAAAGAAACAATTCAAATATCGAGGAACTACAGTTAGGATCACACAGGACCTAGCAGCTTCTACATTAAAAGAGCGGAGGGACTGGAATTTGATATTTCGTAGGGCAAGAGAGCTAGGACTACAACCAAGGATTAACTACCCGGCAAAACTGAGCATAATCTTTCAGGCAAGGAGATGGACGTTTAATGAAGTAAGGGACTTCCAGACTTTCCTAATGAAAAAGCCAGAGCTCAATGGAAAATTTGATCTCCAATTACAAGACTCCAGAAGAACATAAAAAGGTAAACAAGGGTAACATAGACTCACACATGCAGAAGTGCACATACCCACACCCACAAACACAAGCTCATTACCTGGGATGCAACAAGAGCAAAATGTTCACATCCCTATATGTGGAGCTGATAACTGTCAATATTTGAAATCTCTATGATTATCATGACCTGCAAAAGGGTTATACTTAGAGGGTGTGGGTATGAATGCACTAACATGGAGTCTAAAAAAAAAAAAGACTATTAAGGGGATCAATGGTACTGTAATGGGAAAAAGGAAAGGATGAGCTAGGAAAAGGTAAAATATGCCATCTGAAGAGGCATCAAAACACACTATAGAAGAAGGGAGAGTAAGAGGGAGAGGATCATCATTTAAACACTCTTCTCACTGGTTCTGGTTCAAAGAAGGATCAAATTAATCAGTGAAGTTTAAGAATCTAACTTGAATAGACACATAAATTCATTAAATAGAGGAATTGGAGGGAGGGAGAGGAGCATTGTTTGAAATTTACTCTCATTGGTTTTGAATCAAATGGGGAGTAATTTACTCTGATAAGTATAAAAATTTGTTGTGTCCTATAGATAGTGGGAGGGTAAGGGGGGGGTGAAAAGGAGGAGACTAAAGGGAGGGATTATAAGGGAGGGAAATAGTAGTAAGGGGAGAGGGTAGGTTAAGAAGGGGGGTCACTGGGTGGGAACACTGAGGGAGGGGGCAGTCAAAAGGGAAAACTTCAAGGAGGGGAAGGGAGAAGGAAGAAACAAAAACATAAACAGGGGAGGGAATAGGATGGAAGGGAAGAGACAGATAGTCATCATTACTGTGAATGTGAATGGGATGAACTCTCCCATAAAACAGAGGCGGATAGCAGAATGGATTAAAAACCATAATCCTACAATATGCTGTCTTCAAGAAACACATTTGAAACAAAGGGATACCCACAGGGTAAAGGTAAAAGGTTGGAGTAAAATTTATTATGCCTCAGCTAAAGTAAAAAAAGCAGGGGTAGCAATACTTATCTCAGATAAAGGAAAAGCAAAAATAGATCTAATTAAAAGAGATAAGGAAGGAAACTATATCCTACTAAAAGGCACCATTGAGAATGAAGCAATATCACTACTTAATATATATGCACCAAGTGGTATAGCATCCAAATTCCTAGAGGAGAAGTTAAAGGAAGTAGAGGAAGATATAGATAGCAAAACTATACTAGTGGGGGACCTTAATCTCCCCCTCTCTCAACTCGATAAATCTAACCTCAAATAAACAAGAAAGAAGTTAAGGAGGTGAATAGAATCTTAGAGAGACTAGATATGATGGATCTCTGGAGAAAACTGAATGGGGATAAAAAGGAATTTACTTTCTTCTCAGCAGTGCATGGTACATACTCAAAAATAGACCATATACTAGGACATAAAAACCTCACAATCCAGTGCAGAAAGGCAGAAATAGTAAGCGCATCATTCTCAGATCATGATGCAATAAAAATTATATGCAATAAAGGGCCATGGAAAGATAGACTAAAAACTAATTCGAAAGTAAACAATTTAATCCTGAAAAATTGGTGGGTCAAAAAAGAAATTATAGAAACAATCAATAATTTCATTCAAGAGAATGATAATAATGAAACAACATACCAAAATTTGTGGGATGCACTAAAGGCAGTTCTCAGGGGAAGTTTTATATCCCTGAGTGCATACTTAATTAAAGCAGAGAGAAGGGAGGTCAGTGAATTGGACATGCAATTGAAAAAGCTAGAAAAAGAACAAATTGAAAATCCCCAATTTAGTACTAAATTAGAAATATTGAAAACCAAAGGTGAGATTAAAAAAATTGAAATTAAGAAAACCATTGAATTAATAAATAAAACCAAGAGCTGGTTTTATGAAAAAATCAACAAAATTGATAGACCCTTAGTCAATATGATAAAAAAAAAGAAAGAAGAAAACCAAATTATGAGTATGAAAAATAAAAAGGGTGAATCTACCTCCAATGAAGAGGAAATCAAAAAAATAATGAGGAATTATTTTTCCCAATTGTATGCACATAAATATGACAATCTTAGTGAAATGGATGAATATTTACAAAATCACAAGTTGCCCAGATTAACTGAAGAGGAAGTGAATTACCTAAATAACCCCATCTCAGAAAAAGAAATCAAACAAGACATCAATGAACTCCCTAGGAAAAAATCTCCAGGGCCAGATGGGTTCACTAGTGAATTCTATCAAACATTTAAAGAACAATTGATTCCAATACTCTACAAACTATTTGGGAAAATTAGTGAAGAAGGAGTCCTACCAAACTCTTTCTAAGACACAAATATGGTACTGATTCCTAAATCAGGAAGAGATAAAACAGAGAAAGAAAATTATAGACCAATCTCCCTCATGAATTTAGACGCAAAAATTCTAAATAAAATATTAGCCAAAAGACTCCAACAACTTATTACAAAAATAATACACCCTGATCAGGTAGGCTTCATTCCAGGAATGCAAGGATGGTTTAATATTAGGAAAACCATCAATATAATTGAGCATATCAACAACAAAACTAGCAAAAACCACATGATCATCTCAATAGATGCAGAAAAGGCTTTTGACAAAGTACAACATCCATTCCTATTAAAAACACTAGAAAGTATAGGAATAAATGGAGCCTTCCTTAAAATAGTTGCTAGCATCTATCTAAAACCATCAGCAAGTATTATATGCAATGGGGATAAACTAGAAGCCTTTCCAAAAGATCAGGAGTGAAACAAGGGTGTCCACTATCACCCCTCTTATTCAATCTGGTACTAGAAACGTTAGCAGTAGCAATTAGAGAAGAAAAAGAAATCAAAGGAATCAAATTAGGCAAACAAGTGAGCAAGCTGTCACTCTTTGCAGATGATATGATGATATACTTAGAGAATCCTAGTGAATCAAGTAAAAAATTACTTGAGACAATAAATAAATTTGGCAAAATTGCAGGATATAAAATAAACCCACATAAATCCTCAGCATTCCTGTACATCTCTAATAAAACTCAACAGCAAGAGATAGAAAGAATAATCCCATTTAAAGTCACTGTAGACATTATAAAATATTTGGGAATCTACTTGCCAAAACAAACCCAGAATCTATATGATCACAACTACAAAACACTTCTCACACAAATAAAAACAGATCTAAATAGTTGGAAAAATATCAATTGCTCGTGGCTGGGTCGAGCTAATATAATAAAATTGACAATTTTACCCAAACTAAATTATATATTTAGTGCCATTCCAATCAATTTACCAAAAAACTACTTTGTAGAGTTAGACAAAATAATAACAAAATTTATTTGGAAAATCAAACGGTCTAGAATATCAAGCGAATTAATGAAAAGAAATGCTAGGGAAGGTGGACTAGCTATGCCAGATCTTAATCTGTATTATACAGCAGCAGTCATCAAAACTGCTTGGTACTGGCAGAGGTGTAGAGTAGTGGATCAATGGAATAGATTAGGTGCAGGAGACCCAGCAGTTAATGAATATAGCAATCTATTGTTCGATAAACCCAAAGACCCCAGTTTTTGGGATAAAAATGCACTATTTGACAAAAACTGCTGGGAAAACTGGAATACAGTATGGCAGAAACTGGGCATAGATCACTATCTAACACCATATACCAAAATCAAGTCTAAATGGGTGCATGATCTAGGTGTAAAGGAGGATACTGTAAGCAATTTGGGAAAGCAAGGAGTAGTTTACCTGACAGATCTGTGGAGAGGGGAAGATTTTAGGACCAAACAAGAATTAGAGAGCATTATAAAATGCAAAATGGATAATTTTGATTACATTAAATTGAAAAGCTTCTGCACAAACAAAGCCAATGTAACCAAAATCAAGAGGGAGGTGGGAAATTGGGAAAGAATTTTTACAACCTGTGTCTCTGATAAAGGACTCATTTCTAAAATTTATAGAGAATTGAGCCAAATCTATATGAATACAAGTCATTCCCCAATTGAGAAATGGTCAAAGGATATGAATAGGAAGTTTTCAGAGAAAGAAATTAAAGATATCTATAAGCATATGAAGAAATGCTCTAAATCACTATTAATTAGAGAAATGCAAATCAAAACAACTCTGAGATACCATATCTCTCCAGTCAGATTGTCTAAGATGACAAAACAAGAAAGTGACAAATGCTGGAGAGGATGTGGGCAAATTGGAACGCTAATACATTGCTGGTGGAGTTGTGAACTTCTCCAACCATTCTGGAGAGCAATCTGGAATTATGCCCAAAGGATTATAAATAATTTCATACCCGTTGACCCAGCCATACCACTCCTAGGGTTATATCCTAAAGAGATCATAGTAGTGGGAGGAAGAACCATATGTACAAAAATATATTTGGCAGCCCTTTTTGTGGTTGCAAAGAATTGGAAACTAAAGGGGTGCCCATCAATTGGGGAATGGCTAAACAACTTGTGGTATATGAATGTAATGGAATTTTATTGTGCTATAAGAAACGAGGAGGTGACAGATTTCATAATTACCTGGAGAGACTTATACAAACTGATGCTGAGCGAGAAGAGTAGAATCAGAAGAAATTTGCATACAATCACAGACATACCATATCTGTGACGACCAACTATGACAGACTGGACTCTTTTCAGCAATGCAGTGATATAAGTTAATCCCGAATGACTCAAGAAAGTGAGAAATGTCCCATCCAGAGATATAACTAGAAAGAACTGAGCCTGAATCCTGATGGAAGCAAACTAAATGATCTTGTTCTTCTCATTGTTTGGTTTTACTTCTTCCTTACCATCTTTCATCCTACCTAGTACAATATGCCTTTGTAATTGGAATAATGTTTAATATGAATACATTTGCAGACCCTATACTGTACTATATGATGTCATGAGGGGAGGGGGGAGGGAAGTAAAGGAAATTTGAAAATCAAGGAACTATGGAATTGAATCTTGTTAACTGAAACTAAACTAATAAATTAATTAAAAAAAAAATCCGGCCTCAGAAAATGAGCACCCACACATAAATAATGACTACCCGTGTAACCTTGAGCAAGTTACTTAACCCCAATTGCTTTATAAAAAAAGACTCCATTTATTCCTATACTCTCTTGTGTCTTTAACAGGAATAGATGTTGTATGTTTCAAAAGCTTTTTCTGCTTCTATTGAGATAATCATATGGTTTTTGCTAGTTTTGTTGCTGATATGATCAACTATGCTGATAGTCCTAATTTTGAACCAGCCCTGCATTTCTGGAATAAATCCTACCTGATCAAAGTATTATTGTTGCAATAAGTTGCTGTAATCTTTTTGATAATATTTTGTATTTTTATTTATTTTTTTCTGCAGAAAATTTGGAAAATGAGTAACCTACAGAATACTACTATTTAAAGTGAATGAATATTAATGCACCTTCTCTATTTAATGGAATAACTCAGGACAGGAGAAAAAGACTCTCAGACTCAGTTACACTGATGGCAGTAAATGGTGCTTAGTTAAATCTCAATTTAACTTACTTAGAAGATATATAGTTTCCTGCCTATCTGAGAATATATAGTGCATGGTTGTAATGAAAACAGAAGTGCATAAGAGTACTCATTTACTTAACTGATTTTTAAAACATTTACCAACTGTATCAGCCTCATTTCAAAGAAATTTTGAGAATAGGCTTTGAATTTTTTCAAAAATACTTTAACTTCTAAGCTTTCAATTTAAAGAATTCACTTTGTTCTGTATTTTATTTGTTTTTGTCCTCTGTATTTACTCTTTCTAGTGGAAAGTTAGGTAAAACATCACCAGTATTTCAAATACTGATGCCTTTCTTTCCCCTACTTAAACCTGGCAAGTCTAAGCTGGCCTTAAGAGACACCTGATTGATTTACCACTTAGAAACACCATGTTATTGGTTTGACAACATGTAATACAATTTTCACAAGCCATGTCTTCTTATAAATAAATTACTTCTTAGAAAAGGAGTTGTTTTTACAGTTCTCAGGATTTATAACAACAAAAAAGAATTCTAGAAAAAAAACAGGGGAGAGTTCCATTTTTTATTTTCATTTTGAGGGAAAACAACAAAAAAGCATGTCACAAACACAGTGTAAATAGAAAAACACACACATACATAAAGCTATATAAAGACATAGATATACATTTTATAAGGGAAGGAAGGGGGGAAATCCCTCAATGATTTTGACCTGGCGTACATTATTTTGATTGTATTTATCTACTCCAGGCATTTATATTATTTCACATTTAAAAATGAATTTTTGACTATGGTAACCAACTATGGATCCAACTATGTAACCAAATTTAGACAAGGCATGATAGATCCTCTTTTAGAGAGTGTCTTAATTAACAAGCAAAATTAAGAGCAGGAAACTATCTCTGAAGCATGTAATTAAAATTGCAATACCCCACTTGCTTCTAATCTTTATTTTTCTCCTTTTGGTCTCCCCATGTTTCTCCTTCTCCCAATTGTCAGGATAGTTGACTCACTTCCTCGTGTGGCTACAAGGACAGAGCAATATTCACTATTCATTTCCTGATCCTTTACTGACTATAATATCATGTGTTTTCCATAAGTATAACTTTACAAATGTCTTCTTCCTAAAATTATTGCATATTGTAGTCTTATTAAATAATAACATCATCACTATACAAATGTTCAAGGGGTTAGAGTTTTGGGGAATAGATACAAAGTTCTTGAATATGAAGGCAAACATTATCATATAACAGAATCACAGATTTGGGGAGTTAGAAGGTACCTCATAGACCAAAACTGTAACCCATATCCACCAAGAAATGGCAAATGTAAAATAAATTGAAATAATCAACCAGCCTTTTTTGAATGTATTTTGTGAGGGAAGAATTCTCAGTCCCCCTCTTGGAAGCACATTTAACATTTGAAAATCTCTGTTTACTAGGAGCTTTTGATGATAAGAAACATAAATTTACTTATTTTATATTACTAATTGCTCTGGATTCTCTCTTCTGGGGACACATAGAAAAGTCTAATCTCCCTTTTAAATGATAGCCCTCAAAAATGGTTAACATGTACTCCATTAGTCTTCTTCTCCCAGGTAAACATGACACCTGCTTCCTTTCTAATATATATTCAAGGTCCATCACTTTCCTAAGGGACCTCAACTTAACATTACCTGACTCAATATTATTTTTTTAAAATCAGGGGTAAAGTCAAGACGGCAGTGTAAAAGCAGGAACTTGCATACGCTCCCTCTCCAGCCACTTCCAATACTTGTAAAAAATTACTCTAAACAAATTTTAGAGCTACAGAAGCCACAAACTGACAGAGAGAATCAAATATCTCACTGAAGGAAGCCTGGCAGGCTGACAGGAAGTGACTATCACACCGGACTGACAGCCAAATACAGTCTTGCATAAGGTATCAGGGTAACCCTGACCGGCCAGAGCAGACATCAGAAGAGAGAATCAGCAGCAGTTGTGGTAGTCTCCAGACTTCCAACCCATAAACACCAAAGAGAAAATAAAAGGTAAGTGGGGAACTCTGTTGGGAATGGGTGACAGAAGAGTGTGACTTGGCCGTTACCCCCAGGGTGAGAGGTGGCATAAGTACCGTGGATGCAGCTGCTGCCACAAGGCTGCCTCCAGAACTACTGGACTACAGATAGTAGAGGGATCAAGTGACCATTCAAAGGGTAATCATTGTTGCTTTGACCTGCTTGGATCTGGGTCACAGTCTTGGGTGGTGGTCCCCATCCTCATAGCTCTAACAACAGCAGAGAAAACCTCAGCAACTTGGGAAACAGCTCTCTCCACTCTGGAAATAGAGTTCTATTGTGGCAAAGAGTTTACAAGTCAAGTGATTGACTGGCAATATGAGCAAGCAGAGGAAAAACAACCAGACCATAGAATCCTTTTTTGGGGACAGAAAGGATTAAAACACAGAACCAGAAGAAGTCAATGAAGTCAAAACTCTTGCATCAAAAGTTTCCAAGAAAAATAGGAACTTGTCAAAGGCCATGGAGGAGTTTAAGAAGGATTTTGAAAATCAAGTAAGAGAAGTGAAGGAAAAAATAAAGAAGAGAAATGAGAACGATGCAAGAAAATCATGAAAAGTGAGACAGCAAACTGACTGAAGAAAATACATTAAAAATAGACTAACACAAATGGTAAAAGATTTCAAAAAAGCCAATTGGGAGAAGAAAGAATGCCTTAATAAGTCAAATTTGCCAGATGGAACGGGAATTTCAAAAGCTCACCAAAGAAAACAAATCTTTCAAAATTGGATTGGAGCAAATGGAAGCTAACAAAGTTATGAGAAATCAAGATGCTATAAAAAGATTAAACAAATGAAAAAATAGAAGGCAATGTGAAATATCGCACTGGAAAAACCACTAATGTAGAAAATATATTGAGGAGAGATAATTTAAAAAGTATTGGACTAGAGGGGGCAGAGTCTGGATGGCAGAGTAGAAACATGACTTCCATGGTGCTCTGGATTTGATCAAATCCTCTCCTCCAATTCCTGTAAAAGGTGCCTCTGAAGAAACTTTAGACTACAGAACCCATAAAATGACAGAGAGAAGCTAACCTCCCACTGAGCACAGCCTGGTAGGCTGGCAGGTAGTGTCCAGTGCAGTGCTCTGGGAGTTGAGTCCAGATTGAAGCTTTAGCCTCAGGGCAGGCCTGACCAGTTGCCTGCTGGAGGGACTTCATATAACCAGCATCTCTGGTGGTTTCCAGAATAATCAACACATAGATGCTAAGGACAAAGTGAGAGGTCAGTGCAGTGTGGACTTTGGGATCCAGTAGTTAGGGAGTGTGGTCAGTCTTTGCCCCCAGGGTGAGAAGCAGCTGAAATTCAGTGGCCCAAAAGATATAGCCACATGGCAGCTTCAGCTCCTGGCCTGAATATTGTAGGGGGTGCAAAGCACCAGTCTGAGGGGATAATCACTCTTTCTTTAACCTGTTGGGATCTGGATTGCAGTCTAGGTTGGTTTTCCAAGATATCAGCTTGCCAGAGTGTGTGGAGGCTACAAAGTGGGCACCCAATTAATACCTTCAGAAGCTGAGTGAACCCTATTGATTTGGGGCAAAGTTCCCCTGTCTGGTAGCAGAGTCCTACTGAGGCCAAAAGTGAAGTAATTGAGTGTCAACATGAATAAATGAGGGAAGCAAAGCAACCCAACTTTACACTCCAATTTTGGGGACAAAAAGAATCAAATCCTGGAACAGGAGGAACAGAGCGACCTCAGAACTCCTGCACCAAAAGTTTCCAAGAAAAATACAAGCTGGTTACAGGCCATAGAGGAGTTGAAAAATGATTCTGAAAACCAAATAAGAGAAGTGGAGGAAAAATTGGGAAGAGAAATAAGAATGATGTATGAAAATTATGAAATGAGAGTCAACAACCTGACCAAAGAAAATAACACCTTAAAAAATAGACTAACTCAAATGGCAAAAGAGGCTCAAAAGGCAATGAGGAAAAGAATTCCTTAAAATTTAATTTCCTGGTGGAAAAAGAATCTCAAAAGCTCACTGAAGAGAATCAATCCTTCAGAATTATATTGTAGCAAATGGAAGCTACTAGACTTTATGAGAAATCAGGATACTATTAAACATATCCAAACAAATGAAAAAATAGAAGGCAATGTGAAATATATCTTGGGGAAAAAACTGACCTGGAAAATAGATCCAAGAGAGATCATTTAAAAACTAATGGTCTACCCGAAAACCATGATCAAAAAAAGAACCTAGAAATCATCCTTCAAGAAATTCTCAAGGAAAATTATCCTGATGTTTTAGAACCAGAGGGCAAAATAGAGGTTGGAAGAATCCACTGATCATATCCTGAAAAAAGATCCTAAAAAGAAAACTCCTAGGAGTATTTTAGGCAGGTTCTGAAATTCCTAGATCAAGGAGCAAATATTACAAGTAGCCAGGAAGAAACAATTTGAATCTTGTGGAAACACAATCAGATTAACTAACACAGGATGTGGCAACTTCTACACTGAGGGATTGAAGGCTTGGAATATAATATTCTGGGGGTCAAAGGAGCTTTGATTAAAACAAAGAATCACCTACCCAGCTTAACTGAGTATAATGTTACAGGGGAAAGTATGGTCTTTTATTGAAATAGAAGATTTTCAAACACTCTTGATGATAAAACCAGACTTGATTAGAAACTTTGTCATTCAGATATAAGAAGCAAGAGAAACATGAGAAGGCAAACAGGCAAAGAAATCATAAGGATCTTATCAAAGTTTAACTATTTATGTCCCAAAAGGAAAACCGATAATTATAACCAATAAAACTGTTTTTCTGTATGAGACTAGATGGAGGGAATAGAAATGTAGATAGATAAATATAGAGGTTGATAGATATAGATACATAGACATACAGATATAGATAGATATCTCTATCCATATATCTCTATCTATCTATCTATCTATCTAGCAGGGTATATGGCCCTATGAATACACATGTGAATGTGTTTATATATGTGTACAGGTATACATAGACAGAGGGTGCAGGACCAATTTAATAGGAAGGGATGGTACTTAAAAGGGCATATTAAGAGGTGAGAGAGAAATATAATGACAGGTGATGGGGAGAGACAGAATGGGTTAAAATATCTCATATAGAAGAGACAAGGGATAATGGTTGCAATGGAGAGGAAGAACAGGAAGGCAAAAGGGAATTGCTCAACCTTATTCTCATTGAATTTGGCTTAAGGAAGAAATGGCATACACACTAAATAGGGTGTCTCACCCTACAGGAGAATAGGGGGAAGGGGATGAGAGGTAGGATAATGGAAGGGAGGGCAGGCCGGGGGTGAGGGAAGTTGGAAGCCTGTGATTTTAAAAAGGGACAGGATCAAATTAGAGAATAGAACAAGTGGGAGGTGGGATTGGAGGGAGGGAAATATAGTCAGCCTTTTACAACATATCTACTAAGGCAAGGTTTTGTGTAGCTACACATGTACAACCTATACTCAATTGCTTATCTTCCCAGTAAGGGTGGGTGACAAGGGAGGAAGGGAATGAATCTGGAATTCAAAGTTTTAAAATCAAACATATATTATATATATATAATGTTATATATATATATATATAACATATACTACTATTAATATTATTTTACATGTAACTGGGAAATATATATTATATAATATATACTATTTTAATAATATTTTACATGCAGGACATGCAGGCACTGGGGCATAGAGAATTGCTATGTCCTACTGGAAAGTCAGAGGGCCTATGGGAGAACATATGGGAGAAAGCAGATCGGAGGTGGGGATATCCAGTGTGATTGCTTTTTGGGGGTGGTGGGTAGAGAAAAATGGGGAGAAAATTTGTAACTCAAAATCTTGAGGAAATGAATGATGTAAACTAGAAGTTAATAAAAATTTTGAATAAAAAATGAAACAAAAATTATTGGACTACCTGACCATGATAAAAAAAGAACCTAGACATCATCTTTCAAAAAATTACCAAGCAAAATTGCCCTGGTATTTTAGAATCCAAGGGCAAAAATAAAAATTTGAAAAAAGTCACCAATTGCCCCTTGAAAAATATTAGCAAAAGAAAACTCCAAGGAATATCATAGCCAAATTTCAGAGTTCCCAGGTCAAGGAGAAAATATTGCAAACAGTCAGGAAGAAACAATTTGAATATTGTGGAAACACAATAAGGATAACACAAGATCTAGAAGCTTCTACATTAAAAGATTGAAGTGCTTAGAATATGATATTCTGGAGGTCAATGAAACTAGGACTGCAACCAGGAAAAATTACCTACCCAGCAAAACTGAGAATAATGCTTCAGGAGGAAATTTGGTCATTCATTGAAATAGAGGATTTTCAAGAATTCTCCTTAAAAAAAAAAAAACAAAAGCAGTGCTGAACAGAAAATTTGTCTTTCACCTATAAGAAACAAGAAAAGCATGAGAAGATAAACGGAAAAAGAACCATAACTTCTTTAATTTTAATTTTAAACAAATGCTTTATTAACTTCTGTTTTGCATCATTCATTTCTGCCAGATTTTGAGTTACAAATTTTCCCCATTTTTCCCCTACGCACCTCCCCAAAATAGCAGTCCTACAAGATAGCCCTTCATCCAAACTGCTCCCTCCCATACCTTTTTCCATACCCCCTTTGACTTTTCCATTAGAGCAAGATGGATCTCTGTGCCACAATGACTGCACATCTTATCTCTCTATTACAAGCAAAAGAGTATTAATAATAGTATTTATATATATTTGAAACATTTAATGTTACAACCTCAAATTTCAGATCCATTTCCTTCCTCCCTTGTCACCCATTCCTTCTTGGGAGATAAGTAATTCAGTATATGTTGTACATGTCTAGCTATGCAAAACATTATCATAGTAGATATATTGTACAAGGCTGCTTATAATTCCTCCCACTCATCCCACCCCCCACCTGGTCCATTCCCTACATGATCCTGTCCCTCTTCTATAGTGGGTACTTCCAACCTCCCCTCACCCCAAGGATGCCCTCCCATCCATCATCCCTCCTCTCATCTCCCTTCCCCCTATCCTGCTGCAGGTTGAGATATCCCATTTAGTATGTATGTCATTTTCTCCCTGAACCAAATTCAATGTGAATGTGGTTTTGCCTTTTTAGCCTTCCTTATTCTCCCCCTCCTTTGCAACCACTTCCCCTTGCTTCTTCTACGTGGGATAGTTTACCCTGCCCTGTCTCTCCCCATCTCCTCTTGCCACTTTCCTCTCTCACCTCATAATATCATCCCTTGAGTATTCTCCCTTCCCAACAAATTAAACCTATGCCCTCTGTCCATATATAACTGTAACCTTATACACACACATTCACATATGTATTCATATGACCACACCCCCTTCTTCCATTATTTTCATAGTGAGAAAGATATCATCAGTCACAGTTATTGCTTTTCCATATAAGAATGTAAATAGTTCAAGTTTGATAAGTTCCTTTTGATTTCATTTCCCTGATTACCTTCTCAGGCATCTCTTCCTTCTTGTGTCTGGATGTCAGATTTTCTATTCAATTCTGTTTTTTTCCTCAAGAATGCTTGAATGTCCTCTATTCCACTGAATGACGATATTTTCCCCTGAAACAAAATACTCAGTTTTGCAGGGTAGGTGACCCTTGGGTTCATTCCCAGTTCTTTTGCCTTCTGGAATATCATATTCCATGCCCTTCAATCCCTCAGTGTAGAAGCTGCCAGGTCCTGGGCTATTCTGATTGTGTTTCCACAATATTGAAATTGTTTCTTCCTGGCTGCTTGGAGTATTTTCTCCTTGATCTGGGAATTCTGGAACCTGGCTATAATATTCCTGGGAGTTTTCTTTTTGGGATCTTTTTCAGGAGGTGATCTGTGGATTCTTTCAACCTCTATTTTGCCCTCTGGATCTAAAACATCAGGGCAGTTTTCCTTGAGAATTTCTTGAAGGGTGATTTCTAGGTTCTTTCTTTGATCATGGCTTTCAGGTAGTCCAATAATTTTTAAATTGTCTCTCCTGGATCTCTTCTCCAGGTCAGTGGTTTTTCCCATGAGATATTTCACATTGCCTTCTAATCTTTCATTTGTTTGGATCTGCTTAACAGCATCTTGATTTCTCATAAATTCATTAGCTTCCATTTGCTCCAGTCTAACTCTGAAGGAATGAATCTCCTCAGTGAACTTTTGAGATTCTTTTTCCATCTGGCAAATTCGACTTTTTAAGGCATTCTTCTCTGCATTGCCCTTTTGGGCCTCCTTTGCCCTTTGAGTTAGTCAATTTTTTAAGGTGTTGTTTTCCTCAGTCAGGCTGTTGACCCTCATTTCATACTTTTCCTGCATCCTTCTCATTTCTCTTTCCAATTTTTCCTCCACTTCTCTTATTTGATTTTTAAAGTCCTTCTTAAGGTCCTCTATGACTTGAAACCCACTCATGTTTTCCCCTGAGTCTTTTGGAGCAGGACTTCTGACCTCACAGTCCTTTTCCCGCTCTATGCCCCTACAATAGTAGTCTAGGGTTGCACTTTTCTGTTTCCTTTGCCTTGGCATGTTGCCGCTTAATTACTTGACTTTTGGTCTTGTTAGCAGAGTATGGCTTTAAGGCCAGATAGAGGAATTTTCGTCCCAAATGTGTGGGGGGCAACTTCCGTTTCTGGCAAGCTGTAAACCCACCCACGACTTCCACCCTAGATCACAATCCAGATCCAGGGAGTTTAAAGCAAGAGCGATTACCCCCCAAGACTGATCGCTGGATCTCCCCACGATTTGCAGGCTGGGAGCTGGAAATGCCTCTGAAAACTACCAAATGGTGTGTCTCCTCAGTGGCTTCTAGCCCCCAGGGGAGGGAGCCAATGCATTCCCTAAATATCAGTCCTAAAGTCCATAGGACACTAACCTCTTACTTTGTCCTAGGCATGTCTATGTTGATAATTCTGGAGTCACCACATCTCCTGGTGTTCTGGGGTTCCTCCAGCCAGCTGCTGGCCCTGCCACCCTGGGGCTGAAACCTCGGCTTACGCGGACCTGGGCTCGGCTCGGCTCCCTGTGCTCTGCGCACTGTGTGCTGCCAGGTCCCAGACTGCTGTGCTCGTCCTTCCTGCAGGGCTGCTGGGCTGTCCCCAGTGGGAGGTTAGCTTCTCTGTGTCGTTCTGTGGGTGCTGGGGCTCCAGAAGTTGTTCAGAGTCCCCTTTTACATAGTTTGGGGGGAATCTGGGGGCAGAGTGGCTTGGATGAGCTGTTTCTACTCCACCATCTTGGCTCCGCCCCCAGAATCATAACTTCTTAAAGTTGAGCTATTTACATTCCTACATGGAAAAATGATAAGTGGAACACATGAGACTTTTCTTAGTTTGAGGATAGTTGAAGGGAATACATGTGTGTATGTATGTATGTGTGTATGTATATGCATGATACATATATGTATGTATAGAAGGATGTATATGTCTATGAATGCATATGAGTGTACATATGTATACATAGAGAGAGGGCACAGGATAAGTTGAATTGGAAGGGATGATATATAAAAAATAAAATTACAAGTTGAGAGAGGAATATATTGGGAGGAGAAAAGGAGGGATGTAATAGGGTAAATTATCTTACAGAAAAGAGGGAAGAGAAAGCTGTTACAAAGGAAGGGAAGAGCAGGGAGGTGAAAGGGAATGAGTCAACTTTACTTTCTTTGGATTTGGCTTAAGGAGGGAATTACATACACCCTCAACTGGGTACATTACCCTAAAGGATAGTAGGGGGGAAGGGAATAAGAAGGGAGATGATAGAAGGGAAGGCAGATTGGGGGAGAGTTTAGAAGTAAACACTTTTGTAAAGGGACAGGATCAAAGGAGAAAATAGAATAAGTAAGTGGTGGGATAGGATAAAGGGAAATAGCTTTTCACTATATAACTACTAAGGAAATGTTTCGGGTAACTACACATGTACATACTATATTGAATTGCTTATCTTCCCAGTGGGGATGGCTTAGGAGGGGAGAAAGGAAAGAATTTGAAAAAAAATTTCAAAACAAATGTTATTTTTTTTTCTTATGTGCATCTGGGAAATAAGATATACAGGCACTGACATACAGAAATTCATCTTGTGCTACTAGAAAGTTAGGAGAGGGATGGAGGAGTATATAAGGGAGAATGGATAGGGGGAAGTGCTGTTCAGTAGGCTCACTATCTTGGCTTGGGGGAGGTGAAAGATGGGGAAAAAACTTTTGACTCAAAATCTTGTGGAAATGAATGTTGAAAACTAAAAATAAATAAATGAATTGAAATATTTTTAAAACCATCATATATAAAATGTATAAAGCATAATAATAAAATGTATATCATATGTATTTTATATATGATTAAATATAAAACACCTAAAAACATTCATGCTCATTATGGAGTCCTATGTGATCAATCTGAAATATATTGTTTTATTTGTGGAGCTTTTCTCAAAAGTATTTGGTATGTGTCAGACACTGTCTGCATTTCCCCTTCTCTACATCAAGTTTTTTTTTATTTCAATTTATTTATTTACCTTATATTTACAGCATTCAGTTCCACAATCCTTTGAGTTTCATATTTCTTCCCCCCACTCTCTTCTCCCCCTTACCCCCCATGATGACATACTATCAAATATAGGATGTCCAAATACCTTCATATTAAACATTAGTCAAGTTGTAAAGAAGGACTATAAGCAATGCAATGAAAAGTGAGAAAGAAGAAACAAAACAAAGCAAAAAAATAAAAATGAGAGCAAAAAGTTTCCTCCAATCTGCATTCAAACTCTGTTCTTTCTCTGGATGTGGATATTTCTTCCCACCTTGAGACTTTTGGAGTTTTCTTGAAATCTTGCATTACTGAGAGGAGCCTAATCTATCAAAGTTAGTCATCACACAATTGATATGTCTGTAATCATATAAAATTTCTGTTACTTCTGCTCACTTCATTTAGTATCAGGTCATATAAGTCTTTCGAGGTTTTTCTGAGGTCTGCCTGTTCATGATTTCTTGTAGCACAATAGTATTCCATTACTTTCATATACCACAACTTGTTCAGCCATTCCCATATTGATGGGCATCCCCTTGACTTCCACTTCTTTGCCACCAATAAAAAAGATGCTATAAATATTGTTGTGCATAAGTGTCCATTTCCCACTTCTATGATCTCTCTGGGATACAAATTTAGAAGTGGTATTGCTGGGTCAAAGGGTATGAACTTATTTATAACCCTTTGGGCATAGTTCCAGATTGCTCTCCACAATGGTTTAAGCAATTCACAACTCCATCAACAATGCATTAGTGTTACAATTTTTCCACATCCTCTACAGCAATTGTAATTTTCCATTTTTTTCTTTTGGTACCTTAGTCAATCTGGGAAGTGAAATGTGCTACCTCAGAGTTATTTTGATTTGCATTTCTCTAATCAATAGTGATTTAGAGCATTTTTGCATATGCTTATAGATATTTTTAATCCTCTGAAAACTTCCTGTTAATATCCTTTCATCATTTATCAATTGGGGAATGACTTGTATTCTCATAGATTTGACTCAGTTCTCTGTATATTTTAGAAATGATACCTCCATCAGAGACACTGGTTGTAAAAATTCTTTACCAATTATCCATTTCCATCTTAATTTTGGTTACATTGACTTTATTTTTAAAGAAAATTTTCAATTTAATGTAATCAATAGCTCTACAATTATCCATTTTGCATACCATAATGCTAATTCTTGTTTAGTCATAAAATCTTCACTTCTCCATAAATTTGACAAATAAAGTATTCCTTGCACTCTCAGAATACTTACAGTATCACCCTTTATACCTAGATTGTGCACCTTTTCAGTCTTTATTTTGGTGTATGGTGTAAAATATTGGTCTATGCCCAGTTTCTCTCATACTCTTGTTGATTTTTCCCAACAGTTTTTTGTCAAATAGTGAGTTCTTATCCCAAAAGCTGGGGCCTCTGAGTTTAACAAATAGCAAATTACTATTGTCATTGACTTCTGTGTCTCATGTACCTTATGTATTCCACTGGTCCAATACTCTATTCCTCAGCAAGTGCCAAGTAGTTTTGATGAATGTGCTTTATAGTACAGAATAAAATCTGGCACGACTAGGCCACTTTCCCTAGCATTTCTTTTCATTAATTCCCTTGATATTCTGGCCCTTTTGTTCTTCCAAATGAATTTTGTTACTATTTTTTCTAGCTCTAAAAATAAATATTGGTAGATTGGTTTTTCTGGCACAAATATGTAATTTAATTACGGTAAAATTGTGATTTTATTATATTAGCTTGACCTAGCCATGAGCAATTGATATTTTCCCAATTATTTAGGTCTGAATTTATTTGTCTGAAAAGGGCGTTGTAATTCTTTTCATATAGGTCCTGGTTTCATTTTGGCAGGAAAATTCCCAAATATTTTATTGTCTACAGTAACTTTAAATGAGATTTCTTCTTCTATCTCTTGCTGTTGAATTCCATTAGAAATATATAGTAATGCTGAGAATTTATGTGTGCTTATTTTATAACTTGCAACTTTGCCAAATTTATTTATTATTTCAAGTATTTTTTTACTTGATTCTCTAGGATTCTCTCTATATATCATAATATCATTTGCAAAGAGTAATAGCTTAGTCTCTTCTTTGCCTAATTTGATTACTTTAATTTTATTTTCTTCTCTTATTGCTACTGGTAGCTAACATTTCTAATACCAAATTAAATAAAAGGTGTGATAGTGAACATCCTTGCTTCATTCCTGATCTTACTGGAAATGTTTTTAGCTTTTCCCCATTACATATAATAATTGCTGATGGTTTTAGATAGATGCTACTTATTATTCTGAGGAAGACTCCATTTATTCCTATGCTTTCTAGTTCTATCACAAAATTTAAAGATAATGGTCATTTTTTCTAGAGGTTTCACTTTTTAGACCAATAATCATATCTTCATTTTTAGTGAATTTAAGGATCATAATAGAATTTCCATAATTTGTGGGGGAAGACAACATGACACTAAGGATAGATGGCCTGATGTACTTGGAATCAATTACATTCTTATCATTAATTTAGTAGTTTTATAATAAAAATCAATTATTTTAACTTTATTAATTATTAATATATTATATTATATTATATTATATTATATTATATTATATTATATTATATTATATTATATTATATTATATTATATTATATTATATTATATTATATTATATTATTTATTTATTTATTTATTTAAACTCTCAGTTTCCTCACCTTTTTTTTTTAAACAAATGCTTTAATAACTTATGGTTACATCATTCATTTCCACCAGATTTTGAGCTACAATTTTATCCCCATTTTTCCCCTACCCCCGACCCCAGAATAGCACTCCACAAGATATCCCCTCATCCAATCTGCTATCTCCCATATCTTCTCCCATACCCCCTTCAACATTACCATTAGGGCAAGGCGAATCTCTGTGTCCCAATGTCTGCACATCTTATCTCTCAATTACATGCAAAATAGTATTAGTAATAGTATATATATTTGAAACATTCAATTTCAAAACTTCAAATTTCAGATCCATTCTCTTGCTGCCTTGTCACCCACTCCCTTTGGGAAAATAAGCAATTCAGTATGTGTTGTACTCATAAAGCTATGCAAAACATTACCATAGTAGATATATTGTAAAAGACTGATTCTATTTCCCTCCCAGCCATCCCACCCCCCCACCTGATCCATTCCCTACTCTAATCCTGTCCCTCTTCAAAAGTGGGTACTTCCAACCTCCCCTCCCCCCAGAATGCCCTCCTCTCCATCATCCCCCCTCTCATCCCCCTTCCCCCTACTTTCCTTCAGGGTGAAATATCCCATTTAGTATGTATGTCATTCTCTCCCTGAGCCAAATTCAATGAGAATATGGTTTTGCCTTTTTGCCTTCCTGTTCTTCATCTCCCCTGCACCTACTTCCCCCCCTTGCCTCTTCTACATGAGATAGTTTACCCTACCCTGTCTCTCCCCATCTCCTCTAAATACTTTCCTCTCTTACCTCATAACTTCACCCCTTAAGTATCATCCCTTCCCACCAAATTCGACCTGTGCCCTCTATCCATGTATACCTGTAAATGTATAAACACACATTCATATATGTATTCATATGCCCCTATATCCTTCAATTATTTTCATACTGAGAAAGTTTTCATAAGTCACAGTTACTGTTTTTCCATGTAGGAATATAAATAGTTCAACTTTGATAAGTTCCTTTTGATTTCTTTCCCTGATTACCTTCTCAAGTATCTCTTGCTTCTTGTGGCTGAATGTCAAATTTTCTATTCAACTCTGTTTTTTTTTTTTTCTCAAGAATGCTTGAAAGTCCTCTATTCCACTGAATGACCAAATTTCCCCTGAAACAAGATACTCAGTTTTGCAGAGTAGGTGATTCTTGGTTTTAATACCACCTCTTTTGACCTCTGGAGTGTCATATTCCACAACCTTTGATCTCTCAGTGTAGAAGCTGCCAGGTCCTGGGCTATTCTGATTGTGTTTCCAAAATATTGAAATTGTTTCTTCCTGGCTGCTTGGAGTATTTTCTCCTTGATCTGGAAATTCTGGCTACAGAATTCCTGGGAGTTTTCTTTTTGGGATCTTTTTCAGGAGGTGATCTGTGGATTCTTTCATCCTCTATTTTGTCCTTTGTGTCTAAAACATAAGGCATCCTTGAGAATTTCTTGAAGGGTGATTTCTAGGTTCTTTCTTTGGTCATGGCTTTCAGGTAATCCAATAATATTTAGATTGGCTCTCCTGGATCTGTTTTCCAGGTCAGTGGTTTTTCGCATGAGATATTTCACATTGCCTTCTATTCTTTGATTTGTTTGGATCTGTTTAACAGCATCTTGATTTCTAAGAAAGTCATTAGCTTGTATTTGTTCCAGTCTAACTCTGAAAGAATGAATCTCCTCAGTGAGCTTTTTAGATTCTCTTTCTATCTGCCAAATTTGCCTTTTTAAGGCATTCTTCTCCTCATTGCCCTTTTGGCCCTCCTTTGCCATTTGAGTTAGTCTAATTTTTAAGGTGTTATTTTCCTCAGTCAGGCTGTTGACTATCATTTCATATTTTTCCTGCATTCTTCTTATTTTGCTTCCCAATTTTTCATCCACTTCTCTTATTTGGTTTTTAAAATCATTTTTAAGGTCCTCTATGGCCTGTTACCTGCTCGTATTTTCATCTGGGGCTTTTGGAGCAGGATTTGTGTCCTCACAGTCTTCCTCCTGTTCCCTGGTCCAATCCTCTTTGTCCCCAAAACAGGAGTCTAATGTTGCATTTTTCTGTTTATTTTGTTTCCTTTACCTAGGCATGTTGCCACTTAATTACTTGACTTTGGGGATTTTTACCACAGTAGGACTCTGCCACCAGACAGGAGAGCTTTTGTCCCAAACATTTGGGTCTTCACAACTTCCCGAGTATTAGTTGGGTGGCCCCTGTTAAGTCTCCATATGCTCTGGCAAGCTGGTAACCCACTCCAAGAACTTCCCCTCAGACTGCAATCCAGATTCAAGGAGGTTAAAGTAAGATCGATTACCTCCCAAGACTGATAGCTTGATCTCCCTACATTTTGCAGACCAGGAGCCGAAGCTGCCATTGAAGCTGCAAAATGGCATCTGTGCTGTGTCCCCTCAGCCAATTTTTGCCCCCAGGGAAGAACCGGATAGGTTCCCAAATACTGGTCCCAAAGTCCAAAGGGCACTAATCTCTCACTTTGTCCTAGGCATATCTGTGTTGATAATTCTAGAATCACACAGCTGCTGGTGTTCTGGGATCCCTCCAGCCAGCTGCTGGCCAGGTCACCCTGGGGCTAAAACTAAGACTCAGGGGGGCCTGGGTTGGGCTCCCAGACCCCTGCACTTTTGGTTCCCAGCAAGCCGCAGACTGCCGGGCTGTCCTCAGTGGGCGGTTAGCTTCTCTGTGTCATTCTATAGGTGCTGGAGCTCCAGAAGTTGTCCAGAGTCCACCTTTTACATGGTTTGGAAGTGGTGTCCACCTTTACATAGTGTGGGGGAGAGCGCCTTGGAAGTGCTGTTTCTTCTCCAGCATCTTGGCTCTGCACCCCATTTCCTCACCTTTAAAATAGGAATAACAATATTTGCACAGTTTACCATTCAGGTTTGGTTATGAAAAATTATGCTCAAATGATTGCTGATGGTTTTAAATAGATGTTGCTTATCATTTGCAGGAACACACTCCTCATTACTGTGTTCTCTCATGTTCTTAAAGGAATGTGTGCTGGATTTTGTTAAACATTTCTTCCGCATTGATTGATATAATCATATGATTTCTATTGGTTTTGTTAATGATATGTTCAATTATGTTGGTAGGTTTCCTGATATTGATCAAACTCTGTATTCTTGGTATCAGTACTGTCTGATGATAGTGTATAATCTTTGTGACACATTGTCGTAATTTCCTTGCTCTTATTTTGTTCAAAAAATTTGCTTCAGAATTCACTACGGAATTTGATCTATATTTTTCATTCTGTTTTAGTCCTTCCTGTTTTTGGTATCAGCACCAGATGTATATCCTAAAAAGAGTTTGGTAGGAGTACTTCTTCACCATTTAAAAAAATACTTCATATTATATTGGAAGAAATTGTTCTTTAATTATTTGGTAGAATTCACTTGTAAACCCATCTGGCACTGGGATTTGTTTCCTAGAGGTTCATTAATGATTTGTTCAATTTCTTTTTCTAAGATGGTGTTATTTAGGCATTCTATTTCCTGATTTGTTAGTGTAGATGACTTATACTTTTGTAAATATTCATTCATTTTCCTCAGATTGATTGTCATATAATTGCACAAAATATTTTGTAATGATATTTTTTTTCTTCATAGTTGATAGTGTTTGTACACTTTTAATTTTTCATACAGGATTTTGAATTTCCAATGATATGTATCATATTATTGTTTTGTTTTGTTTTGTTTTTTATAAAACCAGATCTTAGATTTATTCATTAGTTCAATAGATCTTGGTCTTTTTTTTTCTTTCAGTCTTATTAAACTTACCTTTGATTTTCAGGATTTCCAACTTGGTGCTTAGTTAGTGATTTTTAATTTGTTTTTACTTTTTTTTTTAGGTGAATGCCCAATTCATTGATCTGATCTTTTTTTTTCCATTTGTGAATGTAAAAATTTAGAAAAATAAAATTTCCCTAAGAATTACTTTGGTTGTGTCCCATAAATTCGATATGTTTTCTCATTGATGTCATTCTCTTAAATGAAACTGTTTCTCTGATTTGTTCTTGGACCCACGTAGATTATTTAGTTTCCAATTAATTTTGATTTTTTTCCACTGCTCTTTCTTGAATGTAATTTTATTTTATTATAATTAGAAAGGAATATGTTTAATATTTCTGCTTTTTTACATTTAATTTTGAGGTTTTAATATGGTTAAGTTTTGTGCAGGTGCAGAAAAAGTAATGTATATTCTTTTCTTTTCCCATTAAGCTTTCCCCAATGGCCCGTGGTATCGTTTTTTCTAATATCCTGTTTACCTTCTTAGTTTCTTTTATGTTATTTTGTTTGGGTTTATTGAATTTTGAGAGGAGACAGAAAGTTGAGGTTCCCTACTAGCATAGTTTTGTTGTCTATTTCTTCTTGTAATTCATTTAAATTCTCCTTAAACAGTTTGGATGCTGGAGATTATTCTCGGAAAATAGTGAAGTAGGTCAGAAAATTCTAAGCTCTTGACATTTTCCAACACAAAAGAGATAAAATAGCAACTTAGCATGAACAAAGTGTAGACAAAAATAAATAATGATAGGGGCACAACAAGGTTCTTTCTGGGACAATTTGAGAAAGCTATTATGGGAACAAATAAGACCAGGGTTCATCTTCAGAGGAGGATACTGAAGCAATGAAACTACCTTCTGCCTGAAAGAGTAACATCAAATGGTCACCTGCACAAAAAGAATTCATAGAACATCTTTAAAAAAAAGACTTTAAAAATCAAATCACAGAGATTGAGGTAAACAAAAAAAAAAGAATAATTCATGGAAAATAAGATTTTGAGAGGAAAATCAACCAATTAGAAAAGGAGATCTAGAATCTTAAGTAAGAAAATGAGACCTTGAAAATAAGAATTGGGTGTGGTGGCCAAGAACTGGAAAATGAGAGAATACACATCAACTGGGGAATGACTGAACACATTGTCGTATATGAATGTAATGGAATACTATTGTGCTATAACATATGATGAGCAGGCAGACTACAGACAAATCTGGAAAGACTTACATGAACTGATGCTGAGTGAAGTGAGCAGAACTAGGAGAAGGGTATACACAGTAAAAGTCACCGTGTGTGATGACTGACTTTGATAAACTTAGCTCTTCTCAGCAATGCAAGTACGCAAAACAATTCCAAAAGTCTCATGATGGGAAATGTCATCCACACAATAAAAAGATGTATGGATTCTGTATGCAGATAAAAGCATACTATTTGCTCTCTTTGTTTTGTTTTGCTTTGTTTTTACTGTCTCTGTGTTTCTCCCATTTGTTCTAATTCTTCAATGCAACATTATTAATATAAAATATTTTAATAAGAATGTACATGAGAAGTCTATATCAGATTGCACACAACCTTGGGGAGGGAGAGCAGAGGGAGGCTGAGAAAATTTAAAACATGGAAGTGAATGTAGGTAACTGAAAAGTAAACAATTTATATAAAAAAAGAAAATTAGAATTGGGCAAGGCAGAGCCAACAAAATCATAAGAGATCAAGGAATAATTAAACAAAATATGAATAATAATAATAATAACATAGAAGAGAAAGTGAAACATCTTATAAGAAGAACAATAGATCTGTAGAATACATCAAGAACAGTAAAGAGAAATAATTGGACTAATTGAAAGCTCTGATAAAAAAAAAGAATAGTGATACAAGAAACAATTAAAGAAAATTGTCCTGAGGCATTAGAACAAGGGGGGAAGGGAGTAGAAATAGAAAAAAAATATATCCACCAAACACGACTTAAAAGAGATCCAGTGAGAAAAACACATAAGAATAATATAGTCAAATTCTGAAACTCCCAGCTCAGGATAAAATATTAAAAGCAACATGAATAAAAGAATTTAAATAGGATGGTGCAATATTCCCACAAGACCTAGCAGTGGAGACATTTAAGTACCACAGGTCTTAGAATACCAATATTGAAGACCAAAATAAATTGCTCTCCTGCTAATAATATCATAACCAGCAAAGTTAAATGAAATCCTGCATGGACAAAATAAATGGATATTTGATCAACTGTTTGACTTTCAAAATTTTATTTTTTTAAAAACTGAATTTAATAGAAGATTGGACATATAATAGTCAAGAGAAATATAAGATACATACCAAAGACTGATTATAAGGGATTCAATAAAGGCAGGCCATTTACTTTTTATATATTTAAAGTGCATAATGTATATTTAAATTTCTTATTAATAATGATGGAGTTCATAAGAAAATTTGGGGTAAAATTGAATATGATATGAATTTAAAAAGCAAAACCAATTAGTAACAGCTAAAAAGTGAAATTATTTTATACAAATGAAGTGTAAGAGGGAGAACTGATACAGAGGAATTAGTTGGGGGAGACTGGATAGTAGCTCTATTAACCTACTTTCATCAGGAATGGATTTAAGCGGAAATCATACATATATATGTGGAAAAGTATAAAAGTCTTCTAAATTCAGAAGAAATAAAATGGTAAGGGGATAGGCAGTGGGGAGAGGGCAAGGGAGGGATATTTAGATGGAGGTGTGAGGGAATAGGTAAAAAGGAGTATAGATTGGTGTATAGATCAATAAGGAAGGGAGGATAATGAAGGGACTCTAGAGGGGAGGCTGTGAGAATAGGTTATGGGGGGGTGCCAAAGAAGGGTCATTAGATTTATGGGAATAGGAGGAAAGTGGAAGGATCCTTATAGGGAGGTAGGCAAGTGATAGGAGGGCAAGGGAGCTGGTAGTGGAGCAGGTAGGTGGCTCATTGAATAAAGCACTGGCCCTGGGGTCAGGTGGACCTGTGTTCAGATCTGACCTCAGATACTTGACATTTACTAACCATGTGACCTTGGGTAAGTCACTTAACCCCAGTTGCCCTGCTTTCCACTCTCAAAAAAAAAAAAAAAAAATATATATATATATATATATATATATATATAGCTGGTAAAAGTAAAGACAAGGAGGCAGGAAGGATAGGAAACAAGAAATATTCATAAATATAAAAACAAAGATCAGGAGTAGAACGTGTTAAGGAAAAGTGTCTGTCTATATGTGTATATATAAATGTATATATGTGTGTGTATGACCAACTTTATGAGAAATCAAGATGCTGTTAAGCAGATCCAAACAAATGAAAGATTAGAAGGCAATGCGAAAGACCTCATGGGAAAAATCACGAACCTGGAAAATAGATCCAGGAGAGACAATTTAAAAATTATTGAACTACCCAAAAGCCATGATCAAAGAAAGAACCTAGAAATCACCCTTCAAGAAATTTTCAAGGAAAATTGCCCTGATGTTTTAGATCCAGAGGGCAAAATAGAGGTTGAAAGAATCCGCAGATCACCTCCTGGAAAAGATCCCCAAAAGAAAACTCCCAGGAATATTATAGCCAGGTTCCAGAATCCCCAGATCAAGGAAAAAATACTACAAGCAGCTAGGAAGAAACAATTTCAATATTGTGGAAACACAATCAGAATAGCACAGGACCTGGCAGCTTCTACACTGAGGGATTGAAGGGCATGGAATAGGATATTCCAGAGGTCAAAAGAGCTGGGAATGAACCCAAGGGTCACCTACCCAGCAAAACTGAGTATGTTGTTTCAGGGGAAAATATGGTCATTCAGTGGAATCGAGGACTTTCAAGCGTTCTTGAGGAAAAAACCAGAATTGAACTGAAAATTTTGCATCCAGACACAAGAAGCAAGAGATGCCTGAAAAGGTAATCAGGGAAAAGAAACCAAAAGGAACTTATCAAAGTTGAACTATTTACATTCCTATGTGGAAAAAGAATAACAGTTACTGATGAAATTTTTCTCACTATGAAAATAATGGAAGAAGGGTGTATTCATATACATATGTGAATGTGTGTATATGGTTACAGTTATATATGGGTAGAGGGCATAGGTTGAATTCGTTGTGAAGGGAGGATACTCAAGGGGTAAAAATATGAGGTGAGAGAGGAAAGTGGCAAGAGGAGATGGGGAGAGACAGGGTAGGGTAAACTTTCTAATGTAGAAGAAGCAAGGGGAAGTGGTAGCAAGGGAGAGGGAGAATAGGAAGGCAAAAAGGCAAAACCACATTCTCATTGAATTTGGTTCAGGGAGAGAATGACACACAGTATTTAGTATAAATGGGATATCTCAACCTACAGCAGAATAGAGGGAAGGGGGATGAGAGGAGGGATGATGGATGGGAGGGCATCCTTGGGGGGAGGGGAGGTTGGAAGTACCCACTATAGAAGAGGGACAGGATCATGTAGGGAATGGACCATGTGGGGGGGTGGGATGAGTTGGAGGGAATTATAAGCAGCATTGTACAATATATCTACTATTACAATGTTTTGCATTGTAATGTATGACATGTATAACATATTCTGAATTACTTATCTCCCCAGAGGCAATGGGTGACAAGGGAGGAAAGAAATGGATCTGAAATTCAAGATCTTAAAGATTAAATGTTTCAAATATATATAAATACTATTATTAATACTCTTTTGCTTGTAATTGGGAGATAAAATGTGCAGGCATTGGGACACAAAGATTCACCTTCCTCTAATGGAAAAGTCGAAGGGGGTATGGGAAAAGGTATGGGAGAGAGCAGATTGGAGGAAGCGATATCTTGCAGGACTGCTATTCCGGGAGGGTGGGTAGGGGAAAAACAAGGGGGGTAAATGATTGTTTCTCAAAATCTGCTGGAAATGAATGATGTAAAACAGAAGTTAATAAAGTATTTGTTTAAAAAATAAAATAACAATAAAAATCAAAAGAAATTTAATAAGGAAGGGGGCGGCTAGGTGGCACAGTGAGTAAGAGTGCCGGCCTCAGAGTTGGGATGACCCAGGATCAAATCCGGCCTCAGAAAATGAGCACCCACACATAAATAATGACTCTCCGTGTAACCTTGAGCAAGTTACTTAACCCCAATTGATTTAAAAAAAAAAAATAAAAAAAGAAATTACATAAGGAAGAGTAGTCACTATGTTAATTATCTATAATGTTGTCTGTATAATCAAAACAATCTGTAAATTTTCCTTCATGCTTTATTGACATGGAGATGATCTGAAGTTATTTGTTGAGTATTTAAATAGTTAATCAGCTCAAATATATTCTGTCAACTTGACAAGTCTTCAAGAAAGGTTCTGGCTGTAGACTGTACTTATCATCTGAGGACCAACTTATGATAGTACTGAGAAATTTACCTTGAAAAGGTGAAGAATTTTCGGAAAATAAAAATTAATAAATGAGAATATAAAAGGAAAATGGTCCTCAAGAATTCTTCAGTATATGTTTATTTTTTTTCTTTTAAGATGAGTAGCTGCCAAATTATAAATTAATCTGTCATTATGCATTACCATCTTTTTTTATGATTGGGTTAATTAATCTCTTTGAGAGATCATGAATTTCATTGAGATACCTGATACCTCCAATTGTTAAATATCTCTCCATTCTAAATTTTCTTTGTATTACATTATTTGTATGCAAACTTTTTCTCTCCAGTTGAATGTAAGCTTCATTCATTTGAAAACATTTATTATACCTATATCTCAAATTCCTAATGGAGTTGTCACATATACTAGGCATGCTAAACTGAAGCAAAAATACCCTATAATATTCAGGAGTTAGATTCAAACAGGGGAAAAGAAATGAAAAGGTATAAGTATATTTAAGGGTTTCTTATGTAGCAGTGTTAAGATGCTCACATCCCTGTGAGGTAGGTGTTATTATCACTCCCATTCTGCAATTGAAAATGCTGAGCCAACCAGAGGTTAAATGATTTGCTCAAGGTCACAGAAATAATAAGTATCTGAAGCTCTATTTGAAATATGGTCTTCTTTCTTCCAAGTCCAGTGCTCTGTCCACAGTGTTTCTAGGAAACAAAAGTCTGAAGATTTCCATTATTTATACATATGCTTCTGTCTACTCCCTCCCCCAATCTGCCCTCCCTTCTATCATCCCCTCTTCTTTCTTCCCCCCCTACTTTCCTGTAGGGTAAGATATCTAATTGAGTGTGTATGATATTCCTTTCTTCAGTCAAATCTGATGAGAATAAGGTTCACACAGTCCTTCTCACCTCCCCACTCTTCTATTTCATGTTATAGTCTTTTTCTTCCCTCTTTTATGTTGGATAATTTACCCCATGCTATCTCTCCCTTTGTCCTTCTCCCAATATATTTATCTGTCATACCTTAATTTTATTTTTAGATATCCTACCTTCATATTCAACTCACCTGGGTCATCTCTGTCTCAGTTTCTCTATCTATCTATCTATCTATCTATCTATCTATCTATCTATATCTGTGTGCTGATATATATCAATCTATTCAGCTCTGCTCTGTTCTTTTCATAAAGAATGCTTGAAACTCCTCCATATCATTGAATTTCTATTTTTTCCCTTGAAGTTTTATACTCAGGTTTGCTGGGTAGGTGATTCTTGGTTTTAATACTAGTTCCTTTGACATCCACAATATCATATTCCAAGTCCTTCTATCCCTTAATGTAGAAGCTGCTAGATCTTATATTATCCTGATTGTGTTTCTATAATACTCAAATTGTTTCTTTCTGGCTATTTGGAATATTTTCTCTTTAACATGGTGTGACCCAAACTGTACTGTGCTCCACTCCCATCCCAGTGCAATAGACCCTTCCTGTCAACCTTCCAAGCTGTCTTGGAATGTAAAATTGTTCACTTCATCATTTTGTGGGTTCTGAAGTTCTAGCCTTTGTTTAGAGTCATTTTAGATGGCTTTCAAGGGTTTTGGGAGGGATTTTAAGCAAGTCTCTACTTTTCCTCTGCTATCTTGGCTCTACCCCCACCCCAAGATTTAAAGTCAGCAGAAATATTAGGTAACATAAATTTGAGAATCATTAGCATGGAGATGGCAATTACATCCATAGTAACTGATAAAAATCGCCAAATGAGGTATAGAAGTATAGAAGGAGAAGAGAAAACAATCTTGTACAGAACTCTGAGATACCCAGTGGTTAGAGGTTGTCATTTGGAAAAGAATCCAACAAAGAAGACATAGGGGAGTTCAAGTAGGAGAATAAAAAGGAGAGAGTATTGTCCCAAGAACCATATAGAAGAGAGTATCAAGGAGGAGTGATCAACAGTGTGAAAGACTGAAGAGAGGTGAATGGCAATTGAAAAAAGACCTTTGGATTTGGCAACTAAGAGATCCTTAATAACTTTGGTAGAATGATAAGGTTGAACTCATATGGTAAAGGGTTAAGAAGAAAATGAAAGGAGAGAAGTTGGAGCTACTCATGGTAGAGAGTCTTTTTTGAGTTTAACCTATGAAGGGCAGAATAAATATAAAACAATAATTAGCAGTGAGAAACATCAATTGAGGGCTTTTTTTTTTCAGGATAGAGGAGACATAAGCTTGTTTTTAGGTAGTAGGAAATGAGCCAATAAAAAGGGAGAGATTGAAAATAAGTGAAATATTAGCAATGACAGAAGGAACAATTCATTAAAGAAGAGATAGAATGGTTTCCCTTGAAGTAGAGGTCTTAGTCTTGGTTAGGAGTAGAGCCACTTTAACATGAAAGAGATATGAAGTAGGAGCAAGTCACCAGAGGCACCTGAGTGATAGGAGATAAGGAAGAGGAAGGAATTTACCAAAAATACATTCAATTATTTCTGTACTACATGAGACCAAGTCCTCCACCAAGAAAATGGAGTGATGTGCCCAGAAGTGGGCTAGTCACTGGGAATAAAACCAAGTCAGATCATCAGCTTCTTTCAGATAGCTTAATTTCTAAAGTAGAAGACAACATGACAATCACCTACAAGATAAGTGGAAAATAGATAGAAATTATCACATAAAGGAAGGTTTTACAATATACAAAGAACTAGGAAGGTTTCAATCAGAAGGCAGTATTTGAGGCAGATCTTCAAGAAAATGAGATAAATTAAGAGCATGAAGGTGAGAACGGAGAACATTCTGGAGATGAAGACAAGTCAGTCCAAAAGTCTGGAATGTGAGGACTGTTGTGTTAATTAGGAGGTGAATGTGGTTGAGGCATAGAATATATGGAAAAGAGAAAAATTAATGAAGACTGGAAAGGTAGCAAAAAAGTAACATTTGTGAAAAACTTTGAATATTAAACATTTTATGTATGTCTAAAAGTAATAGCCACCCACTCAAGGATGTTGTTCTGAATGCACACTCTATCTTTTTTTCCTATTAAGATGCAAACATCTCAGTCTATTCCTTTTGGGAATCTTGCTCTTTTTTATGTATTATTACTCTATTAATTCCCATGTTTGTATTTCAAAGTTTCTACTCAGATACCATCATTTAATCAGGAATGTTTGAAATTCTTCACTTTAATGAAATGCCTTTCCTTTCCCCACCTCTGTTTTTTTCATGAGTTCTTCTTGATCATAAGTTTATAAACCTTTGTAATATTATATGCCAAGTTCCCCACACCTTTAGAGTAGAAGATGGTAAATCTCATGGGACCCTGTTACTACTGGAAAATTAAACTAATTTCTTTCTAACTACTTAAGTTAATGTTCTTTCATCTGAAAGCTCTGGACTTAAGTTATCACATTCCTAGGAATTATCTTTTGGGGTTTTCTTTCGGTAATTAACTACAGGATTCTATTTTGACTTTTTCCTCTGGACCCAATCAACCTGCAAAATTTTCTTAGATGATGGTGCAATTCCAGGGTAGTTGCTTTAAGTTGGTCAAATGAAATTTAAATTATCTTCCCTTGATATATTTTAGGTATCAGAAACTTTTTTTGATATGAAATACCTAACTTGTATTATTTTTCTTTTGCTCAATTACATGTAAAATTTGTGGTTTTTAAAATAAATTCTATTTTTTTTTTATTTTGGGTTGCAAATTCTCCACTTACCTCCCCTATATATCCCTTGTGAAGAAAAGCAGTTTGATAAAGATTATATATGTGATGTCATGGAAAATATATTTCCATATTAACCATGTTGCAAAAGAAAACACAAACTAAAAGAAAAAAGGACAAAAAGCATTTTTAAAACTATGCATTGTTTGATCTGTACTCAGATTTCATAATACTTTCTTTGATGGTAAATAACACTTTTTGTCATGAGTCCTTCAGAATTATCTTGGATCATTGTGTTTAACTGAGAATAGCTAAGTCATTCAAGATTGATCATCTTACAACATTGCTGTTACTATGTAAAATCTTCTCATGTGTCTGCTCACTTCACTTTGCATCAGTTAGTAAAAAAACCTTCCCAGGTTTTTCTTTTTTTTTTTTTTATTCATATGACCACACCCCCTTCTTCCATTATTTTCATAGTGAGAAAGATATCATCAGTCACAGATATTGCTTTTCCATATAGGAATGTAAATAGTTCAACTTTGATAAGTTCCTTTTGATTTCTTTTCCCTGATTACCTTCTCAGGCATATCTTCCTTCTTGTGTCTGGATGTCAAATTTTCTATTCAATTCTGTATTTTTTCCTCAAGAATGCTTGAAAGTCCTCTATTCCACTGAATGACCATATTTTCCCCTGAAACAATATACTCAGTTTTGCTGGGTAGGTGACCCTTGGGTTCATTCCCAGTTCTTTTGCCCTCTGGAATATTGTATTCCATGCCCTTCGATCCCTCAGTGTAGAAGCTGCCAGGTCCTGGGCTATTCTGATTGTGTTTCCACAATATTGAAATTGTTTCTTCCTGGCTGCTTGGAGTATTTTCTCCTTGATCTGGGGATTCTGGAACATGGCTATAATATTCCTGGGAGTTTTCTTTTTGGGATCTTTTTCAGGAGGTGATCGGTGGATTCTTTCAACCTCTCTTTTGCCCTCTGGATCTAAAACATCAGGGCAGTTTTCCTTGAGAATTTCTTGAAGGGTGATTTCTAGGTTCTTTCCTTGATCTTGGCTTTCAGGTAGTCCAATAATTTTTAAATTGTCTCTCCTGGATCTATTCTCCAGGTCAGTGGTTTTTCCCATGAGATATTTCACATTGCCTTCTAATCTTTCATTTGTTTGGATCTGCTTAACAGCATCTTGATTTCTCATAAGTCACTAGCTTCCATTTGCTCCAGTCTAACTCTGAAGGAATGAATCTCCTCAGTGAACTTTTGAGATTCTTTTTCCATCTGGCAAATTCGACTTTAAGGCATTCTTCTCCTCATTGCCCTTTTGGGCCTCCTTTGCCATTTGAGTTAGTCTATTTTTTAAGGTGTTGTTTTCCTCAGTCTGGCTGTTGACCCTCATTTCATACTTTTCCTGCATCCTTCTCATTTCTCTTTCCAATTTTTCCTCCACTTCTCTTATTTGATTTTTAAAGTCCTTCTTAAGGTCCTCTGTGGCCTGCAACCCGCTCATGTTTTCCCCTGGGGCTTTTGGAGTAGGACTTCTGACCTCACAGTCCTTTTCCTGCTCTATGCCCCCAAAATAGGAGTCTAGGGTTGCATTTTCTGTTTCCTTTGCCTTGGCATGTTGCCACTTAATTGCTTGACTTTTGGGCTTGTTGCCACACTATGGCTTTAAGGCCAGCTAGAGGAATTTTCATCCCGAACGTGTGGGGGGGCAACTTCCATTTCTGGCAAGCTGTAAACCCACCCACAACTTCCACCCTAGATCACAATCCAGATCCAGGGAGGTTAAAGCAAGAGCTATTACCCCCCAAGACTGATCGCTGGATCTCCCCACGATTGGATCTCTCCCCGCCTGGGAGCCGGAAATGCCTATGAAAACTACAACATAGCATGTCTCCTCAGTGGCTTCTAGCTCCCAGGGGAGGGAGCTGACGCATTCCCCAAATACAGGTCCCAAAGTCCATAGGACACTAACCTCTTACTTTGTCCTAGGCATGTCTATGTTGATAATTCTGGAGTTTCCACAGCTCCTGGTGTTCTGGGGTTCCTCCAGCTGGCTGCTGGCCCTGCCGCCCTGGGGCTAAAACCTCGGCTCACGTGGACCTGGGCTCAGCTCAGCTGTGCTCCTGCACTCTGTGCTCTGTGCGTTGCCAGGTCCCAGACCACTGCGCTGGTCCTTCCTGCAAGGCTGCTGGGCTGTCCTCAGCGGGAAGTTAGCTTCTCTGTGTCGTTCTGTGGGTGCTGGGGCTCCAGAAGTTGTTCAGAGTCCTTTTTTACATAGTTTGTGGGGAATCTGGGGGCAGAGAGGCTTGGACGAGCTGTTTCTACTCCGCCATCTTGGCTCCACCCCCCCAGGTTTTTCTGATACCACCCTGTTGTTCATTTCTCGCAGTACAATAATATTCTATCACAGTCATATAGCACGGATTGTGAAGCAATTCCCCAATTTATGTAAATTCCCTCAATTTTCAGTTTCTGGCCACTATAAAAAAAAGCTGATGTAAATTTTTTGTACATATAGATAATTTTTTCTCTCTTTTTTCTTTTATCTCTTTGGAATATAAACTGCTAGTGTCATTCCTAAATCAAAGTAAATGTATAATTTTATATCACTTTGGGGAGAGCTCCAAATTGCCCTCCCAATACTGTATGTGTTCATAACTCTACCAACAGTGCATTAGTGTCTTGATTTGTCCACATATCCTCCAACATTTGTCATTTTCATTTTTTGTCATATTAACCAATCTGAATACTGTGAGATAGTACTTCAGATTTGTTTTAATTTTCATTTCTCTAATCAATACTGACTCAGAACATTTTTATATGACTACAGATAATTTTTATTTTTTCCTGAAAACTGCTTATTCAAATCATTTGAAAATTCTTAAATATATTTCTTATAAATTTAAATCAATCTTCTATATATTTGAGAAATGATGCCTTCATCAGAGAAACTTGATATAAAAAAATGGCTCCTTACCTTGCTTCTTTCTTGGCTGCATTGGTTTTATTTACATAAAATATTTTTTAATGTAATGTATATCAAAATTATCCATTTTAGATCATGTTATCATATCTATTTCTTATTTGGTCAAAATTCTTCTCTTGTCCATAGTTGGTTAGGTAAAAATTTTTGTGCTCCACTGAAGATATATATATATATATATATATATATATATACTGAAGATAACAATCTTTATGTCTAACTCTAAATTTTGTATCCATTTTGACCTTGCCTTTGAACATAGTGTCAGATATACCTAGTTTTTACCAATCTGTTTTACATTTTCCCCAGTATTTTGTATCAAATAGCTTGGAGCCAAAGGTTGGATCTTTAGACTTACCAAATTCTAGATTACAATGGTCATTTAGAACTGTGTACTGTTCTATTACACTGATCCACTACTCTTTTCCTTCGCCAGCACCAGGTTATGTTGATGACTGTTGTTCTTCTTGTTGAGTCCTTTTGGTTATGCTTGACTCTTCATGGTAAATTTTGGATTTTCCTTGGCAAATATAGTGGAGGAATTTGTCATTTCCTTCTCCAGATCATTTTTACAGATAAGGAACTGAGGTAAACTGGGTTAAGTAATTTGCCTTGGTTCACACAATTAGTAAGTGTCTGAGGCCAGTGTGAACTTATGAGTCTTCCTGACTTCAGATGTGTAGTTCTATCAACTGCACCATCTACCTGCCCATTTTGATGATTATCATTTCATATTAAAGTGTGAATTCCAATACTCTTAGACCACCTCTCCTTCTTCCAGATAAATTTACTATTTTTTTCTAGTTTCATAAAAAAAAATTGTCACCTTAAGTGATATGTCACTGAATATGTAAATTAATTTAGGTAGAACTGTCATTTTTTATTATACTTACTCACCCTACCCAAGAACAATTAATATTGTTCCAATTGTTCAGATCTGTCTTTATTTGTGTAAAAAATGTTTTGTAATTGTGTTCATATAATCCCTGGGTTTGTCTTGGCAGGCAGACTCCCAATTATTTTATATTGTCCATAGCTATTTTGAATGGATTTTGTTGATAATATAAAAAAATGTTGATGACTTATATGGAATTATTTTATATCCTGCAACTTTGGTGAAATTGATCATTGCATCAATTATTGCATCAATTATTTTTTTAATTGATTCTCTAGGGTTCTTTAAGTACGTCAATGACCCCACTATATCTTAACCATATGCTTTATCTTCCCTATGTAATGCCATGCACAGTAGCTTTCCAGAAGAACTACTACTGTGAACAGCTTTTAAGGTTCTGATTACATAGTATAGTGAACCTTCTTTTCCATAACAAATCAAAGCAAAACTTTAACAGAAAATCAAGGTAGAGCATTCACAATATTACAACTTATATTCACAAACAGCTTATCATTAAAATGGCCACATAGTTTTCACCAAAGTGGTCACAATATTTAGAAAAAAGAACAATCACCTCAAAGTACAATAGTCAGTCTTCCACTCATGGGGCAAAGTCTTAAGTTAACTCAATCAGTATCACAATATAGTTTCAAAGTACTATAGTCAAAGTCTTCCACTCATGGGGCAAAGTCATCCACTCATAGGGCACTCTTAAGTTAACTTGATCACTCACTTATTCAAAGTCTTAACAAAGAACAATCATCTCAAAGTACAATAGTCAAAGTCTTCCACTCATGGGCCAACTTGATTAACTCAATAAGTCACTTATTCGGCAATCGATTACTAAGTATAATACACAAACTCTCCACCCCTAGGTCACTAGTAAACTAAAGTTCATCATTATTCAGTACCCATGGAGAGGTCTTTTCATCTTTACTTGGGGCTGGTTCTCAGATTTCCTGGATCCCCTTCCATGGTCACAGTTTCTACCTGGATTAACTAGACTGTCACATGCATTCAATGACAGACTGCCCCCAGTTCCTTGTCCAGCTCTTTGGGGAGGTCCTGCTCACATTAAAGTTCACAGGTACATATCAGATCATTCACAATTTCTGCTCTAGGGAATTCAAAGACCAACTAAGCCACAAACAAAGTTTCAGCATCCTAGTCATGCTTCCTCAGTCACCTAGGCTCCTGGCTCCTGGTTCCAGGCTATGGGTTCTAGACTCCAGGGGTCCTGTTCAGAAGTAACTCCACCATGACAAGTTTTCAGTAAATTCCGGCTCAGTTCTTTATTCTCTCTTCTATAGCTTCTCTGCCACCCGATGCTGGTCCCAAGAAATTCTGACTGTGCCTCTCTGGGGCTTTTCTTATATACACAGCATTAGCTACTTCCTGTTGCAGGCAGCCCTTTCCTATCATGTCAGCAACAGGACAGAGGAGTTCACACCTTCTGTTTCCCCAACAGAGCCTTGATCAATTACTAAGTGCTAAGTACCTGCTACTTTTGCCAAAACAAAGGGATCTTCAAATTCAAATTGGGTTATCATTATACCCTCTTAGATACGGAACAAGCCAATAGTGCTGCTTAACATACCAGTAATCCTTTATAAAACTGTTGAAAATAAAAAGTTGAATGATTACCAGGTGCCAAATTGTTTTGTAATATTTTAGGGTCCTGGTGCTTCAACAACTTCATACATAACTAGAAACTGTAACACTTTCTCCTCTTGAAAATTGTTATCGATAATAAACTAACAATGTGGTTTTTAACATTACATACTTTAATGTAACCCGTTCCCAGTGGGCTCTAATACTAGGTCCTAGGTTGTTCTACTTTGAAGTTAACTCCCCTGTCTTCAAAGAAATTTGTTTTTTTATGAATTTATTAGTTTAGTTTTAGTTAACAAGATTCAATTTCATAATTCCTTAATTTTCAAATTTCCTTTACCTCCTGGCCCCCACCCCCGACAACAGCATATACTCCAGTATGGGATCTGCAAATACATTCATATTAGACATAAGTCCAATTACAAAGGCATATTGTAATAGGTGGCATGAAAAATGGTGAAGAAAGAATTATACATTTTGCATTTTATAATGCTCTCTAAATCTTGTTTGGTCCTAAAGTCTTTCCCTCCCCACAAATCTGACAGGTAAAGTATTCCTTGCTTTCCCAGATTGCTTACATCATCATGCTTTATACCTAGATCATGCACCCATTTAGACTTGATTTTGGTATATGGTGTTAGATAATTGTTTATGCCCAGTTTCTGCCATACTGTATTCCAGGTTTCCCAGAAACTTTTGTCAAATAGTGCATTCTTATCCTAAAAACTGGGGTCTTTGGGTTTATCAAAAATTGATGACTATATTCATAGACTGCTGGGTCTCCTGCACCCAATCTATTCCACTTATCCACTAATCTACTCCTCTGCCAGTACCAAGCAGTTTTGATGACTGCTGCTGTATAATACAGATTAAAATCTGGCAAAATTAGTCCACCTTCCCTAGCATTTTTTTTCATTAACTCCCTTCATATTCTAGGTCGTTTATTTTTCCAAATAAATTTTGTTACTATTTTGTCTAACTCTAAAGAGTAGTTTTTTGGTAAATTGATTGGTATGGCACTAAATATATACTTTAGTTTGGGTAACATTGTCATTTTTATTAAATTAGCTCGACTCAGCCCCAAGCAATTGATATAGTTTCCTTCCTAATCTCTTTTAATTAGATCTATTTTTTCTTTTGCTTTATCTGAGATAAGTATTGCTACCCCTGCTTTTTTTGCTTTATCTGAGGCATAATAAATTCTACTCCAACCTTTTATCTTCACCCTGTAGGTATCCCTTTGTTTAAATTGTGTTTCTTTTAGAAAGCATATTGTAGGATTATGGTTTTTAATCCATTCTGCTATCTGCCTCTGTTTTATGGGAAAGTTCATCCCATTCAGATTCACAATAATGATGACTATCTGTCTCTTCCCCACCATCCTATTCCCTCCCCTCTTTATGTTGTGTTTCTTCCTTCTCCCTTCCCCTCATTGAAGTTTTCCCTTTTGACCGCCCCTTCACTCAGTGTTCCCACCCAGTGACCCCTCTTCTTAACATACTGTCTCCCCTCACTACTCATTGCCTCCCCTCTAATCCTACCCTTTAGTCTCCTCCTTTTTAAGCCCCCCTTGCCCTCCCACTACCTAGAGGACACAATAAATTTTTAAAACTTTTCAGAATAAGTTACTCCCTGTTTGACTCCAAACCAATGAGAGTAAGTTTCAAACAGTGCTTCTCTACCACCCTCCTTATCCTCTATTTAATGAATTTATATGTCTATTCACATTAGAATCTTAAACTTCGGGGGGTGGAGCCAAGATGGCAGAATAGAAACAACATTTCCAATGTGCTCTGCTCACACAAATTTCAAACAATGTGAAAGGGGACTCAGAACAACTTCTGGAGGCACAGCACCCACAGAATGGCACAGAGAAGCTAAACTCCTGCTGAGGACAGCCCAGCAGCCCTGCAGGGAGCAGCCAGTGCAGCACTCTGAGAGCAGGCAGCACAGCACCCTGAGAACAGGCAGCACAGCATGCTGGGAACCAACAGCACAGCACTCAGAGCCAAGGCCAGGTCCGAGGTTTTAACCCCAAGGAGGCCGGGCCTCCAGCTGGCTGGAGGGACCCCAGAACACCAGCAATTGGGGTGATTCCAGAATTATCAGCACAGATATGCCTAGGACAAAGTGAGAGGTTAGTGCCATATGGACTTTGGGACCAGTATTTGGGGGACACATGGATTCCTCCCCTGGGGGCAAAAAGCTGCTGAAGAAACAGCTGCACAGAACCCATTTTGCAGCTCCAGCAATGGCTCTAGCTCCTAGTCTGCGAACTGTAGGGAGATCCAGCAATCGGTCTGGGGGTTAATCACTCTTGCTTTAAACTGCCTGGATGGGGATTGTGGTCTGGGGGGAAGTTTGGTGTGGGTATCAAATTTCTCAGAGTGGGTGGAGGCTTTACAGAGGCCACCCAACTGGTGGAAGTCGTGAAGACCCGATGTTTGGGCAGAAGCTCCCCTGTCTGATGGCAGAGTCCTACTGTAGCAACAATCCCAAAAATCAAGTAATTAAGCAGCAACATGGCTAGGCAAATGAAACAAAATAAACAGAAAAGTTCAACATTGGACTCCTATTTTAGTTGCAAAGAGGCTCAAAGCAAGGAGGAGGACTGTGAGGTCAGAACTCCTGCACCAAAAGCCCCAAATGAAAATACAAGCTGGCTACAGTCCATAGAGGACCTTGAGAAGCAGATAAGAGAAGTGGGGGAAAATTTAGGAAAAGAAATGAAAAAGATGCAAGAAAAGTATGAAATGATAGTCAACAGCCTAACTGAGGAAAATAATACCTTAAAAAATAGACTAACTCAAATGGCAAAAGAGGCTCAGAAAGGCAATGAGGAGAAGAATGCCTTGAAAACTGGAATTTGCCAGACTGAAAAAGAATCTCAAAAGCTCACTGAGGAGATTCATTCCTTCAGACTTAGACTGGGGCAAATGGAAGCTAGTGACTTTATGAGAAATCAAGATACTGTTAAACAGATCCAAACAAATGAAAGAATCGAAGGCAATGTGAAATATCTCATGTGAAAAACCATTGACCTGGAAAATAGATCCAGGAGAGATAATTTAAAAATTATTGGACTATCTGAAAGCCATGATCAAAGAAAGAACCTAGAAATCACCCTTCAAGAAATTCTCAAGGAAAATTGCCCCGATGTTTTACACCCAGTGGGGAAATAGAGGTTGAAAGAATATACCGAACACCTCCTGAAAAAGATCCCAAAAAGAACACTCCTAGGAATATTATAGCCAGGCTTCAGAACTCCCAGATCAAGGAGAAAATACTACAGGCAGCCAGGAAGAAACAATTTCAATACTGTGGAAACACAATCAGAATAGCCCAGGACCTGGCAGCTTCTACACTGAGGGATGGAAGAGGATGGAATATGATATTCCAGAGGGCAAAAGAGCTGTGATTGAAGCCAAGGTTCATCTACCCACCAAAACTGAGTATCTTGTTTCGGGGGAAAATAAGGTCATTCAGTGGAATAGAGGACTTTCAAGCATTTTTAATGAAAAAACCAGAGTTGAATAGAAAATTTGACATCCAGATGCAAGAAGCAAGATATGCTTGAGAGGGTGATCAAGGAAAAGCAATCAAAAGGAACTTATCAAAGTTGGATCATTTACATTCCTATATGGAAAAAAATAATGGTGTTTGATGAAACCTTTCTCATTATGAAAATAATTGAAGAAGGCTACATGGCATATGTTCACAGGTATACATGGATAGAGGGCACAGGTTGAATTTGATGGGAAGGGGTGATTCTTTTTTTTTTTTGGAGGTCAGTTGGGGTTGAGTGGCTTGCCCGGGGTCATGCAGCTGGGTTTTTGTTTGTGTGTTGGGTGTCTGGGGCCAGATCCGAGCTCTGGTCCTTCTGGTTCTGGGGCAGGTGCTCTGCTCGCTGCACCACCTAGCCGCCCCAAGGAAAGGATGATCTTAAGGGGTGAAGTCAAGAGGTGAGAGAGGAAAGTGGCAAGAAGAGATGGAGAGAGACAGGGTAGGGTAAATTATCTCATGTAGAAGAGGCAAGGGGAAGTAGTTGCAGGGGAGGGGAAGAACAGGAAGGCAAAAAAGCAAAAGCATATTCTCACTGAAGTTGGCTCAAGCAGAGAATCACATACATACTAAATGGAATATCTTACACTCATTCACTCTCCTGAGTAGGGGAAAGGGGAATGAGAGGGGGGATGATGGAGGGGAGGGCATTCTGGGGGGAGGGGAGGTTGGAAGTACCCACTATCAAAGAGGGACAGGATCAAAGTAGGGAATGGACCAGGTGGGATGTGAGATGGCTGGGAGGGAAATATAAGCAGTCTTTTACAATATATCTACTATGGTAATGTCTTGCATAGCTATACATGTACAACACATACTGAATTGCTTATCTCCTCAGAGGGAGTGGGTGACAAGGGAGGAAGGGAATGGATCTGAAAATCGAAGTTTTAAAATTAAATGTTTCATAAGTTGTCCAGGCATTGGGGCTCAGAGATTCACCTTGCCTCAATGGCAAAGTCAAAGGGGATATGGGAGAAGATATGGGAGAGAGCAGATTTGATGAGGGGATATCTAGTGGGACTGCTATTCTGGGGTGGTGGGTAGGGAAAAAATGGTGGAAAAATGTAACTCATATTCTGGTGGAAATGAATGATATAAACCAGAAGTTAAAGCATTTGTAAAAAAAAAAAAAAAGAATCTTAAACTTCACTGATTAAGTTGATCCCTCTTTGACCAGAACCAGTGAGAATAGTGTTTAAATGATGTTAGCCTCCCCCTTTCTTTTCCCTCTACTATAATGTGTTTTAATGCCTCTTTGAAGGGCATATTTTTTTTTCCTATCTCATCCTTTCCTTTTATCCCATTACAGTCTGTTTCATCAACTTAATAGGTTATTTTTTAAGTCTTCAAGTTAGTACATTCATACCCACACCCGCTACTTAAGTATAACCTTTTAGAAGGTCATGATAATCATAAAAAAATTCATTGACAGTTATCAGCTCCTCCTATGGGGATGTGAACATTTTGCTCTTCAATTAGTTTTTGAAGTGTACTTTTTCAGGGAGGTATTTTCTCCAATAACTTCACTAATTTTACTTTTTAATGATTTGTTTTCTTCACTAATACTGTTTTCCAAGTTGGCCGCTGCCTCCCTGATTTAGTCTTTAAAATATTTATTAAGCTCCTCCATGAATGCTATTTGGGCTTGAGACCAGTCCATATTTCCAAGTGGTCTCAGGAGTGGGTAAAGAGTCCAAATTGTCCAGTGTATTTGGTTGTTCTTGACCTACATAGTAAGCTTGGATAGATTTTCTTCCCTTTCCCTTCTGCTACTCAACTTCCTTCCTTCCCATTGTGATTTCCTATTGCTTTTATTTAAACAAATGCTTTATTAACTCCTGTTTTCATTATTCATTTCTGCCAGATGTTGAGTTACAATTTTCCCCCGTTTTTGCCCTATTCACCCTCCCAGAACAGCAGTCCCACAATACATTGCATTCTCCTTCCTGCTCTCTCCCATATCTTCTAACTTACCCCCTTCGACTTTTCCATTTGGGTAAGGTGAATCTCTATGCCCCGATGCCTGTACATCTTATCTCCCAATTACATGCAAAAGAGTTATTAATAATAGTATTTATATATATTTGAAACATTTAATTTTAAGACCTCCAATTTCAGATGCATTCCGTTCCTCCCTTGTCACTCATTCCCTCTGGGAAGATAAGTAATTCAGTATGTGTTGTACATGTCTAGCTATACAAAATATTAACATAGTAGATATATTGTACAAGGCTGCTTATAATTTCCTCCCACCCATCCCACCCCCACCTGGTTCATTCCCTACTTGATCCTGTCCCTCTTATATAGTGGGCACTTCCAACCTCCCCTCCCCGCAAGAATGCCCTCCCATCCATCATCCCTCTTCTCATCCCCCTTCCCCCTATTCTGCTGCAGGTTGAGATATCACATTTAGTATATATGCCATTCTCTCCCTGAACAAACTTCAATGATAATGTGGTTTGGCTTTTTGCCTTCCTATTCTTCCCCTCCTCTGCAGCCACTTTCCCTTGCTTCTTCTAGATGAGATAGTTTACCCTACCCTGTCTCTCCCCATCTCCTCTTGGCACTTTCCTCTCTCATCTCACAACTTTAGCCCTTAGGTATCTTTCCTTTCCAACAAATTCAACCTATGGCCTCTATCCATGTATAACTGTAAACATATATACACACATTCACATATGTATTCATGTGACCATATACACTTCTTCCATTATTTTCATACTGAGAAAAGTTTCATCAGTCACAGTTATTGTTTTTCCATGTAGGATTGTAAATAGGTTAACTTTATCCCATAGACACACACATTCACATATGTATGTGAATACACCCTTCTTCCATTATTTTCATAGTGAGAGAGATTTCATCAGTCACAGTTATTGTCTTTCCATATAGGAATGTAAATAGGTCAACTTTGATAAGTTCCTTTTAATTTCTTTTCCCTGATTACCTTCTCAGGCATATCTTGTTTCTTGGATCTGGATGTCAAATTTTCTATTCAATTCTGTTTTTTTCCTCAAGAATGCTTGAAAGTCCTCTATTCCACTGAATGACCATATTTTCCCCTGAAACAAAATACTCAGTTTTGCTGGGTAGGTGACCCTTGGGTTCAATCCCAGCTCTTTTGCCCTTTGGAATATCATATTCCATGCCCTTCAATCCCTCGTTGTAGAAGCTGCAAGGTCCTGGGCTACTGTGATTGTGTTTCCACAATATTGAAATTGTTTCTTCCTGGCTGCTTGTAGTATTTTCTCCTTGATCTGGAGATTCTGGAACCTGGCTATAATATTCCTGGGAGTTTTCTTTTTGGGATCTTTTTCAGGAGGTGATCTGTGGATTCTTTCAACCTCTATTTTGCCCTCGGGATCTAAAACATCAGGGCAATTTTCCTTGAGAATTTCTTGAGGGGTGATTTCTAGGTTCTTTCTTTGATCATGGCTTTCAGGTAGTCCAATAATTTTTAAATTGTCTTTCCCAGATCTATTTTCCAGGTCAGTGGTTTCTCCCATGAGATACTTCAAATTGCCTTCTATTCTTTCATTCGTTTGGATCTGCGTAACAGCATCTTGATTTCTCATAAAGTCATTAGCTTCCATTTGCTCCAGTCCAACTCTGAAGGAATGAATCTCCTTAGTGAACTTTTGAGATTCTTTTTCCATCTGGCAAATTCAGCTTTTTAACGCATTCTTCTCCTCATTGCAATTTTGGGCCTCCTTTACCATTTGAGCTAGTCTATTTTTTAAGGTGTTGTTTTCCTCAGTGAGACTGTTGACCCTCATTTCATACTTTTCCTGTATCCTTCTCATTTCTCTTCCCAATTTTTCCTCCACTTCTCTTATTTGATTTTTAAAGTCCTTCTTAAGGTCCTCTATGGCCTGCACCCCTCTCATGTTTTCCCCTGGGCATTTTGGAGCAGGATTTCTGACCTCACAGTCTTCTGACTGTTCCATGCTTCTATCCTCTTTGACCCCAAAATAGGACTTTAATGTTTCATTTTTCTGTTTATTCTGTTTCCTTTGCCTTGGCATGTCACCACTTAATTACTTGACTTTTGGGCTTGTTGCCACAGTAGAACGCTGCCACCAGACAGGGGAAGTCCATCCTGAATGTGTGGGGGTCAACTTCCTATTCTGGCTAGCTGGAAACCCGCCCCACCACTTCCCCTCGACCACAATCCTGATACAGGGAGGTTAAAGAAAGAGCAATTACCGCCCCCCCCAAGACTGATCGCTGGATCTCCCTACAGTTCGCAGGCCAGGAGCTGGACCCTCCCCTGAAAACTGCAAAATGGTGTGTCTCCTCAGTGACTTTTAGCCCCCAGGGGAGGAAGCTGACACATTCCCAAAATACTGGTCCCAAAGTCCATAGGGCATTAACCTCTCACTTTGTCCTAGGCATGTCTGTGTTGACCATTCTGGAATCACCACAGCTGCTGTTGTTCTGGGGTCCCTCCAGCCGGCTGCGGTCCTGGCTGCCCTGGGGCTAAAACTGCGGCTCACACAGACCTGGGCTCAGCTCTCTGGGCACTGCACTCTGCACTGCCAGCTCCCAGAGCGCTGCGTTGGCCCTTCCTGCAGGGCTGCTGGGCTGTACTCAGTAGGAGGTTTGCTTCTCTGTGTCATTCTTTGGGTGCTGGGGCTCCAGAAGTTGTTCAGAGTCCCCTTTAACATAGTTTGGAGGTAATCTGGGGGGCAGAGCCTTGAAATTGCTGTTTCTACTCTGCCATCTTGGCTCTGCCCCTCGTGATTTCCTATTTCTTAATTTCTCAGGCTGTGAGCTAAGGGCCTGGTTTTTGACTTTGAACGCTATAGCCTCTGGGTGTCTCTTTTGTGGCTAAGGCAGGAATCTCAGAGAGGAATGTAGATGTACACAGAGTAGTCTGTGGAGGTGGGTCTATCTGACCACTTCAGATTTCTGCCTCTATACTCCTGGGCTATATGCAGGCTTTTGCTGGTCAGGGACATGGCGATGGTTGAGACCCCTCCCTCTCTTTTCTTCAGACTCCTGGCTGTCTCAGTTAAACCCTTTCTTGGAGACTCCCAAGCCTGAGGCTATTTCCACTAACTTGGGATTTCAATCTTGGTGGGAAACATATCTTTGGGTTTTCTACTTCATGAAGGAGGACCTGAGCAGCTAGAATTTACTTTGCCATTCTAGCCCCTGTATTATACAGGCAGGCAGAGTGGCTTGGATGAGCTGTTTCTACTCCGCCATCTTGGCTCTGCCCCCTTGAGTTAGTCTATTTTTTAAGATATTATTTTCCTCAGTCAGGCTGTTGACTCTCATTTCATATTTTTTGTGCATCCTTCTCATTTCTATTCCCAATTTTTCTTCCACTTCTCTTATTTGGTTTTTAAAATCCTTGTTAAGGTCCTCTATGGCCTGTAACCCACTAGTATTTTCCTTTGGGACTCTTGGTGCAGGTGTTCTGACCTCACAGTCCTCCTCTTTTTCTATGCTTCAATTCTCTTTGGCCCCCAAATAAGATTCTAATATTGAATTTTTCTATTTATTTCGTTTCCTTTGCCTAGGCATGTTGCCACTTAATTACTTGACTTTTGGGCTTGTTGCCACAGTAGGTCTCTGCCACCAGATAGGGAAGCTTCTGTCCCAAATGTTGGGGTCTTCTCAATTGTCAGAGTTATTATTTGGGTGCCCTCCCTGAAGCCCCCACATACTGTGGTAAGCTGCTCACACACCCCAAGACCTCCACCCCAAACTGCAATCCAGATCCAGGGTGGTTAAAGCAATAGCTATTAGCCCCAGACTGATTGCTGCATCCCCCTACATTTCACAGGCCAGGAGCTGAAGCTTCAACTGAAGCTGCAAAATGGTGGCTGTGCAGTGTCTCCTCAGTCTTTTCTAGCCCCCAGGGGAAGAAGCTGATGTGCTACCAAATACTGGTCCCAAAGTCCATAGGGCACTAACCTCTTATTTTGTCTTGCTCTATGAAAGAGTGTATTTATTATTTCTCTTTTTCTGCATAAGTTTGTGAGGTTTTTATGGTTTGTTTTTTCTCTTAATACATTGTCAGTTTTTCCATAGGTGCCATTTACAACTTAGAGAAAGCTATACTCCTGTCTATCAGCATTCATTTTTTTTAACAGCTCCATCACATCTAACTTAAAAAAAATTATTCATCTCCAAAATTCCTTCCCAGTTTATTTTATGGCTAGTTCTGCAAGGGAAAACTGAAGTTTCTATACTAGTATAGTTTTACTATTTCCTCCTGTAACTCATTTAATTTTAAAAAAAATGTAGATGCTATGACATTTGGTAAATATCCTTTTATTTATAATTGCTCAATTGTCTATGGTACCTTTCAGCAACATGTAGTTTCCTCGATAACCTCTTTTAATTAGGTTTCTTCTCTTATTGCACTGTCTGAAATCATGATTTCTACTCTTGCTGTTCCTTTAACCTCAACTGAATCATAATAGATTCTGTTCCAGCCCCTTATTTTTACTCTCTTTGTGTTTCTGCATTTCAAAGGTGTTTCTTATCAATGAAATATTATTGTATTGTGGATTTTAATCCATTCTGCTATCCACTGCTTTTTTATGTTGTAGTTCATCCTATTCAAATTTACACTTATAAATACTGTGTATTTTTCTACTTTACATTTTCCCTTGTTTACCTTTTCCCTCTTTGTCCCCTCTATCTCTTTAAAAGTCTGTTTCATTTTTGATCACTGTCTCCCTTAATCTGTTGTCCATTCTATCAGACACTGTACTTTATCTTATCTGCTTTCTTTCTTATTTCGATTTATGGTATGATAGCTCTCTATACCCAAGTAAGTATGCAATTACGTCTTTGAAACTATACTGATGAGAGTTAGGTTTACCAGGGATGGCAAAACTTCAGCCTGGAGACCACATGTGACCCTCTTAGTCTAAGTACAGTTCTTTGACTGAATCCTTTAGAGACTTCTCCTGTGAAGTTTGTATTCAACACACCACATTTTCCATTCCACTATAAATCCACTATAAAATTCCTTCCTTTCACATCTATCTTATGTGAGATAATTTTCCCTATTCTTATTCTCCCTTCTCCCTCCTGCCAGGACATTCTTCTTTCTTTAGTCCTGAAAATAAAAAGTAAAGGGGGTGGAGTCAAGATGGCAGAGTAGAAACAGCACTTCTCCGGAGGTGGGATTGGAGGGAGGGAAATATAGTCAATTTTTACAATATAGCTATTGTGGCAATGTTTTGCATAGCTACACATGTACAACATATACTGAATTGCTTATCTTCCCAAAAAGAGTGGAGGAATGGAATGAATCTGGAATTCAAAGTTTTAAAATCAGATGTTTACAAATATATACATACTATTATTAATACTATTTTACATATAATTGGGAAATAAGATATACAGGCATTGGGGCACAGAGATTCACCTTGCCCTACTGGAAAAGTTGAGGGGTATGAAAGAAGAGATGGGAGAGAGCAGATTGGATGAGGGGATATCCTGTGGGACTGCTATTCTGGGGTCATGGGTAGGGGAAAATGCGGAAAAAATTGTAACTCAAAATCTGATGAAAATGAGTAATGTAAACCAGAAGTTAATAAAGCATTTGAAAAAATAAATAAATAAATGTAAAAAGTAAAACATCCTATCCTAGTCAATTTACACCCATGCCTTCTTCTATATATACTCCTTCTTACTTCCCTAAAAGTGATAAAGTGATTAGGACTTATACATACTGTCTTTCCATGTAGTTATGGAAAGAGTTTAATCTTATTGAATTCCTTTTGATTTATCTTTTCAGTATACCTTTTCATGCTTCTTTCCAGTCTTGTATTTGAAAGTTAAATTCCCTATTAAGTTCTGAGGAATGCTTGAAAGTCCTCTCTATTTTATTAAATATCATTTTTTTCCTTCAAAGACCATACTCAGTTGTTACGGGTGGGTTTTCTTGTTTTTAATTCTAGCTGTTTGTTCTCTAGAATATAACATTCCAAATCCTCTGCTTCTTTAAGGTGCCTGCTGCTTCTATAATCCAGACTGTGGCTCCATAATATTTATGTCTTGTTTTTTCATAACTGTTTAATATATTTCCTCTTTGCCCTGGAGACCCTGAAGTCTGGTTATAATTTTCCTGGGAGTTTTCATTTTGAGATCTCTATCAAAAGGTGAGAAGTGGATACTTTCAGTTTTAAACTCTAATTTAAAGTTATTTTTGTGCTTTCTTGAAATGTGAAAACTAGGTGTTTTCCTTGATCACAGCTTTCAAGTAGTCTGATAATTCTTAAATTATATCTCCTCAATTTCTTCTCTGGGTCAGTTTTTTTTCCTATTTCATTTTTTGAATTAGTATTTTTTTAGTTTACATCATTAATTTCCAAAAGATTTTAAGTTACAAATTTTCTTCCCATATTTCCCCTACCCACAGCCCCAAAAGAGTGATCCACTGAATATCCCCCCCCCATCTGCTCTCTCCCATATCTTCCCCCATTGCCCTTCCAACTTTCCAGTAGGACATAATGGATCCCTGTGCCCCAGTGCCTATGTATCTTACCAGTTACATGTACAATAATATTATATATATATATATATACATTTATATGTGTGTATATATGTATATACATACACATATACATACATACATATATACATACATATGTGTGTGTGTATACACATACATATATATTTGGTTTTAAACCTTTGAATTCCATATTCTTTCCCTTCCTCACTCGCCACCCTCCCATACTGGGAAGATAAGCAATTCAGTATAGGTTGTTCATGTGAAGATTTGAAAAACATTTAAATAGTGGATATATTGTGAAAGATTGACTATATTTCCCTCCATCCTCTACCTCTCCCACTAGTTCTATTCTCTACTTTGATCCTGTCCCTTTCCAAAAGTGGGTGCTTTCAACTACCCCCTCAGCCTGTCCTCCCTTCCATCATCCCCTCTCTCGACCCCTACTGCACTACTCTCCTATAGGGTGAGATACCCTATTTAATGTGTATGACCTTCCCTGCCTAAGCCAAATTTAATGAGAATAAGGTTGACTCATTCCATTTTACCTTCCTGTTCTTCCTCTCCTTTGTAACAGTTTTCCCTTGCCTCTTCTATATGAAAAAGTTTTATCCCATTCTATTTCTCCCCATCTCTTCTCACTATATTCCTCTCTCATTTCTTAATTTTACATTTTAAGTACCATCCCTTCCTATTAAGCTGGTACTGTGCCTTCTGTCTATGTATACCTGTATACACATATACATACACTCTCATATGTATTCATATGACCCTATACCCTCATATATATACATATATAGATATGTGTGTACGTATATATATATATATATATACATACATGTTGTGTGTTTATACACACAATACACACATATTTTTATTCCATTCAACTATTCTCATACTGAGAAAAGTTTCATAAATAACAATTATTGTTTTTCCATGTAGGAAAATAAGTAGTTCAACTTTAATAAGTTATTTATGATTTATTTTCCCATTTTTCCTTCTCATGCTTCTTTTGCTTTTTGTATCTAAATGTCACATTTTCTATTCAACTTTTTTTTTACCAACAATACTTGGGCCCCCTTCAATCTGCAGTCCTGGAGCACTGAAGCATCCATGTGGCAGTAGCTGGATGGCCAACACATCTCATATGGTTATTGCCCTGGGGGGGCAAAGGCTGGACCACACTTCCAAACTTTCAGGTCCCAAGGTCCATGATGCACTGAGCTCTCACTTTGTCCTTAGCATCTATGGGTTGATGATTCTGGAAACTGCCACAGCTGCTGGCTATCTGAAGTCCTTTCTGCTAGTGACTGGATGTGGCCACCCTGAGGCTAAGACATTAGCTCTCCCAGGGCTGTACTCTGCTCCCAGACTGCTATGCTGGTCCTATCCTGCAGGCCTTCTGAATTCTCCTCAGCAGGAGGTTAGCTTCTTTGTGTCATTTTGTGGGTTCTGTAGCTTCAAAGTTTCAAAGAGTCATTTTGTATATGGTTGGAGGAGCGGCAAGTGGGAGCTCTGTGAAAATCTTGTTTATACTCTGAAACCTTAACTCTGCCCCCAACAATTCTTTTGATCAGTTTTTAAATAACATACTTCACATTTTCTGTTATCCTTTCATCCTTTTGTCTTTCTTTTACTGTTTCTTGTTATATCATGGAGTCATTCATTTCAACTTATACAGTTCTAATTTTTGAGTAATGTTTTCTTCAGTGAATGTTTACCTTATTTTTTTTATTTGACCAGTTCTTGGATTTCAGATTTCTTTCCTTCAATGAATTTTATATCTCTTTTTACCATTTATTAAATTTTGTTCCTAAAGGTATTATTTTCAGGGGGTGGAGCCAAGATTTGCCAGAAGGAAAAAGAATCTTAAAAGCTCACTGAAGAGAATCATTCCTTCAGAATTAGATTAGAGCAAATGGAAGCTAGTGACTTTATGAGAAATCAAGATACTATTAAACAGATCCAAAGAAGTGAAAAAAAAATAGAGGGCAATCTGGAATATCTCATTGGAAAAGAAAAATTGACCTGGAAAACAGATCCAGGAGAGATAATTTAAAAACTTTTGGACTACCTGAAAGCCATATTCAAAAAATGAACCCAGAAATCATCCTTTAAGAAATTCTCAAGGAAATGTGTCCTGATGTTTTAGAACAAGAGGGCAAAATAGAGATTGAAAGATTTCACTGATCAACTCTTGAAAAAGATACCAAAAAGAAAACACCTAGGAATAAATTATAACCAGGTTCTAGAGTTCCCAGAACAAAGAGAAAATATTACAAGCAGTGAAGAATAAACAATTTGAATATTGTGGAAACACAATCAGGATTGCACAGGATTTGGCAAGCTTCTACATTGAGTTATCGAAGGTCTTGGAATATGTTATTCCTGAGGTCAAAGGAGGTGGGATCAAAACCAAGAATCACCTACCCAGCAAAACTAAGTATCATTTTTCAGAGGAAAATATGGTCATTCAGTGGAAGAGAGGAGTTAAAAGCATTCTTGATGAAAAACCAGAGTTGAGTAGAAAAATTTACATTCAGATACAAGAAGCAAGAGAAGCATCAGGAGAAATGGGAAAAGAAATCATAAGGGACTTATCAAAGTTGAACTATTTACATTCCTACACGGAAAAATGGTGATTGTAACTCATGAAACTTTTCTCATTATGAGAATAATTGAATGGACTATAAATATATATATATAATATATATACATATATATTATATATGTGTGTGTGTGTATCTGTATCTGTGTGTGTGTTTGTGTATGTACATACATATATATGTCTATATAGGAGGGCAAATGGGTGTATGAATACATATGTGGGTGGGTGCATATATGTGTACAGGTATACATACATAGACAGAGGGCACAAAATCAATTAAATAGGAAGGGATGAGCCTTAAAAGGTGAAGTTGATAGGTGAGAGAGGAATATAATGAAAGTAGATCAGGAAAGACAGAATTGGGTAAATTATTTCACATAGAAGAGGCAAGAGAAAACTGTTATAATGGAGGGGAAGAACAGGAAGGCAAAAGGGAATGGGTCAACCTTAGTCTTATTGAATTTTGCTGAGGGAGGAAATGATATACACACAAAATAGGGTATCTTGCCTTATAGGAAAGTAAGGGAGAAGGGGATGAGAGGGGGAATGATGGAGGGGCAGGCAGGTTGCGGGGGGGGGGGGGGAGGTAGTCAGAAGCACACAATTTTTTAAAGGGACAGGGTCAAAGTAGAGAATAGAACAAATGGGGATCAGGATAGGATGGAGGGAAATATAGTCAGTCTTTCACAACATCTCCAATATGGAAATGTTTTGTGTAGTTACACATGTACAACCTATATTGAATTGCTTATCTTCCCAGTAAGTGTGGGTGATGAGGGAGGAAGAGAAAGAATCTGGGATTCAAAGGTTTAAAATCAAATGTTTAATATATATATACAACCTTTGTTAACATGTACTTGGGAAATAAGATATACATGCACTGGGGGATGGAGTTCCATCTTGCCTCACCGGAAAGTTGTAGGGGCATTGGGGAGAACAGAAGAGAGAGCAGAGTGAGGGAAGGAGTATAGAGTAAGATCACTATTTTGGGATGGTGGGTAGGGGAAAGATGGGGAGAAAATATGTAACTCAAAACCTTGTGGAAATGAATGAAGTAATAAAATAAATATACTTTTAAAATAAAAAGTATTATTTTCTTCAATACTTTTGTGTTTTTTTTTAACAAATTGTTGACTTCTCATAATTTTCTTGTATCACTCCTCATTTCTTTCCCCATTTTTTCTCTACCTCCCAACAAGTTCTTTTTTAAATTCTTCTACTAATTCTTGTTGGGTTTGTGTTCAGATTAATTTTTCCCCCTCTGAGGAATTGGTTGTAGCTATTTTGATATTGCTATCTGAGTTTATGTCTTGGCCTTATCTGACACCATAGCAACTTTTTGTAATCAGATACTTTTTTTGTTGTTGATCTTTTTTCCAGCCAATTTTTTGACTTTTAATTTTAGCTCCTGTTGTACTCTGCTCCCAGAGTGCAGGGGCCAGTCTCTCAAGTTTATTTTTTTTTTTGTTCTTCTGCTATTTACCGAACTAATTCTAGGGGTCTGTAAATTTTCAGTGCTTTCAGCATGGTCTGATCTAAAGAGAGGTGTAGTCATTGCACTCCTTACCTGCGTTTTGGTCTTTACTTTCTGAACCTTGTTCCCCTTTAGTCTTAGGTGTTAGTCTTTTGACCCTGTAACTGTAACCACTTCTCCTGTTCTCCTGAAGTCCTAAGTTCAATTGCCCCTTTCTGTCTTGAAAGTGTGACTTGGGATACTACTACTCTTTTATAATCCATCACATGCACTCTTCTCTGCCCTAAACATGTGACCAGGGCCCTTGAACACGTTCAGTTGCAGGTACTAATATACTAATTCTTTTCTTCATCCTGGATTTACACATGACCATTTCAATGAATTTTTGAACCAAGAGGCAGAAAAGGGTTACCTGTAAGCTCTTTCTGAACAATTTTTGAAACTCCCTTACCATCTGTGAAAAGAGATTTCCTAACATTGCTGCTTCCACTGATATAGCCATCTCCAAGTCCTACTGCTGACATTAACAGCATGGGCCTCCTTCAATTCAAGTTATTATTTTAAAATAGTTTGAAGGGGAATTTAGGAAATGTAAGATGATTTTGTGCCTCTGCTCCACCATCTTGCCTCTGGACCTTGAAGTTTATAATATTTGGACTTTGTTTTTATATTTCTTGTAGTCTCAGAGATTCATTCACTTCTATTTGATGCATTCTGATTTTTTAAAATGTAGTTGGTTAAGTAAGGTTTTGCACCTCTTTTACTAAACTCTCAATTCTTTTTTTGTGTTTTCCCCCAAAAGTTCCCATTAACTTTTCAATTCTTTCCTTTAATTATATTTGTAAAATCATTTTACCTCTTTTTTCATTCTTGTTTCATTTCTTTCAGGAATTCTAGTTGAATGTATGTCCAATTTCTCGGTATGTGTTTAATTGAAGCATTTACATAAAAAATTTTAGAGTCATTCTATTCTTTTAGATTTGTTTCTTAAGCATCCTTGTTGCCAAAATAATGAGAGTTTTTTTGTTTGTTTTATTTTGTTTGGGGGCAGAGTCTTTCTGACTTATTTATTTACCCATTCTCCAAGTCTCTCTTCCTATGTATGGACTTGGTGTTAGAGCCAAGCTTTGCATCTCTGGAAAGAATGTCTTGGCCATACTTGGTTGTACTTCATGTTCTATTGATGTTTTAGTGTTGTGTTCTTCAGTAAGCTCAGGAATGGCTCTGGGTAGAGACCTGCCATCTTTTAGTTTAATACACACAAAAGGGTTGGATCTAAAGCAGATCTGATTTGTTTCCCTTCTTATCCAAATTTTTGTAAGCTGTTGTCCCCAATTTGGATGAGGACTATATACTACTAAAAAAAGTCCTTACTTGGGAAGTCAGTTAATTGCTGCTGACCTTGGCCTTCTGTCACCTAGCTGCAATGGAAATACAGATTCCTGCTTATTCTGGACTCCATGCCTTGATTGATTAACTGCCATCTTCCTTAGTACACTCTTATCTATTAAGAGTAATCTTTTTTTGCCTTCCTATTTAAGTGAGCTTAAAATTTACTTTCTATTTCTTTGATTGGATTTCTGTACCACAACTTAGCTTACTTCTCCCTATATGCCTTATATGGGAGTAGTTGTAGGGGAAATCTGGGCCATATTTCTGCTTCCTACTATTACATCTTTGCTGTTATCTCTGTTTTGTTTTGAATTTTTTTGAGGGCAATTGGGGTTAAGTGACTTGTCCAAAGTCACATGGCTAGTATGTCAGGCCAGATTTGAACTCAGGTTCTCCTGACTCCAGGGCCAGTTCTCTAGTTATTGAGCCACCCACCCACCCTTCCTATTATCTCTGAAGACAACTTCTTCAAAATGTTTAGCAGAAAAAGGGAGTAGAGATATAGATGATAGCAAAGATGTTTAAAAATTTTAAAGGGATAAAAAAGAGATGTAAACAAATTTGTAGGCTAAAGGGAAAAAGGTAGTTGATATGGAGAGTGTGAAGACGAGAAACAGAGTGGGTTTGATTGTGTGATGAAATCTCCTGGAAAAGACAAGAAAATATGCAATAAATCTTCATGAGTAGACGTTAGTCTTGACAAGAACAAGGACTACCTCTTCATTCAATAAAAGAATAAACGGGGCGGCTAGATGGCACAGTGATTAAGAGCACCGGCCTTGGAGTTGGGATGACCCAAGATTGAATCCGGCCTCAGAAAATGAGCGCTCACACACAAATAATGACTAGCCGTGTAACCTTGAGCAAGTTACTTAACACCAATTGCTGTAAAAAAAAAAAAAATAAAGGTATAAAAAATGAATAAATGAAATGATAATGGGGAGAGGTTTCTGAATATGTAAGATTTGGAATAAAAGAAAAGTAGATATTGTCAACTTAATTTTGTCCTCACTGAAGTATGTGGTGAGGTCCTCCACAGGGAGAGTTGGGAATTGGGTGATGTGGGACCCCGAGGCAAGTGGAGACGATTTGAAACATCTGCTCTGGAGAGCATGATTTAAAAAATCCATTTTGGAGTAGGATAATTGACTTTTTTCAATGCAGACAGGCCCATTTTTATTACATAATATAAACCTAATCTATATTTCTTAAAAAATATTCTTCAGTTCTGTTCAGAAGCATATCAATAGGAATAAATGAGGTAGTGAGAGAACTCTACTGTGGGCATTTAACAAAATGAAATTGGCAATAAGGCAAAGGAACAATGGATTAGAAAGTAGAGCATATGATTGAACTGGTACCTAAAGATGTCAAGATAAGAAAGGGAACAAATAATTACCACTATAGTTGTGATGGTCTAGGAAAGGTCTGAGAGGTAGAGGGAATAGCAGTCATGGTATAGGTGAAGAGCAGAGTTAAGAGTTATAAGGTAGAGAGAAAGATTATAAAATGTTATTTATGATTTAGAGTTCATGAACATATACATGGAACTCTTATTGGTCATCATAAGATCAAGGGAAAAAGATTTCTATGTATAGGTGAGATGGAGTGGAAATATAGGTCATAAGGACTAAATAGCCTGAGGAAATGGAAAGTTACATAATTTGAGCACAGATATGTGTGTTCAAATTGAGACAAATAACGAATGGTGAGCTTGGCAAAGAACTCTAAGGACAAAAGGAGATTTACCAGGAGATAAAAAAAAATAATTGTCACTACAATATATGTTGGGAAATAAATTGAAATATTATGAACTTTAAGAGAGAATATGTTTCTGAGTAATTGTGATAGGGTAGGAACCTTGAAGTGTTAATGCAGAATGAAAAGTGTTTTAAGTCCCCCATCACAAGTTGATTATGTACTATGAAAGAAAGTGTAGCCAGCACTTAAATATACATATACACATACACATATATGCATTTATATATATACATATGTATATACATATATCTGTATTGTGATTATGTGTATATACATATATATATATATATATACACATATACATATATACATACACCATGTTTTAGTCCAGACAAAATGAAACAGAAAAAGGTTTTAAATGAATAGAAGTTTGCAAATGACATACCAAAACATGTAGATGATAACCAATGTAAATAAAGAGATAATAAAAAAGCACCTAGGTAACCTAGATGAAATCAAGTCCCTAAGTTCATATAGAGATGAGGCCAACTTGGCTTCATCAGAACAGATTATTCATGAATAACTTAATTTTTTTTGTAGCATTACTGGATAACTAAAATGTTATGAATAAATTTCATAGATTTTAGCAAAATATTGATAAAATGCCTCATAATAATCGTATGTAAATGGGGAAGATATATTTATTTTCCAATAATTCAATTATACCGATTCAGAATTGGGTGAATGTCATGAGTGATTAAATAATTTTTTAAGGGCTCATTGTCAACATGGCAAGAGATCTCCAGGGGAAGACCTATAGACCTGTGCATACTTTTCACTGTTTAAAATTTTTTGTCAATGTCTTGGGAAAAGGAGTAAGATTTATGCTCATCATATTTGTAGATGTCACAATGCTAGGACTTATAGCTAAAACTATTATATCACTGAACTGGGATCCAACAAACTAATAGCTGACTAATAAGATGAAACATAAAGTCTTTCATTTGGGTATTTAAAAATTGACTTCAATTTTAAAAAATAAAAGAGGAATAGATAGACATCAGTTATTCTGAAAATAATCTGAGTGCTAAGTGGACTATAAACTAAATAAGATTGAGCAGTGTGATATGTTAGTGAAAGAGCTAATGTAATCTTTAACAACATTAAGAAGGGTATAATTTCTAGAAATAGTGAGCCAATGGATTAATTTCCTGTGTCCTCATAACACAAATGACATGTTGTACTTAGTCATGGATACTATGGTTTTAGATGGACCTTGATAACTTAAAGAATGTCAAGAGAAATAAAACCAGAATAGACTTGAGTCCATGTTATATGAAGAGACACATATATATATATATATATTTATGTGAAAACCCCTTTCATGTATGGACTGGAACATGTGTGTATGTATGCATACATGTGTGCATGCACGCACACATGTCTGTGTGTGCATGCATGCATATGTATGTGTGTTATCATTTAACCACATTTGAGATAACAAAGTGACCTTATTCTTCATTTTTAAAGATTCCCTGTCATTAGCATATTTTGAAAAAAATTAGGAAGTGAATTAGGAAGAAAATTAGGAAGGAATACAAATTAAGGAAGAAAGTACTCAGGTGAGAGAAAACCAATGTTACAAAAAGGAGCTTTTCTAACTAAAGTAGAATTATGATTTGCTCAGTAAATGCAATTACCCAACCCAAATGCTTAAACATATATGGCAAAATTCATATATGCTTTCTAATATTGACTCACATTAAGCCACCACTGCACAGCTGTTCCAAAATTTGAATTCTAGTGACCTGTCATAGGGATTAGAATATATTTGTGTGGCATTTCCGCGTTCATTTATATATTGAAATTAAGTGATTACTATTAACATCTGCAAAAGTTTTAGTAATTTGGGTACCATTCAAAAATATTTACATTCTATTTACAAATCAAAATTTAAATAGAGTTAAAGATTCTTCTAGATCCAGCCACAGGAGATGGAAGAATAGCATCATAAAATGTGAACTAACTCCATGCAAATCAAGGCAGAATGACAAAGCCTGCTCAAATATCATTAAAACTCCAATCATGGTCATATTCCATGGCTATAAGGCAGAGGGAAAAACTTTTATTTATACTTTCAATTTTCAATCTCTTAGCTGAGATAGAAATGATTTCCTATTGTAAATTGCTTTCCAGAAGCAAAAATGGATAGCTTTTCTGCTAAACAAGCCTACATTCCCACCTGAAGATTTGCTTTTAGAAACTCTCCACCTCCTTCACTTTAGAGATTAAAGCATCCTATTCAGCACTCAGTGGATTTAAATTATGCAGTGCCTAGGAATGTGAAAATAAATTCATTGTAAACAATCACTTAAGATTTAATACATTTTGCAAATGTTTGAAAGATTATTCCAACACTTCCTCACATGACTAGTTTGGTAGCAGCAACAAGATAACATTATTTCTGAGTTCTGATTATGTTAAGGCTTGCATGTTCTTATTGAAATTGAGTACTAATTAACATTGACAAATTACTGGAAAAATGACTTAGGAACAGGACAGCATGCTGTCTTTGCCAGTTCAGGTTCCTGTAATATTTGGACTCTTGTAAAGATTGGATGCATGTGGGAAAGCCTAAAATGATGAGAGTAATACAAATAGTAAGAAGATACACTTCTCTAACTATTACATTTGAGATGTGAAATGAATGAATCATCAGAGAAATGATCAATGAATCTTTATATAATCACAGATCTGGAACTGAAAGGAATCTTAAAATTACTTCACTTAATTCCCTCATTTTAATAATAAGCAAAATTAAGTACAGGAAAATTAAGTAACTTGCTCAAGGTCATGTAAGTAGTAAGTAGCAAGGATAGAACTTTAACTTATGTCCTGCAACTCAAAGTTTGGTGCTTATTCTTTATTAATTTAGTAGAGGCCAATTAAACATACTAAATCATAGTTTGACAATTCAACAAAATTTTATCAAATAGCTACTATGAACAAAAAATTGAAAAATCTTTTGAAACACATTGATGCTGGGAAGTGTATTGGCAGGAAATATACATGGTTATAAATCCTCAAGGACAGCAAGGTAGTGCAGCTGATATAATACTGGAGCTGGAATCAGGAAGACTTATCTTCTTGAGTTCGAATCTGACATGAGAGATTTACTTTTTGTGTGACCCTGGGCAAGTCAGTCAACCTATTTTTGTCATTTTCTTCATCTGTAAGATGGAGAAGGTTTTCTTTGTCAAGAAAACCCCAAATTTGGTCACAAAAAAATCAGTCATGACTCAAAAAGGATTAGAAATAAATTCTGAAGTGATAGTTTCACAAATGGCTTTTTAGAAAAGCTAAAGTAAGAGCCAAGATGGCAGAGTAGAAACACCACTTCAAAGGTGGTCTGCCCCACACCACTCTCAAACTATGTAAAAGGGGACTCTGAACAACTACTGGAAACCCAGCACCCACTGAACGACACAGAGAAGTTAACCTCTGGCTGAGGACAGCACGGAAGCCCTGCAAGGAGGGCCAGCACAGAGCCAACAGCCCAGCGTGCAGAAATCTGAGACCAGGTCTGCATGAGCCGGTTTTAGCCCCAGGGTGGCAGGGCCAGCAGACAGCTGGAGGGACCCCAGAACACCAGCAGCTGTGGTGATTCCAAAATTATCAACACAGATATGCATAGGACAAAGTAAGAGGTTAGTGCCCTATGGACTTTGGGACCAGTATTTGGGAACGAGTCGACTTCCTCCCCTGGGGGCTAGAAACCACTGAGGAGACACTCGCCATTTTGCAGCAACAGCTCCTGACCTGCAAGCTGTAGGGAAATCCAGCGATCAGTCTTGCAGGTTAATTGCTCTTCCTTTAACCTGCTTGGATCTGGTTTGTGATCTGGGGGGAGACTTGGGGTGGGTATCCAACTTGCCAGAAGCAGAAGTTGTGAAGACCCCAACATTCAGGACAGAAGCTCCCCTGTCTGGTGGCAGAGTCCTACTGTTGCAACAAGCCCAAAAGTCAAGTAATTAAGTGGCAACATGCCGAGGCAAAGGAAACAAAATAAACAGAAAAATGCAACATTAGACTCCTATATTGGGGGCAAAGAGGATCGAAGCATGGAGCAGGAAGAGGACTGTGAGGTCAGAAATCCTACTCCAAATTCCCCAAAGGAAAATATTGTAAGCCCAAAAGGGTTACAGGCCATAGAAGACCTTAAGAAGCAGATAGGAGAAGTGGAGGAAAAATTGGGAAGAGAAATGAGAAGGATGCAGGAAAAGTATGAAATGAGGGTCAACAGCCTGACTGAGGAAAACAACACATTAAAAAATAGACTAACTCAAATGGCAAAGGAGGCCCAAAAGGGCAATGAGGAGAAGAATTCCTTAAAAAGTTGAATTTGCCAGATGGAAAAAGAATCTCAAAAGTTCACTGAGGAGATTCATTCCTTCAAAGTTAGACTGGAGCAAATGGAAGCTAATGACTTTATGAGAAATCAAGATGCTGTTAAGCAGATCCAAACAAATGAAAGATTAGAAGGCAATGTGAAATATCTCATGGGAAAAAACACTGACCTGGAAAATAGATCCAGGAGAGATAATTTAAAAATTATTCGACTACCTGAAAACCATGATCAAAGAGAGAACCTAGAAACCACCCTTCAAGAAATTCTCAAGGAAAACTGCCCTGATGTTTTAGATCCAGAGGGCAAAATAGAGGTTGAAAGAATCCACAGATCACCTCCTGAAAAAGATCCCAAAAAGAAAACTCCCAGGAATATTATAGCTAGGTTCCAGAATTTCCAGATCAAGGGGAAAATACTACAAGCAGCCAGGAAGAAACAATTTCAATATTGTGGAAACACAATCAGAATAGCACAGGACCTGGCAGCTTCTACTCTGAGGGATGGAAGGGCATGGAATATGATATTCCAGAGGGCAAAAGAACTGGGATTGATGCCACCTACCCAGCAAAAATGAATATTTTGTTTCAGGGGAAATATGGTCATTCAGTGCTATAGTGGACTTTCCAGCATTCTTGAGGAAAAAACCAGAGTTGAATAGAAAATTTGACATTCAGACACAAGAAGCAAGATATGCCTGAAAAGGTAATCAGGGAAAAGAACTCAAAGGAACTTATCAAAGTAGAACTATTCACATTCTTACATGGAAAAGCAATAACTGTGACTGATGAAACCTTTCTCAGTATGAAAATAGTTGAAGAAGGGTATATGGAATTATGAATACATATGTGAATGTGTGTAAAAAGTTTACAGTTATACATGGATAGAGGGCACAGATTGAATTTGGCAGGAAGGGGTGATACTTAAGGGGTGAAGTTATGAGGTGAGAGAGGAAAGTGGCAAGAGGAGATGGGGAGAGACAGGGTAGGGTTAACTATCTCATGTAGAAGAAGCAAGGGGAAGTGGCTGCAGGGCAGGGGAAGAACAGGAAGGCAAAAAGAAAAAAACATATTCTCATTGAATCTGGCTCAGGGAGAGAATGACATAAAATTAAATAGGATATCTCACCCTGCTGGAGAGTAGGGGGAAGGGGGATGAGAGAGGGGGGATTATGAAGGGGAGGGCATTCTGGGGGAAGGGGAGGTTGGAAGTACCCACTATCAAAGAGGGATAGTATCAAAGTTGGAAATGGATCAGGTGGGGGTTGGGATGGGTGGGAGGGAATTATAAGCAGCCTTTTACAATATATCTACTATGGTAATGTTTTGCATAGCTATATATGTACAACACATACTGAATTGCTTATCTTCCCAGAGGGAATGTGTTACAAGGTTGGAAGGAAATGGATCTGAAATTCGAGGTTTTATAATTAAATGTTTCAAATATATATAAATAATATTATTAATACTATTTTGCATACAATTGGTAGATAAGATGTTCAGGCATTGGGTCACAGAGATTCACCTCGCCGTAATGGTAAATTCGAAGGGGGTATGGGAGAAGATATGGGAGAGAGCATATTCGATGAGGGGATATCTTGTGGGACTGCTATTCTTGGGTGGTGGGTAGGGGCAAAATGGGGAAAAACTTGTAACCAAAAATCTGGCATAAATGAATGATATAAACCAGAAATTAATAAAGCATTTGTCAAAAAGAAAGAAAGAAAAGGTAAAGTACATCTAATCTTTAGGGTTGATCTGGAAGGAAGAATATGCTCCACTGTCTCTTGGATTCACTGATTAAAAATACAATAAAAGGGATCGGCTGAGATGCCCGTGAGGAGGGCTCTAAGCAGCCATGGCGCCCAGCCGAAATGGCATGATTCTTAAGCCCCATTTCCACAAAGACTGGCAGAGACGAGTTGCCACATGGTTTAACCAGCCAGCCAGGAAGATCAGAAGGCGAAAGGCCCGGCAAGCAAAAGCCCGCCGAATTGCTCCTCGCCCTGCATCTGGTCCTATTCGGCCCATTGTGAGGTGCCCTACTGTTCGATACCACACCAAAGTCCGAGCCGGGAGAGGATTCAGCTTGGAAGAACTTCGGGTGGCTGGTATCCATAAAAAAGTGGCACGGACCATTGGTATCTCTGTGGACTCTAGTCGCCGAAATAAGTCTACAGAGTCTCTCCAGGCAAATGTGCAGCGACTGAAAGAATATCGTTCCAAACTAATCCTCTTCCCGAGGAAACCATCTGCACCCAAGAAGGGCGATAGCTCTGCTGAAGAGCTCAAGTTGGCAACCCAGCTTACAGGACCAGTTATGCCCATCAGAAATGTCTACAAGAAAGAGAAAGCTTGTGTCATTACTGAAGACGAGAAGAATTTCAAGGCATTTGCTAGTCTTCGAATGGCCCGGGCCAATGCCCGTCTCTTTGGAATTCGGGCGAAACGAGCCAAGGAGGCTGCAGAACAAGATGTGGAGAAGAAAAAGTGAACAGTCTCCAAGAACTTTGAATAAAATAATTCACAATAAAAAAAAATACAATAAAAGGTTAGTTAGAACAAGGACTGCTATAGACAAATATGGGAATTTTAGCATTCTACTTCACATAGCTAAGTAGCACAGTGAATAGAGCACCAGCCCTGGAGTCAGGAGGAACTGAGTTCAAATCCAGGTTCAGGCACCTAATACTTACTAGCCATATGACTTTGGGCAAGTGACTTAACCCCAATTTTCCTGCATTCTCCCTCCAAAAAGCAAAAAAAAAAATGCTTGAAAATCCTCTATTTCATTGAATGATCATATTTTCCCCTTAAACATTATACTCAGTTTTGCTGGGTAGGCAATTCTTGGTTTTATTCCTATCTCCTTTAACTTCCAGATTATCATATTCTAAGCCCTTTGATCCCTTCACACAGAAGTTGCTCATTCTTGTATAATCCCTACTTGTGTTTCCACAGTACTCAAATTGTTTCTTTCTGACTTCTTGCACTATTTTTTCCTTGACCCAGGATCTCTGGAATTTGGCTATAATATTCCTAGGAGTTTTCTTTTTGGACTCTTTTTCAAGAGATGATTGGTGATTTCTTTCAATTTCTATTTTACCCTCTGGTCATAGACTATCAGGGCAACATTGCTTTATAATTTCCTTTCTTTTTTTTGCCTTTTTTTGGAGGGCTATTGGGGTTAAGTAACTTGCCCAAGGTCACATGGATAGGTTTTTGTTTTTTGTGTGTCCATTAAGCGTCTGATGCCAGATCCAAACTCAGGTCTTTCTGACTCTAGGGATAGCCCTCTACTTGCTGTGCCACCTAGCCACCCCTGCTTTATAATTTCTTGAAAGATGGTGTCTTTGCTCATTTTTTATCATGGCTTTCAGGTAGTTGAATACTTTTTAAATTATATCTCCTGGGGGGGGGGGGGCAGAGTCAAGGTGGCAGAGTAGCAACAGCTCACACAGCTCTTGCTCCCACCACCTCCAATTTATATAAAAGGGGACTCTGAACAAACTCTGGAGCTCCAGAACCCACAAAAGGACATGGAGAAGCTAACTTCCCACTGATGACAGCTTAAAAAATAGACTAACTCAAATGGCAAAAGAGGCTGACAAAGGGAATAAGGAGAGGAATGCCTTAAAGAGGTGAATTTGCCAGATGGAAAGAGGTGAGAGAGGAATATAACGAGAGGAGATGGGGAGAGACAGAATGAGGTAAACTATTTCATATAGAAGATGCAAGGGAAAATAGTTACAAGGGAGGGGAAGAACAGGAAGGCAAAAAGGCAAAATCTTATTCTCATTGAATTTGGTTCGGGGAGAGAGTGAATATACTATATTATACATCCTATACTAACTAGGATATATAACCCTACAGGAGAGTAGGGGGTAAGGGGATGAGAGGGGGCATGATGGAAAGGAAGGTAGGAGGTAAGGGGGAGAGGGAATTTGGAAGCACCCACTTGTGAAAAGGGACAGGATTAAAGTAGGGAATAGAGCACATGGGAGGTGGGATAGGAGAGAGGGAAATAGAGTCAGTCTTTTACAATATGTCTACTATGGTAATGTTTTGCATAGTTACACACGCACAACATATACTGAATTGCTTATCTTCCCAGTACGGGTGGGTGAAAAGGGAGAAAGGGAATGAATCTGAAATTCAAAGTTTTAAAATAAAATGTGTAAAAATGTATAAATACTATCATTAATTCTATTTTGCATATAATTGGGGAATAATACATACAAGCATTGGGGCATGGAGATTCATGTTGCCCTACTGGGAGAGTTGAGGGGGGTATGGGAGGAGATATGGGAGAGACCAGATTCGATGAGGGGACATCCTGTGGGGCTTCTATTCTGGGGTGGGGGTAGGGTAAAATGGGGGGAAAGTTGTAACTCAATATCTGGCAAAATGAATGATGTAAACCACTATTTAATAAAGCATTTGGGAAAAAATAAAGAAATGAGGAGAAGATGGACTTCATATTTACCTGGAAAGACTTATACAAACGGATTCTGAGTGAAAAGAGCATAACCAGGAGAAATTTGTACATAATTACTGCCACAATATATGTGTGATAAATAATTTTGATAGACTGGGTTCTTCTCAGCAATGCAAAGTGAAAAGACAACTCCAAAAGATGCACAATGGAGAGAGATATTTACATTCAGAGAAAGAACTACAGTTTGAATGCATATTGAAGCAAACTACCTTCTCTGTTTCTTTTTTGTGTTTGGTTTGTTTCCTCTTTCCCATTGTTCATTCCATCAGTTACAATCATTCTTTACAACCTAACAAATGTCTAATGTGAAAATATTTGATTTTATATTTGATTGCATGCTGCCATGGGGTGGGGGGGGAGGAGAGGGAAAGGGAGAAAATTTGAAACTCAAGGGATTGTGAACTGAATCTTGTAAACTAAAAGTAAACAAACAAATTAGTAAAGACAAAAAAAAATACTTTATCCATTAAAAAAATTATTTCTCCTGTATCTCTTTTCCAGGTCAGTCATCTTTCCAGTAAGATATTTCACATTACCTTCTATTTTTTTTTCGTTTGTTTGGATCTGTTGTATTGTGTCTATATTTCTCACAAAGTCCTTGGCTTCTATTTGGTCCAATCTAATTTTGAAAGTATCGTTTTTTTTCAGGGAGTTTTTAAAATTCCTTTTCCATGTGGAAAATTTGGCTTTTTAAAGCATTCTTCACCTCATTGGCTTTTTGGTCCTCTTTGGCTTTTGGGGTCAGTCTATTTTTAAGGCATTATTTCCTTTGGTATTTTTTCTGGCTCTCCTTTAGCAGGCTGTTGGCATTCTCTTCCTGATTTTATTGCATCATTCCCATTTCTCTTCCCAATTTTTCCTTCACTTCACTTACTTGATTTGGAAAATCCTTCTTGACCTCCTCCATGGCCTGTAACCATTTCATATTTTTCTCAGATTTTTACATAGGATTTCTGACTTTGCTGTCTTCCTCCCATTCCATGCTTTTATCCTTTTTGTTCCCAAAAGGATTATATAGTCTGTTTGTGCTTCCTCTGCTTATTCATATTGCCAGCCAATTACTTCACTTTTGAGCTCTTTGGCATGGTAGAACTCTGCTTGCAGAATGAGAGAGCTGTATCCCAAATAGCTGGAGTTTTCATAGCTGCCAGATATATTAGGAGTGCATCCTCTCTATGGCTCCTACAAGCTGTGGCACCCTAGCATTCCTCACCCCATGACCACCACCGAACCTCCAGATCCAATCATGTTAAAGCAAGAATGCTTATCCTCTGAATGGTTGCTTTGTCCCGCTACATTCTGCAGGCCAGGAGCTCTGGAAGCAGGCACATGGCAGCAACTGCAGCCACCACACCTCTGTCACCTCCCGCCTGGAGAAAGGGCCAGACCACACTCTTATCCACGTAGGTCCGACACTCTTCCACACTGACTTTTTACTTCCTCTTTGGTGTTTATGGGTTGAGGAATCTGGAAACCACCACAGATGCTGGTGATTAGTCCCTTGAATTCTGCTTGATCTGCAACTGGTCAGGGCCACCCTGGGGCTGGAACTGAATGGTTCCTGCAGGAATGCACTTAGCTCCCAACTCAGTATGATAGACCTTTCCTGCTGGCCTGCCAGGCTGCCTTCAGTAGGAGATTTATTTCTCTCCATCACTTTGTGGGCTCTGTAGCTGTAAAATTTGTTTAGTTCTTTCTTTCTTTTTTTTATATCTATTGGAGGTGGTGGGAGCTGAAGCCACATTGAGGTCCTGTTTCTACTCTGCCATCTTGGCTCTGCCCTTCCCCTTTGCTTTTGTTTTATTGCTCCCAGAAATGTAATATAAATTTAAACTAGCTTCAGAAGAGGTTTCTGAATACACAGCATAAATCAGCATGTTTATCTCCTGTGGAATTTTTCATATTTCAAAATTCATTTATCAAAAACATGACACTGGAACAATATTTTATATAATGAAATCTATTTATTGCATAACACTGAGGCTGAATGCTTTTAGACTGTCATGTAGTTTAACAAGATCTAAAGTGATTCTACAGAATATTTAGATTTAGAGCATATTTTAGTGTTTCATTTCTGTGATATTTGCTTTTTATAAACCTTTATCATTATCTTCATCACTGACTATTTTAAAACTACAGTTGCTACTATATAGTTTCATAACTATGAGGGATAATAGCTTGTTTGAACTTAATTTTCTTAATCAAAGTGATATACTTGAAGTCCAAAAGGCTTGGATTCAAATCCAGCCTCCAATAGTTGTGACATTTGATAAGTCACTTAATCTCTCTCAGCCTTATTTTCCTCATTTATAAAATGAAAATAATAAGAGGAATTACCTCACTTATTGTAAGCGTGAAATGATATGATATTTGTAAAGTGCTTAGAACCATTTCTGGAATACATTGGATGCTATGCAAATGCTTATCTTCAGGCCAAAAAAATAATAAACTGAGATAACATCAGTACAATGCTGTACAATTAAAATATTGTGAGGCAATATGGCAAAGAAAAGATAGGGACAGGGGCAGCTAACTGGCACAGTGAGTAAGATTGCTGACTTATCAGGAAGAATCAGGAAGGCCCAGGATTGGTTCTGGCTAACTTAACACCCACACAAAAATAACTGGCCCTGTAACCTTGGTCAAGTTACTTAACCCCAATTTCTAAGGGAAAGGGAGGGAAGGGGAGAGGAGGGGAGGGGAGGGAAGGAAAGGGAATAATGCTTTTAAAAAATGCTTGAATAGCACAGCACACAAAAGCATGTGCTGAGACAATTTTCTAGCCCAACACAACTTAGAAGTTCAGTATGAACATCTGTTGAACTGGAGTGAGAGTGGACCACAGTAAAATATAGTCAAGCTGAGGTCTCGTCTCAGCAAACCAGCTGCATGCTTTTGGTGCAAACGAATCAGTGATAGCAGTGTCAGTTTCTGGACATATAGGCCCAGCGATGGTAAGACAACTGATCAAAAGGAAATTACAGATGCCCCTTTCTGATGCCAGTGGCAAGTCTCTGTTGCATTGCTTATACTTTGATCTGAATTTCAGTACTAGGTGTCAGTCCCAGATTAAGTAGGATTACTAGCCCATTAGAACTTGCAGCTGGAAATATGGACTCTGGTCACAATTTCAGCACAGAAAAGAGTATTTGTGGTCAATCACAGACAAGATCACAGGCCAAGAAACTAACAAACACATCTCTCCCTAGCTAATACCACCCTGTAAAAAAAAAAATTCACAGGTGCCCAAAATTATCTCTGAAAAGAGCTACAAAAAACCTGAAACTTAGGACAGTGTCCTCTAAACTGTGGAGAATCCTACTTTAACATAGAGTTAAAAGTTGAGAAATAGCCTGAAAAATTAATAAACAACAGAAAGAGATCCTAACTATGGAAAGCTAATATGGTGATGGGTTTATCATCAAGGCAATTCACAGTACTGATGGTGTATATGAATATGCCAGCATAGTTCTGAATTGCAAAATGTAACAGAATCTCCATATAAAATACATAAGCAAAACATTTATTCAGACACCAAAAAACCAAATCCCAACACCAGAAAACCACATTCATCATAGCAACAAAGGATATGATACATAATAATACTTCAGAGAGTAATACCATCCCAAAGCCTTCCCACAAACACTCACAAATCTGGATCCTTACTTGCATCTTCTCTCCTCCCTCCATTCAACTCTACTGGCTCCCAGCTTCCTCTTGGCTATGCTCCACCCATTCATCAAAGTCCTCCCACCATAGGCTCCATGTGATTACATTCAGCCTATTAAGGGGCAGGGAAGATCTTCAAATTACTATTACCATTAAAATAGGGAATATCAAAACCCAAACTGAGAGAAGAAAACAAAGTCAAAACTGCTACATTCAAAGCATCAAAGAAAAATAGAGAAAATATTTGTATGAGAAATGTGAGTGATAAAAGAAAATTGTGAAAAAAGAATCAATGGTTTCATAAAGGAGACCAAAAAAAAAAAAAAAAAATCTGACAAAAGTACCACCTTAAAACCAGAATTGAAAAAACGGTGAAAGAAGTACAAAAATCCAATGAAGAGAAAAAATGCCTTAAATGGTAGTAGATCTTTCAAATTTATTGAAGAGAAAAACCCCTTAAAAGTAGAACTGTCCAAATTGGGGAAATAGTGCAAAATGCACTAAAGAAGAGAATTTAAAAAGTAGAATTAGGGATTTTGTTTGGTAAAACACTTCAAACTTGACCTCTAGTATTGTTCTTTCCTCTGCTCTTGCGCTACCTTTAACCTGTAGCTCAACATAGCAGCTGAATAAGCATGGAGATTGGAGGAAAGGCATTATAGTCATTGAATTCCATTCATTTTGAGTATCTTCATGGGGTTTGTCCATTCATTCCATGTCATTTTGCTGGGGGTGGGGAGTGAGGGGCAAGGCAATTGGCATTAAGTGACTATCCCAAGGTCACACAACTATAGAGTGGCAAATATCTGAGGCCATATTTGAATTCAGGCCTCCCTGACTTCAAGCCTGGTGCTGTATTCACTGAGCCACCAAGCTGCTCCACATCTATACCATTTAAAATAACTTCCGAAGAAAAACAACTGCACAGAAGGCACACTTTGTGTTACTCAAGAATATCTTCAGTGTTAAGCTAGAAATAGTATGTCTTTAAATTCATATCTTAATTTTCTATTTTGTTGCACTTTACAAGAAGAGTGGTAAAATGAACATCCTTAGCAATAATGAATTTAATTTCTTTGATGAAGCTTTAACTGCTAAGGGTATTCTGGATCAGAAAATTAATGAAGTTTCTTAAAACAAGCTCTTAATTTTATTTAATGATTCAATAGTTTTCTTAATTTCCATTTTATTAATCTCTCCTTTGGTTTTAGATATTTCTAATTTAGTACTAAATTGGGGATTTTCAATTTGTTCTTTTTCTAGCTTTTTCAATTGCATGTCCAATTCATTGACCTCCCTTCTCTCTGCTTTCTTCAAGTATGCACTCAGGGATATAAAACTTCCCCTGAGAACTGCCTTTAGGTCATCCCACATATTTTGGTATGTTGTCTCATTATTATCATTCTCTTGAAAGAAATTATTGATTGTTTCTATAATTTCTTATTTGACGCATTCATTCTTTAGGATTAAATTGTTTAATTTCCAATTAGTTTTTCGTCTATCTTTCCCTGGCCATTTATTTCATATGATTTTTATTGCACCATGATCTGAGAATGATGCATTTAATATTTCTGCCTTTATGCACTGGAATGGAAGGTTTTTATACCCTAGTACATGGTCTATTTTTGAGTATGTACCATGGACTGCTGAGAAGAAAGTAAATTCCTTTTTATCCCCATTCAGTTTTCTCCAGAGATCCATCATATCTAGTCTCTCTAAGATTCCATTTCCCTCCTTAACTTCTCTCTTGTTTATTTTGAGGTTAGATTTATCGAGTTGAGAGAGGGGGAGATTAAGGTCCCCCACTAATATAGTTTTGCTATATATTTCTTCCTCTAATTCCTTTAACTTCTCCTCTAGGAATTTGGATGCTATACCACTTGGTGCATATATTTTAAGTAGTGATATTGCTTCACTCTCAATGGTGCCTTTTAGTAGGATATAGTTTCCTTCCTTATTTCTTTTAATTAGATCTATTTTTGCTTTTGCATTATCTGAGATAAGTATTGCTACCCCTGCTTTTTTACTTTAGCTGACGCATGATAAATTTTACTCCAACCTTTTACCTTTACCCTGTGGGTATCCCTTTGTTTTAAAAGGTGTTTCTTGTATACTGCATATTGTAGGATTATGGTTTTTAATCCATTCTGCTATCTGCCTGTTTTATGGGAAAATTCATTCCATTCACATTCACTGTAATGATGACTATCTGTCTCTTCCCCTCCATCCTATTCCCTCCCTGTTTATGTTTTTGTTTCTTCTTTCTCCCTTCCCCTCCTTGAAGTTTTCCCTATTGACCACTCCCTCCCTCAATTTTCCCACCCATTGACCCCCCTTCTTAACCTACCCTCTCCCCTTACTACTATTTCCCTCCCTTCTAATCCCCCTCCTTTAGTCTCCTCCTTTTTTACCCCCTTACACTCCCACTATCTATAGAACACAATAAAATTTTATACTTATCAGAGTAAATTACTCCCCGTTTGATTCCAAACCAATGAGAGTCAATTTCAAACAGTGCTCCTCTCCCTCCCTCCTTTTCCTCTATTTAATGAATTTATGTGTCTATTCACATTAGAATCTTAAACTTCACTGATTAAGTTGATCCCTCTTTGAACCAGAACCAGTGAGAATAGTGTTTAAATGATGTTCCTCTCCCTCTTTCTTTCCCCTCTTCTACAGTGTGTTTTGATGCCTCTTCAGATGGCATATTTTACCTTTTCCTATCTCATCCTTTCCTTTTTCCCATTACAGTCCCTTTATTCCCCTCAATAGTTTTTTTTTTAAATCTTCAGCTTAGTGCATTCATACCCACACCCTCTATCTATGTATAACCCTTTTGAAGGTCATGATAATCATAAAGATTTCGAATACTGACAGTTATCAGCTCCACATATAGGGATGTGAACATTTTGCTCTTGTTGCATTCCAAGTAATGAGCATGTGTGTGTGAGTGTGGGTGTGTGCACTTTCCTACTCTGCCCTACATGCTATCATTTAGTCATGTTCAGTGTTACAATCAATAGAATAGGTTATGACTCTGCTCTGTCCCCCACAATCTCTAGTTCAGGTCTGAGCACACAGGGTCTATGAAAAATACTTGCAAACTATCTTGTTTAATACTTTCCAAACTTGATAAAACATTGAAATTGTCATATGGAAGACATGACTTTAATGACTAATCAGAAATTTATTATCTTTTTGACCATGGACAAATACCATAAACTTCTTTCTGTCCCAGATTTCTCAAATATAAAACAAGAGAGTTCTGTCTGAAGGATTTTGATGTCACACAAACAGATTGTTCTAGAACTAGTGATAATCTTCTATAAAAGTCTTCTGATATGAATATCCAAAATCTATACCAATGAACACATCCTGAGACTCTCAAACTGTCTAAGATTAAAAAGTCTTTGCTAGAGAAGATTGGTCACTGACTGGTGGTTTTTTTGTTTTTCTAGGCTCAGAAACTCCCAGAATCTATCTGAATATTAAAGGTTTATTCCATGTCTGTGATGGACTATGGTCTAATGGATACCAAATAAACCATAGATTTTTGAATTATGAAGAAGTGATATCATAGTGATACTCTTCAGTCATTCTATAAGTATTTATTTAAGTGGTTCTCCTGGACATACTAGTTAGTCTCTCTATTTACTCTTCTACCTCAGAAAACTCATGATATTTGGAGTACTTTCAGTGAAGAAGGAGTCGAATTCTTGACAGGCAGTGTCACTCTCCAGTCCCTAGGGATCAGGGACCCTGAGAGCAAGTATCCCTCCTAGTGACAAGTGAGGACAGGCCCTGAGAAGCAGTATAGATTTCAGTCCAAAGCATCAGTGGCCTTTCTTGGATAAGGACCAGAGTGCAGACCAAGAATGCAGTGACTAAAACTCTCCCCCGACACACCACCTTAGAAGCACTGAAAATTACAAATCCCTCAACAGAGGTCTGAAAACATCAATGTGAAAAAGTCTGAAACTTGACACAGATCCCCCTCTCTCCCATACTGGGAATAGAGTCCAAAATTAATATTAAGTTTAAAATGGAGGGTAAGGTGGAAAAATAGGCAAACAACAAAAAAGAACACAAGCATAAAAAGCTATTCTGTTGTCAGGGTAGCTTAAGACAGAAACTCAGAAGAACACGATAAAAAAAAAAAAACAGCTATAGGAAAGACTTAAAAAATGTAAATTGTTGTGAGACCAAGAAAGGTGGGATTTATTATTTTATTTTGGTTTCCCAGGCTCATGATAAATTGTAAACATCTGAAGAATTGATTGTCTTTGAACCCTAGTAATTCTGTAACACATTAGGTGTTGAGTCACAAAGGTTTTCGCATCAGGTAGTCACATAGACTTTGGCATCTTATGATTCCAAGCCTATTAGTTGAATGTGTATATATATTCTGAGGTGAGATATTGCCTCTGGAGGACTTGTTTACAGGAAGGACACTTTGCTTGAATAAGTGGAAGATGGTAATAGAGAGAGGAGACCTGTGATAGCAGAGAGGAGACCTCTGAAACAGAGAGAGAGAGAGAGAGAGAGAGAGAGAGAGAGAGAGAGAGAGAGAGACAGAGAGAGAGACAGAGAGAGAGAGAGACAGAGACAGAGAGAGAGACAGAGAGAGAGACAGAGAGACAGAGAGAGAGAGAGAGAGAGAGAGAGAGAGAGAGAGAGACAGAGAGAGAGAGAACGAGAAGAGAAGAGGAGAGGAGAGGAGAGGAGAAGAGAGGAGAGGAGAGGAGAGGAGAGGAGAGGAGAGGAGAGGAGAGGAGAGGAGAGGAGAGGAGAGGAGAGGAGAGGAGAGGAGAGGAGAGGAGAGGAGAGGTTTTAGTGGGACTGTGATAGTTTTCTGTTATTTCTCAATTATTGCATTATTTTGCTGTGCCCACAGCCCAGAAGTGGCCCCTCCCCAAGAGAGGTTGGGGGAATACGAACTGCCCTGCAGTTGGGGGTCAGACAGAGACAGAAGCTTGGGGAAGGAGCCCCTGGAGCCTGCTGTGTCTGAACTCAGGCAGGAGCAGGGAGAGCTTAGATTGGAGCAGTTACTTCACCTGTGAGGTGAAACATAGAGCAGGAGTGGAGAGCTGCCTGCATCAGGTCCCAGGCAGGAGCCACGAGTTATTGGCCCCTGGACCTTAAGAAGCAGGAACCCCAGGTCTCAGGACTCAACCCTAAGTGGAGATGGAGGCTTTGCAGCATGGCAGAAGCAGTTAGCATGCATTTCTGGGCATTCCCCTGGGATGGGTTGTGATCCAGGGAGTAGAATTGTTATGATGGGAGTGGAGAAGTGCCATGGTCCCTGGGATCCCACTCTTGATTTTGTCACCTATCTACCCCTCCATACTGGAGCAGTGTTAAGACTTGGGCTATTTGACTCATTAGAGCATGTGTACACCTGAGAGTTTCAGATGGGAGTTTGCAATGGCAATGTGGGGAGGACACACACCAAAGAGGACTTTACATGGGCACTCTGTTTGGATTGAAGGGATTATAACCTACTGTGACCTAGGGGTGGAGGGTGTTATATTTTCTGCTAGGCCTGGGGATATGCTGTGTTGAGTGAAGACCCTGATCTGGGATCCCCTGATTGTATAAACAAGTATTTTTGAAGAGTACCTGAGTGAGGAGGAGATGGTTGCTCTCTCCTCAAAGGATTTGGCTCCCCAGAGAATATATAAGGTAGGGGTATGATATGCTGTGTTACATATGTTTGAGTGTGTTTAAGGCCATGTGGCCACCCTGGTAATAAATTGTTATGTTGTTATGGATTGTGAATGCTTTATTGACTCAAGGTTCAGTTTTGAATAGTGTGCATTAAGCTATGTAATTTGTTCCTAAATACATATATTTAATCTATCTCTATCTCTAGATCTATCTCTACATCTATCTTATCTATTTACACACATGCATATACATATATAAACACACATATACACATATGCATATACATACACACATTCACAGCAGCCCTACTGTGCTGTGTGGATTGACATTACAATTGGACATAAGCCCAACAAAATTTCCTAGAAGAGTTTAAAAAATGATTTTCCAATATCAAAAAGGGGTAATAGGGGGAAAAAGTAGGTAATGCAACTGTAAAGTCAATCATAGCAGCTCTCCTCAGGACTGCTAATGTTAACAAATTTAACTATCTAATCACATAGTTTAGTGAACCCTCTATTTATTCAACAATAAAGTGAAGCACAACATTAACAACATAACACCTTATGACTAAAGTGACCACATAGTCTTAAACAAAACATATCATTTATTATATCTTATAGTAATCTTTAAGTGCTAGAAGAAAATATGAACGCCATCTACCTCCTCAGTCAATACAGCGTATCCAAGTAAAATCTGCTTTCATCTTGACTAGAGACTGGCTTCCAATCATCCTTAAGGCAATCATCCTTAAGGGGTAGTGAAAAGTATAAACACCAGCCACCCCTTGGTCATAGTAAGTCACGAATCTCATTAGTCAATACAGAATATCCAAAGTAAAGTCCTCTTTCATCTTGACTAGAGTCTGGCTTCCAAAATCCAGGGTTCCTCCTCCATGGAATGATGGTTCCCAACTCTTGCCTGGATTCACAAATAGGCAACTGTCTACTGCTGTTCCATATCTCAGCTTGACTCCAAGCTCTTTACAGTTTCTGTTTCTGGGAAAACAAAACTAAATAATTCTACAACAATATTTATAAACATTACCAGTGCTATCATTTCAATTCACTTTCTGTCTGAGAAATCAGTACAGAACAATAGACAGGATTTCTATCTCAGAAAGTAGCACAGATCAGTTAAGAGAGCAGCAACATCACAAACATTTATCCTCCCAGTTCTGTCAGCTCCCAGCTCTGCTCATGCTCTTATTTATTCCTTCCTGCTCCACACTTTTGGCAAACTCCTCCCACCATGGGTTCTGATGTGATTATAATTGGCCCATTAATGGCCAGGGGAGATCTTCAAATTCTATTAGGTCTGTTAAGGGCAATACAATGTACAAGGTTTCCAATCAAAGACTCTTGATACAATCAAAGGAAAGAATCATAGACACTTGATTAGTTAAAACTCAATCTTAGGACAATACGGGAATTTGTTTTTACAGACTATGTATGTTTATTATTACCTTATTCTTATTTTTAATTAATCAAAGGGAGAGGGGAAGTAGGAAGGAAAAATATAAATATGTTTAAAGATAAATAATATGCCCAAAACACTTTATTCACTTAGTCCTCTATTTCTCACTTTGTACCCTTTTTTAGACATTACTGTCACCTGGCCACTCTGAAGAGCTTTCAATAAATCCCTCATCACTCTCTACTTAGCCACAAATGTTATTATATTTCTCACAATATTGGAGCCTATATCTTTAAAATTGAGAAGGATACTACCACCAAATTATGAGGAAAATCTGGAGCAATTGAGTAAATTAACTGAATAAACTAACTTAGGTAGATTTTTAAGGGTTCTCTATAAAATATATCTCTTTGTTAATCCATTTCACATTCTTAAACATTCTTAAACTACCATATATGATATAAAAAGATCTTTTGTCCCATTTATTTTTTTAACAAGTGCTTTATTAACTTCTGTTTTACACCATTCATTTCTGCCAGATTTTGAGTTACAATCATTTTCCCCCCATTATTGCCCTACCCAAACTCCCAGAATAGCAGTCCCACAAGATATCATTTCCTCCAATTTGCTCTCTCCCATACCTTCTCCCATACCCCCTTCGACTTTTCCATTAGAGGAAGATGAAACTTTGTGTCCCAATGCCTGCACATATTTATCTCCCAATTATAGGCAAAAGAGTATTAATGATAGTAATTATATATATTTGAAACATCTAATGCTACGACCTCGAATTTCAGATCCATTTCCTTCCTCCCTTGTCACCAATTCCTTCTTGGGAGATAAGTAATTCAGTATATGCTGTACATGTCTAGCTAGGCAAAACATTATCATGGTAGATATATTGTACAAGGCTGCTTATAATTCCCTCCCACTCATCCCACCCCCCACCTGGTCCATTCCCTACATGATCCTGTCCCTCTTCTATAGTGGGTACTTCCAACCTCCACTCACCCCAAGGATGCCCTCCCATCCATCATCCCTCCTCTCATCCCCCTTCCCCCTATTCTGCTGTAGGTTGAGATATCCCATTTAGTATGTATGTCATTTTCTCCCTGAACCAGATTCAATGTGAATGTGGTTTTGCCATTTTAGCCTTCCTTATTTTCCCCCTCCTTTGCAACCACTTCCCCTACATGAGATAGTTTACCCTACCATGTCTCTCCCCATCTCCTCTTGCCACTTTCCTCTCTCACCTCTCAATTTCATCCCTTGAGTATTCTTCCTTCCCAACAAATTCAACCTATGCCCTCTATCCATATATAACTGTAACCATATACACACACATTCACATATGTATTCATATGACCACACCCCCTTTTTCCATTATTTTCATAGTGAGAAAGATATCATCAGTCACAGATATTACTTTTCCATATAGGAATGTAAATAGTTCAACTTTGATAAGTTCCTTTTGATTTCTTTTCTCTGATTGCCTCTCAGGCATCTCTTACTTCTTGCGTCTGGATGTCAAATTTTCTATTCAACTCTGGTTTTTTCCTCAAGAATGCTTGAAAGTGGTAACCTCGCTGAGCTCCTCTGTCACTAAGTCCAAAAGGGTAAATCTGAGCAGATTCCGGAGTGACAGAGCCCAGTGGAAGACAGAGTGTGGCGGAATCCAGCCCAGGAGGTTGCCCAGAGTGTCCGCACAGGTCGAGCGCAGAGCGCGTGGGGTCTGCACAGCTCAGCCCTAAGAGCAGGCAAGCAGACTACACCAGAGAGAGAAAAAGCCCCAGCCTGCAGACTTACCAAGGATGAATCGCAGTCATCTCGCAGAGGGAACAGATCATTGGAGCCAGGTAGGAGAGTTGGGCCCCCAGTGGAGAGAGTGGCTTCTCAGGCTGCATTCAGCCCCCAGCCTGGAAGTGTAGAAACTGCCTGCCTGTATAATACAGGGGCTGGAATGGCAAAGTAAATTCTAGCTGCTGGATCCTCCCATCCCTCCTTCATGAAGCAGAAAACCCAAAGATAAGTCTCCCAGCCAGATTGAAATCCGAAGTTAATGGAAATAGCCTCAGGCTTGAGAATCTCCAAGAAAGGGTGTAACTGAGACAGCCAGGAATCTGAAGAGAAGAGAGGGAGGGGACCCAATAAGCCCCACCTCACCACACCAACAAAAGCCTACTTATAACCAAGGAGTATAGAGGCAGAAATCTGAAGTGGTTAGACTCACCCCCACCTACTCATCTACATTCCTCCCTGACTTCCCTGACTTAGCCATAAACTAGCCACCCAGAGGTATCCAAAGTCAAGGATCAGGCCCCAAACTCATAGCCTGAGACACTAAGAAACAGGAAGTCACAATGGGAAGGAAGGAAACTGAAAAGGAGAAGGGGAAGGAAAGAAAGTCTATTCGAGCATATTATGCAGGGCAAGAACAACAAAACACACAGGACAATATAGACTCTCTGCCCACACCAGAGACCACAGAAGGAAACATGATCTGGTCTCAAGCCCAAATAGCATTCCTGGAGGAGCTTAAGAAAAATTTTAAAGACCAAATCAGGGAGGCAGTGACCAACTTGGAAAAACGTCTGAGTGAAGTAATTGGAGAAAATACCTCCCTAAAAAAGGAACTTCAAAAACTAACTGAAGACCATAATTCACTAAAAATTAGATACAATCAAACTGAAACTCAGAACTCTATGATGCAGCAGGAGTCAATCAAAAAAAACAAGATGATGGAAAAATTGCAAGAAAATGTAAAATATCTCACTGGAAAAATAACTGACCTAGAGAACAGATCCAGGAGAGACAACCTAAGAATTATTGGTCTACCAGAAAGCCATGATGAGAAAAGCAGTCTAGACAACATCCTCCAAGAGATTGTCAAAGAAAACTGTCCTGAGGTCCTGGAATCAGAAGATAAAATAGCTATTGATAGAATTGACCGGACTCCTCCTGAAAGAGATCCCAAACTGAAAACTCCAAGAAATATAGTAGCCAAATTCCAGAATTATAAGATTAAAGAAAAAATTCTACAAGCAGCCAAAAAGAAACAATTCAAATATCGAGGACCTACCGTTAGGATCACACAGGACCTAGTAGCTTCTACATTAAAAGAGCGGAGGGACTGGAATTTGATATTTCGTAGGGCCAGAGAGCTAGGACTACAACCAAGGATTAACTACCCGGCAAAACTGAGCATAATCTTTCAGGCAAGGAGATGGACGTTTAATGAAGTAAGGGACTTCCAGACTTTCCTAATGAAAAAGCCAGAGCTCAATGGAAAATTTGATCTCCAATTACAAGACTCCAGAAGAACATAAAAAGGTAAACAAGGGTAACATAGACTCACACATGCAGAAGTGCACACACCCACACCCACAAACACAAGCTCATTACCTGGGATGCAACAAGAGCAAAATGTTCACATCCCTATATGTGGAGCTGATAACTGTCAATATTTGAAATCTCTATGATTATCATGACCTGCAAAAGGGTTAAACTTAGAAGGTGTGGGTATGAATGCACTAACATGGAGTCTCAAAAAAAAAAAAAAGACTATTAAGGGGATCAATGGTACTATAATGGGAAAAAGGAAAGGATGAGCTAGGAAAAGGTAAAATATACCATCTGAAGAGGCATCAAAACACACTATAGAAGAAGGGAAATTAAGAGGGAGAGGAACATCATTTAAACACTCTTCTCACTGGTTCTGGTTCAAAGAAGGATCAAATTAATCAGTGAAGTTTAAGAATCTAACGTGAATAGATACATAAATTCATTAAATAGAGGAATTGGAGGGAGGGAGAGGAGCACTGTTTGAAATTTACTCTCATTGGTTTTGAATCAAATGGGGAGTAATTTACTCTGATAAGTATAAAAATTTATTGTGTCCTATAGATAGTGGGAGGGTAAGGGGGGGGGTTGAAAAGGAGGAGACTAAAGGGAGGGAAAATAAGGGAGGGAAATAGTAGTAGGGGGAGAGGGTAGGTTAAGAAGGGGGGTCACTGGGTGGGAACACTGAGGGAGGGGGCGATCAAAAGGGAAAACTTCAAGGAGGGGAAGGGAGAAGGAATAAACAAAAACATAAACGGGAGGGAATAGGATGGAAGGGAAGAGACAGATAGTCATCATTACTGTGAATGTGAATGGGATGAACTCTCCCATAAAACAGAGGCGGATAGCAGAATGGGTTAAAAACCATACTCCTACAATATGCTTTCTTCAAGAAACACATTTGAAACAAAGGGATACCCACAGGGTAAAGGTAAAAGGTTGGAGTAAAATGTATTATGCCTCAGCCAAAGTAAAATAAGCAGGGGTAGCAATACTTATCTCAGATAAAGCAAAAGCAAAAATAGATCTAATTAAAAGAGATAAGGAAGGAAACTATATCCTACTAAAAGGCACCATTGAGAATGAAGCAATATCACTACTTAATATATATGCACCAAGTGGTATAGCATCCAAATTCCTAGAGGAGAAGTTAAAGGAATTAGAGGAAGAAATAGATAGCAAAACTATACAAGTGGGGGACCTTAATCTCCCCCTCTCTCAACTCGATAAATCTAACCTCAAAATAAACAAGAAAGAAGTTAAGGAGGTGAATAGAATCTTAGAGAGACTAGATATGATGGATCTCTGGAGAAAACTGAATGGGGATAAAAAGGAATTTACTTTCTTCTCAGCAGTGCATGGTACATACTCAAAAATAGACCATGTACTAGGGCATAAAAACCTCACAATCCAGTGCAGAAAGGCAGAAATAGTAAGCGCATCATTCTCAGATCATGATGCAATAAAAATTATATGCAATAAAGGGCCATGGAAAGATAGACTAAAAACTAATTGGAAACTAAACAATTTAATCCTGAAAAATTGGTGGGTCAAAGAAGAAATTATAGAAACAATCAATAATTTCATTCAAGAGAATGATAATAATGAAACAACATACTAAAATTTGTGGGATGCACTAAAGGAAGTTCTCAGGGGAAGTTTTATATCCCTGAGTGCATACTTAATTAAAGCAGAGAGAAGGGAGGTCAATGAATTGGACATGCAATTGAAAAAGCTAGAAAAAGAACAAATTGAAAATCCCCAATTTAGTACTAAATTAGAAATATTGAAAACCAAAGGTGAGATTAATAAAATTGAAATTAAGAAAACCATTGAATTAATAAATAAAACTAAGAGCTGGTTTTATGAAAAAATCAACAAAATTGATAGACCCTTAGTCAATATGATAAAAAAAAAGAAAGAAGAAAACCAAATTATGAGTATCAAAAATAAAAAGGGTGAATCTACCTCCAATGAAGAGGAAATCAAAAAAATAATGAGGAATTATTTTTCCCAATTGTATGCACATAAATATGACAATCTTAGTGAAATGGATGAATATTTACAAAATCACAAATTGCCCAGATTAACTGAAGAGGAAGTGAATTACCTAAATAACCCCATCTCAGAAAAAGAAATCAAACAAGCCATCAAAGAACTCCCTAGGAAAAAATCTCCAGGGCCAGATGGGTTTACTAGTGAATTCTATCAAACATTTAAAGAACAATTGATTCCAATACTCTACAAACTATTTGGGAAAATTAGTGAAGAAGGAGTCCTACCAAACTCTTTCTATGACACAAATATGGTACTGATTCCTAAATCAGGAAGAGATAAAACAGAGAAAGAAAATTATAGACCAATCTCCCTCATGAATTTAGACGCAAAAATTCTAAATAAAATATTAGCCAAAAGACTCCAACAACTTATCACAAAAATAATACACCCTGATCAGGTAGGATTCATTCCAGGAATGCAAGGATGGTGTAATATTAGGAAAACCATCAATATAATTAAGCATATCAACAACAAAACTAACAAAAACCACATGATCATCTCAATAGATGCAGAAAAGGCTTTTGACAAAGTACAACATCCATTCCTATTAAAAACACTAGAAAGTATAGGAATAAATGGAGCCTTCCTTAAAATAGTTGCTAGCATCTATCTAAAACCATCAGCAAGTATTATATGCAATGGGGATAAACTAGAAGCCTTTCCAATAAGATCAGGAGTGAAACAAGGGTGTCCACTATCACCCCTCTTATTCAATCTGGTACTAGAAACGTTAGCAGTAGCAATTAGAGAAGAACAA